>CAWUFW010001578.1:1200000-1942500 GCA_963921515.1 Calotriton arnoldi | reverse complement strand
AGCGAGTGGGGCTCCCTGGGCATGACGGAACCCCGTCTCGGACCATTGGCATAGCGGCAGGCCAGGGGACGGGGCCCAGGGCTGGAGCACCTGATCCAGGGCCAGGAGGGGCCCCTGGACCCAGCCGGGCCCCCTGGACGCAGCCGGGGCTCCCGGGCCCAGAGGCGCAGGGGAAGCCTCCCCGGGCCCGCGGGACCCTGTCCAGGGCACCCTGCCACGCAGCAGGACCAAGGACGGAGCCTGGGGTGGGGAGGCTGCTCCTGAACCCAGCCAAGCGAGGGGGGCTCCCCGGGCACGACGGAACCCCGTCCCGGACCTTTGGCATAGCGGCAGGCCGGGGGACAGGGACCAGGGCTGGAGCACTCGACCCGGGGCCCGGAGGGGCCCCTGGACCCAGCCGGGACTCCCGGGCCCAGAGGCGCTGGGGAAGACTCCCCGGGCCCGCGGGACCCCGTCCTGGGCTCCCTGCCACACGGCTGGCCCGGGGACGGACCCCAGGCTGGGGCAGAATCCTGGCCCGTCCAGCTGACGGCTGAGGACCGCTAGGCCGAGAGGGGTTCCGGAGTACCGTGTCCCTAGTAATCCGGAGGAAGGCTACCCCCCTTTCTGGCAACCCGTGTGCACCGCGAGACTGAGGGGACCCTAGGCGCGGACGCGCCTGACCTCCTGGAGCCCTGGCTGGGATCGGGGAGGCAAATGAGCCCTCATCGGGTCTTCCAGGACGGCTGGCCATCTGGTCGCCCCATTGGAAAGCATTGCGTGCGACTAGATGGCCAAGGGGATAGGTGCGACCAGATGGCCGGGACCGAAAGGACGCCCATCTGCCCACCCCGAGCCTTCGCGGTAGGGCTCCCGCCTGCCCACGCAGGGCTCGGGGGCTCCGCTTCCCGGGGGCTCGGGGACCCCGGCAGGGCCTCATGCACGGGGAGGACCACCGGAGCTCTCGGGCCCGGACGCCCGGGGGAGGACTGCCCGGGACCCATGGAGCCCGTCCCGGGCACTTTGCCACGCCGTGGACTGGAGGAGGGAGCCACCGGTCGGAGGGGAGGTGTTGTCCGGGCATAGCCCATCTGGTCCCCGGCAAAGAACCGCCAGCCCGGGAAGGGTGTTCCGGCATACCCTGCCCCTAGTAATCCGGAGGAAAGCTACCCCTCGTTCTGGTAACCCGTGTGCACCGCGAGACTCAGGGGACCCTGGGGGCGAACGTGCCCGACCTCCTGGAGCCCTGGCTGGGATCCGGGAGGCAATTGAGCCCTCATCGGGACTTCCAGGGCAGCCCGGCCATCTGGTCGCCCCATTGGAAAGCATTGCGCGCTACTATTCCAACACCTTCCCTACGGGACTTGCTCTAGATGGTGCTCCAACCTAAGGAATATTCTATCACCTTCCCTACTGGACTTGCTCTAGATGGCGCTCCAACCTAAGGAATATTCTATCACCTTCCCTACTGGACTTGCTCTAGATGGCGCTCCAACCTAAGGAATATTCTATCTCCTTGCCTACTGGACTTGCTCTAGATGGCGCTCCAACCTAAGGAATATTCGAACACCTTCCCTACTGGACTTGCTCTAGATGGCGCTCCAACCTAAGGAATATCCCATCACCTTCCCTACTGGACTTGCTCTAGATGGCGCTCCAACCTAAGGAATATCCCATCACCTTCCCTACTGGACTTGCTCTAGATGGCGCTCCAACCTAAGGAAAGAATAGTTTTGGAATTCTCAAATTGCGAATCGTAAAACTATTCTTTGATACATCTGGCCCATAGTGATTTTTCAGAATTTATACAAGCACTATTTGGGAGGAAAAGCCCATATCATTCTTTTCAGTGTATTGTCTTTTCATATTAGTTTTTCAATCTGGAAACTCTGCTCGACTGGTTAATGCTATTCGATGGCTGAGGAAATTCAGTCATAAAATAAACATCTAATTTGAATGGCATATGTTTGCATTCGAAAGCATGGGTGAAGGTATAGCAGGTCATTAGTGATTCCTCTGAATAAATCACCGGCTGTAGTTTCCAGTTTGTATGGTCAGGCCTGTGTTAGAATATGATGTTGTGCATAGATCCGCCTCTTCGAGCTGGCCCATGGTAGTTACAAATTTGAATGTTCTAGATCCGCTCTAGAACCTCGAGTCGATAGTACTTTTTCTCAGCATGAGAGGATAGGGGAGAGAGAAATCATTAGCAGGTGAATTAATTCAATTGCAGTTCGCTATGCTCAGCAAGAATCACAGACAGCTAAATGGGATTAGTTGATTTATTACAAAGCCCAGAATAATTGAACATACAAACACCTCAAGATGAGGGTGTAGAAATACATTGCGACCAATACAAAGCCAAATCTAAGGATGAAATTAAGGCGGTGCAGCATGCACAAAATGATTAATTCAAGATTCAGGATACCGAAGAGTAAGGCACAGGAATCCAGATTTCCCTGCATTGAAGATTCTGCAGAATAAAGCATCAATTTGTCCCTACACTAACACTAACTTAACATCCCTAGTTAACCATATTGTGTGGCAGGGTCGGTTAAGGTGTCAGCGTGTGTAGTCTTCCTTAGAAGTCTCTACATATCAGTTGGGTCAAGCAACATGAAGCTGATAAGACAGAGCTCACTCTAAGATGCTCTCTCTTCGAAGGCAGAGAAGAAGTGGGGTCTTTCCCTAGTTACCCTGTGTCAATATTACAGGTGACTTCCTGAAATCCTCTTCTGGTCACACCATCCGGCCCGGCCCCATCCTCATAGGTATTTTTCCACCAGTCAGTGATGCTCCAGAGCGGTGGCGAGTTGACCTTGATTTCCAGGCTCTCTCCGGTGAGAAAGTACAACAGTTCTCCTTATCAATATCTATGTTCAATGTATCCTCTTCTCTCCTTGCCTAACTCCTAAAACAAAGACACTATTCTAACTAACAAGGACGATTCTTCCACCTGCAACACAAGCATGAGAAAGAGAAAACCTAACATGCACATGAAATTCAACCATTAATTCAAATGCGAGAGCCTCCAGGAAAAATAAATTTAAGGCCTACATAATTCGGCTAACATAAGAAGAAAGAGAGGGGATTAGGGATAAATAAAGAGAGGCATAGAAAGAGGGGTAAGGAGGGGTTTACGGAGGGTGATGCAAATGCAAACGCCCACCCACAAAAGACTAAGGGGAAAAATTATCCAGAACGTTTGTTGCCATTGCATCATGCAAGGTGAAGCAAGGTTGCACAAGCCATTAAATGAAAAGTACTATGCCACACAGAGCTGCCTTGCATGGCTCTGCATGGCATAGTAAATCTGGAGTAATACAAGGCAGTGCAAGTCTCTGTCTTGCATTGCTCTGCCCTTGGAAGGCATTCCATGGGTGGATCATGAGTGTTCCCACACATCGACCCATGGTTTTTGGCGTATTCCAAGATGTACTTACACAAGTAAACCTGGGAATGCATCAAAGTGGTACACCTTCCAGGTGAGGCCTAATGAGGAGAAATATGCTTATTTCTCCCCGTTTTTAATCTTTCTATGTGTGCTGCATTCTGTACCATGGTGCAAGAGTACCTGCGTTGGCGCTAGGCTGCACTCAGTGCACTAGTGCAGAAAGAGACCAGAAATGTGCCATATCTTAGTAGATATGGCGCATTCTTGCCCACTCCCTGTCACGCAATGCAGCACATCATGGTGTCTTACTGCGTTGCATTGCGTGGCTGGTTTGCAAATCTGGGCACTTCTAAGGTTACTATATCTGGAAAGAACCCAAATCATATATAGTCAAGTGTTGAACTTTATTTTAATTTACATTTTTTTAAGTTAGTAAACTATTATTAAATTATTGTTTAAAAATAATTAAATTGCGATTTTTTAATTATTTCGATATATATAATTATGCATTAAATAATATATTTTATAGATGAAGGATTAAGGAGGATTTGGAGACCTGGGGAGAGATGCTTGAGAGGGTCCTGGAACCGATGCCTATGGCTATGCTGTAAGAGGGTCTTAAAAGCTGATGGAGGAAGTCGGTGACAGGGGGATAGGACTGCAGGAGGCTAAACTAAATATCTGGTGTAATATGCTGTCAAGTATGCTGGAGTTTCAACTAGATCAAAACATAGCCAATAATGTACTGTTGTACTTGCTAATATGGAAAATGTAAAAAAAAAACTTCTAAAAAAAATCAATGAACACATTTTATAGAATTATGCATTAACCGCCCAGCGCCAGACCCCCTGGTCCGGGCATCCCCCGCGCCCGCCACATCAACAGACGCCGATACGACGCCAGCACCCTCCACGCACTCAACCCCGGAAAAGATCACGCCTGCTACCAGGCCACCCCGAAGTGCACCCAAGAGCCCTTCACCTGCCGGAACTGCAGCTTCGCCAGCACCCGCCCCGCCAAACCACCGCCCAGGAAAGAACCCAACTACCTCAGATGCATCCTCCTCAACACCCGCTCCGCCCGCAAACACGCCATCGAACTCTGGGACCTTCTCGACTCAACCTCCCCAGACGTCGCATTCCTGACGGAGACCTGGCTGAATCCCGCTTCAGCCCCCGACATCGCCATTGCCATCCCGGACGGATACAAGATCACCCGCAGGGACCGCACCAACGGAGTCGGAGGAGGCATCGCCATCGTCCACAGGAACACCCTCAGAGTCTCAACACCGACGACACCCTCAGCACCGCCGAACACATGCACTTCCAGATCCACACCGATCCCAACACCACCCTCAGAGGAACCCTCATCTACAGACCCCCGGACCCCGACCACAGTTCAGCGATTCCATCGCTGACTTCGTCAGCACACACGCCATCGCCTCCACGGACTACATCCTCCTCGGGGACCTGAACTTCCACCTCGAGAACAACAAGGACACCAACTCCACCACCCTGATCGACAACCTCGCCACCCTCGGACTCAGACAGCTCGTGACTACACCCACCCACGCCGCCGGCCACACGCTCGACTCCATCTTTTCCGCAAGCCCACACGTCTCCTTCAACCACACCTCCGAACCCCACTGGACTGACCACCACTGCATCCACTTCACCTACAGGAAGCCCACCACGCACCACCGCACCGAACAAATGCCTCGCCGCTGCTGGAGCAGAGTCACGGAAGACCAGCTAACCACAACCCTCGCCCTGAGCCCACCCGCCGAACCCTCCGACCCCGACACCGCCGCCCGCAACCTCAGACAGTGGATCGACGACTGCGCCAACACCCTCGCCCCGCTCAAGAATCCGCCCAACAGCCACACCAGCAAAAAAGCCACCTGGTTCACCGAAGACCTCCAGGCCTCCAAACGAACATGCCGAAAACTGGAGAAGATCTGGCTCCACGAACGGACAGCGGACAGCTACGCCGCCCACAAGAGCGCCACCCGCAGTCACCATCACCTCATCAGATCCGCCAAAAGGGCCTCACTCAAAGACCGCCTAGACAACAACGCACACAACAGCAAAGAGCTCTTCAACATCGTGAAGGAACTCTCCAACCCCAGCTCCAACACCAACGACATCCAGCCGTCGCGAGACCTGTGCGACTCACTGGCCACCTTCTTCCACCGCAAAATCGCCGACATCCACGACAGCTTCAACACCACGACCGCCCCGGCAACCACCGAGACCACTGCCCCCACAACCACCAACCGCCTGCTCTCCTGGACCAACATCAACGACGAGGACACCAGCGAGATCATGAACACCATCCACTCCGGTTCACCGCTAGACCCGTGCCCTCACCACATCTTCAACAAAGCCAGTACAGCCATCGCGCCCCATCTCCGGAAAATAATCAACATCTCCTTCGAGACAGCAACCTTCCCGGAAAGCTGGAAGCACGCCGAGATCACCGCCTTACTCAAGAAACCCAAGGCAGACCCCAAGGACCTCAAGAACTTCCGACCCATCTCTCTGCTCCCGTTCCCCGCGAAGGTCACCGAGAAAATCGTCAACAAACAACTGACCCGCTACCTCGAGGAGAACAACATCCTGGACCCTTCCCAGTCCGGCTTCCGCAGCAACCACAGCACCGAAACCGCCCTCATCGCCGCCACCGATGACATCAGGACCCTGCTAGACAACGGAGAAACAGCAGCCCTCATCCTCCTGGACCTATCAGCCGCCTTCGACACGGTCTGCCACCACACACTACGAACACGCCTTCACGACGCCGGGATCCAAGAGAAGGCCCTGGACTGGACCACATCCTTCCTTTCCGGCAGAACACAAAGCGTCCGCCTCGCCCCCTTCCGATCCAAGGCCACCAAGATCATCTGCGGCGTACCCCAAGGCTCCTCCCTCAGCCCAACGCTGTTCAACATCTACATGGCACCCCTCGCCCACATCGCCCGACAGCACAACCTCAACATCATCTCCTACGCCGACGACACCCAGCTGATCCTCTCCCTCACCAAAGACCCTCACACCGCCAAAGCCCACCTCCACGAAGGAATGAAGGCCGTCGCCGAATGGATGAGGACCAGCCGCCTGAAGCTGAACTCGGACAAGACGGAGGTCCTCATCCTTGATTCCAACCCTTCAGCCTGGGACGACTCCTGGTGGCCAACATCACTGGGAACAGCCCCGCCACCCACCGACCACGTACGCAACCTAGGGGTCATCCTCGACCCCACCCTCTCCATGACTAAGCAGGTCAACGCCGTTTCCTCATCCTGCTTCAACATCCTCCGAATGCTCCGCAGGATCTTCAAGTGGATCCCCACCGAAACAAGAAAAACAGTCACCCAGGCCCTCGTCACCAGCAGGCTGGACTACGGAAACGCCCTCTACGCAGGAACGACGGCTAAGCTCCTGAGACGGCTGCAACGCATCCAAAACGCCTCTGCACGTCTTATCCTCGACATCCCCCGACGCAGCCACATCACACCCCACCTGAGAGACCTGCACTGGCTCCCTGTCAACAAGAGGATAACCTTCAAGCTCCTCACCCACGCACACAAAGCACTCCACAACTCCGGACCAGCCTACCTCAACAGACGACTCAGCTTCTACACCCCCACCCGCCAGCTCCGCTCGACCAGCCTCGCCCTCGCCACAGTCCCCCGCATCCGGAAAACGACCGCCGGCGGCAGATCCTTCTCCCACCTCGCCACCAAGACCTGGAACACCCTCCCCACCAACCTCCGACAGACCCAAGACCTACTGGCCTTCAGAAGACTCCTCAAGACCTGGCTCTTCGATCAGTAGCAGCACCACCCCTCTCTTCCCCCAGTGCCTTGAGACCCTCGCGGGTATGTAGTGCGCTTTATAAGTGACATGATTGATTGATTAACATTTTAATTTGCTGATTAATGTGTTTACAATTTATATTATTATTTCTAGGCTAATAATAATTATATTATGTTAATATACATTTTTATATTGCTTGGAAATATTTTAATTTTCTTTTATAATAATTATTCAACTTTTAAAAAATGTCCTATACTTTACCATAGGGAGATCTCTTTCCTGGTAACAGAGACATCTGCCTACAGTTGAAAAGTTACTGGGAGCAACTTTAAACTCATAAATCCTGTTCTAGCAAGCTCTTGTTTTCAGAGGGTGGAGATGTGTGTCTGCACGTACTAGTAAATTTACTCTCAGAAAAGGTGAATGGCAGAAAAGTGTAAAGTTACTACTGGGTGCAGTAT
This sequence comes from Calotriton arnoldi, assembly GCA_963921515.1. Lineage (NCBI taxonomy): Eukaryota > Metazoa > Chordata > Amphibia > Caudata > Salamandridae > Calotriton > Calotriton arnoldi. The sequence continues at coordinate 1,934,848 of CAWUFW010001578.1, read as the reverse complement.
TAAATTTATGTATGAGTTAATCCAAATGTGTAAATTTTACCTTTGTGAAAAGGCTTCAAAATGCCTAATCCAGATCTACCTGAGTTTGAATAAATGATACTGTGCATTGTGACGCATACTACGTCGGACCCGTGAAAAAGTAGAAGAGAGCAGGCCATTGGCTGTAGCTAGTGGTGCATTTGCCAAGGCATCCCTAATTCAGAGATGCACTTACATATGCACTCCTCTTGCCCTTCCTTTCCTTTTACCTTGTTTAACCTGGAAAAGGAAATGCATTTGCTAAGCAGGCAGGGGTAATATATCTGACTGCCTTGCACAGCCGCGTAGAGCTAGGCGTATACACTGCATGAGGAAAGCTGTACTGTTTCATGAGCACACCTTTATTTGGTGATATTGATAGAAAAATTTCTTGCCAGATAATAGGCCCATAAGAGGCTAGTCCTGTGCACTGTTCTCACTTCACCCACATAGGTGGAGACTATTGATATAAGCTGTCCCAGTCCCTCCACCCTCATGATTGATGGAAACCAAACAAAATGTCTGGCACGTGCCTTACACTTGGTTCTTGATGGAGGGCAAGGGCAGGTGGACTTTGCATTTGTGAAGCACTTGCACTTACTACCGGTTCATTGTACTAAATCAGGGGGTTTAATTGTTGTGCACACAGAAGATTTGAGACTTCCACACTGAAAGTATTCAGCAGATGGCATGGAATACAATGTGCAGTTGTCACACGTGTCATTTATTCTGGAATGCAAATCTTCAGCCACCATACATAATGTCATGAAAGTGCAATAATCTACTTTCAGACAAATGTTCTACATTTAAAATAATTAAGAGTTATTTTGTGGTGAGTCTTCAGACATTATGAGCCCCACTTTAGAACCCCTGCCATGTGGGAACCAAGTGCCCCACCAAAAAGGCAATTGTACCAAATATCAGTAGTAAACATCCCAATACCCATGGAGGCATGGTCCCTCTCACTATACTTTCTTTGCTCGTACAGCAGCAACGGGCCCTGGCAGGAAGGTGTGGATCTTCCTTTGAATGTTTGTTATACTGAAACCCAGCCCTTCCTTATATGAGTGGAAGCTGAAGTGTATACTAAGTATTGTTTAGTTTTGCACACAGCAGCATTCAACACACAACAATGCACCTGTATTTCCTTCAATGCCTATAACAGGCTTTTGGTAATGATGACAATGTGAAAATTGATGGTAAGAAAGGTCTACAAATTGTAATTGAGTACTTCCTGTATGTCAATAATAGTGAGAATCCCCAATTCCTTGTCCGGCTGCTTTTTTGTTACTCCTGGTTCATTTTCTATTCTTTGTTATTAAGATGCCCTCAAAATAACAACTATAATCATGTAAATAATGACCTTGCATTTTATTGTATAATCTGAATCCACATCATTGAATTAAATTCATGTTTGTCCCTCTGGGCATTTTGCCTTGTGCCAACACAAAAACACACGGAACACTAAGGGCCCGATTCTGATGCGGGTTGGAAAAGCTTCCCGACCGAGGGCCTGATTCTGATGCGGTTAGGAAGGCCTCCTAACGGCATTTGCTCCTTCCAAATCGGATCGGGAACGTGTCTTCCCGACCGAGGGCCCAATTCTGATGCGGTTAGGAACAAATGTTCCCATTGAAGTCAATGGGAGTTCAACCAAATCGTATCTGGAAGCATCCGGATGCATCCTACTCCGCCGGTCGGACTTTCCCGATCCGAGTGGGTCGGACACCATTTCCCAACCGATTCGGTCGGGAAGCTTTTCCAACCCGCATCAGAATCGGCCCCTAAATGTACATTACTGTCCATAAGTAGTATGTAAATAGAATGGAAGTAGAGGAGGATCATTTCTTAAATATATTGCAATATGTACAGCAGAGAAAAGCACTTAAAAACAATGTTTGTAAACTGCTCTTTATTGCAAAATCTAAATGTATTACTATTTTGCCCCATATAGCCTCTTCTCCAAACTGAAGACACCTCTTCTTTTTCCTGTTCTCTGGCTTAATGAAGTAAGTAATATATATTTTTTGTGGACTCAAGAAGATATTACAAAATACATGTCAATGTATTAGTAGTAGAGATGACTGGAGAATATTGGGTTGTAGAAATTGGAAGACAGAAAGATTAACACTAGCTCGAGTCAAAAACACTCGCAATGCATAGCCTACTCCAGTGCACGGTTGTATGTAAGAGACTTTACCTAAATGTGCAAGTCCACGTAATTCACAAGAAATGCAGCCTTATCATTCTTTTCCTCACATTTCATGTGTGCTTTGTAGGCTGTGCATTCAGTATGCATGACTACCTTTAGAAAGTTTATTGAATTTACCTTTATATTTTTGATAAAATTATTCATCTTCACTAAAATTAATTTAGCTGTTACTCAGCCCAACTTGATTTGTACAGACTTTGTTCCCCTCAGCCACACTGGCATATGATTTCCGATTGAACCTGACTGGTGTAGCATAGCTAGGGAGATAATTAAGAGTGAAAAATTATTGGAAATTGCTTGTTCATAACCACAAAGTTGACACTTATGTGATTATACCTTCATTTACATTCAATGTCTGTGGGCACTCCCCTTGTAATGCCCGTTGTGTGTAGTGCCTATACCACACATAGACAGATCTTATACATGTATTCTTGTTTCATGCTCTGAGTACAATGTGTAAAATCCATAAATGTAAATGCTAACGTTTTCCATCAGAAGTCAGATTTATATTGTGAAAATTCCTTGTTAATTGGGGACAGTATGTCAGGTTACCATTGTTAAATGGGACGATCCTATGTAAAGTAACTCTCACCATTGTGAGGTGGTTCCCATTATGCATGCAATAATTCGAGTAGAAGTCCGACTAAACCAGCTAAATCTCTTTGCAGTTCCGGATGTGTTGTGATTTCCAAATCAGCCAGAAAATCCAGCTTGTAAATAAACAGTGAATGAAAGTTGACAGAAATAACCAAGCTAAAAAAATGTGCAAATGTATATGGGATAACATACCCAAGGTGTCCATTAAGTGGCTTCTACATGTCACTGAGGAGTTCTGTAAGTACATAGAGGCATGAGGCCACAGGCAAGTATCATTATTATAGTCAGGGAGCTCCAGGAGGTTGGAAAACATAATGCGAAGACGTGGTATCACTGTGCACTTGTAATAAATCATTATAAGTGAGTAATGATGTAATAACCTTATCAAGAATGTGTTCTAACATCAGAACACATCTGTAAAAATGGCCCAGATTTACTCACACTTTGCACCAGGTTTGCGTTAGTTTTGTAACTCAAACCCGATCAAAATCATTATGGTGGTATTTACTTCCCAATGCAAATCAGGATTTGTGATGGAAAGTTGGGCAAAGTAACTCAAAGTAATGCTTTCACTGCTTTGTGTCAAGTGAGTGTTCCGTGGGTGGTACATAGACTTTTTCATGGACCCATCCATGGATGGGTATTGATGCAAATCCCTATCTACTAACAAATGTAGACATGGTCTGCATCAAAACCATATGCCTCCTTGAGACACTCGTAATAGAGAAAATATGTGTTGATGCACCTGTCGGCAATGCGGCGAGCTCAAGGTAGGTGTGTTTTTTTCTTATTTAATTTTCCCTCGTTGTCGCCTGTCGACTCCCCTCCACCCCGCCACACCGTTCTTACCTGCATGGGCCGCTCCTGTAAACTATTGCTATGTAATAACAATTTGTAATCGTGGATCGCTCTAATACAGTTGATCCTTGCAAGTCCCATTCTTGTCCCTCATTAGCTTTCTGATTGGACGCTTTAAAGCATTACAAAGTCTTTTAAAATGCAAGTTGTCTTAGGGATGACTTGAAACCGAGCATCCCTGTGAGACTCTGCCCTCAACCTCAATGATCTCCCATGATAATATGGACTTGGTCTTAACTCCTTTATTCTGCTCAGCATGTAGATTAATGGTTTATGGCCTCTCATGAATTCCCGTTGGGAACCTGGAGAGCAACCGCAGCAGCTGATTAATGTGAACTGCGTGTGTTCTATCTTTCACTCACCACGTCAGAATCACATTGTTGGAAAATGGCCCTCTCTTTCTGACCTTCTTTTTGTTGGCATTAGGACTGAGTACTTTACCACTGCTAACTAGTGCTAAAGTGCATGTGCTCTCTCCTCTAAACATGGTATATTTGGTTTACATCTGATTGGCATATTTAGTTTACCTGTAGGTTCCTTCTAAAGTGGTATACCACATACCTAGGGCCTGCAATCGAAATTCTACTTGTGGGCCTGCAGCACTGATTGTGCCAAAAACAAGTAGCCTTTCAAACCTTTCTCAAGCCTGCCTTCACAGGGCCTGTGTGTGCAGTTTATTGCCACTTCAACTTGGCATTTGAAACTATTTGCCAAGCCTTAAACTCCCCTTTTATCACACATAGCCCTAAGGCCAGAGTGCTGTATAACTAAAAGGTAGGGCATACACTTTTAAGTTTTAATGTCCTGATAGTGACACACCACTACATTTGTTTTTCACTACTGTGAGGCCTACTCCTCTCATAGGCTAGCATTGGGAATTCCTTAAAAAACGTTTAAGCTGTAATTCCTGATCAGAAAGGAGTAGCTGAATCATGTTAATATTTATGGAACGTTAATGATAAATCCTTTTTAATGGTAAAGTTGGATTTAACATTGCTGTTTTAGAAATGCAATTTTCAATACACATCTGGGCTAAGTGATAGTTACACTTTGTATATTCCCTCTAGACAGTCACCAACACAGGAAGGGTGGGTGTGACAGAGGACTCATCTGCTTTCATCTGCATTCTGTTAGCCGTCCAGGACAGAAAGGGAAGTGGGAGCGGATACACATCTGAATAGGCAGTGTCCTGTGTCCCACACAAAGGGCTGATAACCTCCCTCAGATAGCCTGGTAAACAGGGCTGGGGTGGAAGGGGACCTGTGCACTTCAAGGAGCTGCTTTGAAGTCACCCCCCACTTCAAAGGCACATTTGGGTATAAATACTGGGGCTCTGACCCTACCAATACAGTACACTAGTGGACCTGTGAAGAACTCTGCCAGGAGTAAGGACTGCTGTGCTACAAGGATTGCAACTCTGCTTGACTAACTGTTCTAAGGAACTGCTTCACTGCTGTGCTGAGCTGCACTGCTGCCTGCTGATCTTTGCCCTGCTGAGGACAAGGACTGAACCCATCTCACTTAAACCCAGAGTGACTCTAAGTGCTTGCTGCCTTGCCTCCTGTTTTCTGGAATCTCAAGGTCATCAAAGACTTCTTGCAACTCTGCTGGTGCTACTGGACTCTGCCATGTGAGTCCCACCCTTGTCTGAGATGCACCCCTCCAGTCCTGGGCCTCAGAAGTGGGTTATGCAGCTGTTTTGCTACAAAACCGATGCATCGTCACCACAGCACCAATCAGAACCGACGCAGTGTCCTTTGACGCCAACACAGTGCCAATCCATGGACATTCCTGTGTGGCTCGACGATGACGCAGCGCCGATTTGAGGTCCAGACTGCAAGGTTCGACTTCAATGCAGCGCCGATCCGAGGTCTCGACTGAGAGGCTCGACTTCGACGCATCGACCCGACTGCGTAAAGTCGGACCGACGCATCGTACTCTTTTTTTTTTTTTGTCCTCATCTGCCCAGGTTAACTAAAGGTAATAATCCGTACTCCGGGGTCTCCCTAAATGTAGCACCGTCCAGAGACCTTTCGTTATTAGACCTAGGATGGATCACTCTACACCTTGCTTCCCATACTCCAACCATAGGTAGCCTTTTATCGACCAGACCCTCTCTGAGGCCACCACCGGAGTAATCAAGCAATATGGTATAAAGGCCTAATCATCGGACTATATATGTGCAACGGAGTTTACCCAGTTCTCATAGGGGAGCCAGAACTCATTACGCTTAAGTTTAGAGGCTCTATCTAGCAGAAAAGTATATTTTATTGAGGCCATCCATCCTACTTTATTCGGGGGTGTAGCTTTTATCCAATTCTTGCATATTTCCCTACGGGCAAGCAATATTAGATAAAATATCAGTTTTTTTATGTTTTGTGACATGGATTCATAGTTATCCGGGAGCCCAAAAAAGACAAGAGATTTGCTTACCTGGAGCGTCCCTCCAAGTATTAAGGATATCGTGTTACTCACATCCAGGCAAAAACCTTGAACCTTTGGACAGTCCAAAAACATATGTTCGTCATCACCTTTTTCCTTTCCCGCATTTAGGGCACCTTGGCGGAACGCCTTTCGCAAATTTTGCCAGTTTATATGGCGTCCAATAGACCCTGTGGAGACAGAAAAGGTGGTTCCGCCTTAAATTTGCGGCACGTACCGTGGAGTATAACATGTCACAAGATACTTGGCATAGGTCTTTCAACTGCTCTCCCGGCAAGCTCTTTTCCCACAGTGTTGCTGGTAACTTAAAGTCTCCATCCGATCTCTCCACTAACATCCAGTACCATCTTGCCACCTCCTTTTCCCGGGTTCCTTCAGTTCTTATTGAGGATTCTAATTCATTAGAAAATCCTGCACCTAAACCGTCAGTGAAGCTCCAACTCTTTATTTGAAGATATTTGAATCTTGACAGTTGCCTATTAGCCATCTCCTGGGCCTCCTCCCAAGAGATTAATACTCCATCTACCATCAGTTGACCCCAAGTTGTTATCCCTGCTTCTTTTAATGGATGAGCCAAACAATCCTTGGACCACTCCGGAGATCCAGGAGAGTCCCAGATAGGGGCCAATCCACTATAGTAGTTAATGTTAGATTCTCTCCTGATTTTATGCCATGTTATTGCAAAGCCTTGCAGAGCCTTAAGCCGCACTTTTTTAAAGAAGCGTGGGTCACCATATTTATGTACAAAATCGTGCTCGCCCCCTTGCACATCGGAGAGCATAGCTTTAAACATTTTCCCGATATCGGAGCAATCTGGTTTGCTTAGTAGACATTTCCCTCCCTTTAATAGAAAAACCCAGGCATAATAAGATAGATCAGGCAGTCGTAAGCCCCCTTTGTCATATTGCCGTCTAAGCTTTTTCCATGCAATTCTCGTACCTTTTGAGGCCCAGATAAAGCTAATAATCTTTGATTGGGCCTTTTTAAGCCATTCTTCCTTAAAGGACATAGGGATATTCTGAAACAAAAAAGTAAACTTGGGAGGATTGCCATCTTTACAAGATTTACTCTACCATAAATAGTTAGAGGAAGGTGAGACCAGCTAAGTAAGAGTTTCCCCACTGCCTTACTAATCTTTTGGAAGTTGGTTTCCGGGATTTGTTATAGTTTCAGGAAAATTTTGATGCCTAAATACCTCATTTCTTCCTTAACACAGCTCAGTTGTGAATTAATGTTCCACATCGTTACAACTATTTTGCTTTCATTGATCTCATAACCTGAGAATCGCCCAAACCGTGATGCCAAGTCATACACTGCTGGTAATGCTGCGTTAAGATCTGAGGTGTATAACACTAAATCGTCGGCATATAGCCCTACTTTTTCTCCCACCCCGAAATCCAAAGGGGAGTATGGTATCATGCCCTCTTATCTTTTCCGCTAGTGGTTCAATGTACAAATTAAAAAGTAAGGGGGATAACGGACACCCTTGCCTAGTCCCCCTATAGATGTTAAAGGTATTTGAGATGTTTCCATTCACCAAAACCCTAGCTGTGGGATTCTTATATAAGAGTTTTATTGCCCTACAAAAATTCTCCCCTAGATTAGATAACCGCAAAATTTCCTGCAGGTAAGACCAGTTAACCCGGTCGAAGGCCTTAGTCGCATCCACGGTAATAACTGCCAGTGGCACTTTGAATGTGGTTGCTATATCTATAGCTCCAATTAAGTTATAGGTTAAATCTTTGATTCCCCTACCACACACAAAGCCCTTCTGATCTTCATGTAGAAGCACTCCCAACACCCCACTCAGCCTATCTGCTAATATTTTAGTAAAAATCTTGTAGTCCGAATTAAGCAATGAGATAGGCCTGTAGGAGTCGCAACAATTAGGTGGATTATCTATTTTGAGGATCAGAGTGACAATGGCTTCATTCCAAGAAGGAGGGATCTCCCTGTCACGTTCAAAGATCTCAGTAAACAGCCTGGCCATTACAGGGACTAGATATTTCTCTAGCTTTTTATAAACTTTGATCGGAAGACCGTCTGGTCCTGCAGCCTTTTTCGCTTTTCCTGTTCTAGTAGCACTTCTAACTGCGGCTTCTGTAATAGGGCTATTAATTACTTCCCTTTGGGATTCAGACACTTTGTGGGGAGCTTCTTGACCCAACCAATCTTCCACCTCCCCTCCCAGTGTAGTTACATTTTCAGAATACACTTCCCCAAAATGGTCCAGTAAAGCCTCTTCTATGCCCTCCCTCGTCCTAGTTAAGCACCCTGTCCCATCATACTTCAGTTCTTTTATAAAGCTTATTGGTTGGTCGTTTTTCACTTTCCAGACAAGTAACTTGCCACAACCTTCTCCATAATTAAAATGGGCCAGTTTGCCCACTTGCCATCTTTCTTGCAGTCTTCTTTACAGTACTCCTACTAGATCCATTTTAAGTTCCTCAATAGATGCTACCCCGGACTCCTGTACTATCTCTTTATCCTGTAGCTTATGTTCAAGCCGCTTAATCTGATCTTCAATATTAGCTATTTCTGCCCTTCGTTGCTTATTTTTATAGGATTGAATAGATGTATTTTCCCCCTCAAGAAGGCCTTATAGGCATCCCATACTATACCTATTGGGGCACTATCTAAATTATGCTCGAAAAACTCTTGAGATTCCAGCCCAAGTTTCTCCATCATCTCTTCATCAGACAGTATGGTACGTTCGATAGTCCATCTCCTTTGGATCACCGTGTTTGGAGGGACCAAAAGTATGGTTATGGCCGAGTGATCGGACAAATGAGATCCCATATGACTGGCGTCCCTAACCTGACCCTTTATGGATTGATTAATTAAGAATAGGTCTATTCTTGATTGGTGTCCATATTTTTTATTATTGAAAGTAAAGCTTTTTAGGGACCCCTTCCTCTCCCTCCAAATATCACACCAGCCTAGATTCTTTATTGAATTTATTAGTAAAGAACGTGATTTATTATGTGCAGTCGCTCTGCTTTTGGTGGAGCGGTCTAGACTATCATCTAAAACCACATTAAAATCGCCTGCCATTATAATGGGGTCCGGAAAATCCAAGAGTTCCAAGAGTAGATTACCAAACGGGGTAGGGTCATCTAAATTAGGGCCGTAATAGCCAACCATGGTGTAAGCCTGGTTAGAACATCTCACTTTAGCAATTACCCATCTACCAGTCTTGTCTACTCTACTTTCTTCAATTATTATCTGAGGGTTAGTTTTTACAAGAATCACCACCCCTCTTATAGTGAGTTGATGGTCCGTACATATCACTCTCTGAAGCCATCTTCTGGATTTTAAAACCTCACTCATTTCTTTACTGGTTAGATGAGTCTCTTGGAGGATTATGATTTGGGCTGAACATCTTTTAAATATGCAGGATATTTTCCCTTCTTTGCTTCACTCTAAGACCATTGACATTCCACGATAAAAGCTCTATCTGTAACTTCTGGCTGGTAGTCATTTTTTATTTCTTACCCTCGCTAGCCCATTAAGGCCAGAGTTCCAGATCATTTGTTGAGGACAAACTTTTTTTTGTATTTTTTCCCTCTGCTCCCCCACCCGTGCACTTGACTCAACCCGTGCCCCCCTCTTCCCCTCCCTTGGAAAACCCTCCTCTTCCTTCTTCATAGCCTAAGCCTAAGGAGGCCCTCAGAGGTTAAGAGACCTATTCTTAAATTTAAAAGTATATACTGCCCAGTTGAGCTAGTGGTTCTCTATTCAGGTCTAAAGTGCAAAAAGTGCCAAAAAAAGAAAAGAAACCAATCAACGTACAAGTGAGGAGATAGCGACTCCACAGAGAAGTAGACAAAATGACAGTAAAAGAGAAGAAATCTCTACCTTTCCTACTTCACAGCAGTACCTGATAGGGATCTAAGGAATTCTTCAGCTTCGTTTACCCTGCGAAAGGTCTGCATTTTATTATTATGCATCACCCTCAGGCTAGCAGGAAATCTTAACTGAGCCGTCGAACCCAGTTTTCTGAAGGGTTCAATCAGGTTACCGAACTCCCATTGCTTGTTGGCTGTAATTTGAGAGACATCAGATCTAATATCGAAGTTGATTCCATCTACTGATAGGTTTTCAGTCTTAAGGCTTTTGTGAGTATTTCTTCCTTAACTTTGTAAGTGTGAAAGTTAACCAGGATTTTCCTAGGTTTTGTTTTATTCGAATTTAACCTAAATGGGTCTCTATGGACCCTCTGCATGTCTTTAACAAGGTCTTCTTCTGTGCACTCCATAAGCACTCCCAGTTTAATCAGTCGTGCCACAAATACCTTGATATCCTCACCCTCTGTCCCTTCCGGGATTTTTAAGATGCAAAGATTATTTCTTCTCTGGTTGTTCTCTAATGATTCCATCTTTTCCTTCAGCAGAACCTCATTCCCCTTTAGGAGTGTAATCTCCTTCGAGTTGGCCTCAGACTGCAGCGTTAAGTCTCTCACTGAGTTTTCCAGCTGCGATGTCCTAACCTCAATGTCATCTAATTTTTTTCCCAAACTATCACAGGAGACTCTAATCTCTTTTTGATTGGTTTAGGATATTTCAAATCTGTTTCTAACCTCAGTGGTTAACATCTGAATAAGATCCGAGACTGACTGCTGTTGTGACTGATCTTGGAGTTGATGTTGAGTTTGGCCTACCTCTTTTGAGCTCTCCTCCTCTCCACTCTCCAAAGATTCTGGGGCGCCTTTGTCGGATGTTAATTCTGGGTGGGAGGCATAAGGATCCATGCTTCCGGGGGGAAAGACACCCCTGAGCCTTCCTGGACTATTTTTTGTGTTTCTGGGGGGACTATTTCCTGAGAGTCCAAAGAATTCACCAGCACCTGAAATTTGTTTGGACTTACGATGTCTTGATCTCCTTCCACCCTATTCCCAGGATAAACCAAAGCCGGGTTCTTTAACAGCAAAGTCTTTGGTACTATTTTAAAGAAAGTCCTTAATGAGGGGGTAATTTTAAGGTTGGTTGTCTGTAGCTCCCTTTTTTTCCCTCTTGACCTCCTCTTTTTTGGGGTCACCCACTCTCCTGTATCCTCGCCAACTTTAAAGGAAGGAGCGGGCTCTGACCCTCTGGTGTTCTTCTGAGTCCTACTCAGTGTGTCCTTTGTACAGTTTCTTGCCTCAAAGCTTCTCAAATGGTATCTACCATGCAACGCGCTTTTCCCCACTACCCCTACCACACTCTCCACTGATTGGGTACCACCACATTCGGGTCACCCCCAGCTTTTGTGATCAGAGAGGCGTTTTGCTGTTTTTGCTGTTTTTTTGGCAGAACCGGGTGTCTCCTGCCTTTGGTGACGACACTACATTCTCCCTCCAGTTTCCCCCCAACACTTCCTCCCACACCACTTCCCCCACCAGAACAAGTCTGACCTGTCTCTTGTGATGTATTCCTGGTGGTCTTCCCGGCCTTAGAGGACTCCAAGGGATCAGAGGACTCCTGTCCTGCATGTAACACCGACAGTATGCCTGCCTTACAGGAGCTCGTTTCACCCACGCTTGTGCTGCCTCTACCCAAGCTGCCCCGGATGGAGCGCTGAGCCACCGCCCTCTGGCCCCTGCCGAGCTCCCGAGCCGCACGAGCCCAGCAGGAGTCCCGGTCGGGCAGCCCCACAGCCTCCACGAGATCGCCTGCCCCCCCAGGGGGCCCTCGCGCCAAAAGGCACAAACAAGCAGAACCACGAAGTAAGTCTGCAGTTAAATTCATTCCTGAGCTTAGAAGATCAGCTAACCTAAGTCTGTGCACGCCGTAAGCACTCTAGTTCATCCTGTAACTTTTCCCATTCAGATAATATGCGCCGATTTCACAAAGTATCCACTGGGTATTATGGAATTGTCATCCTGATCTCTAGCCTCGGGAGCCTCCGCGACCGCGTCTTAACCGCCGCCATGTTTTCCCCTACGCATCGTACTCTTGACGACGACGCTTTGCTCCATCCAATGTACTTTGTCAGTGGGAACTGTTTGAGTCATGTAGCTGACGTGCCCTCCATCGCGGTCGGCCTTTGGATTTACCCCAGTCTACTGCGACCTCAAGTAACCTTTTAGCATTATTGACTTTTATGCACTATTTTTGGTTTATTCTTTAAAAATTCATAACTCTGGTTCTATTTATTAGATTTTTGTAATTTTGGTCTTGATTTACTCAGATACATATTCCCTGTTTTGCTAAACCGATGTGAAATCTTTTTGTGGTATTTTGATTGTGTTACTGTGTGTGTGTGTTTGTGTGTGTGTGTGTGTGTTGCACAAATACTTTACACATTTCCTCTTTAGATAAGCCTGGCTGGTGTTTGCCAAGCTACCAGAGGGTCAGCACAGTTATTCTTTTAGATTGTATCTAGCTTACCCTGATTAGACTTGTGGTTCCTGATTGGACAGGGTTCATACCTCTGCCAACCAGAAACCCCAGTTCTAACACAAATTATTAAGCAATGCAACACAAGATAGGTTGAAAGCACTATAATGGTCACACACGCATGACACACTAAAACATTTCCAACATAAACAACACTCACCAGGGGTACCAGGCGCTATACAAATGCAGCTAAAATGACAATTACAACTTTGATTACAATTATATATAGGGTGAACGAAACTGATAACTGTACTCAGAATGAGGAACAAAGCTGTGGAATTAAAAACTCTTTGACTATTTTTTATTTTTTCATAACATATCTAACAAATATACTGGTAAATTACACTTATAAAATGTAATTAGGTAATGCTAATGCTATCCTATGGGAGAGGTAGGCCTAGCAGTAGTGAAAAACAAATTTAAGAGTTTTTCACTACTAGGAAATGTAAAACTTAGGAGTACATGTAGTGCTTTTGAACTACATTGCACCCTACCCTCTGGGCTGTCCAGGGCCTACCCTAGGGGTGACTCATATGGATTAAAAAGGAAGGTTTGGGCTTGGCAAAAGGGCTACTTTGACAGGTCGAAATGGCAGTCTAAAACTGCACACACAAACTGCAATGGCAGGCCTGAGTCATGTTGAAAGTGCTACTCGAATGGGTGGCACAATAAATGCTGAAGGCCCACTAGTAGCATTTAATTTAAAGGTCCTGGGTAGAGGGAGTGGCACTTTACTAGGGACTTACAAGTAAATTAAATATGCCAATTGGGTACTAACCACTTCAACATGTTTTAAGGAGATAGCACAAACACTTTAACCGTGGTTAGCAGTGGTAGAGTGTGCAGAGACCTAAGGCCGCAAAAACAAAGTCAGCAAAAACAGGATGTCTGAAGGCAAAAGGTTAAGGTGAAAACCATGCCAAGGATTGCAGGTCGAACATTTGGTATTTATGAAATTGTAATTAAAAATCCTCTTTAATGGTAAAGTCAGATTTTAAATTACAATTTTGAAAATGGCACTTTTAAAAGGTTGCCATTTTCCTGCGTTTTGCCACTTGGTGCCTGCAGCCTGTTCTTGGTCACATGACTTGGTGTAGTTGGCAGTCAGACTTTCTGAATTTCTCCCAGACAGTCACACAATAGAGGGATTAGGTGTGCCTAAATGGGCTATCTGCTGGCAAGATGGGGGTGGAGCTGGGCGCAGCCCCTCTTGCAACTGAATAGTCTGCTCTCTACCTTCATACAAAGGACTCCATCACCATTGCATTGTTCCTGCAGCTAGCTTGGAGTCTGGGTAGGGAAGTCAGGAAATTTCTAGCACTATAAAGAAAACCTCTAAAAACTCCTCCTACTTCAAAGAAGGCACCAGGTATAAAATAGGCCCCCCGATCACTTTCTGGACTTGCAGAAGTACTCTCAGAGGACTGCCTGCTGCTGTGGCCTGGTGTGTACTCCACAAGACTGCTTTGCTGCACATAGAAGGACTGCTTTGCTGCCTGGAGCCTGCCTGTAACACTCAGAGGCCTGCCCTGCTTCTTCACCTGAACCAAGGGCTACCAGAGTGACTCCAAGGGCTAGTTTGCTGGCCTCCTGTTCAGAGCCACAGGGACAAAACAGGTTCCCACCATATTGAACCCGCACCTGGACCTAGCCTGAGTGAATCCTAACCAACGCAGGGGCATATTATCAAGAAACGGCGTTAAAATTATCGCCGCTTTAGCGGCAGAAAACTGCCGCTAAAGCGGCGATAATGGGCTTGATAATATGCCCTTGAGAATTCCAATAGAAGCCCATGTTCTGGTGTTAACATGGGCTTCTATTGGAATTCTCAAGGGCATATTATCAAGCCCATTATCGCCGCTTTAGCGGCAGTTTTCTGCCGCTAAAGCGGCGATAATTTTAACGCCGTTCTTGATAATATGCCCCCAAGTGGTGTCCCTCCAGATCTGGACCCTTGGTGGTGGTGCTAGAGGTGCCCAGATATCTGCCGTTGGTGCTTTGATCTTTTAGGCTCTAGATTTCACTTAAAGCTTTAAAAATTCATAACTCCAGTTCTAATGATTGTATTTCTGTTGTTTTGGTGTCAAATAATGTATTAAAGTTTACTGTATTTTTCTAAATTAGTGTGGGATTCTTCTTCTGTGGTGTTGTCACTTTATTACTGTTTGTGTGCTGCATAAATAATTTACACATTGCCTCTAAGTTAAGCCTGACTGGATTTTGTGCCAAGCTACCAAGGGTTAAGCACAGGTTAATTTAGTGACTTTTTTCTGGTTCACACTGCCAGAGATTGGCGCTGTTGCTTGATCAGGGGTCTTTCTCACACCCCCTTTAACCCAACAATCCAATTTCTTATATGGATGATACATGTGTATTTGGAACACATGAAGAAATGTTGATGAGGAAGTAAGAGTCTAAAGAGGATGGTGTACAGAAGCATTTTGTGGCAGCTCCTCGGCTAAGGTAGAGGAGCGCCGCCCCACTGCTTTTCGCAGTGGAAAAAAAGGAAAAATAAAATGATAATAACTCTATGTTATTATAATTTTTTGTTTCCTGCTGTGGCATCTCAGCGGGGGTGAGGCATATCTGCTCTGCTCTCAGAGCAGAGGGAGGAGTGATGGGCACTATGTAAGTGTTCTCTGCATTACAGCCTGCATGGAGAACATGCCCAGCCTCTCATTCTGTGGCTGAGCGCGCTCAGACCAATCACAACGTTGCATTGCAACTTTGTGATTGGCTATCGGGAGGCTGGGAGCCGGGTGCTTCCTGCTTCCTTTGCGGAGGAGAAGCCAGGAAAAAGACGCAGGAGAGGCGGCAGTGGCTGGCCAGCAGGCAGGCCGGCAGGTAAGTGTTAATTTTTTTTTTTAAACCCTCCTCCTCCCCCTCTTCCCCCCTCCCTGCCCCACTGCTGCTTACCGGGAGCAGCCGCGCTTGGAAGCAATAATGCTGAATTTTTTTTAAATTAAATACTTGACACAGTTGGCAGCAGTACATGAGGAAGAGAATGAGGGGTCAAGAGTAGGAATGGAAAGTAGCCTTTAAAGAGTGGAGAAAATTTACCATGAGTTATGAGCCTGGTCCTGAATATGTGTTTGAAAATAACATTCTTTAGTTGACATAAGAAGTAGTGCATACTTGCCATAAGCTGACAAGAAACAAGTTACACCAACTTTGGTGAAAGACTACAGCAACTTTGAAAGTAAGCGTACTGCATTTACCAGGATGCAATGGGGTGAACTGTGCTGGGATGAGAGGCAGTGTGCTCCCTCTCCCCTGTGTTTAAAAGGCTCCCTTGAGCCAACGAGCTGACGAGCTCTCCTGGGATGCACCTGTGTGCCTGTGGAGAGGTACTGTGACCTGTGAAGACTTGGGCACCATTTCAGCAACCCCTGAGGACTTTTCTCTGCTTCTTATTAACTTTTGCTCTCTACTGATGACGGGCTAAACCCAGAAACACGTGTCTAGAGATAACAGCACTACCTGCACCAACTTTGGTGAAAGACTACAGCAACTTTGAAAGTAAGCGTACTGCATTTACCAGGATGCAATGGGGTGAACTGTGCTGGGATGAGAGGCAGTGTGCTCCCTCCCCCTCAAGTTACATAGTTAGATGACCTGTACTTATACTGAAGACCTTACTAAATATATAAGAAAAACAAGGGGCGACCCCATATAACCCTCTAGAGCCTGGGCTATTATGATACAGGCCAAAAGGAAACGGCTCTGGTGGGACCAATCTATCACAACTTTCAAATGACAATAACACCTCAATTGTAATTGGATATATTGCAACACATTTTTCATGAAGTGTTTGAGCGCGTATAAATGGATATATTCTACTGAGCACCTCATACAATTGAAACATTTAGTATGAATAGAACATATGCATCAAGACAAATATATTTTACATCCTTGAAGACCCTACAAAAAGGCACGTTATTATGGAGGGGAGATAACTCAGGTGTAAGCCAGGGATAGGACGGCATGCGTTTTTATACAAAAGTCTGGGCAAAAAAAAAGTCAAGAATGGGAAGCAATGGGCGTGGCTTGACCGCGGAGCGCGATGGCTGCGAGGCTCCTGACGCTGATGGCCTAAAGCCACCCTAACATCCGCACACTGATCCGTTTTTACCCCCAAAAATGTAACGGAGTGCGTGCAGTACACCCGCTGTGGCACCACACTTTGACAAGCACCGGCGCCCAAGCTCCGAGGAGAGGAGGAGCCGTGCGGAGATCGAGCCCGGAGTTCCCGGGCTCGAGTTTGTCAGCAGCCGACTGGGACTACCGTGAGGGGCGGCCGCGGCTGTTGGGTCGTGGCAGCGCCCCGGAAGCCTGTACCCATCGTTGTGTACCTGGACCCCCGGAGGCAAGTGGCACGGCGAAGACGTCCCTCCCGCTATTTCCCCCCCTCCACCACCTGGATTGTAACTGGCACAGCTGCCGTGGGGACCGGGAGCGCAATAGTGAGCTGTGGCGCAGCACCAAATACCCCGGTCCACCGGCCGCCCAGCAGCAAAGTTGGAGGCCTGAATGACACGGCCGCAGTAACACGCAACCGGCAGCACTGAGGGCGGAGATCCCGTGAACACCCACAAGTCCGGAGGGGGGGCTGTGATCGAGACAAACGGCTATCTGCCCTGCAGCTGTGGTGAGGTGGGGAAGGAAGGGTGAGTCGCACCGCGGGGAAGTGGGGTGGAAAGACTTAGAGGCAAAGAATCCTGGCTTAATTCCAGCAATACTCCACTAAGCATACGAGGGGTACTGATCCCACACCAAAGTGTGTACTAGGCAGAGTGAACGGCGACTGCAATTCAGAACCAGTATTTACTGGTCTACATATTCTTCACTGAAGGGAGGTGTATTTTAAAATCAGGACCTCTCTGGGACACTAAAGACAGTGCGACAAACATTTGGTAACCCCAGTGGATGGCGCTTTGGGAACGTCCTGTGTGCCTGAATTAGAGTGCAGTGAGAAGTGCTCGAGATACCAGGGCAGAGTACCGATGTGTGAGGCTCCGCTCGAGATACTGCGCCAAGTCTGGGCCGAAGGGACAGAGGACTACACTCCAGACGAAGCTGGACAAATACACCACCCAAAAAGTAAGTGAGCTGGAGGGAGTGACCAAAGGGGAGACAGAGAAATCGCCGGCACAATCTAGAGAGGAACCGACGCTGGTGGATGTAATGGCTGTCATTGCTGGGGTGCGTACCTTTGGGAACGTCCTGTGTGCCTGAATTAGAGTGCAGTGAGAAGTGCTCGAGATACCAGGGCAGAGTACCGATGTGTGAGGCTCCGCTCGAGATACTGCGCCAAGTCTGGGCCGAAGGGACAGAGGACTACACTCCAGACGAAGCTGGACAAATACACCACCCAAAAAGTAAGTGAGCTGGAGGGAGTGACCAAAGGGGAGACAGAGAAATCGCCGGCACAATCTAGAGAGGAACCTACGCTGGTGGATGTAATGGCTGCCATTGCTGGGGTGCGTACCTCGCTGGAACGCAAAATGGACACTATGGGGCCGATTCCGATCTGGGTCGGAAAGCTCTCCGACTGATCCGGATTGTTTTCCGACCGAGCCGGACCCCTGCAGTCCGACCGAGCAAGTACGATGCGGCCGTATGCTGCCGGACTCGGTTCGGTCGGACTCCCATTGAAGTCAATGGGAGCCGGCCGTACGACGTGTACATGGGCTCCCATTGACTCGATGGGTACGTTGCGCACAAGGGGGCCCCCTGTAGTGGGTACGCATTGGTGCCATCCGCACCATACACGCATGTATAGGGGGGACCCATGGGTCCCCCCTGTGTCCGGCTCGTAAGGCTACGGGTGAAGGGAGGTCCGGCACGGAACCCCGAAGTCCGCTTCTGAGAGCTTTTTCGTGTCGGAGGCTCCGACTCGATCCGGCTGTCCGGATCGTGCATCGTACTGGCTCGGTCGTAAAAAGTCTCCATTGCGCGGTACAAATCGAGTGTGAACGAGTCGGACGGAGCGGTTTGGACCCGGAAACGAGTCGGTCGGCGATTTCGCGTTCAATCGCATCGTACTTGCTCGCTCAGGCCAAACGAATGTTCTATGCGCTAAGTGATTGTATTTGTATATGATGCATGTTCATATATCGTTAATGGGGGACACATAGTGGCGGAGCGGAGTCCATTGGGCGGGAGTCTGCAACCCCTTCCCCTCCAACTTCTAGTTAGTTCTTAGTTAGGGCGACAGGCACTCTTCACTATTGGGATTATGGGCAGTTTAGAGCCCAGAGTGCGGGGGAGCAGGGAGGGTTACAGGGTGGGGTTGTTGGGGGTTTTGTTTTTGTGTGGTTTTTCTTATTTCGTCACAGATTCACATACAGCGAGTCTAGGCATGGGAAATGCAGTGACCAGGAACCTGGTGTTGAGAGCATAGTAGATTACGCACAATTCTATTGGGTGATGGCGGGTGTTCCGGGGACGCGGCTGGGTAACCCCCCAGCAGCGGATACTAAATAACGACATGGACGTCACGAGTGAGAAATGCATTAAGTTATTATCCTGGAATGTAAATGGATAGCGGGAAAAACTCAAAAGAGGAATCATATTGGAATTTCTTAAACGGCATGCCCCGGAGGTGATCTTGCTCCAAGAGACACACCTCATAGGAAACATGTGTAAGGCCCTAGCTAGATGGGGCTATCAACTAGTGGTGCACTCCGGGTTCACGACGGGCTCCAGGGGAGTTGGCATATTGAAAAAGCGCACCTTCCCAATGACAATAGACCAGGTTTACACGGATAACTTGGGGAGTTATGCAGCAGTGTCTGGCCAGTGGGAGGGCGAAGCGTTGACAATAATGTCACTGTACTTGCCACCAGGATAACAGGAAATTACATTCAGAGACCTAGGGAGAGTGCTGCTTGCATTTCCCAGTGGTAGAATGGTAATAGGGGGAGACTTAAACTCTGTTGTTTCGGGGACACTAGATCGCTATCCCCCAAGAGATATACCTCCATCGCAGCTACGACTCCCACGTTTCCTGGATGCTATGGGGCTGGTGGATATATGGAGGGTGCATCACCCTGTAGAGGCACAATACACATTTCACTCTGGGGCCCACAAAAGCCTTTCCCGCATAGATTATATCCTCGCCCGGGTGGCACAAGTTGGGAATGTTAAAGAAATTAGACACCTAGCGAGAGGAATATCAGATCACGCCCCAATTTGGCTGCAAATGGAGTATGAGAGGGGAGACTGTACTAGGGTGGCCCCAATCAGCCCCTGGCATCTTCGAAACCCCACAATTAAATTGAAAATAGAGCAAGAAATTAAATACTATTTTAAGGAGAATGAAGGCACAGTTGAATCGGCTCAGGTCCTTTGGGAAGCCTGTAATAAGGGGGCAGGCGCTCTCTCAGATCTCTGGGGCGATAAAAGAGAAGCAGGCTAGACTTCTCCGACTAGAAGAGGAAATATTGAAATTGGAAGAGGGAATCACAACATCCACAGAACAAGATACAACACACATTCTCAATTTGACACAAGAGGAATATAGAACCGAGGCGAGAGAAGCAGCCAAAACTATGCTCAGCCACAAGATGGGGAGCGTGTACGAACTGGGGGACAAAGCCGGGAAACTATTGGCCTGGTTGGATAGGAGGGAAGCAGCAAGCCGACTGGTCACAGAGTTATGGGCAGATACTGGGGGAAAACATACGGATCCACAGGACATCGCAGACGAGTTTGGTAGATATTATGACCATATTTACACTTCTAGGTCCATCAGGCAGGAGGTGCAAACTAAAGAACTACTGGTGGAAATTCGTCTGCCTATATTGGCAGAAGAAGAGAAAAATTGGCTGGAGGAAGACATCGCACCGGACTAAATAGCTCAGGCCATTCGTTCTCTCCAGACCGGAAAAGCGTTGGGCCCTAACGGCCTCCCGATAGAGCTATACAAACTAAGGCCTGATAAAATAGCCCCTCATCTCAGGGCAATGTTCATAGAGAGTCTTGAGAAGGGACTCCTTCCACAGGACCAGAGATTGGCCACCCTGGTAGTGATACCCAAGGAGGGGAAACCTAAAAACAGTTGCACGTCGTATCGTCCCATTACGCTGCTGAATGCAGAGGCCAAAATACTGGCCAAATTGCTAGCCACCCGCTTGATTCGAGTTCTCCCTGAGCTGGTCCATCCGGACCAGTCTGGATTCATGCCGTCAAGAAACACGTCTCTGAATTTAAGGAGGGTGCATGGGCTGATGGGAAGGGCGGACACCATTATGACCATTAAGACGCAGTGGTGGTATCCCTGGAAGCCACCATGGCGTTTGACACCATAGAGTGGTCATACCTTTTCGCTGTCTTGAAGAGGTTGGGATTCGGTCCTAAATTTATTAACTGGGTCCGACTTTTGTATACTGACCCACTAGCACAAGTAGTAGTCAACAACAAAAAAATCTGCTATATTCCATCTCCACAGGGGGACGAGACAGGGGTGCCCGCTATCCCCACTGCTGCTTGCGCTCACACTAGAGCCCCTGGCCTGTTGGATCCGATGGGACCCCATGATACGAGGGCTACGCTGGACAGCGGATTGGGAGGACCGTATATCGCTCTACGCAGACGATATTTTGTTATATTTGGTCTCCCCATATAGATCCCTGCGTAGAGTCCTTAACATCTTTACTAATTTTGGCACGTATTACGGGTACACTATCAATTGGACAAAATCGCTTATTTTTGTGCTAAAAGGTAAACCACCGGTCCTGTCAAAAGAATATCAATTCAGGATAGCGACAGAGGGGTTCAAATATTTGGGAATTTTATCACCAAAGATACCAAACTATTTTACGACGCTAACATGTTGCCACCATTGCAGCGGCTGAAGTGTGATGTAGAACACTGGCAGTCTCTTCCGTTGTCGCTCTTGGGGAGAGCCGCATTGTTTAAAATGATGTCGCTGCCTCGTTTTTTATACGTTTTACAGAATTCACCCGCCCTAGTCCCAACGTCATATTTCCGGCAGGTGGAAAGTGCACAGCGAACGCTACTCTGGGGTAATAGTCCACCAAGAATCTCATTCCCGAAGTTAGTGAGAAGCTGGTACGATGGAGGAATAGGTTTATCAAAAAATACTACTGGGCCGCATAACTAGCGGCCATTAATCACTGTATATACCGGCCCCCTACTGACCCGGGCTATGACATGGATAGGTGGCTACTCCCTGGGGGTAACTACACACAAGCACTATACTCAAAGCCTGCAAAATTCCCCTTGACGGGCCCCACAAAGCACTCTGAACAGGTGTGGCACTTGGTCCAGAAAAGTTTGGGATGGACAAAGACCATAACTCGGATCACCCCACTATGGGATGCAGAACAATTGGGAGACCTCTGGAAAATGAAGGGGTTTGATACTTGGGATATGATTGGGATCTCTCGGGTGGGCGATCTCTGGATAAAGGGAGAGGTGCTACCCTTCACAACCCTCCAACAAAACTACGAGCTCGCAGACACTGAAAGATTCCGATATCTACAGGTGCGGCACGCACTATATGCAGTCATTCCGAAGGTAGAGACCCCTCCTGAGGCCTGGCCTCTTGAAAATCGACTTTTGGACGGGTACATGCCCAAGAAGGCAATTTCCCTAACGTACTTAAAACTGATAAATCACTCACTTGATCCTCTTTCGCAACTCCGGGCAAAGTGGGAAAGTGACTTAACAGAGCTCGACGAGGAGGAATGGACGGAGGCGCTAGCATCCCCAAGGGAGGTGGCGATATCCTCTAAGCTGAAGCTGGTACAACTGAAAATACTGCACAGAATTTATGTTACTGTGCCAACATGGGTCAAGATGGGATATGGAGATGAGTCTAGTTGTAGACGACTATGTGGCCGAGAAGGCACTTTTTTTCACATACTGTGGGAATCCCCTCATGTTACTAGATATTGGAGAGCGGTTACCTCATGCATGGGGGAAGTTATGGGGCAGACAATAACAATGGAGACCAAGCGGTGTCTACTAAATATATGGGAGCCAACTGGCTTGGGTAGCAAAGAGAAAAGGTGGGTGACACTAGGATTTATGGTTGCTAAGAGGAATATTGCAAAGAAATGGGGAGTACACACAGCCCCGACACTGAGGGAATGGGAAGGTGACATTGATTGGTGCATGTTCGAGAAAAAACGGTATACATATCAAGGGGATGCCCTAGAAAATGGATGCAAGTATGGGGGAAATGGAACGAATATAGGAGTAATATATGTGAGCCACCCACACTACCGACACAGCCATCCCCGGGAGACCTAACACCCTAGTGCGCTAACGTACACTGTAAAGTAAGTTTCACATAACAATATGGTATTGTATGTAATGTGTCACTGAATGTCATGCCATTTGAACTATAACCCCTGTAATGCTGTGAAGTTGTTCTGGTTTACAATAAAAATTATTTAAAAAAAAGAAAGAATGGGAAGCAATTAGTTAGAAAATACAGGATCTACAGAATCAGGAGTAAGTAAATGAAAAATCATAATCTTTTGAGGGTATTAAGGTACGAGTAGGAGCGGCATGATGTGTAGGAGAAATATTACTTAGGTTGTGATGAAGATTTGCAGGAAAGCAGAGGACAGAGACAGCAGAGGAGAAGAAAAAGTGGAAGAAAGAAGAAAATGATAAGAGGGGGACAAACAGTTACAGCGAAAGAAGTCTAAAATGGTAGGATGGAATATTAGATGTAAGGTATTCACTTTAGATGTGAATAGGTACACAAGACAAAATGAGAATATCACAAGACTCAGAGGATGGGTGTAAAGATGAGACATTGTTGTGTTATCTGAGCACTGAAAGTTGCCTAGAAGAAATAGACAGAAGATGTTCGGATAAGTGATAGAAAGCATTCTAGATCAACAAAGACAGGGAGGGCTGGGCCTGGTTGTCTATACATTATCAGGCTGGACAGCATTAGGCAAGACACTAGAAAATATGTAGTAAAAGCAACAAAGTGAAACTCAAAGGAAGAAATAGAAGGAAAGCTGATTAAAGGACTAGATTGAGCCCACTAAGGGCCCGATTATGAATTTAATGGTGCGGCGGCGGGACCGCCCCGCCACCGCACTGCCAAACCCGTGTGAGAACCGCCTGCCGTATTATGACTTTTTCAGTCACTGGCGGGCAGTTTCTTTGGCGTTCCCATGGCAGTGCCTATAAAGTAGGCACCCTCATGGGAACATCAAAGGAAGTTCCAGCACAAAATGGACTGTGAAGTTCATGCCCTGCTGGAACTGGGGGTGCATGAACACAGGGGGGGCACATGTTGTGCCCCCCTGTGTGCATCCACATGGAATGAGGCACAATGGTGCCCTGTAGGGCCCTCTTTCTTTCCTGACTGCCGCTGTTTTCATGGAGGAAAGACCTCCATGAAATCAGTGTTGGTGAGGAAAGTTGTAATATGCCTGGCGGGACTGCGATGGTCCTGCCAAGCATATTACTGCCTCAAGCCTGCTGTGTCATTGGTCTCAGGGTGGCACGACCGCCACGGTGGTAATGTTCCCAGGCAGAGTCATTGGTCTCAGGGTGGCACGACCGCCAAGGTCGTAATGTGGAGATCAGAAGACTGCCACCACTGCCCCATCACTTTACTAGCTTTTAAGGTCTGTAAATCCCAATTTACTTGTGTTATTGATTGTATCTGAGCTTGCCCCTGTTGTAAAAGACATAAATCTTCTTTTAGAAGTTTGAGGGCTGATGAGAATATAGTAGAGATTGTATATACTCCTTTTGAGATCGTCTGAAAGCCATTATGTATGACTTTAGATGTGAGCTGCATTACTTCTCTGTCAGTTTGCATACTTCTTTCCGCAATTCTCCATTCTGAATATGCCTGCTCTTCTTTAATGGCATATATTGTAGTGGCCGCAAATCTCTTATCTTTTACTGGATGGGGCTCTAGGAGGAAATCATGGAAATCCCTGTCTTCACTCATTTAGGCAGATATTCTTTTACAACAGTTTAACTAGAATGAGATAACTACTGCGAGCACAATTTACCTTACACTATATATTGTTACTGTTAAGAGAGAGTATAATCTGTATCAAGGATCTGGTCTATTTACTAAGGGAGCAGTAGCTTGATAAAGAAACCTGTTCATGCACACATCAGTATATATTGGCCTCAGGGCAATTCCATTTGTTCCAAATGCAGTCAGATTCTAAATAGGAATTTGAATCACAGTATTCAGTTAAGAGTCAATAATGTTTTCTTTTCACTGCCAACTCCATTGACTCTGTTAAATTAACTTTTGCAATGGATGGTGTTTTTAGGTCTCTAGTGTACACAAAGCCCATGCATGCAGTCTCCGGGATCGTCTTGTTTAGAAATATCATGGGTCTGATTCACAAAGGTAAACTTACATTTTATGTAAGTTACGATTGTTTACTATTAACAAAGATATTGTATGAGTAGTATCTTTACAGCTGCGGAGTCTCAGCACATAAAAAGATAGGACAGTCCTATTTGTTTATGTGTGGAGGCTCTCCAGTGGTAAAGATACTACTCATAAAAAATATTGCATTAAATGAAAGGAAACATAAGGTCTATCAATAAAAAAAAACTTCTATTGACCAGTTTATGATTACGGAGTCAAATAATGTGTTAGAAAACATTTTATCAGTTATTTTCTGTACCATGTATTGGTACCTCTCTTATCAGTGCTTGCCTTTCTCAGCCAGCAGTGCTCCCTGCTCTTGTCTCAGGCCAACTCTCCCATCACTGCCCACTTCCCCTGCCATTGCTCACCTTTTTCAATCCCACTTTATTCTCACACTTCTCCCACTCTTTCATTTGGCCCTTCCTGTCACTCACTGCACATCATACAAATCCTGTCTATCTATCCTACCAACCATATGTCACTGCCCACCTCCATGTCCCTGCTACACTCTTCCATCATTTTACTGTCTTCTGTCAGTGATTACTTTTCTGGTCACTATGCTCTTCTCCCGTCAGTGTTCACTACTCATGTCCTGTCTTTCCCCTTGCTGCCCCCTTACATCACTCTTCCTTTCTTGTCATTGCCCATCCTTACCATCACTGCCCACTTCTACCATTGCACTCCATACCTTCCTCTTCCTTGTTTCCTGTCACTATCCACCTTCATGCCACAGCCCATCTCTTTCATCATTGGTCCTCTCTGTCATCTGTGGTCACTTGTGTCACTGCCAATCTCTTGTGTCAGTGTTGCCTTCTGCCAGTGTCCCCTCTCTCTTGTTACTGCCCTCTCTGTCATCACTGCCACTTTCTCATCACTGCCCCCTCTCTCATCACTGCCCCCTCTCTCATCACTGCTGATGTTTTACATTATTTGCCCACCTCTGCATCACTGCTCCCTTCACCTGTTACTGCTCACCTCTGTAACTCCTCCATTCTAAAACCCCTCCAATTGTTCCACTTGCAATCACTCCTTGTACTACCCTCTTCCCTGTGGCATCCCCCTATCTCTTTCCTGACACTACATGGCACTTCTAAAAGGCTATTCATAAAGGAGGGGCTCATACTGGCATTTGACTGACTCTTCCCAAACAAGTCTTTCAATTTTTGATGAGTCACAATCATTCCACAAGGCCCCCTGCTTATGCTTGTACTTTTTACGCTTGTCTAACCTTTAAAGAGAATCTCTGCTGCTATATTCTGCCCCCATCATCAACCATTGCCACTGGTAGTACAAGCTAAGTATAAAAAGAAGCACAAAATAAGCTAAACCCACACATTAACAGCAAAAATCTATCTCTATATATGTGTGGGTTAAGTTTGTTGTGGGCTTCCTTTCATAGATAGTTATGTTTCTGCTCATAATCCCTAAAAGAAAGAGCATGACTTTGTTTTTAGGCCACCCTCTCTCCGGTGATATCACCATGCCCTGTCCATGGATGTGCTTCAAAGTTTATAGAAGTCTAATTTAGAACATAATTCCTTCAATAGGAATATGTTCTAATAATATTCTAGACCTCTTTGATGGGGTTACTCAGGATATAAAAGGCCCTCTCCCTCATTCTATGTTCTTGCCTGTATCTCAAACTCATAACTTGGAAGAAGGCCATTAATGACTGGTATATTCCTTAGCATGTGAACATTTTCCTATCTAAAAGAGCTGTCTTTAGTGGGACAGTAAAACTGGAAATATATATAAACCTTAAGTAGAAAAGGCTGCTCTTTGTTATTCAGTAGACAGCGGAAAAGAGTGGTGCACTGCAATAGTAAAACAAGGAAATGCAAGGACCAACAGGCACCCGGGAAGACTGGGGCACTCAAAACTAATGGGGCCAAATGTGCTGTAGCAACCCCAAGGATGTAGCATAGGCCCCTGCAGCTTCATGGTGTGGAGGGCAACCCATTAGGGGCCCCCTAACCATTCCAAGGGGCCCCATTCACCCAAGGCCAATGAATATTTGTAAGATATGGGACACTCTGGGGCCCCTCTTCACATTATGAAGGGAGGGGTCCATCATTTTATGGTATGCTACTGAGTACCGGATAGTAACATCTGATGACTTAAAATGGAAAATTAGCCATAAAGAGACCCTGAAAGGGTTTTTTTCTTGCAGCACTTGATGTTTGCAAACTGTTTCTATGAGCTGTGTGTTACCTTTCAATTTTATGACTGCAAAGTGAATACTTTTAAAGCCTGGTGCGTGATACATGAGTGTTAAATGAGATGGCTAAAGTATTTTACATTTTTTTTGACACGCATATAAATAAAACATTTCCTTAAGTTGCCTGATGTAGTATCTTGTAAATAAAAGAATGCAGGAACTCTTTTGGTTCCCACTGTACACCGTAGGACTGTGACGAATGCGTTGAAGGGATGGGTTGAAGGCAGGCTTAGAATGTTGATTTCTGACTTACACGCAGTGGAATAGAGATGTGTAAAACTATTCTCTGTGTGTTTGGTTATTGGCGAGTACCTGTGTTGGTAGGACGCTACAACTTGCGACGAGGATGGGATACAAAGCCCATACATAGAAAGGGCTATTTCAGAGATTTTGCCATGGTCCAACAAACTGCTTGTGCGTGCCACGTGGGCCGCAGTCGAGGTGCATAATTGTCGCTGTCACCGGTGGAGTCTCAGCACAATGCCAGCCTGTATAAAATGCTTCAAGAAGAAGAGAGCAACATTGAAAGTCTACATGTCGGTTGCCAGGAACTGATTGAAATGGCCCCAAATAAAAGGTACTGCGCCATTACGCAAATTAACGCCATACGCTATACGGAGTAAGAACGCTAAAGGCAGATGCAACCAGGTTAAGAAAGCAGCGCACAGCAATAGTTCAGTACCACTCTAACTGAAATTCATATGCTATGAAGCAGAGGTTAACCAGCTGTTTGTGAAGAAACATTTAAGCACAAAGCTGACCAAGTATAAGAACGTTATCTGCTATTATGGACTAGCAGTATACAAGATTTGTCTACTTACCAACGTGACTAAAAAGAGTAGTCATAACACAGCATACTATGGAGCGTCGCCAGAAAGAGGGACGGGGGTTATGCTAGCGGAGTTGTACCCGAACAAAGTGGCCCACCACCAAAGTTGCTGTGTAGGGACTCAGAAAAAAACCCTAGATTGCCATCAAGCAAAGAGCTCCGATGGAGAGCCGAGGTGAAATCCAAGCTCCAAAAGTCATTAAGGCTGATCCCGAAGTCGGTACGCCGCAAGGTGCTAGAGAAGCTCTGCCTGATCGAATTCCACATGAAGTGTCTGAGAGACCACCACTGTCCACAAATGTATATATGGCTGCTGCATTTGATACTGCCAAGAAACACAATATTGGCAATAGATGGACTGCATGGGTAGAGACGTTTGAAAATGTCATAGATGCAATAGATGAAAAAGATAATAAAAAGATTTTAAAGTATCTGAGGAACATGACTGGTAAAGGAGTGAAAAAACCTATAAAAGAAGAGAGGGACCCCTTTATCTATCCAAAGAAAAATAGGGTACTTTAAACAAGTTTTTGAAAGGAGTGAAAAAAGCCATGAAAAGATACCACAGCAAAGTTAAGCGACATACAATCAAAACAGCCTTAAATGTAAAGTTTAATCCAGTGCCAAATGTCTATTATGAAAGATACATATTCAGTCAAGAATGTCAAAGACCAGGTGAAACCATCGCTGAGTTTGGTGAGAGACTGGATGTTCTGGTAAACACTGTAAATTCAATAAATGTATTGATGACAAAGCTACTCGCCTCAGAGTAATTGATGTATGTCTGTGAGATTCCTTTCGACGACAAATGCTGAAGGAAACTCTGAGCTAAGAACAAGTCGTCAAGGACATAAAGGTGGTGCACTGAAAGTGCGCCCCCAGTGAGCAGACCTCTTGAGGTGTGAATAGGGGTCCCAGGGACCCCCAGACATCCCTCTGCAGGCTGGTGTAGTCACTCACTGCACCTGCCTGCAAGGGGATTTCTGATCCCTCTTGAATGTGCAGGCAGGTTGCCCCCTGCACTGAGAAACATGGAGCAACTTTTAAACAGCTGCTCCGTACTTCACTTTAGTGCTGTGCCCCCAGGGCAGCACAAGTTTGTGGCTGCCCTGAGGGCAGCCCATTTATCACAATAGGGCGCATTTTCCCAGTTCTCATCCGGGCACCTGATTAAAGTTGTGCCTTGGAGAAAACAGGGAAAATGACTCCTTTTAGTAATACAGGCCTATATGTCACCAGAGAAGGATTCTGCAGTCACCATGTAGCTGCTGCATAGAGCATTTGCAATAGATATGACTCTGCACTCGAGACTATCTTGTAATTATATTAACCACATGTACATAGATCATACAGTGGGTTTCCAAATTAATTGAAACAAGACCACATAAATCAAGGATTTGCCAAGATGTTTTTCTTTAAAATATTTTCTTTGTTCTTGAGCTTTAAAAAACTTATTTTCTCTGAAGCCTTAGCCAATGTGTTTCATCCCATCCAGGGCTTCTTCAGGGCTACAAAACATATGCAATATATAAAAAAAATTAAATCGTCATGTTTCCAATGTCATCACAAATAAAAAATAAAAATTCTTACAAACATTTCTTAACCTACAAGGAATACCGTGAGAAACAGATCAATTTCTTATAGGTTTAATTCTCTACGCTTTCTGCATCTTTTGATGCTTCATGCAGTCCCACATTGTACATGGTCATTGTAGGAAAGTAGGATCTGCTTCTTATGGTTACCCCCACTTTTTGCTTGATGTGATGCTGTTTTCGACTAGTCTGACTGGGAGCCTGCTAATCAGGACCCCAGTCTATCTGCTTTCTCCCTAAACTGTTGTGTTCAGTACTTAGGTAAATCCCAGATTGGATACTGGGGTACCCTTATAAGTCCCTAGTATATGGTACCCATGGCATAGGTACCCCAGAGGTCACCCATGGGCTGCAGCTGGTATTATGCTACCCATGAGAGACTATTCAAAATGGAATACAGGCCTGCCATTGCAGCCTGTGTAAGTTGGTGCATGCACCACCTACTAAAGATATAGGTCACTATATCTAAGGGTCACTGCACTTAAAACCTATAAGTCACCCCTATAGCAGGCCTTTACAATCCTGAGGGCAAGGTGCTTGGTTCTAAGTGAGAGGGTGCCCCTGCATGAGCAGGACATCCCTGCACCGTACGGAGTCCATTCTCCCAGTTTGCCAGTGAAGCAGCCATATACTATATCGAGGGGTGACCATCTCGAAAACTGCTGCAGCGAATCCTATCATGTTTGGTATCAAACATGTTGGAATCATACCCCCACACCGTAAACGGTGTGGGTGGTATGATTCCAAACACTAGAAGAGCCCTCCGTTTGGTTCTCAGTGTTCCCGGGACCAGCCTTCTAGTCCCAGACAGCACAAAATGGTTTCTGCCGACCAGAGACGCATTTCTGCCCTCCTGCAGCTGAGCCAAGCTCGAGCAGGGGAAGGCAGACCAATAGGCCTCCTGTCACAGGGAGTTGTCACCACCTCTGGGATTTAGTGTATTAGGGCTGGGTGCGTGCACTTGCCAGCCCCTGAAAGTCTGCATGAGGGGCACATTTGGTGTCCCTCTGCATAGTCCAGTTCAAACCAGTCCTGGGAGTCGTTGGCTCCCACTCTGGCACGAAACTGGACAAAGGACATGGTAGTAACATCCCCCCTGTCCCGACCCTCCCTTGGGAGGGTCCCCTGATTCTTCCCAAATCTTTCCTTAGGGTACTTAAGGGCTTACCTGTGTGTAGGTCCCTAGATTCGTCGTGGGATAAGATTCGTAACTGAAACCACTGCACTTCTACCATCTGGGCACTCTGGACTTCGCTGGACTTCGTTTGGGCCTGACTTTGTCTCCCTTCCAGTCTGCTGCATCGTCTGTGCCTGTGCATCATACAGGAACCTTCCAAGGCCTGTTAAGCATCAAGGGAAACCAGAGTAGTCTCCCTTGGAGTGAAGGAGTTACTCCCCTGCATTCGCAGGCACTGCAACTAAGTCGACTGATTTACAGATCCCGAGCTCCTCCAGACTCCTTGGGCTCTGCAACACAGGTGGTAGTTTTCCTCAGCTCCCAAGGCCTGCTCTATCCTCTTACCAAGTTTGAGTTCAGTAGTCCTTGTGGGGGTTGCAATAACCGAACCCCTGGGTACCGCATCCTCTTTGCAGTTGCAAAGGCTTGTTGACCTCTTTGCAAGAAGATCTTCGGGCTCCAAGTAGCCCCAACCTCGTGCACCTCCAGTGACCAGAATCTTCAGCCACATCGTGGCCTGCCTCTTTTAGTGAGATGTTTGAGGTCCTTTTGCGACTCCTGTGCCTTCGGCCTGTGGGTCCATTTGAGGGTCACCTTTGTTTTCCTTGGGCTCCCCTGATTGCTCGGGGCCTGGCCTGACTCTCCTGCTTGTGGTGAGTCTCCTGGACCTTGCTGGTCCCAACCGTGCACCTTCTTGACTTCCTGCGTGTGTGGCATTTGCCAAGGCTTGTTGGTGCTCCCGCCAGACACCGACCCCTCAGCACTCGACATCCTTTGTGGGACAGCTCATATCCGGGTCCTGGTCATCCTCAGCATCGCCTGGTCCTCGCAGCTGCGGAGTCAAGGTCACCGTCATCTTTCCTGAAGCACCCGACATTGGAGGGCATCCGTCTTCCAAGTCTCCTGGTCACCCCTGAGTGACATAGGCACTGTCCCCTCTGCTTTCAGGTACTCCTCTTCAAAAATCGACGTTTATATTCCTCCGGACACTTCCTCTTCCAGCAGCAGCACTTTCCTGAAGCCCTCCATTGGGTTCGACTGCGGTTTCTGACGCCACTTCACATCTATTAACCCAGCTTCCCTGGGATAGGTAACTTTGGTACCAGGGTATCCACGGGTGGGATGGCTCTCCAACCTTCTATCTTCCATGGGGTTTCTTCAGGGTCCACTGGGAAGGGTCCCTAATCTTTAAAACTCCAACCGCGACTTGCACATAGACTTGTACGGAGCACGGGGTCGTGTTCACACACTGCACCCGCTCTCCGCGGGGTCTCTATCTACTTACCTTGGGTGGTTCTGTGGGTCCCCAGCAATTCTACGTCCTCTTGACATTGTCCTGACTCGAGTCGTGATTCTTATACCACTTTCTTAGCATATGGTTTGGTCCCCCCCTGGGGCCTACTGTGTATTAGTGATATTTACTGTGATTTATTTGCTTTAGTATTGTGTGCTTTGTGTCTATCTCCGGGTAGGAGATACTGTAATGTACTAGATAGTGTTATATAATAAATACATATTTTTATAAATACTTTGTGGGGTTCTTTTTCATTTAATCTATACTATAAGTTTGCATTCTGGTAAAACAATCTACTTTACACTCCTTCAAGACTAAGCCGGAAGGCTGCTCTCCACAGCTACCACTTGGATAGCTTTCTAAGGTTGTCTGAGACATCTTAAATCACCATAAGGGTTGTCTGGACTGGTGCAAGGTGCCCACTTACATTAGTGGACATCATATATCAGGCCAGCTTCTCACAGTCATAATATCACTGTAACAGTTCCACAACCAATCATAAGCTCATTGCGCAATTAACATAGCATGGACACAGTTACGTGAAGATGTTTTTTGTTTCCATGTATTTGGCTATAACGTATGAGGACTAAACAGCAGTGTTCCAAACCTATAAGCTGTAAACGTTGCAAGCTTAAAATGTATGATCTAAAACCATAGGAACGCAATAATGGACATAAATATTGTGCTCTGGGGCAAGCGTAAAAAACACAAAAGAACATAAAAAGGACAAACATTTTCTTGGACATATTATCACGAGGACAATAGGGTAGAGTAGGAAACCTAGTGCCCTGCTGAGGATAGGCCACCAGAAATCATCTAGAACAGAACAGATTTACTGTCACATATGTATGTCATTGTTGGTAATTTCTTTGAAGCAGATTTTTATTATTATTATTATTATAAATTGACTTTCAGTCTCTGTTCTTGAAGCTCCACCCTTAGTGACTCCCCTCCACTTCCTTTTCTCTGTCACACCTTTACCCCTTATTCATGGGTTCCCTGAGTAATTATTTTCCAGTTCCAGCATTGAAGTAAAGTAAACTTATACTGACTTATATAAACTTGCCTTCATGCTCTGTTAGTCCTCAATATTTTTGCTTCGATTTTTTGGCAGTACAATATTCTAGAGTCGATATTAAGGTGGAATTCTGCGTGCATTATAAAGTTTAGCAGTAAGATACTGTTCCAATGCAGTTTTACTGTGTCTGGTAAAACTCACATTCCCAACAAGCAAACACTATGGGGCTGATTCCGATTCCGGCCGGAAAACGTACCGACCGACTCGGAGCCGGAATTTATTCCGACCGACACGTACCGGTGCAGCCCGACCCGCAAAGTACGATGAAAAGCGTGCAAAACCCGACCGACTCGCACGGAACACAAGCCGAACGACCGAGCCGCGCGGTAAACAGCAATCCGGCCGGAAAAATGCGCGAATCTAACCGACCGACACGCACCCGGAACAATACCGAACGAAACGTACCCGCGAACTCCCACCCGCCAAGTACGATGCAACGCGTGGAAAACACGACCGAGTCGCACGGAGGACAAGCCGTACGACCGACACGCATACAAAACTGCGACCCGAAGCAACCCAAAACACCGCCGACGCGTCCGCAGCATAGAAAACAGCACAAACACAGCGTGAACGAGAATGCAATGCCTCACATCCTAACTGAAGATCCCACAAAGAACCACCACCCTAGGTTATGCTGTGTGAAGCACAGGGACACTCTTGGGACTTTTAGCCAAACAACTGCCAGGACAACACTCCCAGCCATCCTGTCAGCACAGGCACCCCACCCCACAGGGAAGCAGAGTCAAAAGGAAGGAAGGATGGGCATGCTGGGAAGGGGGGTGGAGGCAATAGCATGATGGGAGTTGTAGGCACAGATATTGCTCACCCTCACAATTCCCATCAACACCACTCTCAACCATGCTCACATCACAGGGAGTGGAAAAGGACTCACAAGATGGCTGACACTGGCTACTGCTGTGGGGAGCACAAGCCCCTGCTGGGAACTGTGCAACAACCAACAGCAGGACACCACTGACTGACATCCTGAAAGACAACTTGCACTCCCTGCAATGGAAGCACGTTCCATGGTGGGATATCTGGC
Source organism: Calotriton arnoldi (assembly GCA_963921515.1). Classification (NCBI taxonomy): domain Eukaryota; kingdom Metazoa; phylum Chordata; class Amphibia; order Caudata; family Salamandridae; genus Calotriton; species Calotriton arnoldi. The sequence continues at coordinate 1,900,714 of CAWUFW010001578.1, read as the reverse complement.
TGGGTGGGAAGGAGGACTCACAGCACAGACCATAGTCACCAGCAGCTCCACCCACACCCCCTAACACAAACTCCACACAACTCACCTGGGAGAATGCATTGCCTCACACTCCAATCAAATAACCCACAAAGAACCACAACCCTGGGTCATGCTGTGTGAAGCACAGGGACACACATGGGACCTGTAGCAGAACTAACCCCAGGATAACACTGTCAGCCATCTTGTCAGCACAGGCACACAACCCCACAGGGAAGCAGAGTCAAAGGGAAGGAAGCATGGGCATGCTGGGAAGGGGGGTGGAGGCTATAGCATGATGGGAGTGGTAGTCACAGCTCAACATCCCTCACCCACATGGCCCAGCAAGCTCACAACCAAGCATGCACACACCACAGAGAGTGGAAAGCCCCATCAAAGATGTCTGACACTGGTGCTCTGTTGTGGGGAGCACAAGGCCATGCTGGGAACTGGCCACCAACCAACAGCAGGACACCACTGTCAGCCATCTTGCCATTACTCTCACACTCACACACAGTGAAGTCCACCCAAAAGCAAGTAAGTATGGGCATGCTGGGAAGTGGGGTGGAGGCAATAGCATGATGGGAGTGGTAGTCAGATATTGGTCACCCCCACAACTGTCCCATCAACACCACCCTGAACCATGAACCATGCGCACATCACAGGGAGTGGAAAACAACTGACAAGATGGCTGACACTGGCTACTGCTGTGGGGAGCACAAGGCCCTGCTGGCAACTGTGCACCAACCAACAGCAGGACACCACTGACTGACATCCTGAAAGACAACTTGCACTCCCTGCAATGAAAGCACCTTCCATGGTGGAACATCTGGCTGGGTGGGAAGGAGGGCCGGATGTCAACCAAATACAACCAATGCAGACCATGTACACACCCCAACATTCACATAGAAATGGCCAAATAATGCAGGACAATGTGCTACACCAATATCAACCCCTGACTGTGACAACTTAGGACAATGCAATGTACAGGCCCGCATCCAGAGGCACAGTCACAACTGTCAGGTGTGTCAACCATTGATGGCTGCAGAAACATAACATACATTGTGTGTGTCTCCCAAAAACAGGTGATGATGGGGACACAGCAGCAGACGCTGAGGAGTCCCCGTCCCAGGCTCAAGAGGATACGGAGCTCACTGGTGTGGAACAGCCTCTGCCCTCCTCGGATGAAGAAGACCCACCTGGCACCTCCGGAGCAAGTCATCATGCAGCACCAGCAGGACCACCAGCTGCACCCCCTGCACCCACCCCTCCAACGACTGTCAACACACATACCACCCCTGCCGACATGGACAGACCAAGGAGCACCACCACCACCAGCACAGGGACCCTGGACCAACGTGGGGCCATGGACACCACCACCACCAAAAACCCCCAAGGTGGCCCAGGGTCACCTGTGCGTGCCACCTAAGGTACTGCACGTGTCACCAGGGGTGGTGGGAGGGGTGGGAGACATAGGTCGCTGCTCGCAGATGGGTCTGGACTGCATGATGACCCACAACTGGCACGCATAGCCGATGCGTACCAGTCCAGCACCGGAGAGTTCAGCCAGGTAGAGGGGCTCCTCAGGGACATTAAACAGCAGCAGGCTGCCCATCATGCCCGCTTGGACTCACACATGTCCCGCGTGGAGTCCAAGTGGGACACACTGCAAGAGATGACGGCGGTGCATAGGGACATATTACAATGCCTCCGCCAGATGAGCAGCAACCAGTCAACACCTCCCTGTGTGCCCACAACATCTGGTGCTGAAACAACTGCAACTGCCACAGGGAGGGCGGATGACTCTGGCGAAGAGTCCCCTGCACCGCAGCAGCCTGCACTTGAGGGTCCCCCCCCAAAGAAGAGGGGCCGTCCGAGGAGGGGCAAGTGAGGGGCCGATGGCCATGTGCAACCCCCAGGAAGCCAAAACCTGTTCTGGATAATCACCTTTGCTGCGCAAACTGTTCACCCTGTTGACTGCAACACAACTCTCCCACATGGCATGGGGAGCTCAAGTTGGACCAATGTCTCAGATTACTGTGGACTTTACTCTGGACATTTCTGCTACCAGGACTTCCAAATCATCTAGGAACTTTGGATTACAATCACAATGTACAGCACCCACCATCCTGTGCACTATACTCACACATGTATGTCAATAAACTCACTAATACACCATACTTGCCTCTGTTGTGATTCCTACGTTGTCTCTGAAGTGGCGATGATGATCTGGGAAATGACACTGTGCATGCTAACTGCTACAGCAAGTACAACACCGGCATGTGAGTCATGGCGACGTCACACATATGAGGGAGGCACACCACCAGGGCTACACAACACATACACACCATGGCCATCTGACTCATCGCCTACACTGATGTTGCCAGGAAATACGTTGCATTGCACAGACCCAACACCTATTCACAGTCTGTGTTAACTAGCCCACTGGTGCAGTAAGCAAATGTCAGTCAGATGTGTGACCACAGACAACGCACATCACAAAGTGAAGCACAGGTTTATTGCACATTTGCAACATGTTGTAACCACCACAGATGCAAGGTAATCCCACCTGGCAGCGGGCACACAGTCAACAAGTGTAGAAGGAAGGAAGTCCATGGGTGTGGTGCACATCACCTGTAGGGACACGACAGCTACCACCCTGGAAGTCGAATCACGGTGTCGGGGATCACAGTTGACCAAACGACAATGAAAGTACCCTGTGAAGGACAGAAATGACACACAGTCAAAAGCACTGAAGAACAGGACAGAACTGCAATACTCATGCCCAATACATGTCACAAGATACCTACCCAGAACCAAGTTAGCATGTCAACACTGTTGGGGAGTACAGACTACCTGTAAGGACACATCGCAACACGCATACAGTCATGTAGCCCATGGACACACTCAAACAGCACCAGAGCACCACCAACACATATCATGCAAACTCACATCATTGACATGACATCTCTGGATACTCACATTCAGCTGAAGAAGTTGGTGATGAGCTGTGTGCGGACATCACCATCATCATCATCATCACTGGCATCGTGGTCCAGGCCAGGATCCTCCACAGGTGGCGGACGTTGGTCATCGTCATCCAGGATGAGAGGCAACTCCTTCCGCACTGCCAGGTTGTGTAGCATGCAGCAGACAATGACAATCTTGCACACCTTTGCTGGGGCATATGGGAGGGACCCTCCTGTCTTGTCGAGGCAGCGGAAGCGGCTCTTCAGGAGACCAAATGTCCGCTCAATCACTCTCCTGGTCCGACCATGTGCCTCATTGTAGCGCATCTGGGCTGGTGTCACAGGGTTCCTGAGGGGCGTCAGCAACCACGGCATGTTGGGGTATCCGGAGTCACCTACATACAGGCAATTGCAAATTAGCAGAGTTGGAAAAGAGGGTGGAACACTACATAGCAGAACACACACAATGGTACAAAGTCAGTACACACCAACAAGCCAGGCACGCTGGTTCCGCATCTGTGACATCATCCTCGGGATGCGACTACTCCTCATCACGTAGGCATCGTGTGCAGAACCAGGGAAACGGGCACACACGTGTGAGATGCTCATATCTGCAAGACAGACCACCAGTGCATTGACCGAGTGGTAGTGTTTGCGGTTCCTGTATGCCTGCTCTTGGGCCTGTGGTTGTACCAAAGCCACATGGTCCCATCAATGGAGCCAATGACATGCAGCATCCTCCCCAGGGCATAGAAGTCACTCTTCACGCCAGTGAGTTGTTGGAGTCTAGGGAAATAGATATACTGGTTCAGGTATATCAACATAGCCTCCAAAACATCCCGGAGCACACGGCTGAACATGGTCTGTGACATCCCACCAGCAGTCGCCACAGTGTGTTGAAAGGTACCGGTGGCAAAGAAGTGTAGGGCTGCCATCACCTTCACCTTGGGGGTCAGCGCTGTAGGGTACGGCCGGCCAGGTTGCAAATGTGGTGCCAAGCGCACTGCCAAATCCTCAATCAGCTGCCTGGTGAAGCGGTAATGTCGGATGCTGTCACGTTCCACCATCGTTGCCAGGTCAGGGAATGGTCTAAGGACAGCTGGTGCCCTGCAGTGCATAGGTGAAGAAAGCAAGATTGTCAGTCACCCCACATATGTGGCATTGAACACACTCAATATCACATGATACATCATTATGAGGCACAAGTACATGATGTGTGCAGTTCCGTAAGGATATGTATGGCGCATACATGGCCAACATCTAACATCACAGTTCAACAAGTGGCATCAATAAGTCCCAGGTCGTGCCATTGGATATCATGAGGCCGTGTCACAGTTCCCATCTCCTGCTGCCACGTTACAAACACACCCCACAGTGACATGTGAGGACAGATGTGCCCCAGGCATCACAGCTCAACGACAGGTACATTCCCCGGGACCCTGTATTGCCACATGGACACTGGCATGACATGGTGTATCATGTATACACCACAGCAAAACAAACATGACCCCCACAGGTAGTGGTCCCTGTTGCCTCGGCAGGACAGACATGGACTTCTGTGACACACACACGCACAACATCAAAGTCCATGCACAAACAACGTGGATGTGGAGACTGCCTCCCATTGTGCACATGAAATCAGAGACATTGTAAACACAACATGCACACAGACTGTGGAGGACCATCACTATTGTGCCAATGGGTCACCCTGGGTTAAACATACCGTCCCACATGGGACTCAGGGGGTATGTGACATGACATACACATACACCACCGTGAAATGTGACCATGCCACATGCTCAGATATGAACAGTTGCACATCACAGTGGTCATGTACACGAAACACCAAGGATTCTGTCCCCATGAACACGTGCACAGCCTGGGGGTGGCTGCCCCCAAGTGACACCCACAGAACAACATGTTCACCCCCATACACGGAATAGGTTATGCAGCCTTACATGCCGTAGGATACAGTTTGGACAGGCTGTGGTGTTGTAGGTGTGCCCATCACTCCCTGGGAAGTATATGTGGCTGGCATATGTTCACCTGTGACAGGCATGGTGACATATGCCAGTGACTTGTACAGGGACGCGTTGGACAGCAATGGACCGATCAGTGCGCACACATTGGCCATTGCATTCAATGTGTGCTGCTTTGCGTTGTATTCGCAATACGCGTTGGACAGCAATGGACCGATTAGTGCGCACACATTGGCCATTGCATTCAATGTGTGCTGCTTCGCGTTGTATTCGCAATACGCGTTGGACAGCAATGGACCGATCAGTGCGCACACATTGGCCATTGCATTCAATGTGTGCTGCTTTGCGTTGTATACGCAATACGCGTTGGACAGCAATGGACCGATCAGTGCGCACACATTGGCCATTGCATTCAATGTGTGCTGCTTTGCGTTGTATTCGCAATACGCGTTGGACAGCAATGGACCGATCAGTGCGCACACATTGGCCATTGCATTCAATGTGTGCTGCTTTGCGTTGTATTCGCAATACGCGTTGGACAGCAATGGACCGATCAGTTCGCACACATTGGCCATTGCATTCAATGTGTGCTGGTACGCGTTGTATTCGCAATACGCGTTGGACAGCAATGGACCGATCAGTGCGCACACATTGGCCATTGCATTCAATGTGTGCTGGTACGCATTGTATTCGCAATACGCGTTGGACAGCAATGGGCCGATCAGTGCGCACACATTGGCCATTGCATTCAATGTGTGCTGGTACGCGTTGTATTCGCAATACGCGTTGGACAGCAATGGACCGATCAGTGCGCACACATTGGCCATTGTATTCAATGTGTGCTGGTACGCGTTGTATTCGCAATACGTGTTGACCAGCAATGGACCGATCGGTGTGCCCGGCCGGCCCATTGCATTCAATGTGTGCGGGTACGCGTTGTATCCTAGGTACGCGTTGAACAGCAATGGTCCGATCGGTGTGCCCGGCCGGCCCATTGCATTCAATGTGTGTGGGTACGCGTTGTATCCTAGGTACGCGTTGAACAGCAATGGTCCGATCGGTGTGCCCGGCCGGCCCATTGCATTCAATGTGTGCGGGTACGCGTGGTATCCTAGGTACGCGTTGAACAGCAATGCTCCGATCGGTGTGCGCGGCCGGCCCATTGCATTCAATGTGTGCGGGTACGCGTTGTATCCTAGGTACGCGTTGAACAGCAATGGTCCGATCGGTGTGCCCGGCCGGCCCATTGCATTCAATGTGTGCGGGCAAGCGTTGTATCCTAGGTACGCGTTGAACAGCAATGGACCGATCGGTGTGCCCGGCCGGCCCATTGCATTCAATGTGTGCGGGTACGCGTTGTATCCTAGGTACGCGTTGAATAGCAATGGACCGATCGGTGTGCCCGGCCGGCCCATTGCATTCAATGTGTGCGGTGCACGCGTTGTATCCTAGGTACGCGTTGAACGGCAATGGACCGATCGGTGTGCCCGGCCGGCCCATTGCATTCAATGTGTGCGGGTACGCGTTGTATCCTAGGTACGCGTTGAACAGCAATGGTCCGATCGGTGCGCACCCATTGGCTATGGCCTGGCCTGGCAACGGACGCGTTTTCAAAATTTGAACTAGTCTGATGCTGTAAATTCAGTTGGTCACCCACAACAATGTTGCAATTTCATGGGTGTCATGAAGTTGAACATTTGAAGGATGCCGGGGCGTGTGTAAGTGGTGCAATTCCATGGATTGGCCAGATTCAGAAGATGCAAACGACTTGGACCTATCACTTTGGACACATGGGACAGTATCTGCCTCTGCAGCACACATATAATGCTGGCTGTTCCCCTGAGAGCTCACTTGCCTGCACTACATGCTCCAGGACGACATCTGCCACTACACTGCTGCTGTATCTGCACCCTCTGGACCCTGCAATGGCACGTACTGTGGAGAGAGCCCCAGCCTTCAGCACTGAGGAGAACCAGGCCCTGCTGGACAACCTCCTTCCACAGTACAGCAAGCTGTATGGGAAAGCAGGGGAGCAGGTGAGTGTTCTGTCCACTGCCTTTCTAAATGTGCATGTTGTCTGACTAGCAAGGCTAACAGTCTGCACGCCACTGGCTAGCAGGCTCACTGAGTAGTTGTCACCCCCCATAGTGTGTAGTTACATGCACTGGACAGGTATAGTGCAGTGACAGTGCATTTAAACAAGGTTTTACTTCCCAGGCAATGATACCATGTAGTAACTGCTGGCATACTGTCCATGGCCATCGTTGCACTGCCTGTGTACATCATGTGCCCCTGTGATTGAGACATGTATATCCAACTGTGTAATGCACGGATATGTTGCATGTGTAGTAATGGCATTCTCACTTTGTCATCCTCACAGGTTGATGCCCACCAGAAGCAGCAGATATGGCTGAACATCGTCCGGGCAGTGAGATCCGTGGGGGTCTACAAGCGCCGGATCCGCAACTGCCAGAAGAGATGGCAGGACCTTCGGGGCTGGACCCGGAGGATCGCACGGGTCCAGCTGAAGCTGTCGCCTCCTCGCAGGAGGGGCGGACACCGGACCCTGACCCCCCACATGCTCAGGATCCTGGCGGTGGTCTTCCCTGATCTGGATGGGCAGCTGAAGGCCAGAGAGCAGCAAGGAGGGGGTGAGTCCATGACTGCATTGTGAACTATGTCTGCCATGCTATGTGCCCTCCTCTGGCCTGGTTAAACATCCACAGTACATCAGTCATGTGGTCCAGGACCCATGTCCCTCTATTGTGCACTGCCCACTCCTCATCTGATACCCTGGTGTGGCCCTTACAGTCAGGGAATTGTGTCACTTGGGTACTGTGTCTTTGCAGTTTGCTTGACTCAAGGTGGGGGACAGCATCTGTTCCCCTAACTCTGTGGTGGGCATCATGGGTGGGTCCATTGCTTACACAATGGCTGTGTTCTGACATGTAATCTGCGTGTTACTTTGATGCGTGGTCCAATTGCTGAGCTGATCCACCACATGTGCCTGGGGTATCTGGCACACACCCATGCTGCGGGTGGGAACAATGTTTGGGCCCCAGGAGTGTATATATTATGTGTGTCACACATACTTAGCCAGCTGCCTACTGTCCAGGGATCATCCCTCATTCATGTGGGGCTGGACAGTCATGCCTACTCCAGGCCATACAATACACTATGTACTCCCACTCCCGTGTATCAGCTGACACGTTGTGCTCAGTGATTTGTCCCCTCAGGTGTCTGCGTCTGTGTCAGTGTGCTGTGGCTTCGTTGTCAGGTCTGCTGGGGTGTTTCTCGGTTGGGGCTCAGCATGCCACCGGAGATGTGACCATGGGAGACGATACTTGTGTGACACATAGGTGTTTGATCACCTGACCGTGCAGACTGGGGTATGCGAATGTGAAGTTCAGGCAGCTGTTTCCCATTCACAGCAGATTGTGAGGTGCTCAGGTTCAGAGGGTAGTGTTACAGGTCTCCCATATGTCCAATCGGTATGACCTGGACAGATAAGTGTTCAGATGATGTGGTGTGTGGGGGATGTACATGTGCACTTGTTCAGCTCCAGGACTTGCATTCCCCATGACCTACTATTGTGACACAGTGCAGAGTGTTGTTGTCTGGCTGCCCTGCCCATGTGACTGGAGACAGTGATGTATGACTTAGCAGGCATGGCTGTGCCATGGCATGTGACTTCCTACTAATGATCCTGCAGGCGAGTGACATGTGCAACATGCACACCATTGTGGCAATGGCTATCAGGACATGGGTGCATCATGGTGTCTGTCGCTGGTATGCATCACATGCATTTCCTATTTGACTCTGGGCATCCCTTTCATCCGGACACCTGTACTGACTCAGTGGCAAGAGTTGTGATGTGTGCATGTCCACATGCTACACCGTGTCCTCTGCACTGTCCAACTACTGTGTAGTTGGTGCATGTGTCCACACTGGGGTGTTGCAATCCAACAGACACCAGACAGATGGGTGCAAGGCCATGTGGGATGTGAGTGCCATGGTTGGCATCAGACTGACAATTGGCTTCTCCTGTTCAGTTAGGGCACTTTTAGCAGTGTACAACTAATGATGCCAGGGCTTGCTCTGTAATGTGCTGTGCTCACAGTGGTGTGTGCGTTTGGTGCAGGTGACTGATGTCTGTCTGTTTCCCCATTGTTTGCAGATACATCCACGGCCACGGAAGGGGACAGCTCCACGGACCAGGAGGAGCCGGAGAGCCAGACTGGGTCAGCAGCCGAGGAGTGGTCGGAGGGACCCAGTGGCACGGAGGGCGAGGGGAGCCACACCAAGGAGTCCTCAGCACCATCCACCTCAGCTGAGGACCGCAGCAGCTCGGAGGAGGACTCCCTTATGGAGGCGGGTGTCAGCAGCCACCACACCCCAGCTAGTGTTGCTGTCCCCGCCACCACCAACACCACCACCGCCCTCCCATCGGCTCCCATTCCCGAGGTCCGTGGAGGCTCCCATGTCCAGGAGCGTGTCTCCTTTGGGCCAGGCACCGCACCCCCTGCCCCAGTGTCCCCTGCTGCCCTGAGCGAGGAGTCTGTGTACCTCCTTCGCCAGCTCCATGTAGGGCAGACAGCGATGCTGACTGTCCTCCATGCACACACCACTCTGTTGACTCAGCTGGTGTCGTTCATGGAGGGCATCTCATCGGGCATGTCTGCCCTACAGAGGGGCAATAGGTCCATGGACTCCTCCCTGACGGCAGCAGTGTCCCTCCTCCGACAGTCCCTCACCCCTCCTGCCTCTGCCCCATCCACACTCCCCAGCACCTTACCTGTCCCAAGCACACGCACACCGGCACAGACACACACCAGTACAGACACGTGCAGCACACAGACACACACGCCACAAACAAGGCGCACACGCACGCACAGTCAGGGGACTGAAACCACACTCACAGGGGATGGGGCCCAGGCACACACACACGCATCCACGAGCACTACGCAGTCCTCAGTTGCCTCTCCTCCAAAGCCCCTCCCTTGCCTCACCTGCAACCCCAAAGACACAGCGGCTCTTCCTCAGTGACCTCGGCCTCTTCCCCTCCGATCCAGCTGATACAGCATTCAGGGGGAAGAGGAAGCCCACCCACACGGAGCGGAGTGCCCCTCGCCCACGGACACCCTCCCCCAGGCGCAGACCGACTGACGCCCCCACCCGCAAGTCCCCCGGACCCGGAAGAGCAAGACCCCGCCGCCGCCCTGCAGCTCAGGCACCAAGTCTCCTTCCTCCATCCCTCAGGCCCCCACTCCACAGGTGCCCCCACCACACCCTGCCCCAGGTTCCCTCACCCACAGATACACCATCCCCAAAAGGGTCAGGCCTTCTCCCCTGCCACTTGCTCTTCCGGCCCCACAACTCCCGCTGCGCTTGTCTGTGCCACTGGTGTGGTGAGGGTGTCCTCCCCCTCTGTCCTGCCCACCTCACCTGATCCCCATTCTCCTCCCCTGGAGGTAGGCACTGCAGTGGAGTCCACTACCACCCTGTCTGACTTGGGCACTGCAGTGGCGAACCTGTCCACTCCATCTGCACGGTCCACTGCAGTCGTGCCGGCACCCACACCATCTGAGTCATGCCCCCCAGTTGTGCCGGCACACACCATGTCAGACACCTCCACTGCAGTTGTCAGTGGCTCTCCAACACCCCTTCCCTGCCTCCTCCTGGTGAGCACTGCTCTTGTCCCTGCGGTGCCTGGCCTGCCCCCCCAGATACCCCTCCTAGGGGATTGTCCCTGGTTTATATCAGTGCAGGCATGCGTAGGGTGACATCTGCCACTGTCACCCTGTTTTGACTTTCATGATGGACTGGCCATTGGCCTTTGTTTTTCTTTTAAATGACTTCAAGTTTCGAACCCACATATGCTGAATAAAGCAACTTTCTGTTCTCTAGTGCTTTTGCTTCTGATGTACATGATGTTGATGATGCTAACCATGCCCTTGCTGCAGTGATGGTGATATTTGGTCTCATGAAAATGAATTGTTACTGTGCCGGAACCCATGTGGTCCAGGGGGACTGTGTCCTATCCTGTGGTGTATCCATGTCATCCTTAGCAGCATCTGAGGGTGTCATGTTTTCAATATTTGGCAATGGGATTTCCTACTTACATTTGCAATGTCACATCTGTGGCTTCCACCCCTGCACATCTGTTGTGCTTACCATTGTTCAATTAGTCTAGTTCCCTGACCGTGTGGCCATCTCCACTGGACATGCAGGTTTGGGCATCAATGGGGAAGGACTCATCTGTGTTGTCAGTGCAACTTGCTATACATGTGTGTTGGATCTGTGCTGATGATTTCGTTGACACTCCCATGACCAGGCTGATGTGACGGGAGCCGTAATTTGGTGCTAATTGTTGACTGTGTGACCAAGTGTTCTGCTGACATGATGGAGCCCTACTGATGCGACATATGGCACAGCTTTCCTCACACAGGAGTGGAGTCCCCTCATGGCAGTGTGTACTCCTGTGAGATCGCCTGCGCCCAAGGTGTGTGTTGTATGAGCATGTCTGTGTGTTCACTTCCATGTTGCTGTGCATGCTGGGATCCCTAGTGATGTTCCTGTTTGTGATGCTTGCTGAGTTGACCTATGTTCCCCCAAAGTCTTCTCCCTGGGTTCTCTGTGATGTGGGTGCATGGCACATTACTGGTCATCAGGGTGTCACCCATAGGTGTGTTTGCTGTCAGGGCTGAGTTTGTGGGCAGACGCTGATGGGTCACAGTCAGGATTCCCCTTGGCACTTGTTGTTTACACCTGTCATGTGATTTCCGGTTTGTGTTAGCTGTCATTGGTTGTGACACGTTGTGTGTGTGACTGCTGGCACTCCTCAGGGTCAGGGCTGCAATGTTGGTAGTTGTCTATGTGTGTTCTTTGTGGGTGACCTTGGCTTCTTCATTGGTGTGTGACTGTGGCAGGGATCCCATTGGTTTGTGTGGTATTGCCGTCATGTCCATGTACAGCGTAGTGTGCAGTGTGTCAGACATTCAGGGGTCTTGTTGAGTGGCCATGTGTGATGTGTTTCTGCACCTTGGTTCCCACCACCACCCCTGGGATTGTCATGGGTGCATGTGCAATGTCACCAGTGCATGTGAGCTACACTGCTGCACATTGTTGGAGGTCGAGGTGTGTGGTGTTGAGTGTGTGCAGATGAGAGTTGTTGCCCGGCTAGTCCCCTGCCTCCATGTTGGCCTTGGCTTACTGGCCGTGCTGATTGATTTGTGCTTGTGTAGGTGTGATGGTAGTTTGTTGCTCAGGACACATGACTGTGGTTCACAGTGTGAACGACATCTAGCTTTGTCATCAGAGTGGGATTGTAATGCAGCCCAGGCTCACCACATTGTGGGGGCCCTGGGGGTAGTGATGTGGTGTGTCTGTGTCTTGCTGTGTCAGTTGCTGTTCCTACATGCTTGTGTGACGTGTGATTTGTGCTCCCTCTCATCTGACAATGCCTGATTGCCCACATAGGGGATTTGGATCCATGAGTTGCCTTTGTGTGGCACTGTATGCACATCTGTGTAATTGGTATTCAGGCCTCCTCATGTGTTGTGTGGTTGCCTGGGGACACTGGCACCCCCCCCCTCACCTGTTGTGTTTGATGTGCAGTGTGGGTCTGCCTGTTTGTGTTTGTGCATCTGCACCACTGCATTGGCATATCTTTAGTGTGCCATTGTCTGTATGTTGTTCGGTGTGTTTCCCCTGCTGTCCTTGGGACTCCTAGGTCATCAGTCAGCACAATGATCATTGTTTGTGTGTCCCATTGCTGCCATGGTATGGTATCTGTTCACCTCACATCTACAGTCTCCACAGGGTATCTGCATTTGTGTGCCCATTGGTGCAAATATGTGGGTCTGCATTCTGATGGTCACTTCTGTCATTGTGTCATTGATGAATGTTGACAGTGTCAGCCCCCATGGGTGATGTTTGTCTGCACATGGCCAAAGGTATGTCTTATTTGCACTGCACTGTTTGCTTCCCCCAATCTATGTTGCTATGGGACACAAGCACTACTTTGCCACTGATGTGTTTGTTGTTCTGTGACCAGGAATCATCCATGCAGTTTGGCCCTTGCAGCTTTTTCTTTGTCGACACTTACATTTTGGTCACTGTGATGATGGGGGTTTGGACCCCATTGCCACAATGTTCAAGATGTGCTTCAGCTATGGACCCCACACTTACATTTTGGTCACTGTGATGATGGGGGTTTGGACCCCATTTCCACAATGTTCAAGATGTGCTTCAGCTATGGGCCCCACACTTACATTTTGGTCACTGTGATGATGGGGGTTTGGACCCCATTGCCACAATGTTCAAGATGTGCTTCAGCTATGGGCCCCACACTTACATTTTGGTCACTGTGATGATGGGGGTTTGGACCCCATTGCCACAATGTTCAAGATGTGCTTCAGCTATGGGCCCCACACTTACATTTTGGTCACTGTGATGATGGGGGTTTGGACCCCATTGCCACAATGTTCAAGATGTGCTTCAGCTATGGACCCCACACTTACATTTTGGTCACTGTGATGATGGGGGTTTGGACCCCATTTCCACAATGTTCAAGATGTGCTTCAGCTATGGGCCCCACACTTACATTTTGGTCACTGTGATGATGGGGGTTTGGACCCCATTGCCACAATGTTCAAGATGTGCTTCAGCTATGGGCCCCACACTTACATTTTGGTCACTGTGATGATGGGGGTTTGAACCCCATTGCCACAATGTTCAAGATGTGCTTCAGCTATGGACCCCACACTTACATTTTGGTCACTGTGATGATGGGGGTTTGGACCCCATTTCCACAATGTTCAAGATGTGCTTCAGCTATGGGCCCCACACTTACATTTTGGTCACTGTGATGATGGGGGTTTGGACCCCATTGCCACAATGTTCAAGATGTGCTTCAGCTATGGACCCCACACTTACATTTTGGTCACTGTGATGATGGGGGTTTGGACCCCATTTCCACAATGTTCAAGATGTGCTTCAGCTATGGGCCCCACACTTACATTTTGGTCACTGTGATGATGGGGGTTTGGACCCCATTGCCACAATGGTCATGGCCTGCTTGCATTGTGGGGCCACACACATTTATGTGTGGCACATGTGATAGGGGGTCACATTGTAGGTTCAAAGTCATGTTCAGTGTTGTAGGCATTTGACACAGTCTACACACGCTTGTCATGGTGTTGGGGGATGTCTTTATGTTGCATTCTTTATGTTGGTGTGTGCTTGTGGTGTCATGTATTAGCCATCCTGTGAGTGGGGGTGTTGTTGGTGGTAGGCATCCAGCCCCCATGGGTGGAGGTGGTAGTAGTGGTAGGCATCTGGCACCCCCTGGGTAAGGGTGGTAGTAGTGGTAGGCATCTGGCACCCCTGGGTAGAGGTGGTAGTGGTGGTAGGCATCTGGCACCCCTGGGTAAGCGTGGTAGTAGTGGTAGGCATCCAGCCCCCATGGGTAGAGGTGGTAGTAGTGGTAGGCATCTGGCACCCCTGGGTAGGGGTGGTAGTAGTGGTAGGCATCTGGCACCCCCTGGGTAAGGGTGGTAGTAGTGACAGGCATCCAGACCCCCATGGGTAGAGGTGGTAGTAGTGTTAGGCATCTGGCACCCCTGGGTAAGGGTGGTAGTAGTGACAGGCATCCAGCCCCCATGGGTAGAGGTGGTAGTGGTGGTAGGCATCTGGCACCCCTGGGTAAGGGTGGTAGTAGTGACAGGCATCCAGCCCCCATGGGTAGAGGTGGTAGTAGTGTTAGGCATCTGGCACCCCTGGGTAAGGGTGGTAGTAGTGACAGGCATCCAGCCCTCCCTGGGTAGAGGTGGTAGTGGTGGTAGGCATCTGGCAGCACCTGGGTAAGGGTGGTAGTAGTGACAGGCATCCAGCCCCCCATGGGTAGAGGTGGTAGTAGTGGTAGGCATCTGGTACCCCCTGGGTAAGGGTGGTAGTAGTGACAGGCATCCAGCCCCCCATGGGTAGAGGTGGTAGTAGTGGTAGGCATCTGGCACCCCTGGGTAAGGGTGGTAGTAGTGACAGGCATCCAGCCCCCATGGGTAGAGGTGGTAGTAGTGGTAGGCATCTGGCACCCCTGGGTAAGGGTGGTAGTAGTTACAGGCATCCAGCCCCCATGGGTAGAGGTGGTAGTAGTGGTAGGCATCTGGCACCCCTGGGTAAGGGTGGTAGTAGTGGTAGGCATCCAGCCCCCATGGGTAGAGGTGGTAGTAGTGGTAGGCATCTGGCACCCCTGGGTAAGGGTGGTAGTAGTGACAGGCATCCATCCCCCATGGGTAGAGGTGGTAGTAGTGGTAGGCATCTGGCACCCCCTGGGTAAGCGTGGTAGTAGTGGTAGGCATCCAGCCCCCCATGGGTAGAGGTGGTAGTAGTGGTAGGCATCTGGCACCCCCTGGGTAAGGGTGGTAGTAGTGACAGGCATCTGGCACCCCCTGGGTAGAGGTGGTAGTAGTGGTAGTCATCTGGCACCCCTGGGTAAGGGTGGTAGTAGTGGTAGGCATCTGGCACCCCTGGGTAGAGGTGGTAGTAGTGGTAGGCATCTGGCACCCCTGGGTAAGGGTGGTAGTAGTGACAGGCCTCCAGCCCCCCATGGGCAGAGGTGGTAGTAGTGGTAGGCATCTGGCACCCCCTGGGTAGAGGTGGTAGTAGTGGTAGGCATCCAGCCCCCATGGGTAGAGGTGGTAGTAGTGGTAGGCATCTGGCACCCCTTGGGTAAGGGTGGTAGTAGTGGTAGGCATCTGGCACCCCTGGGTAAGGGTGGTAGTAGTGGTAGGCATCTGGCACCCCTGGGTAAGGGTGGTAGTAGTGACAGGCATCCAGCCCCCATGGGTAGAGGTGGTAGTAGTGGTAGGCATCTGGCACCCCTGGGTAAGGGTGGTAGTAGTGGTAGGCATCCAGCCCCCATGGGTAGAGGTGGTAGTAGTGGTAGGCATCTGGCACCCCTGGGTAAGGGTGGTAGTAGTGACAGGCATCCATCCCCCATGGGTAGAGGTGGTAGTAGTGGTAGGCATCTGGCACCCCTGGGTAAGCGTGGTAGTAGTGGTAGGCATCCAGCCCCCATGGGTAGAGGTGGTAGTAGTGGTAGGCATCTGGCACCCCCTGGGTAAGGGGTGGTAGTAGTGACAGGCATCTGGCACCCCTGGGTAGAGGTGGTAGTAGTGGTAGTCATCTGGCACCCCTGGGTAAGGGTGGTAGTAGTGGTAGGCATCTGGCACCCCTGGGTAGAGGTGGTAGTAGTGGTAGGCATCTGGCACCCCTGGGTAAGGGTGGTAGTAGTGACAGGCCTCCAGCCCCCCATGGGTAGAGGTGGTAGTAGTGGTAGGCATCTGGCACCCCTGGGTAGAGGTGGTAGTAGTGGTAGGCATCCAGCCCCCCATGGGTAGAGGTGGTAGTAGTGGTAGGCATCTGGCACCCCTTGGGTAAGGGTGGTAGTAGTGGTAGGCATCTGGCACCCCCTGGGTAAGGGTGGTAGTAGTGGTAGGCATCTGGCACCCCCTGGGTAAGGGTGGTAGTAGTGACAGGCATCCGGGCCCCTATGTGTATATGTGGCATTGGTGATGGGCATCCCGCCCCTATGGTGCTGCTGTTTCTGGTGTAGGTAATTTCTGCATCCCTCTGTGTGTGTGTGTTATGTCGGGTACGTGTAGTTTGTTTTTGTGGTTGGTGTCTGGCTTACCTTCTGCGCCGTACGCGTCCGTGCCTGTTCCGGTAGTAGATGTAGAATATTGGTAGGATCGGAACGATGGGATTCATGGTTGGTCCGTCTCGTTCGTCTTTGTCGCTGCTTCGCCCGTCCTCGCCGCTGGCGTGTTCGCCTCGTTGCCGTGGATCGTGTTGTGGTGCGAATCGGAGCTTATGTGCGCCTCTCCGGATGCTTTGACGTGCCGCTGCGTAGCGACGGGTTCGGCGCGTACGGGAAGCGCATTGTACTTGTCCGGCCGGACGGGGCTGCTTTTGGCTTCCGGGCGACTCGATTCTGCGTTCACGGATCCGGCTCGGTCGGGGAACAGGACCTGGATTGGGTGAGTACGACTGGGTCGGAATCTGTGCTGTTGTGCGCATCGTACTTGTTCGTTTGGATTAATGTGCGGATCGGTCGGGAAACAGGCATTTGCATGGCTTTTTTCCCGACCGAATGGTGTTAGGTGCGCCTCCGACCGAGATCGGAATCGGCCCCTAAGTTGCCATACCACCAGCTAAATACAGGGGCTGAATGTACATATATAGATGTGTCAGCAACAGTATCACCGCACGTCCTTCCTCATTTGAATCTAATAAATGCTACATCAGAAGATTAACGTCCAGGGGACAGTAAAGAATAGCAACCTGGAGAGGAAAGGCTCAGAGGACAGTACCAAATTGTGTTCACATTGTGTAGTACCCAAGATGTGTCATTAATAGATCATGCTCAAGCTGTGAAAAGTGATTCACACCCTGCTCTTTTGCCATCAAAACAGGCTTGGTGGTCAGTAGATTTTCTGCTTTACATACATAAAGAAGTGATTTCCCTGAAAAATACCCTCCCTCACCTCGGTTTAGCAAAATATTGTGAAAATGCACTGCAGAATGCACCACTAGACGTCACTGTTCTACGAGGCTCTCCTGCAGTGCGGCGTTGGCTTGTCTGGTCCACCCCTCTTTAAATATCCATTGGATTATTCGTGATCTTTATGGCTTGATTGAGGTGATGGCACACTCTCAACCCTGGACTTTCACCTGCGCCATTAACTTGGAAGTCAGAGATTATGCTATCGCCTTTTTCATTCTCTTATGCAATCTGCTGTTCGGGTACTGAGGCTCGGTGCCCCAACTCTCCCAGGGACCATCCTTGGACTACTGCTCCACGATGACGTGTGTGGAGAGTATATTATGTTTTGTTTAATCCAACCAATTAAATGTGAACCATTTTTACATCAGGCAAAATCATTTATCGTTTATTCTTTTATGCGCATTATTAACATACTTGATAAGATTACTCTTACTGAATCATTTTGTAAGATTTCTTTATCGTGACCTTGCTTTACACTGCAACACCTATTGATAAGGTGACTGTTGCTCAATAACTTGAAAATGAAAAGGCTGTTACCCACATTGGGACGTTTACTTTTTTAAGATTGGCAGAGTTAATTCTGTCTAAGGATATTTCGTCCGCCAATAAAATGACCCCATATTGCCCTTTGTTTCAGACGGCCACCATTGAAGACGACAAGGCGGACTTCTTCAAGTCGACCGTCACTATCCCGATGAGTGCTCTGAAGATAATACAGATATGTCTGATCTGCTTGGGGGGTGTACTCTTCCTCGCCTGCTCGATCACTCTGTGTGTGCGGGCTTCCAAATCTAAATCGGTAAGTATGATGGAAAGGAAGCCAGCATATTCTGCAGCCTTGGGAGCAGGCTTGGAATGGCCATTCGGGCACGGTGGTGTTTCCCAGTGGGCTGCAAGCTAGGGGGCTGCTTTCAGAGCAGAATGAGCTGCCGTGACCCAACCTTGTCCCCGTGGCCCCATTTCACTCCAGGCCTCCTGCTCTGTGGGGCTAGTTTGAACATCACATCAGCACTGATTTTGGTTTCCAACTGAGCCCTGATTTGAAGGCATTTTAATTTTGAATGGCTCGCCTCCGAGGCTGCAGGCAGGGATGCTTGGCGTACGCACACTTTGACGCAGTCAGTAAAACTAAAACATTCACTAGCTATGTCTGATTCTTCACCCCCTCAAAAATGTTTGTTTAACACACAATTTTACAACAAAGAAATTTAGCTTTGTTTAGTCTGTACTCCAGAGATGGGACAGAAGGGTCCCAAATTGCATTCTAGTCGCTGCTATCTTGACTATCAGTCCCTTTGCTAACTCGTGATCCCATTCTGTGCTTGTGCACAGGGGCAGAAAAAGGCTTGCCCCTGTTTTTAATGAAGCCATGTGGTGTACAACACATACACCAACTCGGTAACTATATCACTTAGTGCATGAGCTCCACTTAGCACAGCTTGTAAACACAGAGCGGCTACTTCTATAAAAAAAAGTCTGAAAAGATTGTGAGGAATCAATAATATCACTGGAATGTAATAAGGTGTTGCTGTTTACCTTTTTACTGAGAGAGAAGAAAAAAACGCTTTGAATAAAATGTGTAGGTTACTTACCAGTAATCTTTATTACTCTGATTCTTCCTTCCTTGTCCCAGTACTTACTTGATGAGGAGAGGCCTGACTCTGCATGACCAGAACCCCATACAAAAGATCTCTTAGACATACTCCCTTGAAAATAGAGTTTACTTACCCTCCCTTACTGTGCCTTACGTGGTCCCTGAAAAGGGACTGCCTCAGCAAGCTCTTCCTATTAATTAATATCAAGTCTAAAAGCTAAGATCGCAAACGAAGCCTCACGTGGAAGGGTGGGTGAGTTGTAAGTACTGGGATGAGGAAAGAAGAATCAGAGTAATGAAGATTACTGGTAAGTAAACTAGACATTACCTCCTCATTCCTTCCTTGTCCTGTTCCTTACTTGATGAGGTTCTACCCAAGAAGTATGCCTTTGTTGCAATCAAACAACCTGATTATCATAGATACCAGAATCAAAACCAATGCTGCGTCATGTTTTTACTACAGCATTAAAGGATGAAAGATGTTCCAGTGAAAAAACACCATTGTAGATTCACTAGTGACAATGATACTTCGATAATTACTAGTCTCACCAGAAACATGGTTGAAAATGAACATGAAGGAGCATCAATATGTCTATGATGGTGTCTATGTCTAGGCCGTGCTCCTCGCCCCGAGGGCCCCCACTGGAGTCGCTGAACAACGGCTGGGTCGCTTGGTCCGAGCCGCATCCCGGATTCGTTGTGGTCCGCCTTCTGCCGCGACTCGGCTGGGGGGAGGCCTCACATCCTTATCGTTCCAGGTGCGGCCGTGCTCCTCCCCCCCGGGGTTCTCCACCGGAGGTTCTTCCTGATGCATCTACCGTCATGCCACTTCCCGAACGTTGGCCGGAAGAAGCCGACGACAAGGTGAGCGGCCCTTCAACTGCAGGCTTCCGCAGGCCCTCATTGCCTGGTTGTCAGCGTCTATCTCCTGCCGGCAGTTCGGCCCATGAGCGGAGAACACACTCTACAAGGGGAGAGCCTGGCTGATACCGCGCACCGTGATCACTACTACGAACCGGCTTGCACTCTGCGGAGACTCACAAGGGATGTGACCCCTCCCACCCCAATATTGTCTTCATGGTTTAGCCGCGAATCGTACATAGGCGAGCGCACGCTCCACAACACTCAGATCGTGAACGTATGCTCCAGCTGGCACTGCTACTTATTTTACTTTGTTGCTACTCATTCTACTCTATTTGTACTTTGTTTTTGCTTATTATTTTACTTTGCTTTGTTTTTGTCACACCCGGCCATCGAGGCTGCACAGGGGAGGAGACCCATTTTGGGTCCCTGGGTTTCTCCTTTATCCTGGAGGCTACAACTAACTATCCTTCCACCACAAAATGGCAGCATAATTTACATACGTGGAGATATGACCACTCAGGGAAGAGCTCTAGAAAATCAGAATCAAGAGACTCGCCCTGAAAAACTCATCAAAGAGATAAGGCTGACCGTACCAATCAACACTACGCAAAGTGAAACTTTAATAGGACTCCACCCCATGACATCACACTAATGGAAAGTGTGATAGGACTTATCTTCTACAGAAAATGGTTCGGCCATCTTGAACTGCCCTACTCCCTTTGACCTGACGCCTAGAAGACTCAACCTCCCAACTCTTCACTTCACACATATACAGGTGAGAGTTTTTCTTCCTACCTGGAGTTATTACAACTATACTGCTCATGCCTTGTGACTTCTATGCAAACCTGAGCCAGTGCACTCCCCCCCACACAGAATATCGCCCCATCAATGCTAAAGGACCAGACACTCTCAACCCTCATATTCCAGCTCCGTCCCCCTTATTTCACGCCCTACACCAATCTATCCACTCCCACCCCCTTCATAGAATTTCCCCCTCAAAGGCATAAGTCCATAACCATGCCTCCTCCCCACCTTAACCTCCTCTCAACAGCACCCCACTCCCACACTCCCTCCCCCACCCACACATTCTCTCACCTTATATCAACCTTCCTCACGCATTACCCATTCCTTGCTCTCCCCACACTAACTGCGCCAATCACACGATGGAGCGCTTGGGACTACATACCTGCACCATTAATTACCCCCCCAACATTACAAAAAAGCAGCCAAAAGCTTTAAACATAAACTGCTAAAATCACACCCCGAAACCCTAATCTCAGACTCATACCTGTCTACAAACAAAGGTTACATATCTAACGACTTCATCTTTTACACTAAGCAAAGAGCCCAATGGAGAAAAGCGTTTCTCGCCATGCTCTCGACCTCCTCCACCAGAAAAACAGCACATGGACTCATGATCTCCATCATCCCCTCCCCAATCTACAAAGCCTCAGCCACAATCACCATTTATCATAATGGGATCATCCTCATCCAATCCTCGGACCGTAGCTTAAACCTCCTAGACAACATCTTCCCGCTCATCAAGAAAAAAGTAGCAAGACCCCATACCCCCTCCCCAGCTGATCTCAATCTCAGTACGCCTACTAATTCCCCGCCTGATTCCCCTTCAAGCAATTCCCCTCCTATGACCCAACGGGCATTCACACCTATCTCAGACCCAACAGACACCTCTGAAGATGACTTACAGTCTCCTAATTCCAACTCTACCCGCAACACCTTTAATATTCCCACTACATTCAACACTCACTCAACTACACCACACTCACATCCGCCTCATAACCAGAGAGAGGATTTTCACTCTCCTAAGCCCATTCCCATCCCTAGCACCGTCAATATCCACATTGTCGCAACCACACCACACATCCACCTGTCTCACACCCCATCACCTCCTGCCACTCCACCCCCGCCACGTCACCCCTCTCACCTGACATCCACACGACCTGTCCGCACGACAACGACCCTGACTACGATTCCACCCCAGTCCTCACACATGGCCTAAACACACCTCCCTTACCCATAGCCCATCCATTACTCAAGTCACCACCCATATCTGACCCCAGACTTGATGAGATATTACTAGTACTACAACAAGTCAAAGACGACATCCAAACTCTACACGCCTTGATTTTACACCAACCCACAGTCAAACATCTTGAACAAGATGCTAACATAAACTTCCACAGCGACCACTCCACACCCATCCAACAGCTCCACGAACGCCCATCAAGCCATCAGCCCATTATCTGGAATACAGTACTGTATCCTAATGCCTCAACTCGTCCGATCCGGAGGATCAATCATTTATCAACTAAAGACATACTCTCCCTACTCAGCTACTATGATCTCCCGCCTCCCACTCTCAACACAGCACACTCAGATAGCCCGCCTATTCATTCCCTAATCCAAATCATCCCCTCCAACACTCACAGAGTTTCAAAACACAATGCAAGAGGTATAGTTGACTTTAATCTTACACGAGTCCCCATCACACAAGAACCCAGCACAACCTCCAGCAAAGCACATCTTAAATGCATACTCCTAAATTGTAGATCGGCCTCAAAACATGCAACCGATATAGCTGACCTCATACTCACCCATGATCCGGATCAACTAATATTGACCGAAACCTGGTTAAATGAGTCGGCTACACTCATCCTCGATATATTAGTACCCCCCAACCATGTTATCACCAGACTTGATAGAACGGATAGGCCAGGGGGCGGTATTGCTGGCATACATCGATGTAATCTCTCAGTGAACCGCTCCCACTCACCTGCCTTATCCTCCTGTGAATACCTCTGTCTAGATATCACGAGCAACAACAAACCAGTATGCTCGCTGCACACTTTTTACCACCCTCCAGGAGATAATCTTACCTTCATCGAGCAACTCATGGATATTGGTTCCACAAATGCTGGACAACAAAATACTCAAATATTCCTCGGAGACCTCAATCTCCACTGGAATGACCTCAATGACTCAGCGGTCAATAGCCTCAAAGTTTTCCTCGCGGACCTCAACCTCACCCAAATCTGTAACAGCCCCACACATGATAAAGGCTCAATACTACATTTAGTCATCTCCAAGGCTGAATCCATTCAGCTTGAATCGATCCTCCCACGTGATTGGTCTGACCACCACATCATCACATTCCTCATCTATGAGCCAGTAAAATTTGTCTCTGTCCAACCCACGAGAACTAAAATATGGAAGAGAAACCTAAAAAATGTTGGCGCAGATCTAGTCACAAACTCCAGCCCCAACATCTTGCTCCCCCCTGAAGGACTAGCAGATGTTCAAGATCTGACCAAACACTACTTCCATTCCATAAACTTGGTTCTAGACAAAATTGCTCCCTTACAATTAAAGAGATCCTCCACAAAAGATTCTAAACCATGGTACGACGGTAGACTCAATGAGGACAGAAGATCCCTAAGATTAATTGAACGACAATGGAGGTCAACTCCCTCTTCTGAACACCTCACTCTCCTAAGAACCACGAGAAACTCATACTACAGAAAGATTAGATGCTCAAAAGCAGACTTTTTCAGCAACCAACTAGACCAAGCCAAGAATCGCCCCAAAAAACTATTTGAACACATCAAAAGTCAATCAAAGGATACACCTCACCCCCACAAGCTAACCAAGGCTCATTACTCAGTTGCGAAGAATTTGCCTCCTTCTTCACTATGAAGACAGAAAACATAAAGACTGAACTGCTCAACGACTTAATAACCCCCACAGACACTCACATAGACACGGCACAATCCCCCCCAGGAACCTTACCTATAGGCTCACCAAAGCTCGACCTAAAATATAACGCCTCCTGGTCCTCCTTCAACACCTACACCGAAAAAGCTATACTAAAAACGCTCACGTCTCTTAATCCCTCCAACCACTTCACAGACCCCCTCCCCTCAAACTGGATAAAGGACTTCGGGGCATATTAGCAAGGGCGGTATCGCCGCTTTAGCTGCACTTTTTGCCGCTAAAGCGGCGATATTTCTATCGCCCTATTAGCAAGCTGTCGCCAACAGCTGTTAGCGACAGCTTTATGGTGAAAGCGACCGTTATGGTGCCGCTTTGCATGTCAGCGATAATTATCGCTAATGACATGCAAAGTAGGCGTTCCCAACTAAAAGCGACTGGAAACAGTCGCAAACACAACTTCCCCCTATTAGCAATGCCCGCGAAGCGATAATAAAAGTCGCGCTAAACGCGATTATCGCTGGATTTTAACACCTGCTAAAAACTTGACTTAACCATTCTTGTCAATGGGAGGTGGATTGTAAGGTTAAGACCTCACCTGCCTATTAGCATGCTTTTCATTAGCGCAGAGAATTTATCGCTGGATTCCTCGCGCTATTGCTGGGTTTCGCCGGTATCACTGGATTTTTTATCGCCTTGGAGATAAGCGTTGATAATAACGCGTTATCTCCGCGATTAAATCCAGCGATAGCCGGCAATAAAAAAAACAGCGCTAAGCGCGCTTTGCGATAATTATCGCTATTCCTTGGTAATATCCCCCCTCATTCCTCTGCTTCTGCCCCTATGGACCAAGATTATAAATACCTCTCTCCTACAAGGAACCATCCCAGAAATCCTCAAATCTGGACAGGTATCTCCCATCTTAAAGAAACCAACGGCTGACCCCTCGGATCTAAATAATTACCGCCCAATTTCCAACATTCCTACTCTAGCCAAACTCTTAGAAAAATGTGTTAACATACAGCTTAACAACCACATAGACCATTTCAATCTACTTAACCAATACCAATCCGTCTTCCGGGTGGGGCACAGTACTGAAACAGCCATGACCCACATAATAGATGACGCACTAAAAATCCTTGATCAAAACGAAGCCTGTCTGTTAATCTTGCTGGACCTATCATCGGCCTTTGACACCGTCAAACATGACAACTTGCTAAATCTCCTGAAGCAAAGAATGGGACTATCTGGATCAGTTCTAAATTGGTTCAGCTCCTTCCTGCACAATAGATCCCAAAGATTCAAGGTTAATCAATCTCTGTCTAAGTCCGTCCCAGTCACTTTAGGAGTCTCACAAGGATCTTCCCTCTCGCCAACACTTTTCAACCTATTTATGGAACCACTCACCGAAACTCTCAGCTCCACTATCACATGTACGCAGACGACACACAAATCTATTTAAAAATCCACTCACTAGAGGACATTAAATCTCTCAACCTAACGCTACAGAAAACCCAGACCTGGCTGGCCGAAAACCATTTGAAACTAAACACTCTTAAAACTGAATTCCTCCTAATCGCTCCCCCTAAGCAATTGACCATAATTCTAGACTGGATGAAACACCTAACAGCACTCAACTGCCAACCCCTCATCATCGATTCAGCTAAATCATTGGGAGTTACTCTTGATAAAAATCTAAACATGCAGAAACACTTCAGCACCGCAACAAAAGGAGCAAACTTTCAGATGAACACTGTGAGAAGATTCAAACCCTTCCTTCCCGCAAATGACTTCAAACTGGCGGTTCAAGCACTAGTAATCCGAAGAGTGGAATACGGGAGTGCTTCTCTTTGCGGTCTCCCCAGATCAACGACTGCCCCCCTTAGAGCCTCAATCAACACAGCAGCGAGACTCAGCACAGGCTCAAAAAGAAACTGTCACATCTCCCCTGACCTTAGAGCCCTCAACTGGCTACCTTTCGAAGCCAGGATCCATCTAAAAATCGCATGTTTGACATACCAGGCCTTACATCACAACACTCCAAGTTACCTGGCACTGAAACTAGTACTCTCCTGTGGCAACAGATCCTCTAGGAGCTCCAATAACCTTTTACTGAAACCACAACGTTTTGCCAAGAAGAAAACTTATAACCAGGCCTTCTCGGGTATGGCGCCCAGGATTTGCAATTCACTGCCCACAAAAACCAGACTCAATCCGTCTTTTGTCTCTTTCAAAAAAGAAGCAAAATCTATTCTGTTATCGAAATTCACATGAGCTATGTATATAACTTGTAGTACCATTGTGTGCGTCATTGAACTGTTTGTTCCCTATATATGCCTGTAAAGCGCTCTGATACCTGCAAGGGTCTTGTCCGCGCTATATAAAACCTTCAAAATAAATAAATAAAGTATATATGATGTTGCTAATTTGGCTGTGAATTTGACCACCAGGAAGAGACAATCTGGCCAAAAAAGTGACAGAAATCCCTCAGCAGCCCAGAATGTAATAGAGATCTGGAACCGCTTCGAGACACACATGATTTAAAATATCAGTTCTTCGAAAGTGATCTAAAAACCACAGTGGTCACATTAGCATGACCAGAACCAGTGTTTACTAGATCTCTCTGATATATAAGGCAAGAGCACCTGCCACTTGACCATCTTCCCAGCTAGAAATCCTCAAGCCACCTTCCAAAGGTGCAGAAATCACTAAAAATAAAACCACAGACGCACGTCTTCTTCTGGTCTCTTATCCGAACCAATGGATTACCACATAATTACTAAAGTGGAACACACCCATTAAAGAAATGGAGCACTGATTCTGAAACCCAGAAGAAAGGCCATAAAATTCAGAACTCATCATTTGTAAGTAGTAGTCCTACGGTGTAGCACAAGCTTGCATTCCAACTACTAAATCTATTTGAATCTTCTACCCTGGTTGTTGAGTACCTCAGCCTTAGACCAGGGGGCTTGATAGCTCTTAGCTGCCCCAGGAAGGAGCTAGAAAACAGATGACAGAAACCTGGGTTGGAATGCAGTTCTGTGATCTCAGTAGCCATAATGTATGACTCTTCTTTGAGAAGGTCTTCCTGTAATCCTGGGTAAAGAAGGCAAAAAAACCCACAGGTAAGACAATAGTATCCAACCACTGGGGTTCACTGATAGAATATCGATGCCCAAAATATCCCCATACACAAATATCGATGCAAAAATATCGATGTCAAAAATATCGACATCCTCTATTTAAAATTGTAAGGACAAAAATATCGATGTAAGAAATATAGATGTACAAAATATCGATTTTTTTATTTAAATAAAAATTAATGTTAAATATATTAAATAATAAAATTAACTTTAAAAAAATTATTTAGATTTAATATACATTTTAACAAATATAATAAAATAAATGTAATTAAAAAATATTTACACATACATATATAAAATGTTATATATATATATACATCTATTTCCTTTAAAACAATTATTAAACTATTAATTTAATTAATTTTATAATTTTATAAATATATAAAAATAAAAATATAGGGGCCGATTACGATGGCAGGCGGATTGCCCCCGCCGGGCCGGCAGTGGTCACCGCCGGCCCGGCGGGGGCGATCCACCCGCCATCCAGACCGCAAAGACCCCTCGCCATATCATGATGGCTGGGGGGTCCGCGGCGGACGGAAAGACCGTCCGCCGCTTTTCCGCCGGTCGACTCGTCGACCGGCGGAAAACGTGCTGAATATGGTGGCGGTATCTGTAAGACACCGCCATCTATATTGCGATGCAGGCTGCATTGCTATCCATATTGCGATGCAGGCTGCATTGCCGCCATGGAAAGGCTGGCGGTTCCTGCTGTTGGGGACCCGTAGCGGGCCCCCATATAGTTGGGAGGGTGGGGGGTGCACATGGGGGGTACCTATGGTACCCCCCTGCTTTTGCATGTACAATGTGGCAGGCACCGCGCGGTGCCTGTCACGTTGTGCATGTAAAAGCACAACATGTTTATTTTACATTGCGGCTGATGCTGCTTGCAGCACCGCCGCCGCAATGTAAAATATACGGGATGCGCCCGCCAGTGTGGCGGGCGCATCCTAATGTGTACTGCGGGACCGCCGCACCTATGGCGGGCGGTCCCTTTTGCATATGCGATGGCGGGCGGACTTTGTCCGCCCGCCATCGTAATCGGCCCCATATATATTTACATACACTTATAACATAAAATCTAATAAAAAAACACCATACTATAAATTAAAATATCAAAATATTTAATAGCCTTTAAAATTTTATTTTGCACTCCATTGAGTGCAACAGTAGGTAAAGTGTTGGATAGCGGAGGGGTAAAAATTACTATTCCCACTCCAGTGGGTGCAACAGTAGGGAAAGTATTGGTTAGTGGGGGTAAAACTTACTATTCCCACTCCAGTGAGTGCAACAGTAGAGAAAGTGTCGGATAGCGGAGGGGTAAAACTTAATATTCCCACTCCAGTAAGTGCAATAGTAAAGAAAATGTTGGATAGCGGAGGAGTAAAATTTACAATTCCCACTCCAGTGAGTGAAACAGTAGGGAAAGTGTTGGATAGCGGAGGGGTAAAACTTAATATTCCTACTCCAATGAGTGCAACAGTAGGGAAAAGTTTGGTTAGCGGAGGGGTAAAAATTACTATTCCCACTCCAGTGAGTGCAACAGTAGGGAAAGTGTTGGATAGCGGAGGGGTAAAACGTAATATTCCCACTCCAGTGAGTGCAACAGTAGGTAAAGTGTTGGATAGCGCAGAGGTAAAAATGACTATTCCCACTCCAGTGGGTGCAACAGTAGGGAAAGTGTTGGATAGCGGAGAGGTAAAAATTTATATTCCCACTCCAATGAGTGCAACAGTAGGGAACGTGTTGGATAGCGGAGGGGTAAAAATTAGTATTCCCACTCCAGTGAGTGCAACAGTAGGGAAAGTGTTGGATATCGGAGGGGTAAAAATTACTATTCCCACTCCAGTTTGTGCAACAGTAAGGAAAGTGTTGGATAGCGGAGGAGTAAAAATTAATATTTCCACTGGAGTCAGTTCAAAATTAAAAACAAACAAATTAACAACAACAAAATAAATATATGTAAAAGTTTTAAATATTACAAACGATAGAAACAGATTAGAATGTTAAAAAGATCTAACAAATACCTAGAAAGATTACTTTAAAAATAATTTAAAAACAAAAAACTATTTTTAATAGAAAATTTGTATAAACGAAAACATTAATTATTACATAAGTGTAATATTTTTTATTTCCAACCCTATAACACCCCAAAATTCACAACCCACATTTACTTTTTGGAAAAAATATAACTCCATAATTAACATAATTAATTATCAATTAAAAAATATTAATTTTCTTTTTTTTTAAACAAATAAAAATTAATTTACTCTCCAAACATTACCCCTATAAAACCCAGACACACACACAAAATAAAAATAAACACTTACCAAAAATATTTATCAATTGATAAATTAATAATTATAATAAACTAATTAATAATTAATTGAACATAAATTACTTTCCACCCTCTACCCCAATAAACATCACAACCCACACCTAAAAATCATTACACCTTTTCCATAACTATTTTTACATTAATAAATTAATATCAATTAACAAGAACTTATTAATTAATTTAAAAGAATTTACTTCCCACCCTTTACCACTATCAACCCCACAACTTACGTGAAAAATTAATTACACAATTGCCATATTTTAAATTTAAATAATTAATTAGCATTCATTAACAAACAATTATTAATTAATTATAAAAAAATAACTTCCCACCCTATTCTCCTATAAACCCCACCACCCACTCCTAAACAAATGACACAATAAACATAATTAATTACAAATTAATTAATTAATAATAATTAACAACCAATTAATAAATATTTAATAATAAAATAACACACAATTAACACTATAAAATATAAATTAAATAAATATTAATAAATACAAAATATGAATACATTTATTATAATTAAATTACTTCCCACCCTATTCCCCTATAAGCCCACAACCCGCTCCTAAAAATGACACAATTATCATAATTGCCAATTAGTTAATTAATAATTATCAACCAATTAATTAATAATTAATAATAAATTAATTCCCACAATTAACAATATAATAGCTAAATTAAATAAATACTAATACATAAAAATGTATAATTAATTTATTATAATTAAATTACTTCCCACCCTATTCCCCTATAAACCCACAGCCCACTCCTAAAAAAATGACACAATTAAAATAATTGACAATTAATTAATTTAAAATAATTAACAACCAATTAATAAATAATTGATAATAAATTAATTCCCACATTTAACTCTATAAAATCTAAATTAAATAACTACTAATACATAAAAATGTATAATTAATTTTGTCTAATTAAATTACTTCCCACCCTGTTCCCCTATAAACCAACAAGCTGCTCCAAAAAAAATGACACAATTAACATAATTGACAATTAATTAATTTAAAAAATTAACAACCAATCAATAAATAATTAATAATAAACGAATTCCCACAATTAACACTAAAAATCAAAATTAAATAAATACTAATACAGAAAAAATAATCATTAATTTATTATAATTAAATTACTTCCCAACCTATTCCCCTATAAACCCACAACCCGCTACATAACTAAAAAACGCAATATTTGATTAAGATAAAATTAATAACTACTAAAAATGTAACACATATATTAAAAAACAAAACAAATTCTTATACAAAAAAATAGATCACATACTTTTAAAATACATACTAAAATGCATAACATTAATTAAAACATCAATATTTTAAACAACTATAAGGCCCATTACGATACCGGGCGTGAAAAAATCCGCCAGGCATGAAAGCGGCAAAAATCCGCCCGCACACACCGTCTGAACACCGACCACGCCATTACGAATACACAAACCGAAAACCGCCATCGGCGGAAAAACCACACAAGATACCGCCCGCCCTCGTCCGAGTCGGAGTCAAACCGCCCGCCACGGACGGAAACACGCACGACAACACAAAACCGCCCGCCCTCACGGCCGACACACCGCACGTGAAATTACGATCGCACCGCCAAGAGCGCGGGTAAACCACAAATATACCGCCCGCCAGCGCAAACAACGCCGATGAGAATTGACACGGCAGAAGCCATGGCGCCCACGTCCCTGCACAGAAACCATCCGCTGACAAAAACAATCGCACACAACATGGCCAACAAGTCCACACAGCAAGGCACGCACAAATACACAAGCACAGTACACATCCCGAAAACACCCCCTGGACAAACAAAAAATACAAAGGCCAGAACACCAGACACAACACACCTGAAAACAACAGACCATGAGGACACACCCACATAGGTAAGTACAAAAGCAGCACTCCCACAGACCACAACCCCTTGCAACATTGCAAACTAGAGAGGAGAGGAGAGGACACAGTGACACAGCAAGGACAGCAGCACACCACAGAAACGCACACATCACAACCACCACCACCACCACCACCAAACACCGGCACCACAAACCCCCTGCACATTACACAACACACACCGCACCAGCACCACAAACACCATGGCACCACAAAGAATGCCCAAGTTCACGCCCATTGAGCTGATGGTCATGGTCGACGAGATTATCAAGGTGCACCCACAAATCTATGGGAACCTGGTCCAGCACACACCACTAGCCACCAGAAACAGAATGTGGAACCGGATCGTAGACCAGGTCAATGCAGTCGGGACCCTGCCCAGGAACAGAGTTGAAATCAACAAACGGTGGAATGACGTCAAGAGCCTGGTCAAGAAGAAGGAGAGCAAGAACAGAGAGCTGGCTGCCGTCACTGGCGGAGGGAATCCCGCGCTCTTCAAGACCTTCAAAGCGTGGGAGGAGAAGGTGCGAGTCATTATACATCCGGAGATCCTCGCCGGATTAGCAGGGAGAGTGGAGGCTGGTAAGTACAAACTAATGTATACCAGCACACCGCTATGTACTCACATGCACTACCACCATGCCACAGCTCCCAGGGACAAACACCCCCATGTCCAGCACACAATACACAACACATCACACACACATGCAACAGACACCACCACACACAGCCCAAACCTAACAACTGTAAGATACGTGGGGGCATGTGTACACTCAGCCAGCCACGTAACCACCAACAGGTCCCCAAGTATGCCAGAAGCGCCACAACGAGCACCCACCACACCCATGTGTCCACCATAGCTGCACTAACCGACAAGTAACAGGTAAGTGGCAGGAACACAAAGTGCAGTGGGTGGGAGGGTGGACAGCTCAAGTACAACACACACCAGCCCCCTAGTCCCACAGCACAGCAAGGAGGAGCATCCCCCACACCCCACACCCACGTGTCAGCCACCGCAGTGCACACCGACAGCCGAAAGGTAGACATCACGGTCCACAACAATCGGTGTCAGTGGGTGTCCAGCCATCACCACGACCCACAACACCACCCCCACCCCCACAGACCTGCAACATGGAGCACCCCCGCTTAGAACCATGTGGCATCCAGTACAGTGCACGCACGAACAACCTGCAGGTGGGAAACTGGACAGGGCTGGATTACTGGAGGCATGAGGACCGTAACACGACCAACACATGGGACATGTTACGTAGCAGACGAACACGCAGCACCGCCCACTGTCACGAACAAGTGAACAATGTGCACACGGACATGAACCACAGACTCACACCCCACATGACCCATCACAGACACAGCAACACCCAAGGAGCCACGTCTGCATGCACAAGCCACACTGAATATAGTACCACACGGCAGCCACTGTGCAACCCATCACACACAACCGAAACACCATTGAAGTCCTGTCCATGTAGCCCCTACTGCCTGTCAACCACACACCCCACAACTACGCCTATGTAAGACAAACAACACTAGACGCAACAGAGCGGAACAACATAAATGCACACGAACACCACTGAACCCATCAAACACACAGACACACCATGCACATACAACATACCATCCATCCCATCCGTCAGCCCCAGTTTCATGAAAGGCATGTCATCCGCACAGCTGCCACACATACAGCAGTCACGCTAAGATACATGCCCATGACCAACCATGTGCCAGAAGTCAATGAAGCGCACGCCACACTGTGAGCAACAACACACAACATGGGCCACACCCCCCGAGCACTGCAGTGATGCACATGGCACAGGGCAGCACGCACACCAAGGAGATGGGACAACTGCAATACGTCGGGTGGCACACAACCATCACACACTCATAACGATGCGTCCAATGCCATGTCCAGTAATCACAACAGACAGCAAATATGCAGGGTATGTCAGGCATGCACACACCTCATACCATGCACTGTCATGCTGCCACAACACATGTCACGTTCGGCACCCATGGCTCACAGCATGTAGCCCAAAAGCATATTCCATCCCAAATTCGTTTCTGGGGCATGACCCCCATGTTGCCATATGCGTTCCTAAGCGTTCCATTTGCACCCCAAAAGCATATTCCATCCCAAATGCGTTCCTGGGGCATGACCCCATGTTGCCATATGCGTTCCTAAGCGTTCCATTTGCACCCCAAAAGCATATTCCATCCCAAATGCGTTCCTGGGCATGACCCCCATGTTGCCATATGCGTTCCTAAGCTGCTCCATTTGCACCCCAAAAGCATATTCCATCCCAAATGCGTTCCTGGGGCATGACCCCATGTTGCCAAATGCGTTCCTAAGCGTTCCATATGCACCCCAAAAGCAAAGTACAAACCAGACCCAGGATGGGCCTGGAGCCCGCATACACCAGAGTCACAATAAGTAGGAGCACAGCAACACACCCATCGGCATAGCCAATCCGTCCCATGCCACATGTGCACAGCACACAGTCCCATTGCCAAGCACACACAACAACAGATTGTACAGCCACTCACCCGCCTCCGGGACACACGTGCACGAGAGTGCACGAACGGAGAATGTCA
This sequence comes from Calotriton arnoldi, assembly GCA_963921515.1. Lineage (NCBI taxonomy): Eukaryota > Metazoa > Chordata > Amphibia > Caudata > Salamandridae > Calotriton > Calotriton arnoldi. The sequence continues at coordinate 1,866,980 of CAWUFW010001578.1, read as the reverse complement.
GACAACCAATACAGACTTCGCCAGGTGCAACACAATAACAAATCTCATTCTCTCCACAGGTGACGAACTGCTGGATGCTGGGGATGGAGACAGCAGCCAGCACAGCCAGCCTACAAGCCCCCAACGAGGACACACGGATGTGGAGGATCTGTCCTCCTCTTCGGACACGGACCACCAAGCAGGCCCATCTAGTGTGGCAGGGCCCAGCCGCTCCCCAGGACCCCTCCTACCCACCAACCCATCATCCAGGGCTGCTGAACATTCCCAGCCCCCTGCTGCCACTGTCGCTGCGGCCACACCCACGGTCATTGCGGCCACACCCACGGGCATTGCGGCCACACCCACGGTCATTGCGGCCACACCCACGGTCATTGCGGCCACTACCACTGCCGCAACCGCCACCACGTCTTCGCTGGCCCCAGCCCCAGCGCAGGTGGTGGCCCGGACGACTGGATCCACCCTGGGATCCAGGGCGAGGACCGTGGTGAGCAATGTGGCTAGTGGGCAGGCCGGTGGCAGCAGGACTGGTAGGAGGAGCAGGGTCAGGGAAACGCCAGCCTCCCCTGGGAGCCATGCCCTGCCTCAAATGGCCAGAGTCCTTGGGGCCTATGAAGAGGCCCAAGGACAATGGGCCAGGTCAGCTACAGACACGCGTGAGGTGCTGGGGGTGCTGAGGTCCATGGACACCCGTATGGGCCAACTCGTGGACCTCATGGGCCAGCTGGTGGTGGCGGTGAGGTCACAGCCAGGGACAGCAGCTCCCCTCTGCCACCACCTGCCGGGGCGCAGGGTCGAGCAGCAGTGTCCAGTTCCCCTGCGTCCACAGCCAGTGAGCACACCTCAACCACCAGCATGTCGCAAGCAGGCACCCCCTCGCAAACGTGGAAGGGGCCGTCCGAAGTGGAAACAGATCTCCCGGGAGGACTTCGCACGCTCCAGACGCAAGTGAGGCAGCCAGCCAGCCTTCCTTGACCACCCACTGCATTGACTTGGACTACGATCCCACTCCACACAGCCATCTGGATGGCATGTGTGTGTTGGACTATGGACATAGAACCAGTGGGTACACCCTGAGCATCACGCAGCCATGACCGACAGCTCATTGTCACTGCACGCACCACTTTTGTCATCACCTTACACACAATCACATGTCACAGTTTGAAATAAATGCACCTCTTCCACAAACTGCTGTCTGTGCCCTGTGTTTTAATTGTACGGAATACAACGGCCACCTTGAGCGGAACGGCACCTGATGCGTGGCATGGCAATGGAACCGGAGGGCCTGTAGGGACCTAGGGGTGGGAGACAGAACAGGAGCACATTCAATGAGTGTGTCACACACCCATCACACAGTACATGTCAACAACTACAAGCAATGTACACACATCGCACAGAGCAATAGGGCACAATGCCACAGCCACCATCAGTGGCATACTAACCTGGGCATGGAGCGTTGACACACAGCACGCAGTGAACAAAAGGCCACCCTGACACAGCACACACACACCTGCACAAATACAGACACATCAGCCGTCGTACATGGACACTCACCGTCAAGTGAAGTAGCGGGCGATGAGCTGCTGGCGCACATTCCCAGCTTCCTCCTCTCCGCTGTCCTCCTCACTCGAGCTGTCCTGGTCTGCGGGCTGGGGCCCTGGTTGATCTCCGACATCCACAATGAGGGGGATCTGCTTCCGAATGGCCAGATTGTGCAGCATGCAGCACGCCACCACTATCTGGCACACCTTCTGTGGGGAGTACGCCAGCGCACCCTCGGTGCGGTCCAGGCACCTGAACCTGGACTTGAGGAGGCCAAAGGTACGCTCGACCACACGTCTGGTCCTCCCATGTGCCTCATTGTAGCGATCGTCTGCTGGGGTGCGAGGATTCCTCAATGGACTGAGCAGCCATGCCCCATTCGGGTACGCAGAGTCACCTGGGTGTGAGGGACACAGAGAACCGTTGCTATTCCAACTGGACAGGGGACAGCATCGCACAACCAGCACGCTACACCACTCCACATACTCACCGACAATACAGCCACGATCCTGTTGCAGATTGGACATCAGTCGTGGCAAGATGCTGTTGCGCATTACGTGTGCGTCATGGGCCGAGCCTGGGAACTTTGCACACACGTGGGTTATCACCATGTCCGCAAGGCACACCACTTGCACATTCAGGGAGTGCGTGTGCTTCCTGTTGCGGTACAGGTGCTCAGTGGCCTGTGGTGGAACAAGGCCAACATGTGTGCAATCAATGGCACCAACGACGTGTGGGATCCTGCCAAGGGCATAGAATGCACCCTTCACTGCCGCCAATTCACGAGCCCTGGGGAATCTGATGTACCTGTTTCGGTACAGCATCATGGCTGCCAGTACATCCCTCAGCACCTTGCTGAACATGGGCTGGGATATCCCTCCTCCACTGCCCACTGTGTGCTGGAATGACCCAGTGGCGAAGAAATGCATGGCGGCCATCACCTTAGCCGTGGGGGTGAATGCTGTCGGATACACCCTGCGGGGACGGAGATGGGGTTCCAACATGGCACACAGTCGATGCAGGGTTGGCCTGTCCAGCAGAAACTTCCTTATGACCTCAGTATCCTCCATGTCCGCCAGCAATTGGTATGGGCGGTCAATGTTCGGTCTCCGCCTAGGGAAGATGGCAGTGGACACATGTCAGAGCAACACAACACATAGCAATTTCGCATTCACATCACTGACATGACTGAGCAAGCACATGAGTCACAGCCCAGCTGTCAAGCAGGGACGGCACGGCCACAATACACTTACACAGGTCTCCCACCAATGGCAATGGCTAGTGATGCAAACCACTGCCATGGTCATGCACATGGGGATCTAGGCCCCAATGACTTGCGAGGCGTGCTGATGGGGACTGACTGCATATTCGTCAAGCGGCAACGCCACGGCAACATGAATGTCTGCTGAGCATGGCACTGCTTCCGAGGCTGGATGAGTATGGCACACGACGACGACGATGTGGGCACAGGCTGAGCGGCCAAAACAAGTGGGACCTGTGGCACGAGGGGATATGAGACAGTAGTAGGTGTCAGCACTGCACCCTATGTACAGCACTGTACGGATCACACCTCCCGAAACATTGACAGGTGTCCACATTGACAGCCCCATGCCAAGACGGCTGTGTGCTTGCAGTCACACGTCACAGGTGAGAGGTTACATTGCACGTGCCAGGTGGCAGACGTACATAGTGGGAGCTATCATGTGTGTGCATGTGTCTCCTGTTCAGGATCCACCAGATGGGCGCTGACTCTGTACTGACCATTGGACACAGCATGTTCCGTGGAAGGCTTGTGTGTGTGGGATGGTGGCACTGGATGTGCCTCCGTTGGGTGGGGGCCATGCACAGGGCGGGTACGTCGATGATTGCGCATTGTTGGTCACGGTGGGTGCACCCACTAAGATGTGTTGCCCTGTGTTCAATTCCTATGTCCGCATGATGATGGACTGTAGATGTGGGCAGGCTACACATTGGTCGATGTGCTGTCCATGTGCATGTGCCTTCACACCAGGCACAGCTGCCCCTGCACATGTGACCCCTGCTGGACTCGCTGCTGGGTCTGTGGAGCTGATGCACCTTCTGTGCGTGGGTCGGACAGCTCACCTCACTTCCCTCATTGCGCATGTCATGACTTTGCCGCAGGTGACATGGATCATGGAGGGCCCACATGTACGCGTGGGTAGGCTACACATGTTTGTTCACTGGTCGCCACCCCCAGTCAGTGTTTCGAATGGGAAGGTTGTTGTGCTGGTGGTATATTCGATGTGGCGGATGGGCGGGCCTAGGTGCGGGCTTACATTCCGGACATGGGGGTAGTTGGATTGGCGACTAGTTGCAGTACACACGGGACACGTCTCTTCCTTTCCACATCTGGGTCATCCCTTGTACTCACTGACAGTGATACAGTCATCTTCGCCCCAGCCCTCATGTCCTCCCTCGCTCCCCCAATATGCATGTGCACCTGCGAGGCTAGCGCTTGCACAGGCAGCCCCAAGCTCGCACCAGAGAGGGCAAGGAGTGTATGTGTGGGTCCAGTTGCACGAGTGGGCTGTCTCAGGGTATGATGTGTGGCGGGACGCCGTCCACCTCCGTGGTGCCCCAAATGGAGACCCGGCCTGCATGGACTATGCATCACAGTCTTCGCCTTCCGGATCCGCCACCTGCGACACCCAGTGGCAGTGGCTGCCCTTGCGGCCAGGCCGCGTCCGTCTGTGACTGATGGCCCACACATTCACTCTTTGGCCTCTCTGGGGAGGGCTCGGGGTGGTGGCGCACGCGCTTGCACTTAGTCGCAATGGCATGTGGCGTGGTTGGTATAATGGGCAATGGATGGGATGGTGCGAGCCACCTCCCGTGACGTCAGTGCTGCTCGTGCTGAGGTGCGTCCCCCTACACTTCCATTTGACTTGTGCCATGCTACACGTTGAGGTTCTATTGCCTGCGTGATATGACCAGGAGGAGCGCGAGGAGACCTCTCACACACCATGCTCCACTGCCATCCCGTGCCCTGTATCGCCTGTGCGGATTGACTATGTTGGGGTTACACCTGGTCGACTGGGGCTGTGTGTGCCTTGTCAAGGGGCATGGCGGGCGCACAACAGGATCCAGCTAGTCCACGGAGGGTGGGCTGACGTGTGCGCCTGGTTCCGCATTGTTCGTGTGCCCGGCTGCTGTGCACACACGTGTTCACTTCCCCCGACAGGTGTCCTCTCACAATGCCCAGGGAAGCGGTGGTGTGCTGTTCATGACCCCTCCCAACACGGCGTGCTCCAACTTGGCATGTGCGCATCTACCCGCCGCACCCACCCACCTGAGCACTGCGTCCATACGACTTCACACGACACATGTGTGTCTTCCACAGTAGTGCTACTCATTTGCGTTGACATCCAATACCAGTGGACTACATGGTCATGTCACGACTGCCGTGTACTTCACATACTCTCATCCTCTCTCATTCGTACTTGTGAAATGAGTCAGCGGAGACAGTTTTGGTTTCAAACATTATATTGAGTCTTCTGTCCTCTGTGATGCAGTATAGTGGACACTACTGGCAGCGGAATACATGTTGAGGATATACTGAGCATGATTACAAATGGGATAGGGTGTGGGGTCACATGTGATTGGCTGTTGCATGTGGGATGTGGGCTTCAGAGTTACATCTGCTTGGCCAAGGCTGTGCTAATGTACATTTACGTATAGCTGCGGAGCTGCGGACTTTGACACAGACGGTATACAAGTAGCCTACCAGACCGCTTGGCATCATGGGCACAGTCCATCTCAGTTCCATGTGACAGGTTTGCTGCGGTTGTTCCTCATGCACGCGTGCATGTGAGATGACATCAGGGCATGTGCTTGCGTGCATGCAGCGGCGTGCCACTTGTTGTTGCAATGTGGTGGTTACTGGACATGTCACAGTCACTGGGGTCGTGTTGTTGTTGTTTGCACTTGTCGTCCGTGCAAAGGTCCTGGTATGGGATTTCCGGGCGGGGGTGGGAGGGGTGCAGCACCCACAGACTCCAGGCGACCTATTCATGTCCACTGAGCGGTGTGTGTGTCCATGGGCGCTGGATCCATGTCGTGTCCTGGTTGTTCGTGCAGTTCCGTCCATGTGGGTGCGATACACAGACCCCATGCCACTGCCTCCCACGATGCATGCGGTGTTCCTGGATGTGATGGGGAACAGTGTGCATGTCCCGGTCATATCCGATGTCATGGCGATGTCGTTGATGGTGTGGTAATTGTTGCCGGTCGTTTGGTATGGCTGTTGTGGTGGTGACTGGCCAGTCCGTGCGGAAGCTAAGCATGGGTGCGGGGTTGGACATCATAGGTCAATCGGGGAACCTGCGTTGGGGTCCGACGAATTTACAGGTTGTCAGGTATGCGATGCCGTCCAGCAGGGCTTCCATGTCATTGGTGGTGTTTATGTTTGCCAGCCAATGTAGCGGATGGTGGCTGTCAAGGTGTTGTTCGTATGTTGTCCCTTGGAGGACCATGATGGGGCATGCTGGGTGACATTCGATGTAGCTGTGCTCGATGATCCGTCGTGTGGAGGCACAGTGGTCCCATTTCAGTGCGGGTGCGATGTTGGCCACATACGCCATACCCCCATAGGCAGAGCAGGCCCTGTCGTGTGCGTCCAGAGGGAGGAATAGTGCTAGCAGGTCCGCCTTTAGACATGCCGGGTTGGAGAGACACATCTCCACGGGATACTGGTAGGGACACCTCCGACAGTAGAAGACGGGTATGACGCAGCTGAACAATGTGATGCGGTAAGTCAGTCGGTAACTTACGTTCAGCAGGGACAGGAGTTTGCATCCCAATATATGTATCAGGTTGGTTTTGTACAGCTTGACCTGTCCGGCGTAGTTGGGTAGGTGTGTTGCGGTTGCCATTTTGCAGCGGTGCGTTGTGGTGGCGTGCTCCGGCTGTGTGTGCAGTCTGCAATGTGCACGCTCCGAGGCTGCTGTGAGCTCTGTGTAGTCGTAGGGAGACAGGACTTGTGTTCTGTTGGCTTGTGCGGAGGACACGGGCCCTCATCCCACATGCTTCTCAGACAGTTCAAGGTCAGTGATGTGTGACTCCTTCCAATTAACTTGCATGGGGCCGACATGGGGGAGTGTTTTCTTTATTCTTTCCCGTCCGTTGTGTTCTTCTGTGATATGCGCTATCTGCCCTGTGGTCGGTCTCCTCTGCATGCCTGTGTTGGTCTTTTATTGGACAATGGCTGTATTCACCGGCTTCTTTCGTAGGGCTGTGGTTTCGGAGTTGGAATGGAAGGTCATTCAGTGCTGTCTGCTCTCCCTTGTGTGGGCGGCAGGCTGCCTTCCGCTCTGCGTTGGGCCTTGTGTGTGTGTGTTATTCTTGGGCCACCTGTTGTCGGTCCCCGGGCTCTTTGGTGTTCCGTTTTGTATGTCTTGTTCATATGTGCAGGGTGGTATGGGTGTTTCAGTGTGGTACTGGCGTTCCTCTTCCCGAAGGGGCCCTGCTTCTCCTAGTTGGTGTTGCCGCCGCTGTGTGCTTCGCCATGTTTGTTGCACTGGGGTGTGTCCTGCTGTTGCGTGACTTCACTGACATGTGTGCGTCGGTTGTGTGACGTTGGGTGTTGTCCGTGAATTGGGCGTTGGGGACATGTCTGTGGCAGGCCTGTCACGTGTCATGTGCGTTCGGGGTGGGGCTGGTGTGTGTGCTGCTTGGTTGTGTCCCTGTGTCTGTGTGCGACGCATGCATGGCGCTGCGGTTGGCCTCTGCGTTGTGCGCATGTGTGGCAGCGTCATCGCCGCTTTGGGGCCGTGACGGGGTGGTTGGTTCCTAGTCCCAGGTGGTGTGTACACATGTGTTACGAGATGTTACAATTTGGCCTGTGTGTCATATGTGGATGCTATGGTAGATGTGTCGTGTACACGCGGGGTGGGGGTTGTCCGCTTTTTCCGCCCTTGCACTGTGTGCGCTGTTTGCGTGCACTTGTTGTATGTGTGCCTACCTGCGTCTTCGCGGTACGTTGCGTCCTTGGTGGTGCATCAGATAGAGCATAGGGAGGGCCTGCAGTGCTGGATTCATGCTCGGGGGTGCCGCTTCTTCGGTGTCCGTGCTCGGCGTTCGTGTTACCGCTTCGGTTTGACGTACGGTGTCTCTTAGCCGTGGGTTCAGTTTGTGTGCGGCATCGTAATTTGTACGCCGGGCGGTACGTGTTTCGTCGGACGGTGTGTGTCAATTGTGCTGCGCCGCTACGTGTACGGGCGCACTTTGATGGCGGACGGTGTCGCTGGCTTGCCGGCGGTGTTTGGCTGACTTTTCGCATCGTAATCGGGCGGGCGTGTGGACTGCTGCGTGCAGGCGGTGACTGGTGGTTTTTGCATCCGCCAGCACGGCGGTAGTGCTTCCGCCCGACATCCTAATGTGCCCCTATATTCTTGCAAACGATATTAACAACTTCGATATTTACAAAAACAATATTTCTTACCTGCAAGTCGATATTCTTGACCACGATATTCTTCCTGTCAATATTTCTGTATCACGGTATTTAAAACTCGATATTTGTGTTTGTCGACATTTTAAACTCGATATTCTGTCTTTGCACCACAACTGGACACTCTCAGAGGAAACCTGGACAACTGATGTAACTCATAAAAATAATTATTGAAAATATTGCCAAAGATTCAGGATAACAAACAACTCCTGGGAGAAGGACAGAACCATCTTCATACCTGAAAGGCGTGGAGTTCATCATCCTTTATAAAGAGAAGTACAAAAAGTGAAACTACTCTTCTGAGGGCCTCTAACCAGTTTAATAAATATATTGTCAAACTGTAGAAGTACGTCAGTTTAATCTTCCACATATTTGTATGCACAGAGCCATTGTCCTAATCTTGACATCTTAATCAAAAACCTTGGAGTCTTTAAGGATGAATATGAAATCCACTAAGTCAAATTAACAAATAAATTAGTAGAGTACAAAGACTGCAGAAATACTCAAAAAAGTATGAAGATCATTAAACTCTACTATTTTCCCTGAAGAAGAGATCTCAAATATGCTTTCAAGGGAGGTTCTATTGAAGAATCCAATTGCAAAAAGACACTTTAATTTTGGATCTCAATGCAATCCAATATAGCAGCCCAATGAGGCCTCGAATACAAACTCCTCCCAGTGTGCAAGAAAACCACAAGATAATTAACGGAAAGAAATAAGCACTGTTAGAGAATAAAGATGCATTCTTACCAAAAACAAAATTCACCATGCTTCACTGCACTCGGAGCAAAATGATGAATTAGCTTCTAAGAAAAGGTTCTAATCAGGCTTGCAAGAGGGAGGAAATAGAGTTCATCTGAAAATAAACTCCCTAAAAAAACTTTCAGGGGCAGGAATGCCAAATGTGAGGACCTATGAGAAAACTCTATGGCTGAATTACCTCAATGGTCCACACAACATCTCAGGGACTTTAAACTAAATCCAAAACATATTTACTTGTGCGTAATTATTATGAATTCACCCCACATGGTTATAACTAGTGTACACTAGCTTGAAGTGTCTTCTGAACAAAGAAAAATGCAAAAGTGTATTTTACCACAGAAAAAACTGGCGGATGACAGTGTTATTAGATGTAGCTTTAGACTTGCCATATGCAGACAGCATCTCTATGATTTTAATACTAAAAGCAAATTTGAGTAAATGCTGGCCCAGCTTAGGAACAAACCAAACAAAAGAACTATGGGGCCTATTACGATGGCAGTCGGAAAACCTCCCCGACCGCCATGGTAGCGGGAAAAGACCGCCCGCATGGACCGCGACATCACCGCCGGTCGAATTACGATGACCCGCGGTCAAAATCCGACCGCGGCGGTCGGATCGCGGGCCTTGACATTGCGGCGGTTGCTGCTGCCCGCAGCACCGCCGCGATGTCCAAAGGAGCATGTCCTGCATTTCCCTGCACTGCGTGGCAGGCACTGCACAGTGCCTGCCACCTGGTACAGGAAAATGTAGGGGGGACCATGGGTACCCCCCCAGTGCACCCCCCCAAACATTGGGGGCCCGCAACAGGCCCCCGGAAGTCAATCTCTGCATGCCTTTCCATGGCGGTGTGACCGCTGAGGAAAGGCTGGCTAACGCCGGCATCATAATCCTGCCGGCAGAGCCTGCTTTGCACCGCCACCATTACCCCGGTCCTGCTCCGTCCGTCAGGCAGGAGTGCGGATGGCAACCGGCGGAAAAGCGGCAGTCGGAATTTCCCACCGCCGCGGTCACCACCGCCATCCTAATTTAGCCAGCGGTTTTCTTTGTTGCGATCGCGGGCGGATGTCCACCACCGGTCCGGCGGGCGCCACCGCCGACCCGGCGGTGGACATCCGACCGCCATCGTAATAGACCCCGATGGTTTTAAAAGGCTTTGTAAAAACATTTAGCAAATGATCCATTATTCATCTTTAAACACTTTCTCCCAGAAGAGAGTGGAGACCAGCAACCCCTCTGCTGTCAACAGCTTAGGAGAAGACCTCAGTAGGAGGTATGAATAGAAACTGGTTGCATGTTCTCCTAATGATTAAAACTAGGACAACCATCTTCCACCATCCATTTAAAAATGAAAAGTAGATTTTAACCAGCAAATGACTCATAGCGTGTCTTCCAGCTGCTTTTCTGACACCCTAGAAAAGACTAGGGTCTTGCTCTAATACAAAAACAGCATATCCCTACTTAAAAGGATACAGTGTGGGATACATAATACAGGTGGTGCATAGAAGAGAATATCAAAAACCTATGAAAACAGACTCCCTAAGCAAGTCTGTGTAACCACAACCTCTGTACTAATTGGGGATCCTGCAAAATATAGCCTATAAAAATGATCAGTCAACCCAAAATTCAACATTAAGTCATTGATCACATATTGAAGAATATTTTATTCAGCTTTAGACCTAGAAGAAATTCAAGCAGATATTTTACCATTGGAACAACATGCTTAAAAGAATCCCAATCTACACAACAAAGATTCAGCAATCAATGATGTTACGGAAACCGAAGCACACAACTCCTTGTTGAAAGGCTCCAGCTCCCGTCCGAAAATAACCTCTCATCTAGTTAAGCTATGCCAAGTTAAGAAACTATTGTGGCTGGATCCTTTGATATCCTGTACTCCTTCAGTATAGGAAGACCATGAAAATCTTATTCTTCACAAGAGAAAAACTTTGAATCATTAGAAATCATCAATCATCAAAAAGATTGTGGAAAAGCCTTGTGAGTACCCCGGGCGGGTAACTCCGCTCTGTCAACGGAGTTTGGGAATTTTTTCCTACTCTGCGCTCCGTTCCAAACGCGGAGTTTAGGCAAAATCTCCCCTCCGCGGCTGAGCGGATTTAGCCAGCCCCTCCAACCTCCCAAATTAATAAAAAAATAAAAAAGAAGGTACTTACCTGCGTGGCTGCCTCCTCCTCTGCATGGCCGCTCTCCTTCCTGCTCCTCGCCGTCCTTGCCGTCCTTCTCCTATGAAAAAAACACTACGTTGTGCATGACGCACAAGTCAAACACATCCCATCTTGAGACCAGCAGAAGTATTAGGTCTTGTTGTCATTCTTACATGAATTTATAATGTCAATGAACCTAGACCTGAAAATTCCAAGCGGTCTAAGGTAGATTAAAGTTCAAATCAGTGCCATTGATGGCATCTGAGCTTAGAAACTAGAGATGCGCGTGAGACCAGAGGCACGTAGAGCTGCCACCTGTTCCTGCTATCACCACCCAGGTTATAAATTAACTCTCATAGTGACATAACACCAGAGCCCAAAATTACACTGCATAGAGTAGAGGCTGAGACAGGAACCCGGCCCTTTAAATCTAAGGCTGACACTTGCGCAGCTCCGGCAACACTGGGACACAGACTTAAAGACCTGCAGGATGAGGACTGGTTCGAAGCCCTCGCCTCCCCACAAGTGGTCGCTGTAAGACTACGCTTTCATTTAGTACAGGTAAAAATTCTACACAGAGTCTACGTGTCCTGCACTACACAGGTTAAAATGGGCAAGCAAATAGATACGGGGTGCCTAAGGAAATGTGGCCAAGCAGGAACCATTTTTCACATTTTGTGGGAATGCCCATACATCAAAAAATACTGGAACGGGGTGTTAACATGCATCAGCGAGGTTAGCAGCACCACTATAGGACCATCGGCCAAACTATGTCTACTCAATATTTGGGAAGGCACAGACTTGACACGAGCAGACCAAATGTGGGCAACACTGGGTATGATGGTAGCTAAACGCAATATTGCACAAACTTGTGGGCGGCGGCGACTGCTTCCCTGAACGACTGGAAAAGAGACCGGGATTGGTGCATGGTGGGGGCTAGATTTGTATATGAGAGCAGGGGATGCCCTAGAAAATGGGAGAAGGTTTGGGGTAGATGGAACGCATACAGAGGAAACCCATGTACGGCCCGATAGCAACAGCTGCTGGTACGATATTATAGGTATTAACGTTCTGATAAAAATAGGGGGGTGAATGTGTTGCCCTAATCTCCTGGTATTGTTAATAATATGTACAATAGACTGTTGTCCCAAAAGCCTCTACATATCAACTGTTATAGACAGAACGTACCAAGAAATGTGATATCAGTTATTACCAAATGTACACAAACCACTGCTTATAGAACAACCAACAATGTCATGTGATACATACCCCTTTTGTTAAAAAAAAAGAATTAAAAAAAAATTAAAATCTAAGGGTGACATCTCCAGCTGCATCTAACATTCCCCAACAAGCAGACCCATGCGCTGCTGCTACATAATACATTGTTGTGAGGGACCGCTGTTGGGGCCAAGCTGCCAGCTGAAAAAAGTCACCATTCTAAATATGGAAACAAGCTCAAGACAGGCCTCTTCCTATCCCATGTTTGAATGCAGTACAGGACTCCTAGTTAGAAGTTTTTAAAGGTAAAAGAGAACGAAAACCAAGGCCCTGCCAGAGCTTGGGGAGCCTGCCTATGGACTCAACAGGAAGTGCTAGCTGAGCCACTCCCTTTTCAAGGACCACGTATGACACGTTAAGGGATGGTGGATAAACTCCTTTTCAAGTTATTATATATAAAAGAGAGCTTGTGGATGGGGTGTCGATAGAGGAAAGACAGGGCTCTCCTCATCAAGTAAGGAACTGGACAAGGAAGGGGATGAGGAGGTAATATGCAATTAGGAAACTACTAACAACACTTGCGTATATACACTCTCATATCCTAAAAACACTGAACTAGGTGTCTTTATTTTAAATTTCAGAAAAGATATTCAGACCATCTGTAAACTAGTGTAAAATATCAACTTTATGAGTCACCAAACCATGTTTTTTTTTACCTTCTAGGTACAATGACAGGATTTCTGATGCACTTGGACAGCATTTTAAAGCACTGGTTTACTACACAGTGTTTCATGAAATAAAATAATTCAATTCAAATGAAATTTCTGTCACTTTGCAGCTTTCCCGAAGATTGGCATAATCCACAATCAAGATACGACCCTGGAGAAGTAAATAAAAAAATGGTGTATTTACTGTAAATAATAAATGAAATGAACAAAGTCCATTTTTCAAAAGAGGAAAAGCAAAAACAAACATCCAAGCCAAGCATATAGAGTACAACATGAATAAGAACATTGGAATGTTGCGAGCACCATTGAATGCAATAATCCTGGTATAGGCCTTCTGCTCTAACATTCTGATGTTTGTCTTTCTGTTTTTCAGTTTTTAGTTTAGAACATTCAACCCTTAGTAGGTGGAAAGTGCTGACATCATTATAGTCTGTTTGCTTGCGCCTACACGGGTCTCCCTCATTTTAGGCCCTTGCCTACGTCTCGGGCTCATACCTCAGATCATGGGCATTTAAGAACCAGTATTGCCCTCAGCAGCTGGCCATAAAGCTATAATATATTTTTTAATTTACTTATTGCATAGAAACCAATAGGGTGCTTAAGAATGACTGATGCGATATGAATTAATGGCATAAAGTAGCACCTCGGCATTCACAAATTCTGTTAAAAGTGTGATTGTGTTTTTGATCTATAAGTGTTTTACAAAAGCCCTTTTAGAAGGGACACTCCTAGCCATAGATATTATCAATATGTGCCATGTTTGTCAATGTCAATAAGTGAATTGTGCGCAATGCACTGTGGAGGGAAATTAAAACATGTCCCTAACCTTGAATAACCAACACTCTAATGTCAGTCCCAGCTGCTTCAACTGCTCAACAAAGTAATCAGAACAGGGATAAGCATTTCAAGTGTTACCAGTTACTCCTCAACGACCCACTCCACCCTATTTCCACAATCCACTTATCTCATATCAATCTACTCTAACTGTCCCATAATTTCTTCCTTGCCTTTTGCACTTCTGGAAGGGTACTTGCTGCCCCTGGTATCAGGGTTCATGTATGTAGTTGGAGGAACAAAAAGCAAACAGAGCTGTAAGAGCCTTTTTTTAAAACTTTTTTCAATTTTCTCTTTGCCATTTGTACCCCATAAGCAGAAAATATAAGGCTGTTGAGCGGATAAGGCTAGGAGAAGAGGTTAGTCATGTGATTTCATGATGACTCAAATGGTGTGTGATATCACTTCCACTACCCCAGTGATTTTGGTAGATTGATGTTTATGCCAAGAGCTTGCCATCTCCCTTTGTGTCCAAACCATCAATACCCTCCTCTTTCCAGTTTGTCTCAAGTGATTGGAACGTTTACATCACTTTCATTCCACCACCTTACATAATTCTTCAAACAAGTCTTATTTGCCTGCGCCTATTCACTGTTCTTTAATCATTCCATACTCAAAAAGTCACACATGTCTATTGATGATATCTTATAGCCACCATTCCATCTTGCTCCTAGAATTATTCCTTAGGATCATAAAGAGAACATTGCAATAGGATTGCCTATTATTTCATAATAAACAATCTATACGATTTGCTGCAATTCAGATTATGCACAATAGTCTCACGTGGCTAAGCATAACCACCCACACTCCCTACTAATCTTTCAGAACGATTAAGCAGCATCAACATCGCAGATCCCTACTCTGATCTCAAAATTGCCACATATCACTTTCCTGTTTCTTCTCATCCGTCTGACCAAATCAACTTGTTATCCTGTTGCTCCAGGCACACTGCAGCTACCCATCTCCCAGTACACAATTATAGGATCTTATAGTTGACCTTTTCTCACTTTGCATGGAACACTGTCTGTCTCAAAAAGAGAGAGAGGGATTTCACAGGCACCAATTTATTGCCCTCACCCTGCCAGTCCAAACTCCTGTTACAGACTGCCTGTCAATGATGTGGCATTCATAGACCCAATGTAATCTGATTCCGAAAGAATCTAATACAGGGATAGCTTATTTACCAGAGTCATTTATCATGCATCAACATTCTCCCATATGTCATTTTCCCTCAGCCACTATGCTTGGAGCCTCATTTAGACTTTGGCTGACTGGCAGTGGGGTAGACAACTGCATCTGCCATATGACCTGCCTTATTTTGAGTTGCATGACAGAACTATTGTAACACATATCCTGAAAAACAAAAAACAAAGTGGAGGTCCATTTCCTGGTCACAAGCTCAGGTAGTTTTCTTCCATCACATGAGGATGTGTAAAGATATTTCTGTATGGGATCACCATTTGTTTAATAGCAGTCCTAACATATTTCTACTGTGGAAATGGTATCTCACAGGCAACCCTAAATTGGCTGCCAATCAGATGTCATTCCTTCTGCAACCCATCAGCTGTTTATCACCGCACCCACAATTGGACAGTGAGATAGAGAGAAGGACAGATGGGAAAGCCAACAGTTTTAGGGATATGTCTTCATTTAGGTGACACCCTGGGTATTCATTTTGATTATTAGACAACACCAATACCCAGATTAATGCATTTCGCTTGCGTAATTGGGTTACACCAACAGTTTAATGGGGCCTAGGGCTCACTTTCTATTCCTTCCAACTCCCTCTGAAAGACCTTTTCTATCTTTACATTCTCTATTTGACCTTCACGGTACCACTTCCACATTTCAACATACAGCTCTTTCCACTCACAAACTGTTTCAAACCAAGGGCCAGATTTATCAAGTGATTGCATTGCCCTTGCATCATGCAGAGTGTCACAAGGACAATGCGATCCCTAAGCCAGGTATACCAAGCAACTTAAGGACAACTTGCGTGGCCCTGCATTGCTTGTCTATCCAAAGTAACGCAAGGAAGCCCAATTTGCTGCCTTGCATTACTCTGCCCTGGGAAGACGTTCCTTGGGAGGAGTGTGGGTGTTCCCCTGCATCTAACCATGGATATTGGTGCATTCCGAAATTTGCCAACACTTATAAACCTGGGCGTGTGTCAAAATGCTGCGCCTTCATAGAGGAGACTCAACAAGAAGAAATATATTTATTTCTCAGTTTCCTCTTTGTAAGTGTGCTACATTCTGCTAAGCACTTAGAAAGAGGATTTTGCCTCTGAGGATTGGTGGGTGCCCCTTCATGCATAAAAACAATCCTGCCTACAATGCAGGCACGCTTGCACCATGGCACAAAGGTGCCTGCGTTGGCACAAGGCTGCACAGTGTGTGCCAGTGCAAGGATAGGACAGGAATGTGCCAAATAATCTTAAATATGGTGCATTCCTGCCCTCTCCCTTTCATGCAGCACAGCAAAGTGTCTTGCTGCGTTGCACTGTGTGATAGTATGATAAAACTGGTCCTAAAAGTCATAACCTGCTCAGCGCCGTCAAATAATCCCCAAAGGATGCGCCTCCAACTAAAGAAAAACCTCCGCCGAGTGACTCTTTACCATTCTCCTCCATGATGACTAGTAAAACTATTGAAGTTAAGATGTTGTCCTGGGGCTACCTCATGTACCACCCCTTTCCTAGGTCGCTTTAACCAAATCTCTCTTTTGACTCAAGTATCATATCTTCGGTCCTTTCGATTGCAGTTCTGAGAGGGATGTGTAAACAAGCCAATATACACAAATACTGATGATATGTTAGCATGACTGAACTCTAGTGAATGGCATGCATAAGGAGATGAGGCGGGGGACTGAGCACAAGGACAGGCTTGAATGACCAGAATTGCCTACAAGTGTTGAGATCCAAAACCAGGGAGTCCCGGCATCCAGTGTGTAAAAAATCAGGATTGGAAGGCTG
Organism: Calotriton arnoldi; assembly: GCA_963921515.1. Classification (NCBI taxonomy): domain Eukaryota; kingdom Metazoa; phylum Chordata; class Amphibia; order Caudata; family Salamandridae; genus Calotriton; species Calotriton arnoldi. The sequence goes on along the minus strand of CAWUFW010001578.1, from coordinate 1,850,297 downwards.
ATAAATGCAGCCACTCTGCCTGTGCAGACGAGTTCTGCTGAGTTAACAATATTCCCCATGACAGTTTCACTAGTAGTAAAGCGAGCGCATGAACATCTACTATATGAATTCTTTATATATAAATTCATATAAATTCACGTGATAAACTCAACTTTACACTTTTACATCATATAAGAATTTGTCCCTGCTAATTTTAATTAATGATTGTTTTAAAAAATATATATATATACGATACACGTCTAACTTGTAGAAGGAGCACTGCCTTTTGTAGTCTCATTTAAAGGGTGCAAAAGAATTATTACTTGTATGGATATAATAAGTGGGCGGGGTGAGTCAATCAACCAAACTCATGAAAAGTGGACACTATTCTAAAATTTCAGATGACTTTGCAATGATGATAGAATATTTTGACACAGATTTCTGCAATAAAAGTGATGATTTTGGATCGATTTTAATTAACATAGTAGTTTAAAAGTAGTCGGTTTCTGTAGCAGTAAAATGGACATTAACTACTCATACAACTATGTTAAATGTATTCACTGCAAGCTCATATTGTCTTCCTTTGTCTTTAAGAATAAATGTAAGGCAAATAAACATTTTTCTGAAGAGTGGGGTGTGATGTGTTTATTAAACAAGTAGACGTTTTGTATTTTAAAGATATAAAGTCGTGTGTGTGCAGCTTTCCAGATGTACAAGAATTTTACAGTCACTATGGTTAGGATCCTTCAGCGTCAAACACATGTGTGTAGAACCTTCTCGGAAACAGTACACGTTCTATGACAATGCATTTGCTTGCTCACAATAAACCAACTCACCATACAAGTGATCCAGAGTTTAGGGACAAACGCATTTCTAACATCTGGACCCAATTTAGTACCTACCAGTCCCTTTCACGCTGGGTGAGTTTAAACAAAATCTTACCAATTAGCTCATCACTTATTTATTCTCTTCTTTCTCGATGAATCTTTGATAGTGGTTAGGGATTGGTTAATAATATTCAAAATTCTAAAGAATTATCATCATAAAAGAATAATCATTAAAAATAACGAAATGACTAATGAAAACAGACTCGTTAATAAGTCAAAAATGCTTTATCTAAAATATGTGAATTGCTCATCAAGTACAAAACAGCTTGAAGAATAGATCATCACACAAGAGAACAGTAACGATATAAATCACAATTGTACATCTCAAATGTCAGTGCAATGAGAGAGTGGATAGGCGAAGAGACAGAAGGATAAAGACATTTGCAAATAAGATTTATGCAAATTCATAATTTTATACTAACTGATCATGCAAGGTTCTAGAAATCAGGAAAGCTACCCTCTGGCCATGAGAGTAAGCTGAGCACCAAAGAAGAATTTAAGTGCAAAGATCAAAGAGTCAGGATCAGCAGAACAACAGCCAGCCAATAAATTTAGGAAACAGCAACACAGCTCTCTGCTCTCGCAAAGTAGGAAGATCGCACCTAGCCCCCACCCTCTTTTACTAAAAATTATACCCTAAATTCACTAAAGGTCCAACCCCTCTTGTATCATCACACATAGAAACCTCATCTTTCATTGGTTAAAAACAGGGGGTGTCTAGTCACTCCACTCTCGATGTGCCTAACTCTTCAACAGTTCCTTTGTATTTGGCAGCTCACGTCATCTGTTATTCGGCAAAGGAAGTACAGTTATCATCTCTTTCCCGGCTTGTTCATTTCACCATCTCAAAATTGAATCAACCCTGCAGTAAAAGTGTCCACAAACTTCACTCGGCAAGGAAGTTCCATTCAAAATGTTCATTGTTTCCTCTATGCAACCTTGGCCATTCTCAGGAACTCACGAAGGACAAATTACATTTTCTTTTTCTACATTCTAATAAGCAAACTAAACCTAAAAAGTCTTTTGAGGCCTTCTCTGCAGAGCAGTAAAATGCGCTCCAGGAAAAACAAATACAAGTATGAGTATCACGGTTATTTTACAAAACTCCACTATTAAACGCTCTAAGAATGCTTTTTGCTTACATTTTCTAATGCTCTGTGCATTTATTTTCAAACAGTTAGTGAAAAGAAACTCGTAGTTTTTGGCTGTTATTTTTCTGCATTAATCATGCGCATTTTGCGGCCTACATTAACTCTCCCAGCACACGCTTGCGCAGTTTTCATTTTTAACCCTTTTAGTTTTGCACTGTTAATTTTCACAACATTTAGTTAAAAATTCACGCAATGAGAGGTTCAATCCGAGCAGGTTTTATTTCGCGAAAATCCTGCTCCTTTGATAGTAACTTGAGCCATCATAAAAAACCAACCCAAAAATCTGATCGTCATCATGTTTATACTATTTAGAAAGCAGTAGTCTTCTTTTGTTTCAACATAACTCCATCTATATCCTTTACTATTTCATAGTAATTCCCTCTTCTGTCTTCCAATTCTATTGCTTCTCTCTTTCTTGCTCTACGTTTAGTATCTAGTGTTTGTCTCTTGCACCTGCAAAACTTATTTATTAATACCAACATTAGTATCCCTGTAGCAACAGCAACTATTGGTGTTAGTATTTTCCCTAACAAGCTATTACCAAAAGCAGAAAACCAATTAACCACCGAGGAGAAACCCTTCCCAAGTCTCTCCCAAGCACCGTCAACCTTCAGTTCAGTTAAGTCTTTCCGTAAATGTGTAATATTTGTAATATATCCCTTCAGGCTCTTACTTTTGTCAGGGATATATGTGCAGCACTGTTGAATTTTTAACATTCTACAGACTCCGCCCTCTTTTGCCAATAATACATCAAGAGCAAGTCTATTTTGCAAGACCATAGATCTTATAGCAACTATTTCTATATCAATCATTAAGAACCCACCAGCATTGTCTGTTGATAAACGATCAACCACTGTGGACAATTTTCTAATCTTGTGTGAATTAAAATTACATCAACTGAAGGTATCAATGCTCCAAAAATATCACCCACAATCACTGCAGCACTAATTCCCCTTTTATTTTGTGTTAGTTCACCCTTCTTTTCATTGATTCCATGACTTTTATCCAAGTGGTAGACTTTGGGAAAGACTATCCCCATATAACAACACCCATACCAATGTGCAGTTAACCTATAATAGGCATTCTTCCCACACACATAATATATTCCAGGGAAAACAGGATCGGTACAACCTCTTATTCGCCAACCTCCCGTAACTAGGAAAATATGGTCACATTCACTAGAACCAATGAAATAATTATTGAAATCACTCTTCTGTTTTAGTAAGCAAAGCTTCCCCTTATGGTGCCAGTCCAGAGTCATTGCAGCATATGTCTCACCTTTTTTGTAATCACCTTCTCTAAAAGCCCAAGGATGTATATGGGACTTTTGCTCAGCAGCTTTTTTCTTAAAACTCTGGGGCATATTAGCAAGACCGGCGATGAAATTATCACCGTTTTAGCGGCAGGAAACTGCCGCTAAAACGGCGATAATGGGCTTGCTAATATGCGTTATAGAATTCCAATAGAAGCCCAGGTTAGATGTGCAGGACATAATTTTATCGCAGGTCTTGCTAATATGCCCCTCTGTCTCCTATCCTCCACTAAATTTATAAATTCAATCTCTTCCTGACGCAAACTACAGGTTAAATTATTACAATGTGCATACACAGTATCTATTGTTTTGGTAGTATGGAAGAACTCACCAAAGTATTTGGCATTTTTCACACTATTCACCTTATTCATCTTCTTTCTAATAGGCACTTCAGAAAACACTAAATCAAAATTCGAATAGAAATACTGCAGGCTCCCTTTTTCATAAAACAGACTTGTTAGTACACTACATGAAACTCCGAGGGGCATATTATCAAGAACGGCGTTAAAAATTATCGCCGCTTTGGCGGCAGAAAACTGCCGCTAAAGCGGCGATAATGGGCTTGATAATATGCCCTTGAGAATTCCAATAGAAGCCCAGGTTCTGCTGTGATCCTGGGCTTCTATTGGAATTCTCCAGGGCATATTATCAAGCCCATTATCACCGCTTTAGCGGCAGTTTTCTGCCGCTAAAGCGGCGATAATTTTATCGCCGTCCTTGATAATATGCCCCCATATGTTAAAGGAAGGTGATGATAAGTCACCCCCTCAGACACAGACGAAGGTAATTGCATGCACACGTAACAATCTCTCACATCCATAGTATCCACATGCTCATATAATAATTTAGTAAAAACATTTAACGAAAAATCATTAATAGAGTTATCCTGGTGATATATGTTATCACCTGTTATTTTCTCAATATTAGTCTGTGGTTCTTCTTTAAGTATTCCCACATCTACTTTTTCACTCACCATATTATTAGTAATATTATTCTTAGTAGAATAATTAAAAAGGGACAACAACGATTAGTGTTAACCAAACAAACATTAGTAGTAAAACACTTATAAAGCAAGCATTAATACATCTTCGTTTTAAACTTTGGTTTTGATATACAGTCTTGCCATTTTCTATAAAAAATCAAAAGCTAGACTAAAATTAAAACTAAAAAAAAACTAAAATAATAATAATGTATAGTGTATCAAATAATAATGTATAGTGTATCCAAGCACTTCGTAAGCCTTCTTGCTTCTCACCTCTTTTTTTATTTTTATTTTTTATATCTTCAAAGCCTTTAACTCAATTCCAGCTTAATAATCCGCACTCTTCAGAGTGTTCTCCTTCTGCACCTCAATTTTGACACAATCCATTTAGGGTGGCTCATAACAATTCTTCTGACTCGATTCTGCAATAGTCTTTTCTCCACACTGCTCTGTGTTGTCAACTGCTTCTGCCACCACATATGTCAATTCAGGTGCTATATATTTCTTGTTCAGAACTCTTGCTCTTTTGTTCTCCGAATTGTATCTTCTTCAGAGTCACTTTGTTCTGTTTGGCTCAATACTTCTATTATCGTATTTGGAACCTTTTTATTCAGTGTGTATTCCAGTCTTTCACTCCTTTTCTTGCATTTTTCACTTGCACAGAATCCCCAGATTCAAGTCTTGCTTCAAAACTTCTCTTGTTTGCCTCTTTTCTTGTTTCCACTTGTTCTTAAATCAAATTTCCTTCTTCATTGGTATTGATAACAGTCTCAAGAGACCCAGTAGCTGGTGCCCACTTTATTCGACTTTGTTCAGACTCTCTTTGACTCTCAGCCTGATCTTGATCTCTTTGTTCAATTTCATTTGTTTCTGTTCTTTCAAGTGGACTTGGGACTCTTCTTGTGTGGCTTGCATGGATCCAATTCGGTAAGCCACCACACTTCACTGCTGTCGTCGTCACCAATATCATTTGGTATGGTCCATGCCAACCTGGCTCCAAACAAGACTTCCTTACATGTTTTTCACCAGGATCCACTCTCCTGGACTTAGGTCATGTGCTTGTTCTTGCTGTGTTGTGGTTGCAACTTCTCCAACATGATGAAACACAGAACGCACCAAATCAGCAAATCCTTTGCAATAATCGAGCACTAGATCATCAGTTATATTCATTAGTTGATTTGCTGGAACTATTGGTTGCCTCATTGCTCTCCCCATAATCACTTCGTGGGGAGATAATCCAGTCTTTTTTATCAGGAATACTTCTCAAACTGATCAGAACTAAGGGTAAAGCATCTGGCCATTTCAGTGTTGTGGACGCACATACTTTTGAAAGTCTCGACTTAATGGTGCCATTAGTTTGTTCGACCATGCCTGAAGCTTCTGGTCGATAGGCACAATGTAATTTTTGCTCAATTTGCAATGCTGCACAAATCATCCGAATTATTTCATTATTAAAATGTGTTCCTCTATCGATTTCCATAGAGACTGGAAATCCAAACCTAGGTATTATCTCTCTTAGCAGCAATTTAGCAACAGTTAGACTATCATTTCGTCTTGTTGGATAAGCTTCTACCCAACTAGAGAACAGACAGACCACTACCAACACATATTTCAAACTCTTACATTGAGGAAGTTCAATTAAGTCTGCCTGCAGTCTGGTAAATGGTCCTGCTGCTTTTCCAATTCGTCCCCAACTGACAACAGATTTTCTCCCTGCATTTTGCTGCTGGCAAGTTATGCACCTCTGGCAAAGACTTTCTGCAATGCCCCTGAACTTCGGATTGTACCATGTTTGCTTAAAAAGCCTAATCATTGCATCTCTTCCTACATGTTGTAAACCATGGTACAACCTTGCCATTTGCAACAGCAAGCTGTCTGGCATTATTGGCCTCCCATCTGTGTACACCTACACTTCATCCTCTGCCCTACGTGTACAACCTGCTTTGATCCAGATTTCTTTCTCTTCCTCACTAGCTTCTTCCTGTAATTGCCTAATTTCTTCCCATGTCTCCACAGAAGAAAACATTAGATGACAATTTGTATCAGATTTCTGTGTTTCTTTGTTAATTGAAATTTAATTTTGGGCACAAAAACGTGCAACTTGGTCAACATATCTGTTACCATTGGTGATATAATCATTCCCAGATTTGTGTGCAGGACACTTCACAATTCCAATTTCTTTGGGCAATTGTGGTGCATCTAGTAACTCCTTAACGTAGTTACCATTTCGAATTAGTGAACCACATGATGTCAAAAATCCACATTGCAACCACAATTGTCCAAAATCGTGCACAACTCCAAAACCATATTGACTATCAGTGAATATGGTTATCCTCAAAGTTTTGCCAATTATACATGCTCTGGTCAAAGCGACCAATTCAGAAATTTGTGCGGAACTCACTCTTTCAAGCATGAAGCTTCAAAGACCATGGCCACTGTACACACTGCATATGAAGCACGTAAAGTACCTTTATCATCTCTCAGGCAAGATCCATCCACAAACATCACATAATCAGATTCAGACAATGGTGTGTCTCTTATATCAGGCCTTGGTTTTGTACACAATTCAGCCACATCCAAACAATCATGATCTGTTTCATCCACCACTTCTTCACAACTTGGACTTGGTAACAATATAGCCGGATTCAAATTCATGCATCTTGTTACAGTCACATTTTCTGCTCCCAGAATCACTCTTTCATATCTTGTCAACCGACTACTTGTAAGATGCTGTGTTCGAGTCCGTGTCAACAAGATCTCAACAGAATGTGGCACATACACTCTCAAAGAATGTCCCATCACAATCGATTCACTTTGTTCCAAGCTCACACAAGTAGCGGCAACTGCTTTCAAACATCCTGGTAATGCTGCAGCTACTGAATCCAACGTGGCAGAAAAATATGCCACTGGACGGCGTGCAGTTCCATGCATCTGTGTTAGAACTCAAAGTGCACAACCATCTCTCTCACAGCAAAATAGTGAAAATCCTTGTTGTAGTCTGGCATTCCTAATGCAGGTGCTCGACAAAGGCTGTCTCGCAACTCTACAAATGCCCTCATGCATTCTTCATCCAGTTCAATTGGATCGGTCACATCTTTATGTGTCAGTCTCTGTAATGGCTTGGTTGTCAGTGAAAAGCCACTGATCCATTGTCTGCAGTATCCAACTATACCCAAGAACATTAACTTCTTTCTGTGTTCTGGGAGGATTCATTTGTAAGATCACTGTTATTCGATCTTGTGATACTTTCCTGACTCCTTTCTCAATTTTATGTCCCAAGTATAAAACTTCTTTCTGACAAAATTGCAATTTAGCAGGTGACACTTTATGCCCACCTACTGCCAAATGGTCAGTAGAGCAATTGTATCCGTCACACATGCTTCTCTCGTCTTTGATGCAACAAGCAGGAGATAAATAAATTGCACCAAAACTGAGTCTTCTGGCATTACCAATGACTCCAGACATTTTTTCAAAATTTTATTGAAAATTGAGGGACTCTCTGTATACCCTTGAGGAACTCTGCACCATACCAAAACACTTCTCTGAACCGGAATGCAAACAAATATTGGTTATCCGGATGCAAGGGTATCGAGAAAAATGTTTGCCACAAATCAATCATGGTAAACCACTCCGCATTACAAGGAATTTGGTAAAGAATCACTGCTGGGTTTGGCACTATTAGGTGACACTATCTTATTAATTTTCCTTAGGTCTTGAACTATCCTATACTTCCCACTCGGTTTCTTAATCCCCATAATAGGTGATTTACAAGGAGTCCCTAGTATCTCTCTCAAAATGCCTTGTTCAATCATTTGTTCAATTACAGGTGTTACTCCTGCAATGGTCTCAGGACTCATTTTGTATTGTGGCGTTTTGGGAAATTCTGCACCTTGTTTGACTGAGATCTGAATAGGATCAACTCCTTTCATCAATCCAATGTCTTTCCCTGAGAAATCCCACACATCAGTCATCACTGTGTCTTTCAACTCAACAGGCAAATCCTTCGCTGTAAATAAAGGATACAAATCATTCACTTCTGTCCCTTGCCTCGCCATAATCATTTTGAATGCAATATCTTCATCCTGAGTCTTAAACGCTATACCATCTGGTGTACAATAGATGGCGCAATTCATCTTGCGTAACAGATCTCTACCTAGCAGGTTAACTGGACTCGTATCACACACCACAAAACGATGCGATTCTCTAAAATCTCAAATGTATACTTTCATTGATTTTGTCACTGGAGTTCTGATCAATTGATTTGAAACACCTACAACTTGGATAGTATCTCCCGAGAGGGGTAGGTTAGGGATTTCCACAGTTCTCACAGTGGAACGGGTAGCACCAGTGTCTACAAGGAATGTAATTTCATTACCTTTGACTTCTGCATCCACAAAAGGACCACACTGATCTACCTCTAGAGATGCGCCAAGCACGCACTCCTCCTCCCCCCTCAGGCACCGTCACTGAGATGCATCTGAATCACTCTCCTGGCACCGCAACCAATATTGTTAAACCATTTGCGCATTTTGAATATCATTAATTTGCTCTTCCGCATGAATACCCACATTCGCACTGTATCTTTGTACTTGAGCATTCACATTGTTTGGCCTAGGGGCTTGTGGAATTTGTACCTGTGTAACTACCTGTTGTGGCTGTATTTCATTTCTCTTTATCTCCGCTTACATTTGATGATTAAAATCCTGATTCATTCCATTATTTTCCAGGAGAACCTTAAACTCGCGTTTCCAATGTCCCAACTTGTTGCTCACATGACAAGAAAATGTATTTTTCATCTCTTCTTTGTTACCTCTACCCCACCTCTTCCTTGAGTAGAAACACCACCATTCATCATGACACCTCCCATGTTAGAAATCTGACCATTCTGATTATTCTGATTCCGGTACACAAAGGGAATCACTGTTCCTTGTAGAGGAAGAAAAGGAAGAAACTTTTGTCATGTGCTACTCTATCTGTGGGGGACAGTGTGTCCTCATCATAATGCCCTCACACACCCCGAAGGATGTCATGCTTCATCATTTGGGCTTTGCTCCTCGTCGGGCCGGTGCTGCAATGCCCAATGGGTCCCCCGAAGCGTCACTTTATCGGAGATCTTTTGATGAAAAGCCGTTTGGGTGCGTGGGTGTAAGTGGCAGTGAAGTCTAAAGTGGTGTATTTAAAAAATGACTGGAGGAAGGGTGGGTACTATTTATTAGGGTGATCCCTCTGTCATTGTTAAAACAAAGTGTGTGGTGCTGCTCTAGGGGATATTATGTCCCTCTGTAGCTGGGTATATGTCCCTAATGGACATATATAACGGTCAACATGTTTCGCACTGTATGTGGCATCAGAAGGAGATCCAGAGCGCTTCTTCAGGACCAAAGGAAGTTCAATTTTTGTATCAAGTGGCGGCCTAATCTAACCAGTGCCGCCAAATCTGTAGAAAGGATTAGCGTTTCTGAAAAGACAAAAGTGTAGGACAAAAGTATAGTGGCATTAGTATCTTGTCATGGTAGGTTCATATTGTCCGGGTCATCCATTGGAGGGCCTGGTGCGCATTACCCTTAGCGTGAGTATTATCGCTATAGGTTGGCGTAGGTGCATGTATAATAACAGTGATGTGAATAATTAAAACGACTTTTCCCAGCATAGTGACAGACATACAGAAATAGGTATAAGATCAATGATAAGATTGTGCCAGTGTAGTTCTTTATCCATATATTTATTCCATCGTTCATACTGTACCCCTAGTTAGAGTATCCAAGTTGATGTAACTCTATGAAAGGCTCATTCATAAGGTAAGTATATGAACCATAGCTGTCTAGGTAGATAATACCGTGAAAGTGGGCCCCACCATTGATGGCAAACCTCGAGACACTGTTGTATTGATTTCTGCAAAATACATCATATTTCGCACCCCTTAATATTTAGAATCAGGACCTCATCCTCATGAGATCAGTGAGGGCACTCGGGAACTGTGAATAAGGAGGAGGCAAAGTAAATAGTGTTAAGAGGCTTCATTGTTCCTTACTGTTGTAATTAATAAAGTTTTTGTTGAAAACAAAACCGCATTGTTTTGGAAACTACAAAACTAAAAAACTAATGAGCTAAAAAGCCGTTATGCAGAGTCCAGGGATGATCCCTAGCATGTTTGGAAGGTTTTACACAGAGAACACCAGTACATGAATTGCTCAGGTTTTGTTTTTAAGAAGCAGTTGTTTTCACAGGCTAAGCGCTTTAAAACCAGAGAGATGTTCCCTCACATTCTGAAAGGTTTCCCATTTCTCTTTTACTCACGGTTCTCCCGCAGTAGCAGGGCCGATCCACCTGCTGCCTCTCCCTGTCTCCGCCGTTAATGGGAGAGTGGCCCTTGCCCCTTATATAGCGGAGGTGTGTTTCCAATCAGTGAGTTAATTACATGTTAATGGGAAAGTGAGCAACGTGATGTGTGGGCACCATCTTGTAGTGGGGTGTTCGAGTAATTTTTGTGATCAAGCTATTATTAACAGCGGCTTTCCTATAATGAATCCTTATTATTTAAGTGTGATTTTTGTTATCAAGCTATTATTAACAGCGGGTGTCCTATAATGAATTTTTATTATTTAAGTGTGATTAAGGTAGTAAAGACTTACTCATAGATTTAAGCAGATAGGTTGTTAGACCACGGGCGCCATCTTTGAGTGGTGTAGTTGGCAGGTCGATTGTTTGACCATGGGCGCCATCTTTGAGTGGTATCGCAATGTATTATCTGTCACTATAAGGTTTGAATGGCTAAGCCCCATTTCTAATGTTTAGGATTTTATTTGCCGGGGTGTCTCTGATGGCAACATAAGGGTGTTTGTGTTCGTGTGTCTCTATGATTTACACATCATGGTGGTAATTTTGTCTGAAAAGTTGCAAGGAGAAGGGGTTGATGGTCATTAGCCTACACTACCTCAATCCATGGTATTTCGTCGTTTAGACCATGGGTATTTGTCTGTAGGCGGTAGACCCATCTTTGTTCTTTTCAAAATAATGTCCTATTGGACCATGAAGGATTGGATTCCATGACAGTACAGGTCATTTGATCTGGTGTATGTCCTGTTTCGATATAATGTCTGCTCATTTTAGTGGTGTTTTTCTTGCACCGTATATTACTTCTGTGTTCGTTTACTCTCGTCCTCACGGCTCTGCTTGTCATTCCTCTATATAGGAGGTTGCAAAGACATCTCACCATATACACACAGTTTTTAGTATTGCAGTTTGTATGTTTCTTCTGTGTCCACTCCTGGATGTTTAGTTGCAGAGTTGTGGTATGTGTTGTTAGAGGGCAAATGTTACAGGTTCCGCATGGGTAATGCCCTTTGACTTTTGGGAGGTCCCACAGTGTCCTTTGATTGTCCAGTTGTTTACACTGTGGTCTTGTGTGCACAACCATGTCTTTGATATTCTGTGTACGTCTGAAGGCAAATCTTGGGCACTCCAGTTGCATTCCTCCTGCATGCAGGATGTTCCAGTGTTTCAGTAGGATTTTCTTTACTTGATTTGATTGTGGTGTGTAGGTTGTCACACATGTAATTGTCTAATTTTTTGGTTTTTCAAGAGTTTCTAGTAATGCTTCCCGGTGATTATTGCGTGCGCGTTTCTGCGCATTCTTTATGATTCTCCGTGGGTAGTTCCTCTGTTCCAGGTTGTTGCCTAGTTCTGCAGCTTGTGATTCGTAATCCGTGGTGTTGCTGCAGTTTCTTCTGAGCCTCAGAAATTGTCCAAATGGAAGATTCTGTCTTAAGGCTTTTGTGTGATGACTATCGTAGGTTAGTAAACTGTTTCGGTCTGTAGGTTTTTTATATGTTTTGGTAAAATGTTTTCCATCTTGTAGGGTGATTAATATTTCCAGGAAGGGGATCACTTCACTTGAGACTGTCAGTGTAAATTTCAAGAAAGGATCCTATTTGTTAATCTAGGTGTGGCATTCCGTGCAGCGTTCTTTTGTTCCTGTCCATAACATGAGTATGTCGTCTATATACCGTTTCCACTCTTTTATTTCTTGTTTAAAGGGGTTGGAAGCTGGTAAGATGTGTTCTGCCTCAAAATGGGCCATGTATAGGCATGCTAAGCTCGGCGCAAAAGTGCTGCCCATACAAGTTCCATGGATTTGTTGGTAGTGTTGATCTTGGAACTTGAAGAAGTTATTCTTCAGGGCCAGTTCTGCGCATTCCAGGATGAAATTTACTGGTTGTGGTGTAGCTGAGTCGAGGTTCCTAAGACTTTCTTCAACTACTTTCAGTGTAGCTTCTTGTGGGATGTTGGTATATAACGCTTCCACGTTGAGGGTCACTAGTAGGGTGATTTCCTCCGGTCCTCTTATGTGCTCAATTAAGTTGATGGTTTCTTTTGTGTCTTTGAGGTAAGACGGTGTTGCTTGTACTAATGGTCGTAGAAAATGGTCACAGCATTGGCTGAGTGGTTCAAGGATAGAGTTGATCCCAGACACTATTGGTCTTCCAGGTGGAGGCATGATGTTTTTGTGGATTTTTGGCAAGATATAGAAGTATGGGGTCGTAGGTTTTGAGTTACACTAGGAATTCTGCTTCATTCTTGCTAATCCATCCATTTGTTTGTGCTTCAATCACTGAGATGGTGATTCTTCTCGTGAGGGAATCTGTGGGATCTGTGTCTATTTTTTGATAGTATCTGTTGTCTGCCAGTTGTCTATGGCATTCGTTGTTGTAGTCGTCAGTGTTAAGAATGACGATGGCTCCGCCTTTGTCTGTAGGTTTTATTGTAATTGTCTGCGCTGTTGAGATCTTCAAGGGCTTTCCTCTCTCTTGTAGGTAGGTTGTTATAAACTCTTTTCGGTTGTAAGCCGTTTATGTCTCGTAGTACCGCCTTTTCATAAGTCAGTATCTCAGTGCTAGTCATTGCTGTGGTAGGTGTGAATTTTGATGGGTTACGTAGGCCTGTGTCTGTAGTGGTCGAGTCCGTCTTGTTTTTCTCCTGCGTCTGGAAGAAAGATCTCAGGCGTAATTTCCGGAAAAAGGCGGGTAATTCCCCAGTGAGTCTGAATGGATCTTCTCTGGGAGTGGGGACAAAGCCTAGTCCTCTCTGTAGGATTGATTCTTCTGTTGGTGTTAGAGTCCTGTTAGACAGGTTAACCACTAATTTCTCTTGGTTTAGACTCCTTGTCCTGCGTTGTTCCTCGTCCTTCCGACCACTGCACTTGTCTTTGCTCGTTTTTTCGCCTGCCTCTTCCTCTGCCCCTGCCTCTGTTCCAAAAAGGAGGGCGTTGTTGTTGTTGGTAGAATGGGTGAGGTGGGCCATGGTAGCCAGGATACCATGATGGCGGTGCTACCGGGTAGCCTTGCATAGGGTAATTGAACATCGGTGGAGTTGGTAGGATTCCTGGACCGCCTTGATGATTTTTCCAGCTACCATTGCTGGAATTGCTGCTTGATCTCTTTGATCTGGCGGAGGTAATTGATCCATCGTCAGATGAGGTGTCAGTGATGTTAGTCACATAATCCTCCTTCGTGTATGGATATATCTTCTCTCTCTCAAAGTTCTTGATATCTTTCTGTAGTTTCATTATTTTCTTCTGTAGAAGGTATTCTTTATGATCATTCATTTCTTAATTGATCTCGGCAAGTCGTGTTTTCCATGCAGATATGCTGATTGTTGTTTTCAATGCATTTTCTGCAATAGTTATCTTTATTATCAATGCTTCCGATAGGCGTTTGGCGGTGTTTATTATGAGTACAAGCAAGTCGCGCGTACACCTCCAGGCTATTTGGCTCCAGTCTTTACTGAAAATTATATCTTCTAAGAAGATTCGTGGTGCTAAAGTTACAATGAGGCCATTGGGTGCAATATTGGCCCGCAAATATTCTGTCATAATAGCCCCATGCATTGCTATTTTTACTTGCTGTTTTTTAAGAGCGGCTATGTTGTTCCAGTCGCCTTGTTGGGTACTTGTGGATGCCGAGCCTTCTGTTCCTAATAAACTCGGTGTTCTTAAAATCTCTGACACTATGTCATCATCAAAACCTAAACCCATCTGTGCTGTCATGATGAAGTTGGGTGTGGTCGAACAGAGTAAGAGAAAAGGAATATAGAGGTTACGTCCCTCGGCTGATCCGCTGTGCAAAATAATCCTATTTATAGAGAGGGGGGGACACTAGGAGCTAATTATTAGGTCCAGTGACCCTTGCGCATTTTGATCATCATTAACTCGCTCTCCCGTATGAAAACCCACATTCGCATTGTATCTTTGTACTTGAGCATTCACATTGTTTGGCATAGGGGCTTGTGGAATTTGTACCTGTGTAACTACCTGTTGTGGCTGTATTTCATTTCTCTTTATCTCTTTATTTCCAGGAGAACATTACACTCGCATTTCCAATGTCCCAACTTGTTGCACACATGACAAGAAAATGTATTTTTCATCTCTTCTTTGTTACCTCTACCTCTACCCCTACCTCTTCCTTGAGTAGAAACACCACCATTCATCATGACACCTCCCATGTTAGAAATCTGACCATTCTGATTACTCTGATTCCGACCTTTTCCTTGAAAACCTGTTTGAAAATAATCCACAAAATTACCTCCTTTCTGTGCCGCTTTCATCTGTGCCCACATTAATTTCTCTTTCAACTTCTTATGTCTCGATTCAATATCATCACTACAATATTTCGCATACCGCAAAATTTCATCTGCACTTTTGTTTTGCCAGCAAATCAAATACTGCTGAATCATGTTGCTAATCTCTGGTTTCAAACCAAACACAAACCTATACACAAAATGTCCCATATCATTGTCGGTTATGATTTTTAAACCACTATATTGTTTAAACACCTGTAAAAGCCTCTCATAGTAACCATGTACTGTCTCTTTCATCTCCTGAGTCGTTCTATATATTTTTTCCCAATTTGTCTCTTTTGGTGAAATCTTTCCCTTCAAGTAGGTAATTACTTGATTATATATTTCATCACTTCATCTGATGGTGCTCCAGTGTTTGCATCTCTGCAATATTCTTCTATTGGCCAATCGACTGCAATTTTACACTCAGTCCATAAATCAGCTGGAACCACAATAGCAAACAAACCATCCAAATCTTTCAGCAAGACCTTTGAAACTTTTACAAATCTCTCTACTTGTTTGTACCAATCAACTGGTTTTTCTCTCAATCTGGGAAACTCATTTGTAAAGGACAGTATATCCTGCCTTGACCATGGAACGTGAACATATCCACCTCCTGGTCCCTCTCTCATCGGATATATCATTTCAGTCATTGTTGTCTTAGTCCCTGTCTCTCTCCCTGGAAACATAGACGATGCTCCTTTATTTGCAAGCATTTCTTCTTTTTTTTAGCCCATCTGCCTTTCCAACGTTCCAATTCACCCCATCGTCTCAATATATTAATCAACTCCTTAATTTGCAATCGCTTACCAGAAGCATTCAAGCTCTCCAAGTCTTTATCGCTAAAATCCAATCTATATGTCTTTTGTAAAGCCTTTGATTTTTCTATATCTACTTCATAAGTTTGTGCCACTTCAGCAAATCTCTCATGAAGACGCTTCGCTCTCATCGTAATATTCTTACACAAAAACAACAATTCTTCTTCCTGATATTTACTCAATCTCTCTGGACTAATCAAGAATCGAGAATCATTTCCTCCAAATCCGCTTTTAATCTACTTACATTCATGCTTGTATCAACTTTATTAGACACCATTCCTCTAATCCATTCATCCAACTCTTCTGGTGATGGTCCTATCAAACCTCCTGAAGTGGGTGTCACTTCTCTCACATTTTGCACTAATCTTCTAGGTTCCATTTGACCATTACGCTTTGGGGTTTCTACTGATCTTTCTAAAATATCAATCAATGTTCCTGTCTCGCTCACACCAGCACCACCATTAACCCTATTATCATTAACAGGCACTGTCAGAGTATGCACTTGTCAAATGTTCCTACCCTCACTATCCAATGGAACTATGGGACCAATTGTCACAGGAACTGACAAAGCTTCTGTATTCAAATTTAATTGAGTAATCTTTGTGTCAAATCATCCTTTGCCTGACTCATTACATTTCTATTCCTTACTTGTGAAGTCTGAGAACCCTCTACTTCAATCAAAGGGGCATTAGGTGTAGTTTCTTCCTGTTCTTCCTGATATGGTGGAGGCTTGTTTAGTAATAACTCATCTAATAACTCATCATCAATTTCATTTGGATCTGGGTCTGAACACTCTACATTTTTCTTTTTCTCTTTACACTTTCCTCCAGCCTGTTCCTCTACTATAACAACCGGATATAAACCTTCACCTGCTGCAATCACATCTCTTCTCCATCTTTTCATTTGAGCATCCCATTTTGCCTCTGAGTATCTACTCACAGTACTTCTGTATTTACCTCGAGACCAGTCTCTGTCTCTCTTATATGCTTCATGCTCCCATTCCTCAAGCGCTTCGTACTGTATAGGTCTAGGGTTTGGTCTTAATTGATTCATTTGATATCTCATATTCTCCAAAATCCCCACATTAAAAGTACCATACTCTGGAAATGCCAAATTCCCATCTCCTTCTGTATATTTCGCTCAATTCTCCAACCAGGTACACGTATGATAACCTCATTCTAAAGACTTAAAAGAAGCAGGCATACCATCATGCGGTATAGGAATTCCTTCTCTAATAGGTATAGGCTCATCTTTTCTAAACAAAGTCGTCATCATTTTCAATAACTTCATTCTATTTCTTTCACTACACTAAAACCCAAACAAATCAGAGAAAGCTCTTCCATAAGTCCACAAACGCTATTCGTTCAAACTGCCTGATACCAGCGCGGCTCACACTAACCAACCAATAACAGCACAGCACCCTTTCGTGACGACTCACACTAGCGGACCAATGCCAGCGCGGCTCTCTGTGACGTCAGTATAACTCCTACAACTGACCTTCCCTTTACAAAAATAACCGGCAGTAAATTACAAACTCTTCTTAAAGGAAAACAAAAATTAGAAACAACACAAAACAAACCTGCTTTGTCTGCCCCACTGAAGAAAGAGATTGATTCAATTAATCAAAGAATTCTTTCGCTACCAGCGGAATATCGACCAGCGTTACTCCACCCTCAGTCAAGTGAAAATTCTCGGGACTTCTTCAGCTGCGCTTTCTAAAGGTACCCAAATAAATCTCCACTATACTAACTTCAGAGTTCCCTATGCAATATGAACAACCCATCTGTTGCTTAATACCACACCAGCAGACAACGCAATACTACTTAGTGTATACCACACTAAACCTGCTCATTAGGCTAATATCATCCTGGGATCTTAAGCCACTCCGGACCATCTTTCTTAAGGTCAACAACAGACCACAGCATATAACAATAGTACGATTATTAATTCTGACCTATTAAACTACCAATTTAATCCATAAAACCATCAAGTCTTCTACCAAAAACTGATCCATCGTTTAGAGACAAACACATTTCTAACATCTTGACCCAATTTAATACCTACCAGTCTCTTTCACGCTGGGTGAGTTTAAACAAAATCCTACCAATTAGGTCATCACTTATTTATTCCCTTCTTTCTCGATGAATCTTTGATAGTGGTTAGGGATTGGTAAATAATATTCAAAATTCTAAAGAATTATCATCATAAAAAAATAATCATTAAAAATAACTAAATGACTCTAATGAACAGACTGTTTATAAGTCAAAAATGCTTTATCTAAAATATGTGAATTGCTCGTCAAGTACAACACAGCTTGAATAATAGATCATCACACAAGTGAACAGTAACGATATAAATCACAGTTGTACATCTCAAATGTCAGTGCAATGAGAGAGTAGATAGGCGAAGAGATAAAAGGATAAAGACATTTGCAAATAAGATTTATGCAAATTCAGAATATCATACTAACCGATCATGCATGGTTCTAGAAATCAGGAAAGCTACCCTCTGGCCATGAGAGTAAGCTGAGCACCCAAGAAGGATTTAGGTGCAAAGATCAAAGAGTCAGGATCAGTAGAACAACAGCCAGCCAATAAATTTAGGAAACAGCAACACAGCTCTCTCCTCCCGCAAAGTAGGAAAATCGGACCTAGGCCCCACCCTCTTTTTACTAATAGTTTTTTTTTTTTTATTAACTTTTTCAGTAAGTATTACAATACAGTAATAACAAACATTACCAGCATGTAAATCATTGTGCATTAAGTGTTTCATTGTGCAGCACACTACATTTTACATCTTAATCTCCAATATCATATAACCATGTTGCGAAGGTAAACCACAGGTGCAGCTTATACATCAGTTGCCAACAAATCAGGGTGACTATTGAGATATATCGTGAGAGGTTCCCAGAAGTTAGACGGCTTCGAGGATGTGGGTAGTTCTTCTGCATACAATAGAAAGTTGTCTCTACAGTATACAAAGTCCATTATCCATTGTTTCAGAGTAGGTGACGTTTTACTGTCCCAATGCATCGCCACTCTGCGTTTCGCAAGGAGCAGTGCTATGGCCGCAATTTTTTTTTTAACAGATTTCAATGGTAATACATGACTTAGCAGGCACAACTGCGGTGTACACACTAGTTTACAATTCAAAATCTTACTCAGCAGGTCCACTACCTGTGCCCAATATGTTTGTACCTGTGCACATCCCTAGGCCAGGTGTGCAAAGTCAGCCTGGTCCTGCTTGCATCGTTTACAGATTGCGTTGTCTCGTAGACCATATTTGTACAATTTTACTGGGGTGTGATAGGCTTGATGCAGGTACTTGTAATGGATAAGACGTAAATTCCCGTTGGGGGTGAGTAAATCCGTTAATGTACAGCATGCCTGCCAGTCCTCTTCAGTGAGTGGAGTATCTAGCAGTGTGTTCCATTTGTCATGAGATTTTACCCTACCTTCCCCTATCTCTGATTGCATTGCTCTGTAGAGTTTAATCACCATATGGTGTATTGTTGGACTGGTTATGAGTAATTGTAGCGAGGCAAGTGCAGGAGGCTCTGCAGGGTGTGAAGGGTACAATTTCTTCATTGCTTCTCGCAATCTATGATAGGTGAATTTAAATAACATAGATTGGTTATTGACATATGCTAGATCTGCAGGGGTTATGAATGTTCCATTAACATAAAGGTCACCTATCAGGGTAATACCCACTTGTTCCAACAGCTCCATGCTTCCTCTGTCTTGAGTGACTGACAGAGAGGGGTGTTGTGCTAAACTCATACTTGGGGCATAGAGTGGACGTTTTTTAGCCATTTGGCCAAGTTTTAGCCATGCGTGTGATGTAGTGCGAATTGTGTTAATTTCCTGCCTTGCTAGGTGCGGTCGAGTATGTGTCAGGACAGCAGTAAGGTTAATAGGATTGGCATCGCCATCTTCCACCGCTATGTGTGGCATATACTTAATTGGATGATTCCAAAAGTGGGCGTATTCGGCCTGCGCACATAAATAATATAAGAATAAGTTAGGAACCGCAAATCCACCCGATGCGTATGGTAAAGTTAATGTGTGTAAGCTTATCCGCGCTTGTTTGCCTGCCCATATCAATTTTGTTAGAAGTGCCCTTAGCCTGTTGAATATTGGAGTAGGGGGAGTGATTGGAATATTTGTAAACAAATATAGCAGTTTGGGGAGAATTACCATTTTTATCAGGGATATTCGGTCCGCCAGTGAGAGTGGGAGTGTGATCCATCTGTTTATTTGTGTTTCAATTCTATCAAAAGCAGTGCCGTAATTTGTTCTGAGAACAATATCTGGGTCGCGGTGAATCCAGATGCCCAGATATTTAATGGGGTCCGTGTGCCACACTAGTGGAAATTCCAGTGGTTGGGGACGGGTGGCTTCTGTTAGAGGCAGTATGGCAGATTTATCCCAATTTATTTGCAGGCCGGAATGTCTACCAAATTTAATGTATTCCCTTAAGATAGGGGCCAGATTTGTGTGTGGGTCACGGACATAAAGCACCATTTCGTCCGCGTACATGGAGATGTTAATAGGGCGAAGCCGGAATTTCAATGCAGTGTGTGCGTAGCGCTGTCGGATCTTACAGGCCAAGGGTTCTATTGCAATGGAGAACAATAAAGGCGATAATGGGCATCCCTGTCTCGTGCCTCTCTGTATATTAAGGACTTCTGAGACGTGTCCATTTACCTTTATACGTGCAGTCGGTTTGGTGTATAACAATTTGATCCAGTTCATCAGCACAGGTGGTAACCCCATCCTTTGCAGAATTGTAAATAGATACGTCCATTCAATTGAGTCAAAAGCTTTGGCTGCATCCAGTAGGACCGCCGCCGCTTCCATCTCTGGATTTAGTTGGTGTAATAGCGCGAATATAGTGCGTAAATTATGTGAAGTCAAGCGATTGGGGATAAAACCCGATTGGTCCGGTAGGACCATGACCTGCAATAGGGGCTGTAATCTTGTGGCAATAATCCTGGCTAGTATCTTAGTGTCGGTGTTTATTAGGGATAGTGGTCTGTAGGATTCCCCGCGATCCGGCTGTTTGTCTGGTTTTAATAAAGCCACTATCAGCGCCTCTCTCAGTGTCGGAGGAAGAGTCTGATTATTATACGCTTCATCGTACATTTCCACAATATGGGGATGAGCAATTCCACATGTTTTATAAAACTCCCCGGTGAAACCGTCCGGCCCTGGGGTTTTGCCATTGGGAAGGGACTTGATGGCAGCCTGTACCTCCTCCAGCGCAATGGGTTGAGCCAGTATTTCACGCTGCCCATCAGTGAGCCAAACTAGCGCTATGTCCTCCAGATAGTCATTAATTACTTGTGTGTCAGCTGTGTCACGCGCTGTATAGAGTCCACCATACGTTTCTACGAAAGTGTCCAATATACCTTTGTTGTCATAGTGTAGTGTGGCTGCCTAATCCTGCATTTTTAGTACAATATGCTGTTTGTGTTCTACACGTATTTTTTGCGCCAGATGTCGACCAGGTCTGCCCCCTTCACCCATTCTACGAGCAGTATGTCTACGGGAAATATATTTCATTTCGTCCTCAGCCAGTTTGTTATAATTCGTCACTTCGTCTCTGATTTCCCCTAGCAATGTTGCATTGTGTGTATTTTCGTACTTCGTTTCTAGTTGTTTTATATGGGCTTCGCTCTTGCTCAATTGTGTTCGGATATCTCGCAGTATACCAGCCGTTGTACTGATACAGATACCTCGCAAGTTCGCCTTGAAGGCTTCCCAGATAGTGCCTGCGCTATGTACTGATTTTGTGTTTAGAGTGAAGAAGTCTTCTATGGCGTTGTGTATGGTTTCTTTATATAGAGGATCTAGAAGGGACGCTGCGTTGAATCGTCATATGAACGGGGAGGGGTATATGTCGGTACTTGGAGCTCGATTACCACTGGCTTGTGGTCCGACAATGTTTTTGGCAAGTGCTGTATGTCTTGCGTCCAGGTGCAGGCTGTTTCGGTGAACAGCCAGTAATCTAGCCGGGCCCAACTGTTATGCACGGTGGAGGAGTGGGTGTTCTCTAGCAGCAGTGGATTGCGCAGGCGCCAGATGTCGTTTATATGAAATTCCGACATCCCATTTAAGATAGTAGTGACAGCACACTGATGTTGCTCTGTGGTGTTGTGTGATCTGTCATAGGCGTCGTTTAGGGCAACATTCAAGTCACCTCCCCATATAAGTTCCATATCCGGGAGAGTGCGTATTATGTTCCATAAATTAGCAAAGAAAACAGGGTCATCAGCATTTGGACCGTAGGTATTAATGATTCCCACTCTGGAGCCTCGTAAAACGCCCGTGACTATGACATAACGCCCGTGATCATCTATTAGCGTTCGCTCCTGTATAAAGTGTGTCCCTTTGCGGATCAATGTTATCACCCCTCTGGCATATGATGAATATGTGGAAGCCGCCACCAACTCCGCCCATTTTTCCCCTAGTGTGTCAGCCTTGTGTTTAACAAGATGTGTTTCTTGTAGAAGAGCGATATTTATATGATGTCTGTCTAAATAGGCAAATACCTGTCTGATCTTACGGGGGTTGTTCAGGCCTCGTACGTTCCACGTGATTAATTTCAAGGGTGTGGGATTACCAGGCGCGTACATCAGGGGGGTGCATTCGGGCACTTATATAGTGTGTGACAATATCCGGAGTGTCTGCATAGAGTATCGACAACAGGGTCATGAAGTGGTGCGTAGTGCGTCTCTGCACAAGTGTGCTGCATGATGAAACCAGTGTATATAGCTGGTAAAGAAATAACACAAAACCCAACTTCCCCCCACCCACTTTAGCATCCCAATTATGCCAAAGACATTTCCCAAACTGCAACAAAATTGACAACAGAATTTCAGTGGGGTTTACCCGATAGGGGGCGACTAGGCGCTCAACACTCCATCCAGGTGTAGATGGGGCCGGAGCGACAAATATGCATAATTAGTATAATGGTGAGAGGAAGTTTACTCAGTTATTATGCATTAGTGATATACCTGACACTTGCCTGCTGATATATATAGGTAGAGGCAGTAGCTAAATGTCAATTTTCACCTATTTTAAGTGGGCACATCGATTCGGTGTCTACAACAGTTCAATAGTCCCGACATGTTAATTCACACAGCTGAAAACTTTGTGAGGAACGTGGCAGCTTACCCCATCCTTATGGTTAATGTGAATACCAGGCGCAGATACTCATCAGTGAAGCGAGCCGCGTACCAGAATACACCCAGACTTAGCATCAATCTGAGTCCTGCTGTGTGACGTTACCTTTATCCCTCGCAGTTTGTTGTTGGATGTGCTTGATAAATTCTTGCGCCGCTTGGGGTGTTGGAAAGACACGTGTTTTTCCCGCATGAGTCACGCGGAGCGTGGCTGGGAAGAGCATGGCGTAGGGGACATTCAGGTCACGCAGTTTTCTTTTGACCGGGGCAAACTCCTTACGTGCCAATTGAACCGTTAGTGTAAAGTCAGGGTAAAAATCCACCTCACAGCCACTGTACATTAACGGTTGTTTCTCCCGTGCTAATCTGAGCGCAGTGTCCCGGTCTCTGTAGTTTAAAATTCGGGCTATTATCGGTCGTGGCGGGGCTCCCGGAGGTTGTTTTGGCGCGAGAGATCTATGCGCCCTTTCTACAATCATCATCGATGAGAACTGGTCCGCCCCGAACATTTCTTTCAACATTTTTTCCATGTAGTCTTCGAGCTTGCCAGTGTTTGTACTCTCTGGCACACCAGCGACACGTAGGTTGTTGTGGCGGGATCTAGATTCTAAATCTTCATTCTTTGCTTTTATGATCTCCAGTAGCTTGGCCATATCATCGCATTTAGATGTGGTGGCTTGTGATACATCTTCGACTGCCGATATCCTCTGTTCGGCTTCTTCTAGCCGTTCCCCCTGTTTATCGAGCCTCGCAGAGACGTGGTCCATCCTTATCGTGAGGGCGTCTATTTTGCCATCTATTGCCTGAAGACTTTGCTGAATGGCTTGAAGAGCTGCTTCCATTTTGGCGCTCGGGTCGAGGCCTGTCTCCAGTTCTTCGTCCACCGTTGTGCCTGGGAGTCTGGATGTGCGTCGAGGTTCAAATGGAAATTTAGCTTGCTGTTTGTCAGTTTTTCCCATTTTTAAACCACGTACTTCGCCGCTATGAATGTCTGCTTCCCAGAGCAGCAGGAACTGAAATTTCTCTGTTGATCACTTATTATGTTGCGGTCGAATATAGAGATTATCGCTAACAAGTGCAGGAAGCGCTGGATGTTCGCATCGGTGCCGGATTGCCGAGGTCTTGACAGTCACATATGGAGCATGACGTGGTATATCGCCCTGCTATCTTGACATTCTATGATCCGCGCTCGCTAGCACCTCCTCAGCTTCTGGTTATTTTTCATGTGGTATGCTGTAGCCATGAGCTGACTCAGCGCGCGAACCTCAGCAGCCAGGCGTTGTGCGGTGCGGCGTAGCTAAAGGGTCAGTTAATTATTACCACAATTCGCCTATTGTACGCTGCACTTTGATCAAAGTTCTGCAGTTGCGATAGTGCCTGTTCACTATAGCTGCGCGTCGTTGTTGCGCTTCTCCCCGGTGAGCCTTCTGTGCGGAGGTACCCCTCAGTCACCCACCTTCTGGCTATGGATAGTACCACCTTTTAACGCTCAGCGGAGTTTGTGTGGGCAGTACCTGCAGGCAGCAGCGCTTAACAGTTCTGGGGAATGCAGGTCCGACAGGGGTAGCGCGACGATTCCACCCTACGGCTGAATGTGTGCAGAGCCGAGGCGCCGATCAAATAGACATCGCAACTTGAGCCGCCATCTTGGCCGCCTTGTTGTTCGTCATTATTTTCAAAATCTACTCACAGCTCCGTCCTTCCTGCGCAGTCCATCTCGCACCGCAATCCGCATTCGCAGTATGCAGGGCAAACAACGTTCAGGTTCAGGACAGCTATATTTCAGGCAGGGTTTTATCGCCGCATCATGTCCATGTCCGGCGCCATTTTCTTAGTCCGGCGCACCGCGGATCGAACTACCGGGCGATCTCCTGATCGGCGAGGCATCAGCCGGTCATAGTTACATCGATGTGCTCCACATATCTTCCGAACGCTGAATCTCCTGCCTCGGCACTTTTATGACTGGTATATCCGCCGATTTTAACCAAATTGCCGCTCCGGCCGTCAGAGCAGCGCTAGGAGGCGGCCATCTTGTATCGGGCTCTCTAGCGCCCCCCCTCTTTTTACTAATAGTTATACCCTAAATTCACTAAAGGTCCAACCCCTCATGTATCATCACACATAGAAACCTCGGGCGGATATACAAGTCCCTTGCGACACATTTGCACCGCCGTTGCGTCACTTCTGTGACGCAGCAGCGGCGTAAACCATGCGCCACATTGCGACTTATTTACAACGTGACGCATCTAGGGAGATGCGTCACGTTGTAAAGCACTGCGCCACATGAAACCTGCGTCAGGTTTCATGTGGGCGTTCCGTCGCAGGGTGGGCGTTCCATTGCAGGAAAGCCTCGTAAAAGTGACGCAGTGAAATCTACAAGATTTCACTGAGTCAGTTTTACGATGCCGCTGCGTCAAACCCTTACGCTTGCTTGAAGCAGGCGTAAGGAGTGGCGCACCACGTTAAGTATGTGCGGCCCCTGGGCATTGCTGGAGTTGCGTCGCGCTTGCGACACGACTCCAGCAATGCGCCGCCCTTACGCCACAAGATGCGACACGCATCTGCCTATCCTTGCGTCACGGTGCGCCGCATTGTAAATGCGACGCATCCGTGGTGGCGCAAGGGGAGAATTGCGTGTCGCATCTATTCTGGTGATCCCTGCTGATTAGCAGAGATGCGCCAGTCCTTGTAAATCTGCCCCCTAATCTTTCATTGGTTAAAAACAGGGGGTGTCTAGTCACTCCACTCTCGATGTGCCTAACTCTTCAACAGTTCCTTCGTATTTGGCAGCTCACGTCATCTGTTATTCGGCAAAGGAAGTACAGTTTTCGTCTCTTCTCTTTCGTGTCCACAAACTCCACTCGCCAAGGAAGTTCCATTCAAAATGTTCATTGTTGGCCATTCTCAGGAACTCATGAAGGACAAATTACTTTTTCTTTTTCTATATTCTAATAAGCAAACTAAACCTAAAAAGACTTTTGAGGCCTTCTCTGCAGAGCAGTAAAATGCGCTCTAGGAAAAACAAATACAAGTATTAGTATCACGATTATTTTATAAAACTCCACTATTAAACGCTCTAAGAATGCTTTTTGCTTACATTTTCTAATGCTCTGCAACAGTTAGTGAAAAGAAACTCGTGGTTTTTGGCTGTTATTTTTCTTCATTAATCATGTGCATTTTGCAGCCTAAATTAACTCTCTCAGCACACGCTTGCGCAGTTTTCATTTTTACCCCTTTTAGTTTTGCACTGTTAATTTTCACAACATTTTGTTAATAATTCACACAATGAGAGGTTCAATCCGAGCAGGTTTTATTTCACGAAAACCCTGCTCCATCACAAGTATGTACAGACTATTTCTATGAAGTGATCAACGTTGGCAGAAACGACATTTCTTATTTATTTGCCTTTGAGGCTACTTGCTTCTCAACTACTTTCGTACATTAAGTGATTGACCCTAGTGCACGTTGTCCATACGTTTTTAAATCAGTATCTGTATTTGCAGAGCTTCATAACTGTTTTACTTTCCCATTTTCTTTGCGTGCCATTCTTCTTTAAAGTAAAAGGGGGTGTCCTTACACATTTTCATTTTTTGGGAGAAATCGTGGCTCACCCAGACAGACACATGGCACAGCCTACCATTACACAGTTTTTGTTTTTGATTCTGCAGCATATTCTGTATGAAACCAAGTTCAACACAGACTTGTTTTCTACAACAAACAAGGGGGCTTATTTGCAAGCCCACTGCGCCACTGGTGCGTCATTTTTAATATGGGGAAAAAGTGACGTATCAGCGGCGCAAGCGGCTTGTAAATAAGCTCCTAAATGTGCTGGTTGTGGAGTCAATCTAGCGCCCTTTTCTGAGAGTGCACTAAATGACCATCTATTTTTAACTTTCCCTGGAACCAGTTCTGCATGCCATCCACATACCATACTCTTGAGCTGAACAAGAATTTCCTCAGTTGGACAATAGCAAGAAAAGTCAAACAGATTTGTTTCAGTCACTTGTGATGACCTATTAAAGAATCAGTGATGTGGCTACCTACTATTTTTGGTGTAGCTAACCCAGTGTTTAATTTGTAAAATAATGAGTGCCGGTGCCCAAACTTCTGCTCAGAAGCCTACGGCTGATGCTATTAATTGTTGGCACGCGAAATATCAAGACTGCGTAGCCTTGAATCTACCTCAGGCCCCTTTAATCCACTACCAGACACCACCTTTTCCTTCATTGCTCTCTTGCAGGTTCGTGCTTTCGTACTTTGTGATGTTTTGTCATCTTTCTCTTTAGCTCCTACCAGCAACCACCTGCTCAAATTAAACAGTGTGCTAATCTAAGTGCATAATTTGTAGCAATAAATTGTTATGGCAATATCCTGCAGGGCTAGGCCACACAGTGGGTTTGGAAAAGTGGAATATATAAAACTTAGGAGTTAAATGTAGCATATCATAAAGAAAACAAAAATTGACTGAAAATCTTTGTTAGGGGTAATTTATGGCTAATTTTACTCATCAAACGTTAACGTAAACCACTTCAGAAATTCCTTTACGAGACAAATCTTTAAAACTACTCAAATTTCCCAGACATAGTTAACCCTGTGAACAAATATTACCCCCCACTGAACCACCCATAACCACACACTTCAAAGATAATGCCACAAATGCCATGGTCAATGATGTCACTAGTGACATCATGTATCACCTCACCATATCAATGATATCAATGTGTATATCATGCTGTTAGACCAGGAGGAAAGCAATGCACATGCAAGAGCCTATTTTGATTCATAGAAATTATGTCTGGCTCCACAAGGTGCAGGAGCTGAGTGCAGGTCTTAATTAAATGCCTGGCCCTTCATGCAACCCATGCTGTGCTCAATAGGTACGTCCGGACTGGGGTTGGGTGCAGGTCCTGCATTCAACCCCAACTGCAATGCTCAGGGCCATGCCCTGCATATTTTATATATTTTTTACATTTTCCCTATAATTTACCCAAAGGAGACTCCGCAGCGGGGGCAGAGATTTCTGCATGCTAACGTAGAAAATATAAAAAAAGTGATTTCGCTCAAAAATAAATATCTCTATTTTAAATATTAAATTAAATTCATTTTATTGATTTACTTTAAATGTATAACAAAATAGAAAAAATGCTACAGCAATATTAAAGTAATTTTGAATTAAAAGTTTAATGGAAATATATTAAATTAAATTATTATCTTTTCTGAAGTTTAAATTGAATAATATATTCTAACCTGAAGAAAAAAATAATATTGTGATGTGCATTAATCATTATTATAAGTAATTTATAGAATTGATTAAACTGAATGTAAGTATTTTTAATAAAATATAATGTTAAATTAGGTTCTAGATTAAAAATAGGTTATTAAATGATGTATAATGAAATACCAAATATGTACTATTTGTATACATTTCTTAGCATTACTTTATATTTATTGATATTTTAATTATTTTAAATAATTTAATTTATCATTATTTCCTATGGGTTTTTATTTTAAGTCCCTTGCTCTATTATTTTCTGTGGGAAGGTGTTGCAGTACCAGTGGTTGGTCATGTGTAGTACTGAACTTACAAAAAATATGTAACTTACTACAAAAGTATAACTTACATGTCTAAGTTACTACAAAGGTGTGAGTTACTACAAAAGTGTCAGTTACCCATGTAAGTTACTATAAAAGTGTAACTTAAGTTACTAAAAAAGTGCAGTTTGTGAATAGCACTTTGTTGTAAGTTTTGTAGTACTACTGTAGTACTACAAAACTTACTACAAAGTGCAGTTTGTGAATCAGGCCGAGTGTTCATATTGCTAAGTATAGGAAGACACAGGATGTTAATGATGCTCCTTAATTTCAAGTTCTATAGAGGTCATGTATAATCTTTACTCGTTTTCTACAAAAGGACATATAGTAACATAGTTTGAGGTAGTTATTCTGAAAATAGGGAGATGTGTAAATGTGAATGCACTTAGTGAGATATTCATGTTTCTTTGTGTTTAGCTTTCAGGAACTTTCAGTTAATTGGCAAAACATAGAGAGTTGATTATACAGAGATATTGAGGGTATATCACTTCATAGTTACAAGCTAAGTTCATTGTCACAATGAAAAGTCACTAAAAGTATCTCTTTCTGTTGTAGATATTCAATTGAGAGCTTCGTAATCTATGTGCATCATCAACTCACCCCTTTCTTGGGTTAAAAAAACAGTGATGAGGAATCTGGAGACTTGAGTTCTCATAAAACAATTAGCAAAATGTTATTTGTATAATGTTTTAGATAATCTGTCATGGATGCTGAAAGTGCATACTCTTGGCTACAATTAATTTGTGCTGCTAGATTCAAATCTATCGTTCAAACTTCTGTGCAGAGGTAATATAGTTGTCCTTTTCTTAGCAAAACATCCCCAAATTCTTGGCACCAGAGTGATAAAGAAATAGCACACCCAATAGCTTATACAATGCCCACTCCTGCAAAAGACGATTATATCTTGATAGATATGAAAGCAAACGGTATTCTGATAATAATCAGAATTCAATAGATCTATAGTGAAGAATCGATATTCCTTGCCATTTATAGAGGGTGAAGTCTAGAAGATGACTTTCAATTTTGGATTGTACAAGTACTAGGTCATGCCTATTGGACTCTGCAGTGCTCCAGCAGTGTTTCAAAGTTATATTGATGAGGTATTGTGTGGTGACTTGGATGTGAATTTGCATTGTTTGCATAGATGATATTCTAATCTGATGTTATGCTTAGAAAACTCACATAAACATACTTTACAACAGTTTTGTAATGCTTAAGGGAATTGCACCTTTTTGCTAACATGGATAAATGCCACTGTGGAGTGTCTAGGGTACATTATTACACCTGAGAGTGTCAAGATGGATGAGAAGAAAGATCGAAGTCATATTGCAGTGAACTAAGTGAACTACACTCACTTCAGTTAAGGCAATTCACAATTTTTAGACTTTGCAAATTTTTATAGGAGATTTATTCACAATTTGTTCGAGATTGTAAGGACTATTACTAAGCTACTTTTGTTTTGTTATCTGTAGCAGATCTGGCATTTTGTGTTTGGAGTGCTCTAATTTTGCAACATTTCATATTGATATTATTTTATTGTTGAGACAGATGCTTCTTTTCATGTCATGGCTAGCATTTTAGCTCAAGGAGATCCAAATAATGGCCAATTTCATCCAGCCGCCTATTTCTCTCATTTTCATCAGCAGAGTTTTATTATACATTTACTAGCTAAGTACATTTGGCCATTGAAAGATCTGTTGAATAATGGCAACACTATTTGTTAGGAGCCAAACACTCTATAGAAGTATATACAAATCACTGAAGTCGGCCATTTTTTAAGACAGCTAGAGTACTTACTGCTAGCCAATATAGATGTACCTTGCTTTTCTCTGACTATAACATTGTAATTTACTGTAGGTCAGAGCCTAAGAATGGGGTGGCTCATGCCATATCAAGACAAGATCAGTTGGAGAGTGAAAATCATGTGCCTGAGAATCCATCATTGATTGTTCTGCAAAAAGGATATGCACAGGAGACCTTGAAAAAAGCCAAAGATGCTTATAAGTTTTTTGCTGGTTAAAAGAGAAATCCAGAACCTCAGTATAGTGTGGGTGAGAAGATGTGGTTATATAGTACTAGGAAATTACAATTGTATGGAGGCTTCTAAATTGCAGTCTCGGTTTGTGGGGTCATTTTTTGATGCAACATAGTTTGAATCCAGCTGCTGTAGGATTGAAACTCCTTCAATCTATGAAGTTCCACTAAGTTTTAATGTGTCTTTGTTGCAGCCTTGTCCTGCAAAAACATGTCTTGCATCATATCCTATGCCAACTGAGTTAGGTTCAGTTGAAGTGTATGAGGTGCACATGATTTGGGATGCAACACTCGTATGAGGAAAATTGCAATGTTTGGTGTATTGGAATAGATTTGGACTTGGAGATGGAAAATAGGAACAAGCTACCAGTCTCAAGCTTCATGAAAGTTGCAAGACTTTTATACATGATGTCCTGACATAACAGGAGCCCCACTGATGAGATGGCGGACTGGGCGAGGGAAGGGGCTACTGTCAGGAAGCAGGGATGAAAACGCAGCTTAGAGTCTAGTCTGGGGTGAGTGGTAGGAAGTAGTACCCCAAGGACATCTGCACTGACTGCCTTTCAGAAGTAATTACAGAGTGCGGGCACTGATTGGATTAAGGTTGTGCATGTTTTTTGAATGTGCTGTGCAGTAGAGCACTGGCAGTGAACCTTGTTTCCCAGTGGGCCAAGGACTTGCGTGTCTAGAGAGATGGCTGTCATCTTGGATCACCTGGTATAACTTTCCCCAATGGGATTTGTGTCCTTGCTAGGAAATTGTGCTACAATGTCACAACAGCAGAATCTTGTTAAATGAATATTACATGAAAGAAACAAACTTTTAATTTTTTTCTTGTACAGTTGCCTGAACTCTAAAGACTGTGTTGTGTGATCTGATAACATTTCTTGTGACAGAATGGATCCTTAGGAAGAAATTTCACATGTATATAAATCTCAATGAACGTAGATTATAAGATATTGGATTTCCAGTCTGTGTTTATATTACTTAGTGTATTGAATCACAGAATATTGTTGATGCTTCATATTTTCCAGTTTTCTAGAAGTCACGCTGAAACTATACTCATCTCTACAAAAGGGCGTATAGTGGAGTAAATTGAGGTACTTATTCCAAACATAGGAAGATATGTAAGCAGTAGCGGCCCGTGGTGGGAGTGCTGCCGGGCGCTGACGTGGTGCGGGGGCGGGGCAGGGTGGGGGGTAGTAAACTACGGATTACGGCCGATTAGAGGTAAGTACACATATAAATAAATAAAATGAATTTCGTTGCGTGCGCTACTGTATGTAAGTGTATATGCACTTGGCAAGATATCCATGTTTCTTTATGTTTAGCTTTCAGGAAATTCCAGTTACCTGTCACAGCAGGGACAGATGGTTATACAGAGCTATTTCTAAAGTATATCACTTCAAAGTTTCAAGTTATGTTCATTGTTCCAATGACAAGTGACTAAAGGTATTGCTTCATCTTGTCGCGATCCACTACAACCTGCACATCTCCTTGATCCCAGAAGTGAGGAGACAGGATGTGGAGTCCTGTGTCTCTGTCTTTATGGATGTGGTCATTGGTGGGACAGTGAGAGAAGGAAAAGAGCATTCCTTTCGTTGGATCTGAAGATTTAACAATTTGCGATCCAGGCAACTGCCCTCTTTCAAGCCAGTAATCGGTTGAATGAGACGGGCTTTTCCAAACTCACTCAAGTTCCTTTCCTGAGATTTTTAATGGGGGACAGAAGACAGCATGTATATACCAGGAAGCCGATTTTTACATGGCATAACCTATAAAGTTGTCAGAGTGCAAAGGTGTACTAGTCATCAATAATAGATAAAATAGTAGCATTGGTGGAAGGACAAGTACAACCATCTGACTGATAAAGGAATCAAGTTCTCCGTATAAATTCACTACAACAGGTGGTGCAATAGCAGGAAGGCAAAGGCTGTGAGGGGCACCATAATTACTCAGTGAGTGATTTGCACCCGATTCACTTTGGCTCCACAGAATGAGGAATTAAGGTGTAAATTGTGCATGACTCTGCTTGTTTCACTCTCTATGCATTTACCCATCCACCTCCTGATTTCTGCCAGTTTTTATTTACTGTGAGGAATCGTGAAGATAAAAACCTGTTTTAGCACAAATGTATGTTTGTGCCTACAACAGAATTAAGCTGACTGCTATAATCAGGATATGAAGACTGCTGGTAGATCGAGTGTGATATGCTCCATTTCTACATCCGCAACACATTACGTTTTTGGCCTAACTTTTAAAACTACAAGTGAGTTACACCACTTGATAATGTTATTTAGGGTATGGAATTCTACTGCATGGGCAACACCATAGAGCAAAGGTCTTCAAACTGTGGGGCGCGCCCGCGGGGGGGCATGGGCATATTCAAAGGGGGGGGAGGTGGTGCTTCCACATCCACGAAAATTGATATTACTCTCCTTAGAACAAAACGAGCGTGGACATGCAATCAAGCACAACTGCCTATGGAAAAAAGACCAAAACAAGGTTAACCCACACAACAATTGTGATAAATGTATCAGTCATTGTGTGGCTTAGGGTTGTTATGGACATCTTTTGACAGGCAGTGGTGATTGTAGTGGGGAAACATCCATGACAAGGGTTGCACAATGTCCTGGGGCAAGCAGCACTGCAGGGCCCCGGAGGTAGTGTTGCCACCATTCCCAAAAAAAAGTACCATACAGTTGTTCAAGGTTTAAGATTCTACAAAGACCTGGGCATGATACACAAATAGAACATTATATAAAGTTATTGTTTTTAATTTTTAATATTACCTTTCTATTTTGTTCACTTAAATAATCAGTCTGGGATCATTCATGCAGCTTTAGAACACATTTTAAAGTGTGCTCTTCTTACATTTACTGTTTCAAGTATGTACTGATAAAGGGAAAAAGTACCAACTTTAGGTGATTTTTTAAAATGTTTGTACTGACCAGGGCATTAAAATACTGGTCATGCCGGTCAGGTGGCAGCCCTACCCACAGTGAAGGAGAGGAATGAAGCCCTGAGGAAGCAGACGGGGTGAGAAGGGAGAGGTGCAGGGGCCTCAAGGGCTAGTGCATTACAGCAGAACTAAGGAAAGGGGGCTCTGCAGGAGACACTGCAGATAAAGTGATAATGAGTTCCAAAGGTAGAGTGCATGAAGGGATTGAGAAGTGCATCAGTCAGGAGCACGGTAGAGTTCCAATATCTTGGAGGAATGGGGTTCTGAAGGATCATGGGCCAAAGGGGCATGAGTGGAGCGTGGGGCAAAGAAAGATACAGGAGCTTGGAGGGAGTAAATGCTGTAGGTTCTGTTAGCATACCTCTAAACCTTTTGAGTGGCCAAGTCTGGTGGTATGGAAAAGTTTTGAAGAGTGATCCCATTGAAATCAATGGTGATAAAACATCATTTTTTGAGGAAGGTTTTTACTGTGAGTGATCTCATTTAGGTGAATAGAAGAGATTTTGCTAGTTTCAAAGGTAAAAGTAAACTAAGCCCTCGCAGGGTGACTCTCCAGATGAGGGTGAGTTGAGCAGTATGTAATGAAGGGAGGGTGTGCTGCAAGAGTCCGGATGGTTAGAGTGGCAAGAGGGAGGGAGAGAAAGCTGCATGAGTTACTGTGAGTGGGGGAGCGGTAGGCCGAGAATGTGTGTGTCTGGAAGAAACAATCCAGGAGCCAGCCATGATGAGAAGGGGCTCCAGGCAGGAACCTGGATTGAGGTGGAAAGAGGAAAGTTCCACTCCTTTACCCCTCATGCGCCCATACAATCCCCACTGTGAAATACAGCTGAATAAGCTTCCCCCCAATCTATACACCTTCTGCGGTTTCAAAAATGTAATCTCCCTATGCATGTCAGCATGAAGGGGGGTACTGTGCGAAACATTTTGATCTAAGGGGCTTGGTGTTATATAGTTAAACGATCCCTGCCCTAGAGGTTTTTTGAAAAGCTATCGGAATCCAATAGAATTTCAGAACACCAAATGGTAGCAGAACCAAATAATTGGCTGTCCCTTTTGCATCCTCTGGGACTCAATAAATATATTTTTCTAGCCGCGGAAACCTTCTCAAAAGGTCTGGGGGCACATTTAACATACTTTCACGCAACGCAGCAAACCATCTTGCTGTGCTGCGTGAAAGGGCAGCACGATGCATTCATACAACGCATTTCTGTCCTTTCGCCAATGCAAGTACCCATGCACCACGATGCAAGGGTGCCTGTGCCACAAGGAGAATTGTTCTTGTGCAGGAAGGGATATCTTCACGCATTGTTTTGTGCAGGAAGGGATACCTTCCTGCACAAAAACAATCTCTTGAAGCATTTTCCTCTTTTTATGACTGCTGCAGATTGCATAGAAAGAAGAAATAGGAAATAACTATGAGGAAAAAAGATTTTTCTCCCCCATCCTTTGGAAGGTGTACGATTTCACGCAATCCCAGGTTTACAAACCTTTGAAAATCTGGGGGGAGTTTACTAAGATTTTGCACTGTTTGCGTCACAAAAGTGATGCAAAACGGCGCAAAATCTTTTTTTCCTAATTTACTTTACAGCTCTAAACTTGTTTAGCGATGGAAATAACGTAAAAGTAATGCTTCGCATCACTTTGCGCCATGGGGGCGTGCCAAGGGTGGTGCATGGGCGTTCCCTTACAACCACCCAAGGTTTCTCACGCTAAACCCAATTTACCAAATACAGTAGATTGGGCTTTGCGTGAGAAAACTGCGCCCTTTTAAACTAGGCGCAAGGAAGGAGAAATGCTTTCATTTCTCCTTTCTTTTCCGACTTTGCATGCGTGCTGCACTGTGCAGCACGCATACAAAGTGGGAAAAGCTTTCCCTCGTGTCTAGGCATAGTATTTTGTGCAGGAAGGATATCCTATGCTGGACTCACACACACACACCCTAGCGCTATGGTGTATGGGTGGCGCACGGCAGCTGTAATCAGTGCCGGCACAAGGGAAAGGGGAGGAGAGAGCCATATCTCTGTCGCGCAGTACAGCCTTGCGGGGGGCTGCGCTGCGTTGTGTGGAGATTTGGTAAATCTCTCCCCTGGAGTTGCGTGAAATCCGTGGGTGGATGCATGGGAATACCCATGTTCCACCAATGGAATGTCTCCCAAAATGAAATGCAACACAATGCAGCGCAAGCCGCTGCATTGTGTGAACTTTTTTTTAAGAAAGCCACGCAAAGGCGGCATAAATTGCCCCATGCATGGAGTTTTGCAATTATATACTAGCATTTTGCGACAAAAGTTGTGCAACCATGACGCAAAATGTTAGTAAATCTGCCCCTGATATCAGAAACCTCGGATCAGTCGCAAGTATTTCGGAAAATGTTTTATTTTGATTGTACTCTGCACTGCCCACTTTTAGCAGTAATAAATTAATTTAACATTTTCAATGTTTTTAAGAGAGTTTTGTGGCCTTTCAGGATGAGATTATTTGGTTGACAAAATGTTCGTCATACCCTTAGTTTACCGTATTATTCCTTAGAATTCCACCACAGCTACACATTCATGATCACTAGATGGCAGCAGATCACCAAAGTTTAACAATCACTGCCTGATGGTTCTGCGTAGAAAACCAGATGGAATCACAGAAACGATAGTAAATCAAGAGTTACCAATACACGGATTGATGCTTTCAGCACAATGCGGCACAGATTTGATAAACTTGAACAATAGCAATTGTTTGTTATTCGAATTGCAACAAATCATTGCCTGAATATTGGAAATTACATGGAAAGCAGTAAAGAGGATATAAACTAAAATAAGCACTGGTCAGTGAGGGGAGCAATTGAAAGAGAGGCTGATCAGTGGAGTAGCAGGGTAGGCACATCAACATGTAGAAAATTCACAGCACAGAGTAGGAATACATGTACACATAAGGCTGCTTTAAAGTTGGGATAAACAGCAATTTACCTGTTCGGAAAATTACAATTTGTCCATCCCTTTTGATTGCTGGTGAGAGAAGAAGTGTTGAAGATTTAGGGGCATATTATCAAGAGAATTATCGCCGCTTTAGCGGCCGTTTTCGGCCGAAAAGCGGCGATAATTCTAACGCATTATTAACAAGGACACGCTAGCGCGTGTATCCTTGATTTAACTCCCGTTTCTGTCACCACTAGCTACGCATCGATAATGAGATGCAAAGTAGGCGTGGCTGACAGAAACAACATGGGAAAATATCGCGAAGGCAGCTTCGCGATATTAGCAAGGAGGGGTAGCGATGATAATAATCGCGCTACCTCTGGCCTAACGCAGGAATTTAACGTCTGCTAAATTCCTGTGTTAGGCATACCTAACATGGGAGGTGGATTATGGGGTTAAGGCCACAGGGCCTTATCACCAAGATCATCGCCGTTTTGGGAGTGACATCGCTGTTTTTTAGGCGTTGTTTGTCCATGTGCCCGCTATCGGTGGAATATTTATCGCCATAGTGCTGAGCGTTGGTAATACAGCGCTAGCTTGGCGACATATTCCAGCGATAGCCGGCGATAAAGAAAAGCGCGCTAAGCGCGCTCGGCGATAATTATCGCCAACCTTAGATAATATGCCCCTTTGTGCTGCAGAATGCAGCACACACAGAAAGAGGGGAAAAAAAGGAGAAATTAACAAATTTCTCCTCGTTACTCCTCATCTGGGGAGGCGTCGCAGTTTTGGCGCATTCCTAGGTTTACCACTTACGGAAAATCTGGGAAAGCGTCAAAATTCATGGGTTTTGTGTGGGAACACCCACACACCACTCATTGGATGCCTCCCTGGGGCACAGTAACACAACTCAGCGATTTGCACTGCATTGCGTTACTCTGGATTTTTCAGGTCATTTAGGGCCATGCAAGGCCCAAAGGGGGCCTTGCATGGCTTGATGAATCGCATCTGAAGGGTTGCTTGGCTTTTGCTTCCCTTTAAGGGGTGCAAAAGCGACGCAACACTTTGATAAATATGGCCCTAAGAATTTCGTGGCAGGCAGAATAATACCTAAGCCTTAGTCACCTTTGTAGCCTGATCTTTCTGTCGCACGGAATGACAGGTAAACTTTGAAAAGTCTAGACCGTCAAGAACTGGTCTAAACTAACCAAGCAAAGAAGTGAACGCAACTTTCCGTAAGTGAATTTGGTGGGATTCTCCCACGCAAGAACATTTTTGAAAACAGGTTCAAATTATACAAATAAATGGGTTAATAACTAAGGGTCAAATTTATTGAAGGCTGTGGGGACGCAGGGGGATGCAAAACCTAAAATGAGATTTACTAAGTTATGCAAGGCCACCTAGCATGGCTTGGTAAATCTAGAGTAATAAAAAGGCAGAGCAAATATCTGCCTTGCATTTCTCTGCAGCAGGGAGGCATACCATAGGTGGAGAGTGGGTGTTTCCACGCATGTACCCATGGATTCTGACACATTCCCAGATTTACCAACACTGATAGACCTGGGAATGTGTAAGAATTGTACGCCTCCCCATCAGAGGCGCAACAAGGAGAAATATCTTTATTTCTCCTCGTTGTTTCCTATTTCTACGTGGGCTGCATTGTCCAGCACACGTAGACAGAGGAAAATGACGCTTAGGAATATGCAGGAAGGTGTCCCTTCCTGCACTAAACAATCCTGCCTGTAATGCAAGCACGCTTGCACCATGGTTCAAGGGTGCCTGCATTGGCTCTAGGCAACACATTGTGTGTCACTACAGGCAGAGAGTAGGAATGCATCAAATATAATAATAAATTGGCACATTCCTGCCCTCTCCCTTTCATGCAGCGCGGCGTACCAAGGTGGCTTGCTGCGTTGCGCTGCATGAAAGTTAGATAAATCTGTCTCCATGGCCCAGATGTACCATGGGCTTACATTGCCCTTGCGTCATGCAAGGTGATGCAAGGCAATGACAGCTCTTTAGAGGGATTTACTAAGCCACGCAAAGCCACCTTGCTTGGCTCTGCGTGGCTTAGTTAATCCAGAGGAACGCAAGGGATTGCAAGTCGCTGCCTTGTGTTACTCTGCATTGGGAAGGCATTCTATCGGTGGAGCATGGGCGTTCGCATGCATCCACCCATGGATTTTGACGCAATCCCAGATTTACTCAGCCTTTGAGTGTGAACTGTATGCCTTGGGCTATAAGGCTGTGCCTCGGTACTTGCAGCCCTGCTGGGCATCTGAGGGTGTGCAGTTACAAGATGCTTATAAGACAAGATGGAGGAAGGAGAAGATACCAAACTGAGTTGTCACTGGTCATATCCTGCCTTTTTATGTGTCTTATTATACAAGTCCTTATCTTGACATATACAAGCCAATAAATATGGGGCAATACCAGCCTGCGGGAGATTGTAATGTACATATGTGCATATATGGTTATCCTTGTACCTTGGTGCTTCAATGGGCATAGTATAATGTATCCGCCCCTTGACAATGTGCTTGAGCAGCTGAGGTGGTACCAGGGCAATGAAGACTATGGGGCAGATTTACGTTGAACTAACGCAGCGGGGTACAGCAAGTCATTTTGCTGTGCCGCGCTGCGTTAGTTTTGAAGCACAGGGATGCGACATATTTACAAGAATATGTCGCATCCTTGTGCTTCCCCCTGCCCTGGCGCACAAACTGCAGCCATGCGCCGGCGCAGGCACCCTTGCACCATGGTGCAAGGATGCCTGCGTCGTGGGGAGATTGTTTTTGTGCAGGAAGGGGAACCTTCCTGCACAAAAACAATCACTACAACCATTTTCCTCTTTCAATGCATGCTGCAGAATGCAGCACGCATTAAAAGAGGAAAAAACGAGGAGAAATGAAAACATTTCTCCTCCGTGCGCCTCGCTACGGCTTTCAGACGCATCTCCAGAGTTACGATTTCTCGTAATTCTGGAGATGTGTCTTGTTCCATGAGTGTTGCTTGGGAACACCCACAGCAACACCCATGGAACGCCCCTTCACCGCAAAGTGCTGCGTGTGAAGGGGCCATATTTACAATGAGATGAAAAGTCACGCAGGGTGGCTTTTCCTCTCCTTGTAAATATGGAGCAGCCCCCTGCGCCACCAGTACGTCACGAAAAGTGACGTACTGGTGGCGCAGGGGGCTCGTAAATCTGCCCCTATGTGTACACAGAGGGTTGTTATGATTCGGCATACAATGGTTGTGCATGGGCCCATTACGCTGTATCTTGGCATTTGAGATGTTGTCTGGGCATTGTAGCCTTATGTGGAGTGGGCAGCACTTTTGAGACTACTGATTCTTCTTCCGACCGCCCTGTAGCCCAAGAGGCCACGTAGGTGGTGGTCGCACATTCTATAAGAATGGCCTATTATAATATAACATACATGAAGGGAAAGGTTTGAAACTGTTGCTTCTTGTGAGGTACGATCAATATCCTTCATGCTTTGAACAATGACATCTTCAGACGAAGGTTGGCTTTTTTGTAATAAATTGTCTTTAAACTCAAAGGGGTATATTCACAAGAACGTGCGCTAAACATCTCCAAAAAATGTTAACGCAACTTTACACATCGCAGTCTATCGCCCGTGTTAACGTGGAATGAAAAATATCCTAGCTTTCGTAATGGAAAGTTTCAATTTTATTAAGGACTCTGAGGCGAGGATTATGCTATTCTTTCTCCACTTTATTGAATAGCAGCCATTCAAAGAACTTAATAAACCACTATTCCCATGAACCATAGGGAATAACAAGATTCAAACAATAGAGAGTGTCCCAGTACAGAGTGTCCACATAAGTCCATGGCTATGATAGTCCTCTGTCAACCTGTCTGAATTCACAACACGGCGGTACCATGCGATAGCCTCTCGAAACCGCTGTCAATGTCCGCGATACAACCACCGCGACGGCGATAAAAACACAAACCCCAACGCGTAAAAAGACGCGATGGGCCCAAACGCGATAAGAAAACAGTGATAACCAGCGAGAGGCCAACACACCCACGCGTAATGCGGGAAAAAGTACAAGAACAGCATACGGAAAATGCCACTAAAAAGGAAATAAACTGCGGAGTACCACGGATGCACCCTGACCGACTGCAGAGGACAACATGAACCCCACAATCCCCACGGAGGAACACCCAGCAATCCAGGGGTCGTGGAAGGGCAATGAGAAGAGGAAGAGGAAGACGGGGTACAGTCTGCAGGAAAACACGATTATCGTCACGGATGAGATAGAACACCACCACCAACTGTACGTCACCTCCAACGTGTCATTGGCAACAAAGAGGCAAAGATGGCACACCATCTCGGACCATGTGAATGCCGTCGCAGCGCTGGGGAGGACAATGGAAGAGGACAAGAGGCGCTGGATTGATGTGAATGGCAAAACCAAGCAGAAACTCGCTGCCAACATGAAAGCTGCAACGCACTTCGGAGGAGGGGGGCCAGTAGAACACCAGGAGCTGAATGACATGGAGAAGATGGTGGCCACAGTCATCAGTCGGGAGACGGTGACAGGCGTTGGGGATCCGGACACTGCCCAACATGACCCGACACTACATCAACAGGGTGCGTACCGACCAGGGAGTGGGGTGACGGGGGGAGATGGGCACAATGGCACACATGCACAATTAAGCAGAGCACACTGCACACCCACAATGACTCAGAATCATGTCCCTGATCCCACGGGAACACTTCAGCACACACACAAACATCAAGTAGTCCCACGTACACCATGTGCCCAAAGGGGCACCCACCCAACACATCAACAATCACACAACCAACACATGCACACGTGCGAAACACAGCAAACATGCATATACGTCAGCCACACTGACAATGCAAGAGACACCACATGACGAGTAGCATGGCTGCAGTCCAATCATCATGACAATGTTCACGGCACGACACTGAGGTGGCTGAGTGCGGACCACAACCGGAAAGGAGCAGGTCACACTCGGACACAACCACCTGCACAAACAACCCCTGATGTCAACGACACATCTGCGGACAAACCATGCCCAAGAGTCACAACTCGACAAAGAGCACAAGTTACCTAAGTCTGCAACATCTCAGCACTGTGGAAGCACAGAACTGAAAGGCACACCGCATGAAAGGGATAAGTGGCAGCCAAATCAGAGCCGCAGGAGCGACTCACCCACCGTGCAGCATATGCACATAAGAATAAGTGCACCTCGACATTGACAACATCGTGGTACAAACAGCAACACATCCACAACCGAACACAGGACACAACTGGTGCCGCATATGTGCACAACATGGCCAATCACATCTGGCACAGCAGGAAACTGTGACATGACAATGTACAAGTACAACCTGTAACCTGCAAATATTTTTTATTCACACATGCTGTGCTTGTGGACATTTTGTACTGTCCCATGATTGCCAGGGACGGCTACAATGTGACGTGCTCACGTGAAGAAATTGGCAATGAGGGTGTTCCTACGGGCTATTCCTGCCGCAGCTGCAGTGGGATGTGGGCCACCTGCCCCATCGTCCTCATCATCGTCCGGTACTTCTGGAACTTGGATCCATGGGGCATTGGTGCGTAAACAGATGTTGTGCAACACACAACATGCAGCGATCATCTTGCACACGATGTCTGGCCTGTACAGGAGCCTTCCACCTGTGACGTCTAGGCACCTGAAACGTGACTTCAACACGCCAAATGTGCGTTCCACGATTCCCCTGGTGCGTATGTGGGCCGCATTGTACTGCCTCTGGGCGGGTGTGTTCGGTTCTCGGAGGGGTGTCATCATCCAAGGGCAGAGTGCATATCCTTGATCACCTGTGACAGTGCAGAGAGAAAAGAGTCAATACTTGGTTCGGCATGATGTGTTGGCAGGCCCACTAGTCCAGTGACGCCTGTGCTGGCTGTGTGTGGGGTGACTGTAAGCCAGCCCTCAGGGAGTAGCTGGTGCTGGCAACAACTTCAACAGTCATCAGGCACTCAGGAATGCAATGTTCGAACAGCAAGGGACCATGACTTGAGTTGCACAGAGTTAGTGGCCCCGGATGCACAGCGGCCGACACAGGCCTACCGCCATGGGACGCTGACTTGCGGGACACTGGGGTAGGGTCATGAGGGCAGAGCAGGGTCTCGTATGTATCAAAGGTGGTTTTCGCGGAGTGTCTCGGGGGAGAGTGAGAGGGGTACCCCCAGGGCATGATGCAGAGGGCACATACCAGCTGTGTCCGGCAACATGGCGGATATGAATGCACAGACTCATGCCAAACACCAAGTCCGTACCTGCCAGTTGCTGATGACAACCCCCAGGCCACAGGCTCAGACACCAACAATGTTCTGCCGGAGGCTGACGGTGACTCACGGCGCACAGGGTTAGTGGCACCAGGTCAGTCCTTGCTAGTGGTCGACCTCCTCCGTAACGGTGATCCGTGTTTCCACCGGACTGAAATGCATCTTTCTCTCACTCCTCTCCCTGCGTTCACTGGCATGAACTCTGCCATTGATTAATGAAGACTCAGTTCTAGATGTGGGACATACTGGACTGCAGTGTGGGCCGGCTGCAGCGGTGGAGTATGTCAACGAATGAGGACTCCAGGGGGCCTGTGTCACGGAGGACAGCGATGGTCTGAGGAGGCTGCCAAGGTCGCGGGCATGGGTCTTGGAGCAAGCACCGGCACGTGGTGGGCCCTCTGTGACACACGACGGTGTCGGCAGGTGAGCAGTGCGGCTTTGGAGCGCTGGGGTGGGCAAGCCGGGTCTGGGTATCAGCGGCCTGGGGTGCAGCAGGCGCACAGGCTCGCAGGCCCCGCTGCTCACGGCGTCGGCCTCGTGGTGGGCTGAGAGGCGCCACCCTGGCAGTGACGTTGGCCATTCCGGGAGAGCACCACGCTCAGCACCACAGTGTTTTTATCCACACCCCTGCGCAGGCCTGGTGTAAGCCGGGCCAACCCACTACGCTCACGCACACAGGGGGGGACGCAGCGAGCGACATTTCCGCGATCTACCCCACAGCCTGGGGTGACATGGTTGCGTCGACTGTTCACTACTCTCCAGACACCAGCAGTTAATGTCTGCATGGACATATCTGTGGTTTGCATACCCAGGTCTGTCCAGCACATTCACGCCACACTTGTCGTTGTGTACATTCCTATTCATGGGTCACTTGCCTCCTTCGCACATGCCTGCTTTCCGCCTCTCCACACGTTCATCTGTTGTGTGGCTGTGGTGCCATGATATAGCTGGCTTGTGTACATGGGAAGCCCAGGATCCCAATGGAGTTCTGTTGTCGTGTCTGGTAGGTGGGCATGTTGATTGACATGTTGTATGTGGTTTGGTCACGTGTGCATTCCCACAGTTGTGCGTTGTGTGATGGTGGCTTTGAGGTGTGTGGTGTGTTGATTTGGTACTTACCAACGAGCAGTGCATTTCCATAGGTGCCATTCTGGAAGCACTGGTTGATGATGGACTGTCGGAAGATGTAGGAATCGTGCACACTGCCTGGGTAGTTTGCGACGACATTGGTGAACATTCCCCGGTGGTCCACTATTGCCTGCACATTGATGGAATGCGTGTGCTTTCTGTTGCGGTAGATGTGTGCAGTGTCCGCAGGGGGCACAAGTAGGACATGTGTGCAGTCAATGGCCCCCAACACGCGTGGGAATCTAGCAATGGCGTAGAAGCCTTGCTTGGTCTCCAGCTGTTCCTGCGCAGTGTGGGGGAAGTGAAGGTACTGGGGTATGAAGCTGATGATGGCATCCAGGACAGGTGTGAGGAACTTTGATAGGGCTGGCTGTGAGACTCCTCCGACTCTGGCCGTTGTTGGTTGGAAGGTACCAGAGGCCAACATGTGCAGCACAGCCAGCAGCTTTGTCTGCGGAGGGATGTTGGTTGTCCGCTGTGTTGGGACCGTCAGCCTGTGGCCGATGCGGGTCATGATGCGGAGGATGGTTGTCCTTTTGAGCCTGTAGTGGGCAATGACTTCCTCGGGCGTTA
This sequence comes from Calotriton arnoldi, assembly GCA_963921515.1. Lineage (NCBI taxonomy): Eukaryota > Metazoa > Chordata > Amphibia > Caudata > Salamandridae > Calotriton > Calotriton arnoldi. Next base: position 1,805,846 of record CAWUFW010001578.1, on the reverse strand, counting down.
GGTCTGTGAGACTAGTGCGTTTTTGGTAGGTCCGCTGTCTTACTCTGCGCTGCCTCTGTGGTGGTCCGGGGGGGGTGCCGGTCCGGGTCCTGGGGGTGGTGGTAGTCCTGAGGGTGGTGGCAGTGGGTGTTGTGGCCCTGTTGGGGCTCCAAGCTGCATGATGAGTAGCTCCATGGCATCGGTTGTTCTTCGGGTGTGGCTGTGTGCGGTGCTCCGTTGCCTACTGCAGGTAGTCGTCCTGCTTAACACCAGCAAGTGGCAGGTGTTAAATACCTGCTGCTACCGCGGCTTATCGCGTGGTTTTGACTCGCATCGCGGATCTGGCAGTTCGTTGTGAAAGTGGTGTAGTGGTGTTTTCGTGGGTTTTTGCACGGGAACGCCTACTCTGCATCTCATTAGGGTTAGTTGGTGGTGTCACCAGTGGGGATAAAATTTGCGGCAGTTATCGCGGGTATACTGGCGATGTCTGCAGTTTGCACCCACTTGTGAATGGGGCGATAAATCTGTCTCCACTTTTGATGCGCTAAGGGGGCGATAACTCGGCGATAAGTCCTTGTGAATATGCCCCTAAGGTACACATACATAGATTGCAAACATATACCAATTGTGCTAATTCTGGCATTCAGTGTGTCTAAGTCGGCAGTCCCAGCCACTGCTGGCCTTTGCTGAGGCACACAGCAGTGCCCCAGAGGGGGCTATGGTTTCTTCGTTGATTCATTTTCAGAACGAAGTGGTGCAAACAGCCAGCATCTAGTTTCTGTCGTTGCCAGATTTTTTGTAGCTGGGAGTTCAAAGCAAGTTGGATACTTTACGTTGTTCAGCTGCGATGTGATCATTCATTCTTGAGGAGTTAACTTTAATGCGCGTGTCCTGTCGAATTATTTAACTTTCAAAATATTGTGTTCCAAAGGCCAGCAAAACGGGTCTTTGGCCCAAACAACCGTAGCATACTTTCCAGTGCTTGATGACTAATCTCAGGTCTTTCTCCTTAGGGCTGCCATGAAGGAAAATTATACCGTGGCTTAATAGTTGAAACACAATATGTATCATAATTACTCAAAGATGTGATATAAATCAGGAATTTCACTACAGTATTCAGAACATGCATTTCTTGGAATTATAGCGAGCTGCTGGTCTTTTCTTTTTCAAATGATGTGTATGTAGGATGCAAATGGGTTAGATTATCATATTTCACATAAATCGCTAACCAAAGGCACGATGGCAGCATCTGAAAAGTTGCAACAATTTCTTCCATTTTGACCTTTCCCTAAAAAACGATGGGGCATATTTACTGGAATTGTGGTGCAGGGCATCGCAGCAAGTTAACTTGCTGCGTTGCCCTGCGTCACAGGGAAAGGGCAGGAATGCACCATATTTATTCAAGGGGCACCTTCCTGCTCAATAACAATCCTAAGAGGCGTTTTCCTCTTTCTATGGGGCAGATTTACAAGCCCCTTGCGCCACTGGTGCGTCACTTTTTGTGACGCACCAGTGGCGCATTTTAGTGCCCCATATTTACAAGGACAGGAAAAGCCACCCTGGGTGACTTTTCCTGTCCTTGTAAATATGGCCCTTTTAAAAGAAGCACTTTGCATGAAACGGGCGTTCCATGGGTGTTGCTGTGGGTGTTCCCATGCAATACCCATGGAACCAGACACCTTTCCAGATTTACGAGAAATTGTAACTCTGGAAATGCATCTTAATGCTACACCTCTCCAGGGGAGGCGTAGGGAGGCGCAATGAGGATAAATGTATTAATTTCTCCTAGTTTTTTTTCTCTTTCTATGCGTGCTGCATTTTGCAGCACGCATAGAAAGAGGAAATCACCTCTAGTGATTGTTTATGTACAGGAAGGTGTCCCTTCCTGCACGTAAACAATCAGTAAAACAATGACGTTTTGCAAGTTTTATGTGTGCTAATGCAGCACATATAGAAGTAAAAAAATGCCATTTCTGATTGCTTATGTGCGGGAAGGGAACCGTTCCTGCACATAAACAATCTCCCCACGAGATAGGCATCCTTGCACCATGGTGCAAGGGTACCTTTGCCGGCGCATGGCAGCAGTTTGTGCACCTACGCAGGGGGAAGCACAGAGATGCGACATATTGTTGCAAATATGTTGCATCCCTGTGCTTTGAAAGTGACTCAGTGCGGCGCAGCCAAATGGCGTGGGGCACGCACTGAGTCACTTTCTTTGTAAATCTGCCCCTATGTGTGCTGCAGAATGCAGCACGTATAGAAAGAGAAAAAAACGAGGCGAATTAAAGATATTTCTCCTAGCTATGCCTCACCTGGGGAGGCGTAAGATTTTGACGTTTTCCCAGGTTTACAAGTCCTTGTAAATCTGGGAATGTCTCAAAAACCATTGGTGTTGCGTGTGAACACCTACCGCAATGCCCATGGAACACCTCCCTTGGGCAGGATAAGGCAATGCAGCGATTTGCGCTGCATTGCATTACTCCATATTTGTGAAGCCATTCAAAGCCACACAGTGTGGCTTTGTGTGGGTACATAAATATGACTGAGGTTTGCGTTGTGCATGTACCATGTTGCTGGGTGCAAGCATAACACAAAGCCCGCATAAAAATGCCCCTGGGGGAGTAGCCAAAATGGCAGATGGGTGAGATGCATTTTCTGGTCTCTCTGCTTCCCACTGCCGGGCCCAACCGCCTAGAGCTGTATAGAACGCGGTCGAGCCCCTGTGAGCAAACTGCCGCCTCGGTGCCCTACGATGACAGACACTTCGGAGCAGACTCCGGACCTGCCGCACCTTGTCGACTTGATTCCAGAGGCCGGGCGGGGCCGGAGAAGACTGCGGCATCTGATCATGGGACTAACATGGTCACAGAGTCCCCGGTACGCCTTGTTCCATCTGGCACTTCAAGTGCCGCCTGTATCCCGGCGAGGAAGCTGCTCATGATGCCGCCCCAGCGCTGATGGTGACCACGCCTGGAACTGGCTGGTGTGCCACGGGCAAGCTACCTGAAGGGCCGGAGGAGTGGGCGAGATGAAGGTTGGGCTACCCCGGAGGAAGCTGTACTCTTGGTGGGGGCCAAGCGCTGTAGTCCATCCGCCCCTGGCCTGGCTTTCTTTTGGGACGGATGGCAGTACCCAGCTGTGGAGACAGTAAGAGGCAGCAAAGGAGAGGCGGGCCGCAGCTTGAAGGGGATCCTGAGCACCACCAGCTAGTTTTGTCCGGCCTGTGTCCCTGAGGGCGAGGCCCTGTTTCTTGGCCTGGGAAGTGCCCTGGACTGCTGGAGTTTAAGGGGGAGAGTGGCATTCTGACCCCCCCCCCTGGATTGGTGCTAACTGGGGAGACCAGGGTGAGGTGAAAAGTGACCCAGAGGTGGCTACATTGGGCCATTTGCAGGGCTGAGACGACAAATCAACACAAGACGCTTCAGCCCTACCCTCCTCCCCCACTCCTGGAGGCACAATTACCCAGGACCATCTAGGCATATTTGAGGGACACTCTCTTGGCAAGATCTCCGAGCGCATCCGGGCACGGAGATTTGGCTTACATTTTGCTGGGGCCTTGCTTCTGCGGCCTAGCGCCTTTTTGGCCCACCTGACAGACTTTCGATGCCCCCTTTGCGTGGTGGAGGCCTCAGAACTCAGCATTCACCACTCTGGCCATCCAAACTTTGCTTGCGCACTGGCCGGTTTGACACTAGGCTAGAGCGGTCGCCTTTGACTCCTCTGGATGTGGACCACTTTGGGTACCCCTAGCTCTATCCTGTTGCTGGTTGGGGCCTGAAGAACAGATGCCTGCCCTCGCACATTGTTGGTGCTAGATGAGAGAGTTACAGATAATTGCTGCCTACCATTTGCCTCCACTCTGTGGCGCCCTTGCAAGTGGCAGTCTGCCTGCACTGTGAGGGGACCCTCCCCTGACGCTTATTGTGTTTCGCACCTTAGGGGATTTACTCTTAACTTACACACACCCCCATTATGCGGCCCAGTCCTGTGACCCCTTCGCTGGGAGGTGGCACAGCCACTTGCCTCTAGTTATGGCTACCGGGAGGGGGAAGAGAGATCAAACTCTTGAAGAAATGCTACACAAGATGCACAGGACCCAGATTGGAGACACTAGCGCAACTATAAACACGGACGAGACATTTGACGCTGGGGGCCCAGAAGCCCCGATCACCCGCCCCTTCCTCTTTGCTTGATGACCTCCAATCCTTCAAGAAAGAACTCCCAGTGAACTTAAGGAGGTTCAACGCGACATAGATGGTCTGGGGGACAGGGGTTCAACTCTGGAGGATCATGAATCGGGAAGGAACGAGGAAATCGAGCAACTTCAACAAAAAATCCTTCATCTTAGAGATCAACATCTCGACTTACGAGCCCATGCCGAAGACCTGGAGAACAGGTCACGCCGCAACAATGTCCATATCAGAGGCAATCCCTCCGGGGCAGAGAGATCAGATATCACCTCCTTCGTAATGGATCTCTTTCTACCGATCCTGGAAGCACCCCCAGACCTGGATATCAAGCTGGACCACACCCATAAAGTTGGCCCCGGGAGATTATCTACAGCCCCTCCACCTGACATACTAACATGTGTCCATGATTTTCCCTTTAAAGAACGTATTCTCCAGAAGGCAAGAGACAGATGCCGAATTCAGTTTCAGGGTCATAACCCGGTTCTCTACCAGCATCAACCCTCGAGAAACGCAAAGCCTTCAGCCCTGTCACCACTCATCTTAGAGTGGCAGGAGTGCCGTATTCATGGGGGCACCCTTCCGTCTGGTCTTCTGCCTCGAAGGAAGACTACATCTGCTCAGATCATTGGAGGAGGCGTGTCAACTGTTGGACCTCAAGGATCTCTCTCCAGAACGTTCCCAGAGCGAGCAACACATCCATGACAAACGGAGGACCCGCAGCTGGAAAAAGGCAAGATCTTCTCCTACCAAACTTTGCGCAGACCCAGAGACTATTGCCAAGGAGCTACAAGCTGTCCTGGTTGCGCTGGCTGGAGACTTGACTGGCCCAGCGGTGAGATGAAGCAATGCAAATCCTCTCCTTTTTCTGCTGCTCCCCTTTTTCTTCTTCTCTTTCTCTGCTCTGGGGGAGGGGGGCTCAGGCAGGAGGGGGACCATGGCTACTGACACCCTTTTTCCAATAGTATACGATGGGACTGAACACTCTGGATTTTAACAAAGTTTATAATGTTTTTCTTCTATTGTTTGTTCTGGCCCATACGGCAATTTATTGTTCTTTTATGATGGACCTGGGGGTTGATACCACAAGACCTTACCACTGTCGCTTAAGCCCAGGACTCTCTTATACTCCCTTGTCAGTTTTACACCACAGGGTGGTAGCATTGGCTCAGGGGGATTCTTATAGCTGCCCGTCTTGCAGTGTTGCTATGATTGACCAATTAGTGGTCCTCACCCTCAATGTTAAAGGCCTCAAACACTCTCTGAAGAGGAGCTCTGTTCTCTCTTATTTAGAACAATCTGGGGCACACATCTACTTATTACAAGAGACACATCTCCTCACTAAAGACGAGCACAGGCTCTGCTCTATAGCCTTTCCCTACCAGTACTTCTCATTCCTCCCTTCTAAAGCAGCAGGGGTGGCGATTTTTCTCTCCAAACCTTCAAGGTGAAAATAGGTCTCAAGCAGGCTGAAATAAAGGGTAGGTTGCTAGCATACTCATTGTCAGTGGGTTCTTGTAATATCACTGTGGGCACCATATACTCACCCAACGAAGGACAAGAGCCCTTTCTTGAAAGGGTGGTAGTGGAGGAGTTAGGCTCTCGGGACTGACTAGTCCTGATAGGAGGGGATCTGAACCTAGTATTTAACAACGAGATGGCTAGATCTGCACAGCGCCATGGCCAGTCTGGAGCCCTTTCCCCAGAGGGAGTGAGGGGGTCAAAGGATATGGGCCTAGTTGATATTTGGAGATTTCCTTATCCGCAGTGCCATGATTACACGTTTTATTCTTATGCACACAAAGCCTGTGCTAGACTAGCCTGCTTCCTTGGCTCACCGGAAGTCACCTCTATAGTCCTGAAAGTGAAGATCAAGCCTCGCTCTCTAACCGATCACTCTGCTGTGACTGTCGCCCTCACAGTCCCGCCACCTGGCCCATCCTCTAGAACCTGGCACCTCTGTGAAACCTTACTACAACGCCCCGAGAATATTGACCAAATTTCCAAGGTGATAACTGGCTACCTGGCCATTATTGACACTCCTGACGTCACAATCACTACCTTGTGGGACACCTTGAAGGCTGTTGTTAGAGGGGAGTTCATTGCCATTTCTGCTGCAGACAATAGGCTCTGTCGGGAGAAGAAGGAACACCTATCCCTTTAAGTTCTGGAACTTAAACGTATTCATAAGAGCCCGGGCGCTCCCAGGGTTTCGAGACAACTGGAGGCCGCCTGGGCCCAATTAGCAGGTATCGATGTAGATAGGGCAGAGTACGCGGCACTCCACCTTTGTCACCGATATTACGTCGCGGGCGAGAGGTGAGGGCGTCTCCTGACCAATCAACTGCGCATCCAACATCAAGAGACAGGGTTCCAAGCAGTGATCGATTTTGATGGACGGGAACGGAGGGATGGCCCACATACAGTAGAGACCTTTTGCGATTTTTATCATAAACTCTATGCAGCACAGGATCTGCCATCAGAAGCTGCAACTGCATACCTCCTGGAGGCTTGCACCTCTGTCCTGATGACGGAACCACCGGCCAAATTAGGCTGTCCTATCCGGATAGAGGAGGTCATCTCTAGCATAGCCCGTCAAAAACCATCCAAATGTCCAGGCCCTGAGGGCTTTCCCGCCACCTTTTACAAGACCTTCTGAAAGATCTTGGCCCCCCTCCTCACTAGATTGTATAATGCGAAAGAGGACTCTTCGTCACTCTCCTCCTCCATGTTGATGGCGACTATTGTGGAAATTCCCAAACCAGGGAAGGACAAAACACATTGCTCCTCGTATAGGCCTATCTCCCTCTTGAATGCTGACCTTAAGCTCTTCACAGACATTTTAGCTGTCCGCCTCAATCCCCTATTGCTGGGCCTTATAGACTTGGACCAGGCCGGATTCGTGCCACAACGGCAATGCAGCGAAAACACAAGACGGATTCTCCACCTTATTGATAAAGCCCAACAATACGATCAAGAGCAGATGCTACTGGCCATAGAGGCTGAGAAAGCATTTGACAAGATCCATTGCCCACAGTGGCGGCTTGCCGAGGGAGTGCTGTGCGGCGGGGCGGGGGAGGGGCAGGGTGGGAGGTAGTAAACTCCGGCATAAGGCGGTACGGAGTTAAGTAAATAAATAAAACAATTTACATTGCGCGCGCTGCATCGCCGAGTTAGCGTTGCAGCGCCCGCAATGTAAATTGTTTTATTTATTTCTTTATCTACTTAACTCCGTACCGCCGTATGCCAGAGTTTACTACCACCCACCCTGCCCCTCCCCCGCTGCGCCCACCGCCCCGCAGCACTCCCTGGGCGAGCCGCCCCTGATTGCCCATATCTAGCAGCCACCCTTAAGCACTACGGACTCGGGGACCTTTTCAGTGGGTGGATCCTCAGCAGCTATAACCAACCAGGGTGGTGGTTCTGGTCAACGGCCACTCTTCCGCCCCATTTCCGATTGGCAGAGGTACACGGCAGGGGTGCCATTTGTCACTCCTGCTGTTTGCTCTCTATATGGAGCCTATGACGCATAGAGTTCGGGGCTAACCCCAGGATATGAGGTATTATATTTGGGGGAGAGCACCACACTTTCAGTCTTTATGCAGATGATGTCCTAGCAACTCTTGAGGAGTCTTTCGCCTCCATGCCTGCCTTTCTTGATATGCTGGATGCATTTAGCCAGGCAGCAGGTTTTAAAGCGAATATCCATAAATCACAGGCCCTTAATCTGACCCTCCGCCCACATACACTGGACACCTTACAACAGGCCTTTTCCGTTCATTAGGCAATGACATCTATTGCCTACCTTGGGCTCCACATTACACCCACGATCCCAGCAACGGTAGTCCTTAACTATCAAAACCTGACCCGCCAGATTAAGTCTGACCTGCACCAACGGCGACCTTATTCACTCTCTTGGCTTGGATGAGTCGTGGCTGTGAAGATGGCGATTCTTCCCAGGATTTTGTTCCTTTTTCAGGTTCTTCCAGCCGAGCCACCCCCTTGGACACTACGATCCCTCCAGCAGGATCTCAACCAATTTGTGTGGGCTGACAAAAGACCTCGCCTACGCAGAGATCTTAGTTATAGACACCCAATTGAAGGTGGTCTAGGGCTTCCAAACTTTTATCGCTACTACTAAGCTACCTAACTTAGGGTCTTCACGGAATGGTCTCGCAATGAGTCTGAGAGGCATTGGCTCTTCATAGACAAGCCCTTAGCAGGGCAGCCCCTGTGGAGAATTCCCTTACTCCCCAAAGCCTCTATCTTTCTCCCATTACTAAGTCCTCGTTGGCTGCCTGGGATAGACTGGCGATGCGAGAGGGTCTTACATCCTTTCCTTCCCCATTAACGCATATAGTTGGGAACCGAGACTTCACCCCAGGCTTAAAGGATCCCACATTTCACCTCTGGAATCAAGCGGGTTGTAGATCTATTGGCCACCTATTTGACCTGGAGGGGCCTACTACCTTTGAGTCCCTACGCACAGAACATGCATTGACGGAATCTGACGGAATCTGAGCGCTGTCATTACATCCAGATCTGCCACTGGGTGACACATCCATCCGTCTGTCCTGGTGCACAGCGTCAGCTCACCCCCTTCGAGCATTGGTTGCTCTCTAGGTCCTCCAATACTCGACTCATTACGGACTTATGTCGCTTCACGAGCCCTACGGCTATGCTATCCAGATGCACTATCCAGAAACGCTGGGAGTCAGGAATTGGAAGAGAGCTAATGTTGAAAGAGTGAGGAGACATTTATTATCAACCGAGGCATACTGCCCATGATATGTCCAGCATCAAAACTGCGACAAAGATCGTCACATATTGGTACCTCATACCCAACCGATTACACAAATGTAACTCATCCAGATCAACGAGTGCTGGGACCAATGTGGGTCTCCAGGCACCCTGCTACATAGCTTAAGGGAATGCCGAAACTCACGTCTTATTGGGCACAGGTTCTTAACGACATTGACACCCACTTTGACACAGAACTTTTCAGATTACTTGCCTATATCCTCCTGGGCCTTCCGAACGCACTCACCTTTCCACTTAAATCCCGCCGGGGTAGACAGATCGGACTGGCATTAGGGGCAGACTTGCAGAATAGCCTGACAGACTGGAGAACAGCCATTATGAACTAATGGAGTAACCCAATCATTGTCCGCGGACCTGGGTATCATATAGTACAGAAACACAATTGGTCCTAGACTAATTTAGCACGCACTCAAGTCAAAGAATGTGTATATTTATGATTTGTAAAAAATGTTGGCATGCATAAAGTCATCACAGCGTACCAAATACATATAAAACTTTCAAAATGCACCTTCAAACAAAAGAAAATTGAACAGCACCCACTGATTCTTCAAATTTTTCTGTTTTATTTACAGAAACATACTCAGAGGGTAAAACACATTACCATGTATTACAGTGATTATAGAGAGGTTGCTCCAAAGAAAGAGGGTGAAGGAATAGTGCTCAAGTGTAAAGAATAGGGAAAGGGGTTTCACAGAGTGAAGGAAGTTCAGATAACGGAAAACTGCAATGATTCTAATCGGAACTGGGTTCTTTTTGGCATCAACACCAGTTAGCTAAAGGCCTGTCCTTCATTTGATCACTATACGCTGTTGCTCTTGGAAATTTTTCAAGCAATTTCAGAGAGATATCATCTGTAGGCTGGACGGGACAAAAGTGGCATAAGGTACAGGCACACTTGGGGATGAATGTCGACGTTTCGACCCGACTTAGTGCGTTGAGAGTAATTAGATCCTCAGCTTGCGGGTCTTCCTCAGGACAGGGGAAGAGTGGGAGGCAACCTACTATGGGTGCCTGTGGGTTGACGGCCCTGTTCACAGTTGCCAAAGTGGTGTAGTCCGCATGATTGCGGTGTAGTGATTATTTCATACTTGGGATATCCAGTCAAATCGGGATAAACTCCATCCAAGGGGAACAAATCACCCCACAAGTCGTGAAAAAAACTTCTTAGGAGCTGCCCTGCTGGGGGGGGGTTCAGTATTTTCCTCTTCGGGATACGGCACGAGGAAATAATCACTAATTGTCCCGTCCAGCCTACTGATGATATCTCTCTGAAATTGCTTGAAAAATTTCCAAGAGCAACAACGTATAATGATCAAATGAAGAACAGGCCTTTAGCTAACTGGTGTTGATGCCAAAAAGAACCCAGTTCCGATTAGAATCATTGTAGTTTTTCGTTATCTGAACTTCCTTCACTCTGTGAAACCCCTTTCCCTATTCTTTTCACTTGAGCACTATTCCTTCACTCTCTTTCTTTGGAGCAACCTCTCTATAATCACTGTAATACATGGTAATGTGTTTTACCCTCTGAGTATGTTTCTGTAAATAAAACAGAAACATTTGAAGAATCAGTGGGTGCTGTTCAATTTTCTTTTGTTTGAAGGTGCATTTTGAAAGTTTTATATGTATTTGGTACGCTGTGCTGACTTTATGCATGCCAAAAATTTTTACAAATCATAAATATACACATTCTTTGACTTAAGTGCTTGCAAAATTAGACTGGAGAACAGGGCACATTCCAACCTTTTAAGGATGGCTACACAAATGCGGTACATACTAGGGATGGAACGGATAACCCTCACCTTATCGAATCAGATTACTTTGATCGCTAAGCTATGGAGTCCATTTTTTAAATTGTAACGTCAGAGTTCCACACACTTACTTGTCCCAAAAACTTACGACTTCTCTGTCTGTCTGAGGCCCTCCCCACAACCACTTAAGAGAGTTCAATTCATGGATTGGCTATGCTTGAGACAACGTTGTTTTCGTTTTATATGCTACCGGGTCCGGGCTTGGGGGGGGTGCAGCTGCGGGGATGTCACACAGTCTAATGCTATGTGGCCTGTTGGCTTACTAGCCTTGAATCGCTCATGTTTCAAACTAATGAAGAAATTTAAACCATAAATATGCCGCTATGGGCCATTTTTACTAACTTTTCAAGCAACGCAGATTAGCAAGGCAATTTGCTGTGCTGTGTTGCGTGAAAGGAAGAAAGCAGAAATGCGCCATATCGGGGCGCACTTCTGCTCTCTCATAGCGCTGGTGTACCGTAGGCATCCTAGCATCAATGCAGACTGCCTTGCACCATAGAGCAAGGGTGCCTGCGTTACAAGGAGAATTGTTTTTGTGCAGGAAGGCATACCTTGCTGCTCAAAAACAATCTGTCAAGGCATTTTCCTCATTCTATGTGTGCTGCAGATTGCAGCACACATAGAAAGAGGAAATAACGAGGAGAAAAAAAGATTTTTCTTCTCCATCCTCTGGGAGGCGTAGTGATTTCACGCAATCCCAGGTTTACAAACTTTTGTAAATCTGTGATTGCGTGAAATTCCTGGTGGATGCATGGCAACGTCCATGTTCCACCCATGGAACGCCTCCCAGAATGAAATGTTATGCAATGCAGCCCAAGCCGCTGCATTGCGTTACACTTTTTTTTGTAATAAACCAACCAAGGTGGTGCAAATCGCCCCTTGCGTGGCTTTGTAAATATCTACTAGCTTTTGCATCAGGGATGTGCCACAAAAGTGGTGCAACCATGATGCAAAATGCTAGTCACTCTGGCCCTATATTTGACCAAAATCTACCTCCCTCGGCTGAGAATGCTGTCACTGAGGGGCTGATTTATTAAGAAATAACAGAAAGCAGCACAGCAAGCAAAGTTGCTGCGCTGTGGTTCACTATGGAAATAGAGAATCTCAGAGCCAAATCTTTTTTTAGGGCATCTTTACAGTGCACAAACAAATGGTTTGTGCTTGAAAGTAAATATTATCAATACTTTGTGCCAATTTGGGTCATTTTGCACCTGCGTTAAGTCTTAATAAATTTGCCCTCTTATGTCACCAGATTCCTGGGACAGATTTTATTTTCATAATTATAGCTGTGCATTGTCTCCTACCAGCTATTGGGTGGCTTTCAATTTATATTTTCATTTTCCTGTGAACATTTGTTTAATGGGGTATGTGTTGTACATAGAGTCTGTAAACAATAAATAAATAAATAAACCCAAACCCCTCTAACCATATTTTTGTAAAAGTTGAGGAGTGTACAAAAGTACCTTGAGCAGTGGAATAAATATTCAGGGCCTCATTTATGAGGCCTTAAGCCTGATTGATCTGTTGCGTCACCTTTTTGAGACGCTGCTGTGGCGTATCAATGCACCACAATGCGCCATATTTACAAAGTGACGCATCTAGGCAGATGCGTCACTTTGTAAACCCCGGCCCTACATTATAGCTGCGTCAGGTATAATGTATGCAGGGCGGGCGTTCCCCTGTAAAAAAGGCTCGTAGAAGTGGCGCAGTGAAATCTATCAGATTTCACTGCGCCACTTCTACGATTTCACTGCGTCAAATCCTTACACCTTTTTCAGAGCAGGCGTAAGGACTGACTCAGGCCCTTTTACATGGAATTCACCCATGTGTAATGACACATTGCTGGAGTTGCGTCTGTTTTCTGACACACTCCAGCAATGCGCCATTACCTCGCCACCAGTTATGTCAGGATTTCTGACGTATCTGGTCAATCCTTGCGACATGGAGCGCCGTACTGTAAATACTGCGCATCCGAGGTGTCGCAAGGAGGGTGCAATGAAAAGTGTTGCATTGCTGTTTTTAACCAGCGATGCAATACTTCATAAATGAGGCCCCCAACCTTTAGGGAATTAAAATAAATTTCAAGGGTAGGACACATATGGCAGTTGTAGAATTTCTGTAGTACTGAAAGGTGCAATGCTGGAATATCGACCAAGTGGCAAAATCCGTAGGGTATTAATCAGTCGCGGTCGGTGGAGGAGTGCCGGCCGGGCGGTGACGTGGGGCGGGGGAGGGGCAGGGTGGGGGGTAGCAAAGTATGGATTACGGACCTATACAGGTAAGTAAACATTTAAATCAATGAAACGAATTTCGTTGCGCGCACTGCATCGCCAAATGCGATGCAGTGCGCGCAACGAAATTCGTTTTATTGATTTAAATGTTTACTTACCTGTATAGGTCCGTAATCCATACTTTGCTACCCCCACCCTGCCCCTCCCCCGCCCCACGTCACCGCCCGGCCGGCACTCCTCCACCGACCGCGACTGGTATTAATGCATGTAAACTTTTTTTATCCTCATGGAAAACATTTTTCACATTCAGAACACCCTTTCAACATACCCCATTATGCATGAGTGTGTGTGTCCCCCTTTCAGTCTGGAAATGCATGTAAGAATGCATATCACAGGACAAAATTCTATAGGTATTTCCAGAATGCAAATATATGCAACTTTGTGCATTTACCTGCTTCTACAATGTGCTCCAAACTGAACACTCAGAACCATGTCCCTACGGCTAAATTTGCAAATCCATTCATTCTGGCATATTCGTTAATTTTCCAAATTTAAGAATGTGCTCTATGAATTGAAAATTCCAGTGATCCTCACTCTGTGAATCTGAGTGCGGAATTTACATTCCCAAAATGCTTTTTGTAAACCAAACTATCCCTTCAATATGTGTGCAAAAAAGATACTGGGGCAGATTCACAAAAGCATTTAAGAGTTTGAGAAATAGTACTGCAGGAGTGCAACTGTACACACTCCCAAATCTCTTTGTGAAATGGCCCCTATGAATTTGGCTCATGGATATTAGATAGTATATGAACGCTGACTTGTAAATTAAGTCAAATTCTTGGGGAGTTCAACAACAATTTTAGGACAATATCACTTCTCCTAACACTCCACATCCTTACTCCTAATCCTCAATTCTAACTTAGTTTCCATCTTCCTCACATGTCCTGACAATTCCTATCTTCAGTACTGTGTCTTCCCTCTTTCTGAGCCCTCACACTACTTCCTACAAGGGGTGATATAAAAGACGGGGTAAAGAAGAGGAGAGAAGAGTGATGAGGGGGAATAATGCCCGGTTACTTAATGGTAATTTTCATTACTCCAAGTCCATGTCTTCCTCGTCACAGTCCTGAGTTCCCACCAGCCTCTCACTGTTGTTCAACTGATTTCTTTCTATGCTTGTTTATTTCAGGAAATCCTTCCAAGGAAGAGATGGATTTGTACTTATAAGTATGGAGGCCATCTTGGTTTGGGAAGGAAAAGTCAAGTTTGGTAATTAGGCTCTGCATGAAAGGAAATAAACTCATAAGTAAGGACTGTGTGAGGAAGACGAACGAGGAGGTAATGATATCCTGACTTAGATGCTAGGTTGCATCCCTTCTAACAACATTGTTACTGATATTCTTAACTAGCATATACATAGCATACAATCTGCAATTAGAATCAGTAGTCTCAAGGTAGGAGGGCAGACTTCGAGGGGTTCTGAGGTAGCCAAGACAAGGGAGAATTATTCGACTTGAGAAGATGTGCTGTCAGTGGAGTGAATGCCGATGTTTCTCTGTTTGTGAATGTGTCAGCACTAAAGAATTCAGAGTTTGATGGCTGAGACAGGAAGGTTGAAAAGGTGTCGGACTAATGATGTTTTCTCTAGCATAGTCCTTCCATGTCAGGTTCATAGTTTTTTGTAAATATTGGTTAATGGAACCATGGTATATAATAAATTGGACGCTTTACGTAAGGGTGACAGGACATAAGAAAGCATCCAGTGTCGCTGACATAACATCCAAAAATAACTGTTCAGCCTGATTGATCTTCACAGATTGTCTGACTTGTAGAGACTGCATGGACTTTGTCCGTTTTTGCAATGATTCATTGATTTTTACTTTGGAAAGTGAACACTGAATTCTTCATGCGTGTCATAATCATAGTGTATAGACAGTTTTATTGTGAAGTGCTCCATCACCTACAGGTAAAATGCCTTCAATAATCTTGCTTCCAAGGCTGGGATCCTGTTCCTGTGCCAGACTGACCTAAGAGCCGAACAGAATAATTCACTAGCTTTGATGGGTTTCCCTTCCGTTGACACTTATGACACATATTAGCGTTCCCTCTGACTCCGACCTGTCCTCATCAAAAGGGCTTTTCATTACCTATGGCTACTACATAGGATCCTTCCCTTGCTGGCCCCTCCTCAAAGCTAAGGGTGGGCAATAAATTTTGATCCTCCGGCAGAGTTTGCAGAGTTTTGCCCACTCCGCGTTATGCTTCTAAAGCAGAGTTCCAACAAAACTCTGCCAACCGCTGCATTGCAAAGTTTTTTCTCACTCGCAGCTCACCAACTGTGAGTTGGTGAGAGCAAGCGAGAATTGGCGCCCCCAAGCTTAATTTTCGGGTACTAGGAAGGCACCTGGAGAGATTTTCCCAACGCAGGCTATCTTGACCGTTCGCAGTGAGAAAACTGCTGTTTGAGTAGAAAATCTACTTGAGTGGCAGCAAAGAAGAAGCACCCTGTGGCAACTGCAGCCGTGGTTGCAAACAATTGGATACAGACGCCGCAAAGGGGGAGGTAGTAGATTTGCAAAGGGGAAGCTGTCCCTGTTAGATAGTTTCCACATTGAGAATCATGACGGCAGCCTAACGGAAAGCAGGCATTGATCCAGAGGACCACTGGTTGCTTTCCCTGATGTCTTACAAAATAGGAAAGCTTAAAAAAAAAACCTTCTGCTTAAAGGACAGGGGATACTTTTTGGTAAAAAATATTTCCTAAATTTGGAAAAGAATCTCCAACCTTGCTTTTGCAGCCAATCATCTGGGGTCATAAACTGTGATCTGACCAATGAATATACATTGAGCAGGTTATTTTGCAATCCCCTGCAAATGTACAATTTGCCATGCAACCTTATATGACATAGGTCGCATTTCAAACTGCATTCCTATTCACCAAAAGATTTGTGTGCAAATTGTATATCCCTGATTTGTGAATTGGAACAGTAATCACACTCCCTAATTCCTTTTCCTTCCCAAACTCCCTTCATCTCTTAGCTGTTGTAGCCAACCTTTGCACTGTACTTTTGCATTGGAGATAACATTCCTCAATCCAAATTTCAATTGGAGCTCTTTACAAATGTGTCCCTTGTAAACAGATGTTCCCAACTGTAGAAAAGTGCCCCTTTTTGACATGGTCACCCACACTTTTTGCCTGGTACTTTTTGCAATTTTGACAGAAATGCATTGGGTTCCTGCTATCCAGGTCCCCAGTGCCAGATCTCTCTCCCTAAACTGTAAAATTGTTTCACCAATTGACCCTGTTAGTCCCTAGTAAGTGGTACTCCTGGTTCCTTGGGCCAGGAGGCTAAAGAGGGTCCCTAAAGGCTGCAGCATGTATTGTACCAAACTAAGGGATCCCTAACCAAACTCATGCAGACTGCCATTGCAGGCTGTGTGTCTTGGTTCAGATAAAAGTGAAAACACAACATGACACACATCCCTGTGTGCCCTGCATACAGACATGGCATGCAGTATAGGTAAGCCACCCCTGCAGCAGGCCTTATAGCCCTAAGACAGGGTGCACTATACTACATGTGTGGACATATCAGCTTGAGCAGATATGCCCCTGTGATGTCTAAGCCAATTCTTAGATGTCACAAGTGAACAGGGATACCATGTTAAGTACATGTGCTGGACACTAATAAAAACAAGTTCACCAGCCACATGATGGCTTCACTGAAATCTATGATGTTTGCTATCAAACACCTTGTAATAATACACCCACACTAATTCCAGTGGTGGATTTATTAATACACGCACCCAGAGGGCACCTTAGAGGGGCCCCCTGAAAACATATCAGCCTCTAGTGTGCTGGCTGACCGGTGAAGACCAGCCTACCACCACAGACAGGTGTCTGACCCCTGCAGGTGGGAGCCTACACTCTGTGAGGGCAGAAAAAAATGCCTGCTCTGGCCAGAGGTGTTGCCACCTCTTCCAAGCAAGATGGCTCTGTAATCAGCATATCACGGCAGGAAGCTTCAAAGGCCTCTCCCACCTTTGATATGTGAATATGGCTTCCCCAGACAGCGGAAATACCAACACACTGCCCTGGTCCCATTTGGAACCAGGACAGGTGGAAAATGAGTTATGCAGGGAGGCGTAGTGCACTACCATGCCAATCACACCCCTAAAGTGAGCTGACTGATGTGCCGCCCTTTAGGAAAATTCTGCCATCTTGGTGATGGCAGAATTAGGAACTCTGGGACAGGGTTATGCCTACTTCCCACAGGAAGTGGTCATATAGGGGGTGTAGTGACCCCAAGTGTAAGTAGTCCATTGGCTACCAAACTTCACTCCTCTTAACACCCCTAAATTTTGTATTCAGGGGAGCCCCTGCCACCAGGAAAGCAGATTCTACTGACCTGAAGAGATGAAGAAGGACACTGAAGACCTGTGAAAAGCAACAACTGAGGAACAGCAAATGACTTGGCAACAAACCTGCTGCCCTGCCTGCTGTCCCCGACAATTGCGTCAAACATAACTCATCCTGCAGCTCCTCTGCCTCCAAAAGCCTGGGAGGACTTCCAGCACTTTGAGAAGCAACCAAGATCTCTTGTGAAGTAGCGGAGCTGCTCCACTTCACCCTGCAGGCACTCAAGAAGAACCGCAAAAACGTTACACCAGAAAGCATCACTGCACCTGTGCCCCCTAGCCCGAGTCGGAATGGGACTACAGTGCCAGCGAGATCCTGAGACTCTCCAAATTTGAACCACGCCTTGGATTTTCCCAGACTGGACTCCTAGTCACCGCCTGCAGCCTCTTTGTGCAGGCCCCCTCTACTGTAAGTGTCTCCTTCAGTGAAAACCCGACACCTCAAGACACCACTGCACTCGAGCCCCAAAGGCAGAGGAGAAGTGGACTGAAGGTGCCCCTGCATGCCCAAACCTTGTAAAACCTGAGACACCTGTTGGTTCAGCCACACTGACCCACTAGTCCCTACTTGGAGCCTCTTTGTCCCAGCACCATTTCCCATTGAAACCAATGGGGCATCTGACGTCAAAAACCACCTCTGCACTTGGACGCTCCAGAGCCTCCCGAGGTGATCTGTTGGTGCTGCCTTGGACCTTGCCCCATACTTACCTTAACTTCAGAAGATTAGTCCTGTAAGTCACTGCTAAGTACCCACATGCAGTATATGTGTTTTTCACCATAGGATAACAGTACCCCATTAGAGACAATATAAATATACTTACCTATTTTCTTCAAAATGGCTATTTTAAAAAGTACTTACTCAATAACCAACTTATTGGTGCTAAAAATTATATAAAAATAAGTGCTATTTTTCTAAATTGGTGTGGATCTCCGTATTGAGTGTGTGTATATCATTTATTGACTGTGTGCATGCAACAAATGTCTAAAACTCTATCTTGATAAGCCTAAGGCTGCTCAACCAAACTCCCACAAAAAGAGCACATTGGGATTGTTAAAGCAAGCCCCTGCCTACTCATAAGGGATACCTGGACTCTCTACACAATATACCTCTTTTTGGTATATTATTTAACGAGCCAGCTGTTTACACCAACTTTTATCTTTCCAAGTTATAAACTATAGTAGACTGATTTTACATTGATAAACAAAAGCGAACCGGTGCACCAAATAATACTTATGCATGTAGGGTAATCAAAAACTCAGATTCAATTTCAAAGATGTATTTTTCAAATCTTTTTTATTCAAAAAAGATTCAGATGTGAAATGCACGTGCAGGGAAGAACAGCCAACGCGTTTCATCCAGTACAATGGACTCCTTCAGGGCTGTAATGTAACATATATACACATATATAAATATAAATACATATATATAAAACATGACTAAAAACATAGCATACCGTCATGTATCATCACGACACACATATATATATATATACACACAATAAGGCTGCAACCATTATTAAATGTAGTGGCAGATCTATTCCACTCTGAACATAGACAAGCCATCAAGACAAAAGAGGATACAAAGAACAAATTGGAACACGCAATACATTTAACCACATTTCTGTATGTGTTAGCAAACATTATATCACTATACAATAGTGACAGAACATTGTACCACATACATTAAGCACAGACACCACAGTGCAATGTGTGCATACAAAGTAATCACAAAGGGTACGAAATGGTCTTATTGAAAATTCATAGTGCATCAAACACCAACCGTGGCAAAGAAATCATGTCAAGGAACTGTTTAAAAAACAAAGTAAGACAAAAAAAGAATATAGGAAAAGTTAAAAAGAGTTATAAAAAATAGAGAGTTGTAAACAATTAATGCCCTAAAACAAACCGAGAGAACAAAGTAGAGAAGAAACGGTGGTGAGGCAGGAATATGAAATGGAATATCCCAGTGCAGTGAAAACTATGGGGCATATCAACAAAGAACAGCGATAAACATCGCTGAGCAGGCATAGCGCGGATTAGCTTAACGCCGGCTATCGCCGGATTTAATCGCCGAGATATCGCGTTATTAACAACGCATATCTCCACAGCGATATTAAATCCGGCGATAGCGGTGAAATCCGCGCACATCGCAGGAAATCCAGCGCTACAACGGAAGCGATCAGGTAATCCTTGATAATAGGGAGATGTGGATTCAGCCATAGAATCCACCTCCCATCATATGTATAGCTAAGTCTGCTTTTTAGCAGACGTTAGCTTTCGGCGTTATCCGCGATTAGCGCGGATTCTAACGTCGGAATTGGTGTCCTGGGCCAGCTTGTTGATAGGGAGTAGTGCTGTAACTCCTTGATTCCCGTGTTGTGTTAGTAGGACACGCCCACTTTGCATCTCATTAGAGATGCAAAGCGAGGCGTCGGTAATAAGGCTGCTAACATGCGCTAATGCATGTTAGCACTGCCTTGTAAATAGGGCGAAAGCATTATCTCCGCTTTTTTGGCTTTAAAAGCCAAAAAAGCGGAGATAAAGCCCTTGATAATATGCCCCTATATCACTAGAGAATTAGATAAGGTTTGCGAGATGCAAGGCTAGACCATACCCAGCATGGGCTTAGTAACCCTCCGGTAAGGTAAATTTCTAGGTATCCTGTGTCCCGTTTCGATGTAGCGGCGTGTTTGGGTCACAGGCCAAGGATTCCACTTATTATTGGCAAAATTCGTGGGTTTCTGATGTCGCCTGCGTTATATTATACTTTATTTTATTTTACATGCTGACCCTGGAGAATTTAATGGTGTGCATGCCCATCTAATTTGGATATTATTACAAGATGGTTACCTATTTTCTTCGCTATAGGTGCCGACTCAAGGGTTGATATGCCCTTGGTCTCCCTAAATTGAACTTACCTAGAAATTGACCTTACCGGATGGGTCTCATTAAAGTAATACTTCTTGTTGGATTACTCTTTTTCACTTTTCATGAGTATTAATAGGCTTCATCTCCAAGTATGCACACACTCATGTGGGTATGCCAGAGTTAATGGTATGTCTACTCTTATCATTCTTCCATTAGGACTTGGATTTATTATACGCAATAACAATACAAGTTCACCCCGCATTTGGATGGGAGAATTGATGGCATTGCAGCCATTCACATATTACTAAGCGCATGGTGGGTATGGCCTAGCCTTGCATCTCACGAACCTTATCTAATTCTCTAGTGATATAGTTTTCACTGCACTGGGATATTCCATTTCATATTCCTGCCTCACTACCGTTTCTTCTCTACTTTGTTCTCTCAGTTTGTTTTAGGGCATTAATTGTTTACAATTCTCTATTTTTTATAACTCTTTTTAACTTTTCCTATATTCTTTTTTTGTCTTACTTTGTTTTTAATCGGTTCTCTCGCATGATTTCTATGCCACGGTTGGTGTTTGACGCGCTATGAATTTTCAATAAGACCATCTCGTACCCTTTGGGGTTACTTTGTATGCACACATTGCACTGTGGTGTCTGTGCTTAATGTATGTGGTACGATGTCTGTCACTATTGTATAGTGATATCAATTTTGCTAACACATACAGAAATGTAGTTAAATGTAGTTAAATGTATTGTGTGTTCCCATTTGACGTCAAAGTCAACGCAACTTAGTGATCCGAATAATTTCGGGTCAATGCGGATTCACCTACTTAACATTTAACGAGGGTGAAAAAGTACCAATTGCATACAAATCACATTTGTATACACAAGCAGAAATGCGCTTCACTTCAACTGAAAAAATTCTGACAGCAGTTCAAACCGCTGTAGCAAAAGAAAGAGCTCTAGCCCAAGGGAAACGCATTATTGTCGTAACCCCAGTTTCGGCCTTAGAGGCGGTAACTAAAGCGAGCATTCCAAATGCTAAAGCATTACATCCGAGATGGATACAATGGGTTAATTCTCTTGCTGCAACAGATGTTGAATATGTTTTTGATCCTGATTTAAAAACACAAGCATTCCTGCAATATGAACATGAATGTCCTCTGCCTACTGAGATTCTGCCTCTCGATCAGTACGAATTCATAATTTACACTGACGGATCTGCACAACCCGCAACAGGGAGTAAGCAAGCTTACAGTGCAGCGTGTGCAATCGTTAAAGGTCGCATGCGCGATGGCAAATTCAGACCTATGGTCACAAAAACCCAATCTCTAGGAGATTGCACAGCTCAGCGAGCTGAACTACAAGCATTCAAACTGGCACTTGAAAGTACAGATCGAGAATTCCCCACACTAATAGTGTGCGATTCGTTCTACTGTGTGCAGTCGTATAATGAATATATACAAACTTGGCTTGAAAACGGGTTCAAAGATGCAAAAGGTGGCACAATAAAGCATAAAATGCTTTGGGAACAAGTAGTTCAGTTAAAAGCGAACTACCAAAGGCTCACGTGATCCATACACTGAGTGATCAACGTGATGGCGTTCACGTTGCAGGGAATTCATTGGCTGATGAAGCTGCAAAGGGGGCTGTTCAGACGGCTTCCGTAGCTGCGATCACTCGTTCAAAAACGAAAATAGACAGTGAGATAATGTTGGCTGTCAATGCTACGAGCAAAGGCAGTGGTGCAGTGTTACCAAAAAAGTTTCCACTCAAGTACTCATATGTAATTGATGCGAACAACGTTCCTTTTGCTCGAATCCCTGCAGTGGGGGATAGGGTAATTCCAAACAAGGAACGCAGATTAGGACTAATCCTAGCAGCACACGAAGGGATAGCCTCTGCCCATGCAGGCATTTCGGCAACAGTATCTTTACTAACACAAAGATATTGGTGGCCTGGCATTAGGAAGCAGACCAAGAACTATGTTCTGGAATGTGAAATTTGCCAACAGATGAAAGTCTCCACAGTGAAACGTCCTGCGCAGACACCCCTGTTAATTTCAGACAAACCATTAGCTTGTGTTTACCTGGACCACTGCGGTCCCTTGCAAAGGGACGGTAACTATAAATATATCATGGTCGCAGTGGATTCTTGCTCTAGGTTCCTATGGATATGGCCTCAGCGCTCGGCTGACGCTCGAACTGTTATAAAAGATTTGCGAGTCTTTATCGGCACATACGCAATAGGCACACTACATTCTGACCAGGGCCCTGCGTTTAGCTCTCGGGCTTACAAAGACGCCATGGCCAGTCTGGGCGTTGCATTGCGGTACTCCTCTCCATTTCATCCTGAGGGAAATTCTGTTGTGGAAAGGAAAAACCGGGACATAAAGCAGTCTATAACAGCTAGGGTATTAGGTTCGGGTGATGGGTGGGTCAAACATCTTTATGGGGTCCAACGCTCATTAAACAACTTGCCAAGAAGTTCTCTAGGGGGGGTCACTCCATATGAGGTCCTATTTGGGACAAGAATGTGGGTGCCAGATCTGGAATGTAGAGGCACAGTGGTGGAAAATAAACCCTTTGATATCAAAGATCGTTTGGCTGTTTTACAGGACTTAAATGAACTAAGATCGAAACAAAGCAACGTATTCCTGCAGCCAGCCACCACTGGGGAAAAACCGGCGGTCCCAGCAAGGCCTGTCTGGATTCCAAAAGTTGGGGATCTAGTCAGAGAGAAAATTGCGGACAAGAAGGAATTTGGACCTTCTTACAGACAACCAGTACCTGTCCTAGCCGTACACGGAACAAGAACAGTACTTCTGCCGCCCCTTGCTGGAAGAAAGGAGAAAAGATTTTTGTCCATCGACCTCATCAAACCACAGTATGTGGCCAATACTAAATAGTAGGCCTCGTGGACTCCGACCTAGTAGCAGACACACTCCTCTCCAGTGGTGGCTGGTGACATTTGAAAGTGGTGGGCGTAAAATTATTGGCATACAGCACCGCAGCGAGCGAGCGTAGCGTGTGAGCCCGAACAACCTAAGGGGGGTTCGGGGGGTTCCCCCCCGAGAAAAGTTTGAAAAAAGAGTGGACAAATGGTGCATTTTCAAGCAAATTTGAGAAAGCAGGAAGGTTAATAAAGCAATTGTGAAAGTGCAGTTATTACATTAATAAAGAGATGTCATATAACATTGGGAGCTGCTTATTCAAGCTTTCTTTCACCCCATAGTCCAGCAGGGTCTTGATACAAGACAGATAAGAGAAAAAGCAGTGTGGTCCTCGACCAGGAAGACACTCATATTTCGTTGGTAAGAAGTCAAAGGATTGGTCAAATTGAAAACCTGAAATGCAATATGCAATCAAACAATTTGCAAGTACATCTCATCTATGTTCAACAAGCCATGTTTTACCCATGATTGGAATTGTGAATCACCAAATAAACTGAGCCACTGCAATCAAAAGCAGAGGGCCTCCTCAAAAAGTATGCCCTTAAGAGAGTTCTCTCATCTCATGTACTCTCTATATTTTCTCTGGAAGTTGAAAACTCATCACATTCTACTGCACAAATCTGAACCCTTCGGCATATTCCAACACCAGAACTCATTCTTGGCCATTTAGTTTGGAGCCATTCATACCAGGAATACAGAAAATACCTTTAAATAGAGTAGAAGGTTTATGAATACAAGCACTTAGCAATTGTACATATACTATGAATGAGAGCCAAAGGAAACAAAAAGGAATAAAGAAGGGAGCAACACTCAAACACAACTCATGCTCCGGAACGCCATAAAATTCTCTATGTGGCAAGTTCATCACCTATAGCAGAACACAGTACATTTAATGTCTCCCTCAGTTTAGCATATTAAACAATAGCAAGTGGTAATTCTTGTGATATGTACTCATCACTGTAGACTATTGTAGAGTCGCTATATAAATACAATTAATACAATATGTGGTGTTAGGTGTAGAAAATCTAGACTCACACCTGTCTATATTTTTTTGGATGTTTTATCCTTGATAATGTGCCCTATTGATACTCTGGGGTCGATATTCAGTGTGCGCGCCCTGAAACCGCTCATAAACTCGAAAAGTAAATAGAAAGTTGTTTAGCAGAGAAAACTATTAGAATGGCAAATGAAAGTATTTAAAGGTGTACAGTTCATCCTTCACTGGAGAGTAATAAAAAGACAGCATTTTCAGATATTTGCACGATATGGTCGGACATGGGTACAGGAGTAAAAGGATCTGCACCCTCACCACTTGTGAATTTTTGTTTTTGCCCTTGATGTAGGAAAGTTGGCAGAGGCAACTGTTGGTGACATTGCGGAAGTGTTTGTAGGCCGTTTGCCGAGGGCCTAGCGGGATGTCACCTAAACAGACACAGCAAGCCGCGCTGCGCTCTGGTGCCACTTAAAACACACAAACACTTACTCAGGTGAATTCAAGAATCTGCGGGTGGAACCAGAAACAATATCCTGATATCGGTTTACAATGTGGCTGTGTGATGTACACACAAGTTACTGACAGCACATCTGTAAGGAAGTACCATCAACTGCAGCACAGACACACTCACATACACACATATTTAAAAAAGTAAACTGCGGATGTCCCTTTATGTACAACAAAACGCATCATCACACAAACATAATATCATTGGGCCCATGGCGAGTCACAAAACTGAAGAACTGCAGAGGAGATACTCGAGTGCAAAGATGCGCACACTAACGCTGCTCTTTAGAAACTATAATGGTCATAGGTGTATGCGGAAGAGAGAATTACAATGGCTGAAGGACACGTGTACAAACCAACAACTGTAACCCTTCAGACACAAATGAGAATCTCCATCGCATCTAAACTCTCAGCATTGACTCGCCGGCGACTGTTCTACATCCCCGAATCTGAAGAGATTCATGTAGAGCACAAAATATATTCTAGCCTATAGTATGAATTATGTGCCCTGGATTTGAAAGACAATTCTTTGCTATTACCATAAGTGGATCTCCACTCACCTGTGATTTCTAAAGTGGAGCAGTGTTTTAGGTTGTTGTCACCCACCCTTCTCTCTGCTCCTCTAGTGTTGATCATGTTAATCATATTGTTCGTAACCAAGTTAAAGCCGCCTCAACACCAAGAGTGCAATCAGAAGTTACAGACTTTAAAGATCCTATCTTTTCCAGTATTACCTACCGTTCTCACTCACACCGTGACCCCTCATGAGCCACCTGAGAATCCTAAATATATGACAATTGTCTGCTTGTCTCCCTCCCAATAAAGTGGTGCTCATTGCCTGTTAGTTGGTTTTCCTGCGGCAGCCTTAAATCTGGTCTGTGTCTCTGGAGTGTTTGTACTACTACTCCCGGCTTCACTCACTCACATCATTCACATTAAGAACCTGGTCACCCTTGCTTACTTTTTGAAGACTCTTCCAATGTCCGATGTCGGTGACAATATGGCTCCTCCTCCAACGTGAGTCCTTAAATGAGGATATGTGGGAACACGGTGAATTGCAGTAACTCATCTGCCAATGTGCGAAATACCTGTTGCCCTAACATAAATAAGCAACTGAGTGAAGGAGAAGACTTCCTTTACGTGTGAAGGAATACTTTACTAGAACCAGACCAACTCTCAACACATCCCCTTTATTCAAGGCATATTTGGTCAGCTCGTTCTGTTGTTCAGTGAGTAACCCTCTTTCTCTCCCAGGATGGTTGCTTTACGGCTATCAATAGGCAAAAGTGAAGTTTCAGTCCCCGCACTAGAGGGGTGAAGAGAGATGGATGATCATCCTTTGCCAATGTCACTCGTCGCTCTTGAAGTGAGGGAGCGGGCTGGTCAGTCCGTGGCAAGGAATGGTGACAGACGAGTGACGGTTGAGGGGTGAATATTGAGAAATTACTTAGAGGTTAGAGGGATGGAAAGGGATGAAAAGGGTAAAGATTGAGGTATAATGAATAAGGGATGAGAACTATGGTTGGAGGAATGACAGGTGAGGAATTTGATATTGTTTTAGCGAGGGCTTCCGTTTTCTCCCTCTACTTGTCTTTGTGTGTGCATTCCGTACTTCAGCACTGCCCCCTATCCAGAGAGGTGGAATTACTCTGAAATGCTTTGACCAATCTTTTAGTAGGATTTCTAGGTTTACAGTGTTAGCCTTCCATTTACAAACCTATACAGATTTTTTTTTTTTTTTTTAAGTTATGCTTTTGGGTTTGGTTGCAATCTGTTTTAACTAATATAAGTTTAATATTGAAACAGTCTCGTTTTTTAACAATAGGCTTGTTTTCTAGTTTAACCGTTATTGGTGTTTATGCTTATTTGATATTGTAAAAGTGCTCTTAATGGCAGTACGAATGAATTCCTCCTGAAAAAAATATTTTCTTGGTTCTTAATAATATTTTAAACGTCTAGCTTTAGTATATTGAACACAGAGGGTGTATGTCTTGGTATTGTGTAGCGTCAACTTTCTGTAGAATCAATTATGCTTGCTGACCCCCGTTTTGTCCGATTATCCGTGTTTTACAATAAATTAACTCGCAGGTATGATGTTCAGGGGCCGGCCTCGTACGTTTCATGGAGCTGACACATGTTACACAGATCTCGTACCAAAATCTTCAGGTTGGTTAACAGCAATCCAAGCATGCATGGTTTCAGTCACGGGCACGTCATAAATCTTCGTTCTCAAATTGCAGCATAAACCCTCAGGCATTTTAGAAAAGTATGTAGTGGTTGTTATCGTGTTAGTATTATGTCAGAAACACTCAATTAGCAGACGCGGCTCGCGGGGGGCTTGCGGGGGGGGTTGTGCCGTGGGCCCGGGGGATTTTTGAAATAACAAAGAAAATCCTACCTGACTCTGAGGAGGTCCGCCGTCCGCGCCGCCTCGGGTCCGACTCCGTTTGGCCCTGCCTACAGCCCCTCTCAGCCAATCCTGGCGCTGCTGGCAGCACCAGGATTGGCTTAGGGCACGGTTACCTCTCGCCCGCCTGCCCATTAGGAGACCGAGGTTTGAGCCTTTGCTCAGCCCTCGCTCTCCTAATGGGCATGCGCAAGCTCAGTGCACACACAAGTGCGCATGACTGGGCACGGCGCGAAAATTCGGTGCCCTTCCCCACTCATGCGCACTTGTGCTGCAGTGCTGCCTGCTGCCCCTGGTCCCTCTGACAATCATGTCAGTCAACATGACGTAGGACCGCCCACCCCCTTCAGACTCTGAAGGGGGTGGGCGGTCCGACGTCATGCTGACTGACATGATTGTCAGTTCTCCCTCGGCTCTTTGAACTTAAGTAAACTGATTGTTTACTTAGGTTCAAAGACGCCGAGGGAGCTGCGGGCGGGGGGGCTACGCCCCAATGCCCCAATGGACGCACCGCCCCTGCTCCTCTCGCTACTATCCAAGAGGTTCAGACTGAAAGACTGATAACCATCGAGACTTCAGCAGTAACAGTTGAAGGACTGAGCAACAATGCTATGGAACTCATCCCTCTTGAAACACAAGTAATAGTTCGTCCAAATACACCTGTCTACACCAATGTAACAAGTGATCAACTGGTACCAGCGATTTCTACAAATCTTGATGCAATTCCAACAATTGACAGAACTGCTTCTGGCTACTTCATTAACTTTGATACGTTTTCCGAGGATCCGAGTGAGCCCGAGACGTCGCCAGCATCGAAAACTTTAAAACAGCAAGTACAAGACTTTTTACATTTTTTGAAAAAGACTTATCTAGTTTCACCATGGATTGAACTTTGGGTTATTTCTGGAATATTTTTCTTCCTGCTTTGGCTAGCTTTGGTTATGACTATGAGCGTGCTTATAAATGGGAGATACATCCATTTGGACATTGAAAGAAAAGAAGTGAACTTACTTTTGAAACCTCACAAATCATCCCATCGTGAAACAAGAGACTTGTCTGCAGTGAACATCACAGCCGTTCCTATACAGGATGGTATAGTGTGGGACAAAACTGATTTTGATATTTTCGGCCCGACGGAACATTTGAACATTCCACATTTATTTAAGATTTCACTAAGTGATTTTGTTTCATCTAGTACCTACTCTGATGATTGGGACTTTGAAACTGTAAATGATATGATGTTTGACCTAGAAAAATCTGCTGCATTTTCTAATAATGAATATTTAGAGGGTTCATCAGACTATGAACAGCTGTATTGCTATAACCACTATGGTCATCATTTTTTGCATAAATCTGCAACACCTAGAAATGTGTTTATGTTTAACCAATGGGAGCATTGTCCTACACCACCAAAAGGTAGTTCAAAAACATTTGCTAAAACGTTTTCATATTTTTCAGGATACAATACATCTGATCCAGAAACATTTTACTATAGAAATGTAAACAAAACAGGACTGAAAATTATGTTAACTAATACTAAACAGATTTACTCTACAGCATTTATTACCCAACTGTCTAGACAGGGTTTCGACTTATGGAAAGACACAATAGACACAAAATCTGTCTGGGGTACTAAAGATTGGCAAGTACAGGGGATAGAAGCTTTATTTAGAGCCTGTATCGTCCCTCAGCAAATAATGTTTTTGAATGACACTGTCCAACAAACGTCTTGCCTTGGGTTAGCCAAGATTAAAGACATGAAAAATCCTTTTGTACCAACACCTGCAAGTAATAACAATACACAGGCAGCGGTTACAGTTGACACCATACTACAACTCAACAGAACAAATCCTGATTGGAGAAAATGGTTGATCTGGCCCACAGACACAAACAACTGTCAAGAGAGATTCCTGAATAAGACACAGGGGTTTACTATTCATAGGCCAGACCCACGATATGTCCAAAGACAGCATCCGGGGGTAGTAACAACATACAGTGTAGGAAAATTATGTCTCGATTGGCTGCAAAAATCTACACTTAAGGATGTGAAACAACACTTATCTTTACTTAAAGAAGACACAGACCTTAGGGAATTCTTGCTTGGACCAAGAAAACCGTGTCAAAAACGTTTCATATATGCCGGCATTTATGCTGCTTATAATGAAGCATGGAAGGTGTCACAGATGGAGGCCGCAGAGCGAATACGTGAACTTGATTGTATTAACTTAGAGAAAACTCTCTCTGTGGTCGACAATGGGTTAACAACTTTGTCCTCCAGAATGTATTCATTGGACAGTATTGTATCCTCTGCTATCGACATACTGGAACAAGATTTAGCCATGTTACAGCAAGGCCAGCCTCAGTTACGTTCTATTATGTTATTAAGCTGGACGCTGCAATCTTTGCGTGCGGGCTATGTGC
This sequence comes from Calotriton arnoldi, assembly GCA_963921515.1. Lineage (NCBI taxonomy): Eukaryota > Metazoa > Chordata > Amphibia > Caudata > Salamandridae > Calotriton > Calotriton arnoldi. Next base: position 1,776,252 of record CAWUFW010001578.1, on the reverse strand, counting down.
CTTGGCGTTTTATCAACACGACGGCTCTGTTTGCAGAATACAATCTAACTGATAAACAAATCGAACTGGCACAAAGGGGAGCAAAGTATACAGTACTGAGCATTGAAAAACTTGAAAAATTGCCATTCACAGTGGCAGAAAAACCAGCTACAGAATGGCTTATTCACGGCAAAATTAGTCTACCTGTGACTACTTTCCAGTTTCAGTATTGCCTTAAACAGATGCCAGCAGGCAAATATGAAAGGTTGGGTAAAGAATACATTAAGACATCCTGGAATTTACCTTACACCTATAGATGGAATCACTGACAAAATATCGAAGGTCAAAAAATCGACCTACAATAATATCGGAACAAAAATATCGATGTCAAGAATATCGACATCCTATCTACAACATGGTAAGTACAAAAATATCGAGAAAAAAATATCGATGTCAAAAATATTGTTATCAAAAATATCGGTTTTTTTTTGTTAAAAATAATATGTAAAATAAACTAAATAATACTTATAATTAAAATAAACATAGTTAAAAATATTTGATAATATTTAAAATTAATAAGTAACATATATAATTAAATAAAACATTAATTAAACATATACATATAATATATAATATATATACTTACTTAATAATAAGTTTGAATAATTATTTTAATAGATTATAAATTATTTAAAAATATTATAAATTACAAATACATCTATACACATAAAACAATAACATAAATAAAAATTAAATAATTATGTGTATAACAAATTAAAAAAATTAAATTTACTTTTAATATTTTTTAATTAATTATATACTATATTAACTAAAATAATACAAAAAATATTAAATAGCGTAGGGAATAAAACTACTATTACAACTCCCAAAAAAACAACACTAAGAAAAATGTTGGATAGCGTAGGGGTAAAAATTACTATTCCCACTCCAGAGAGTGCAACAGTAGGGAAAGTGTTGGATAGCGTAGGGGTAAAAATTACTATTCCAACTCCAGTGAGTGCAACAGTAGGGAAAGTGTTGGATAGCGTAAGGATAAAAATTGCTATTCCCACTCCAGAGAGTGCAACAGTAGGGAAAGTGTTGGATAGCGTAGGGGTAAAAATTACTATTCCAACTCCAGAGAGTGCAACAGTAGGGAAAGTGTTGGATAGCGTAGGAGTAGAAATTACTATTCCCACTCCAGGGAGTGCAACAGTAGGGAAATTGTTGGATAGCGTAGGGGTAAAAATTACTATTCCCACTCCAGAGAGTGCAACAGTAGGGAAAGTGTTGGATAGCGTAGGGGTAGAAATGACTATTCCCACTCCAGGGAGTGCAACAGTAGGGAAAGTGTTGGATAGCGTAGGGGTAAAAATTACTATTCCCACTCTAGGGAGTGCAACAGTAGGGAAAGTGTGGGATAGCGTAGGGGTAAAAATTACTATTCCAACTCCAGAGAGTGCAACAGTAGGGAAAGTGTTGGATAGCGTAGGGGTAGAAATTACTATTCCCACTCCAGGGAGTGCAACAGTAGGGAAAGTGTTGGATAGCGTAGGGGTAAAAATTACTATTCCCACTCCAGGGAGTGCAACAGTAGGGAAAGTGTTGGATAGCGTAGGGGTAAAAATTACTATTACAACTCCAATAGTAACATCGATATATTTGATTTCGATATTACTAACTTCGATATTATTGACATCGATATTAAGTAATTCGATATTACTTACCTTAGGGTCGATATTCAACATCGATATTCTGTCCCATCGATATTCTGTCCCTTCGATATTTAAACTTCGATATTATGGTATATCGATATTTTATTTTCGATATTTTGACTGCCCACCCTATAGATGTTGGAGTGGGGATCATGAAGTGTTTCTAAGCGGTACACACTGTGAAAGTGCACTAAGTGGTTCACTGATTTGTCAGGACATTTCTTTACACGGGGCTTGTAATGGTTCTGTGGCAAACTTGTCCTGCCACCAGCAGGGTACACCAGCTGCTGTGATTAATCCAACGTTTGGACAACTTTCTAATGGGAGTTACCTCATGTTGAATGATCAGAGTTGCTGTGGCATTTTGCCAGGCATCCCATATCTAGTAACTGTCAACTACAGGGTCACTTGCTGTATGCAAGTATTGTTTGCCCCAATAGACACAGTCAGGGAGTCGCCTCTATGGCCTTCGTTTAATGTCTCTTTTATTCGATTTGATACTTTAAGCAGAATGAAAGCCATGCTTATACAACAATCAGTGCCTTTGACCACGGCCAAAGAAACCTATGATCTACAAGTTGCAAGGACTTCGGCTGAGATACAAGCTTTAATTCGTACAAACTGCCCTATACATTTCGTAGAAATGATAGGACGTATCTTTAATATGTCAGATACAAGCGGAATTGTACATGTATTTAAGACCATCTGTTCTGGTCTATTAGCACCTTTCCAGGCTGTCCTCGGAATCATCCCAAACTTCGCACATTCGGTGTTTGCTGGTGTGCCGTTAATTCTAGCACTTGTTGCAGGAATTCTGTTTTATTCTCCTACTACGCTATGGCAAGCCTCTTCGCAAACATCACTCTGAGCGATGTGGAGAGAGCCCTCCTTGAACGGAAATGCCGTGAGTGAATAGTACAGCTTTTGGGCATGCCTCGTCTACGGGAACTTAATACAACGTGGTTCCTGTCATTCAGACCAATCTGGCAAGATTGCATCTTACCTGTTCTACGCTGCCTGTTTTGCGGTGAAGAATGCGTGCTAGACATCTGTCTAACACTCCCATCAGTCATGCCAACGGATATCGATACTCTGCGGGACCCGATAACGGCCCATGCTGTGTGTTGTCCCCAGAGGCTTCCAATTCTGATGGCGGCATTCATTGAGATCTCACAGACGCTTCCGGCTGCTGCTGAGGTACGAGATGGATCAACGGGCACACAGGTAACAACGGACGTGAACATTGCATCTTCTGCTGAAAGCGATGTTTCTCATCTTTGTGCAATTAACCTTCTGAACGAGGTGTTCCAAATGTCACCGACTTCGATGGATGATATTTTGGCTACGGACATAGATGATCTAATGTTTACGCCAGACCCATACACTGACTTTGATTCGGCTCACAGTGTACCAGGGCAACAATGAAATTTGGCCTTCATATTTTCAAACTTGGAACTTTTCCCAGAATTGAACTTTTTCTTTTTAAAATTTTTGAAATGACATGGCAAATTAACAATCTGCTTACAGTAGAACTAGTCTTATAAAACGGACTTCTTTGAATACTTCCAGGGACACATTGTCACCTTACTTGTCTAACATTTCATTTAATTCCATGATATGCAAATGGCTTTGATTTTAAGAACTTATCGACCATTTCATCATATGTATATATTACTTTCATTCACGTTGCATTCCACTTCAGTTATATGCTTAGAATGAAAACAATGCTTTAAATGTACAGTACCTATGGCATTTCAACAGTTTTAAGCTTCTTTTAAAATACTTTTAGAAATGTTTTTAGTGATATGTGGTACTCAATTTTATGTTTAGCATTTTAAATGTTTAGCATTTAGTATTATCGTTCACTCGAAGATGGAGTGGGTGTTGTATTCCGCTTTAGGGGTCCGTATATAGGTTTTCCTGAATCATGTCCTTATATAGGCACAATTCGCCTTGCCCTTATATAGGCATAGAATCCCAGTCCTTATTTAGGCATTAACCGTGCACTCCAAATACAGGCATGGTCACCGACATCCGTCCACCCTAACGTCACAACGAGTTCTTAGAAACCAGACCCTTAAGCTTCGGGAGTTCCCCTAGCACAGGACTATTGATTTCTCTAAGAACTCATCTATTATGTATGAACCATTATACGTTAAGGGTTCATTCCTGACGTCTTCCTCTGTCCGACTTCATGTCAATGCTAACATTCCAAGACACCTACCAGGTATAAATATACCTTCCCTTGCCCAAGCAAGTTAGAGGAGACCTCAACTTCAGAGGAGCCCGTATCCCGGCCTGACGCACTGAGAAGACGCTGTCATTCCTGCACGCAGACGAATCCAGCTTCCAGTGTTCTGACTCCCTTCGCGGGGTGTTAGAGTTTCAGATCTGGCAGGAGATTCCCACCTCTCTCATTTTCAAGGTATGGAGCTGACTAGATCCTAGAGGGACTCTTGGCATACTAGACTTAACACACTCTTAGTATACCATACTAGAGAATACTCCACCTACTTCTACCTTTCCCTACACCTAGACTAGGTTAGGTACATTGGGGTAGAACTAGCTTAGAGACGCATCTTATGAGTACTCGCATTCTTAGCTCATGTTATTTATGTACGTGAATATATGCTAAAAGATAATGCTAGCGCAGTATTATTTATTTCTACTGCTTACGCTGTACATTATTTATCTTGCATACTGTCTTGTGATCATAACAGCACATATCTCTTACACGAGAAACAAGACTGTTCAATAAAACCCTTTTATTGAAACGCCCGTCTTTCCTTTCTGTGTAACTCTGTAGAAACTAAGCATGCACGATTGAATTAGTGAAACTGTTATCTATTGTTTCCACGATTCTGAGACATGTTCCGCTTCTAAAGGGAAACAAAGTTGTCATGTTTTTCGGTTGCCAGAAACTACTCCCTTCTTGTTCTCAAGGAGTTTCTAGTGGCCTCTGAGCTAGCTGGCACAGGTAATTAAGTTTAATATAATCGATAGGGACATACCGACCTTAGTCCTATGTCAAACCTATAGGTTATATTATTCCAATGCGCAGAGCCTATTAGGGAAATAGGAACTACACTACAAACACCTCCACCAGGGTGTGATCGGAGCAGGGTTTGGAGACAGAAAGGACTACAGGGACCATGATGCATCAGGAAGGTAGTGTGGAAGTCCGACCTGGAATAGGAAGTGTATCTGGCAATGCAAGGTATAGCAGTGTATAATATCATATTCAGGGATAAAGGCAGGACTCCAGAGGGCCTTAATTAACAAGTGATGCCCCCACCTGCACAATATGGCAAGGGACGTCTTGTATAGTAACATCCAGGGAGCACGTTCCCAAACAGAAATATGTTACTGTCTTGACTCCTGCCACAAAATACCCTCTGTTACAATGACAGAAGGCTTGTGGCCTGATTTCAGTGTCAGTGGCTGCAGGAAAATGTGTTAGCTTCTTTCAGAGTGTATGCCTGCTCACAATGAAAACTTTGTAATCCTTCCATCTGCAGTTTTCTATCCTCCAGCCTTTAGCAAGAGATGCAGGTATCCTTACCTTTTAGTTGAGTAATGTCAAATCAATTAAATATATATATTTTTCAATTATTGTTATATTTTTTTAAGACCTTGTTATATGCAAGCTTCTTTCTAAGTCAAACTCATGTTTGTGCATGTGGATTATTTATACAAAGGTTCAATCATGAAATACAAAGTGCTCTTTGTCGACTAATCTTTCCCTGATCAGAAGCCCCACTGGAGCCGGAGTACAATATGTCTTTAACAAGACCATCAGATTCTAATTTTCCTTAGATCTGGAAGAAGCGCTGGCTCCATGTGTGTGAATAGCATTCTGTAATCACATGGTCTACAGCCTTTTAGGTAAGTTGCTTACATTGTAACTGGAGCACAGGAGGTCAGTGCTGGGCAGTGAAGTCAAAAAAGAAAAGTTAATGACTTTTTGTTTTTCAGGGTTAAGGTTATTGTGTTATTTTGCATTTTCTAAATGAGTGAACCCTCCTGCTCCATCTTTTCTTGGCAAGTATGAGTAAGTGTTAGAAGCTTGCCCTTTCTGCCGGATCAACCCGGATGTTTTTGCCTTTTTGCCGTACCTTATTTTTGCTGGCTATAGAACTCTGTGCACTTTACCCATTCTAACCAATGGTAAAGCGCTTCTGCTCCTCTTTTCAGCATGGTAAAATTGGCCTACACCCGATTGTGTTATTTAATTTGCCTATAAGTCCCTAGTACCTGGTACCAAGTGTATCCTAAACCTGTAAATTATATGTTACCAGTGGTCTGCAGCACTCATTGTTCCATACATTGCAGAGGCACTGTAAAGCATGTCTCCAGGCCTGCCACTGTAGCCTGGCTCTGCCGTTTTAAACTGTAATATCGACATGTCAAAATAATTATTAATGTCACCCCTAAGTTGGCCTCATTGCCCATAAGGCAGGATGCATGGTATTTAAAAGTAGGACATGTAAAAGTTTAATGTTAAATGTCTTTACAGTGCCTCTAAAGTGGTGCTGCGTGTTGCTAAAGAGAATTCCGCTCAGTTGATTGAGTCACTGAAATTCATTGATATAAAGTTCACAAGATCAAAACGCATGTTGAGAGGGATAAATGCAGGAAATTTCTTGATTGGTAGGTAAAATATAGACAGAGACTAGATACCTATCTGTGTTATCCGTCTATCCCTAATCAACACAATTGTAAAACAGAAATTGGTATATTAGTTGAGGGGGTTGAGAACCCACTTCAAATAATAATCACAGTCCTTGTCAGGGTGAACCACTAAAGTCCCTAATGAAACCTGTGCTTAAACCTTTGGTAGCTTGGCACAAAGTTGTCAGGCATACCATAGTGGTAATGTGTAATGTATTTATGTGGCACTCAAACAGTAATAAAGTGAAAACACACACAAGAAAAATCCCAAAGTGTTTTAGAAACATAGAGCACACTTCAATAAATAAAATGACACCAAAACCACAGAAATCCAATAAGTAGAACCAGAGAAATGAATTTTTTAGGTGTGACTTGAAAATAGCACCTAAAAGCACAAAACGCCAAGTGTGGTTATCTGGGAGTGCTAGACCGCATCAAATACAAAAGTTAAGGCCAACCCTGATGGAGCAGTGGTCAGATATAAGGACCAGGATCATCCCGATAGCAAGTTTAACTTCTGACTTAGAAAATGTATGCAGAAAAAGTAGTAATTGGCGAGGCTTACTGCAAGCTAGATCCAAAGGGGGGCTCAATAACAGTGGGGTGATGAAGGGAGGGGTCCCAGAGGGGTCATTGACAAAGGTGGTAAAGGTCCGACGGGGTGAAGTTCGGAGTTTGTGCCCTGGAAGGTCATGACGTCAATTCGGCTTTGGCTCAACCTTGGTTTCAGTCTCGGTGAAGCCTTCTATGTTCGAAGTAAGAAACTTTCTGGAAGTCAGATTTCCTTAAGCAAGGCAGCCAGAAAACTGAGATTGACCAGTGGTCCGATGTCGACAGCTGCAGCTTTGACAGAGAATCCGGTCTCCATTGCTTCTCCAGGCAGAAAGTAGGCAAAAAGTTTCTAAGTTCCAATTTTTGCAGTTTGGGTACAGGAGAAGTATACTCTAACACAAGCCAAGGGTCGAGGACCTGGGGAGCACCGTTTGGGGATTAGGACTCACTCTAACAGAGGCAAGCAGCAGGGTCCAAGGAGGGGTCCAGTTGGAACTGGCCAGTTGTGTAGTTGCAGGGAAAAGCCTCTAGAAGCTTATTTTGTCCTTGTAGCTCAAACAAGAGGTTAGCCACTCACCTTTGGAGTCAAGTCCAGGGTCCTGGGTTCAAGAAAAGCAATTCTAGTCTTCCTTCAGGTTCTTTAAACAGCAAGGCAGTCTTTCTTATGATTCTTCATAGGTCCAGGTGTGTTGTGAAGAGGGGCCTGTGGGGTCCACTTTTATGCCTAGTGTCTGCCTGTGGATAGGGGGCAAGCCTTTGTCCAACCTCTAAGCCAATTCTGGTTGGTTCCTACCCTCACACTGGGTTTGATGCCGGCCTGAGTAGACAGGCGAAGGGGAGGCAGGCCTAGCTGGGAGCTTCATCTGCTGATGACAAGGTAGGCATCATTTGACGCTCCAAAAGGGGCTGGGCACAGCCTCCAGGCCATCCTGCTTAAGGACGATAAACATCACCACACACCTAAGCTCTTTGTCCACTGTCTGGGAGAAATACACATCTCATTACAGGGGAGTCATTAGGGGCCAAGTGATAGCTGGACACTGGCAGGAAGTCTTTTGGTTTAGGCAGGAAAATTAAAGCTTTCTAAAAGTGTAATTTCCAAAATAGTCATATAAAATCTGCCTTGACCATTAAGTTGGACTTGAAATTACCATTAAAATGAGTCCTTGAATCATTTTTCTAGCTATTCCCAAACTGCTTTAGCAGTTAATAAATGTAACAGTGTAAGTCAGTGTTAACCTATGGGACAGCCAGCCCTGCCACAGTGAAAATCAACTTTGGAGGTTTTTCACTGCCAGGACATGTAAAACATTAAATATACATGTCCTACTTTTTAAATACTCTGCACGTAGCCCTTTTGGCTTTTAAGGCCTGGCATAGGGGTAACTTATAAAGTATTAAAGAGGGCAGTTTAGGCCTCAGGCTGCAATAGCAGACCTGGAGACATGTTTTACAGAGCTACTTTAGTGGGTGGCACTATGAGTTTTGCAGCCCACTAGTAGCTTTTAATTTACAGGGTCTTGGTACATGTTGTAACATATACTAGGGCTTACAAGTAAATTAAGTGTGCAAATTAGGGGTATGTCAATTCTAACATGTTTAGAGGGGAAAGCACAAGCACTTTACCACTGGTTGGCAGGATTAAAGCATGCATAGTCTTCTGGCCAGCAAAAATGGGTTCAGTAAAAGAAGACAAAAGTCTGGGGAATATCACATAAAAGATGGCAATTTCCAACAGCTATACACTTACAGTCATCCATCCATTCAGCCTTTTGCTCCCATTACCTCTCCCTATAAATTCCTGAGGTTTCCTCTGCGCAGTCCCATGTTGCCAAGTTCCTAGAGTGACTGACCCTTACAAAGATCCCCACTGAACATGTGGAGTCCATGGAGAGCCCGTTTAGGGAACCAGAGATTCGGGACGCTTTACAAACTGTAAATCTTGCTCCTCAATGGCCTCCCGATTGAGTTATATGGTCCGTATATTGAAGTCTTGGTCTAGAGATTGGCAGTATTATACAAATCAGCACTCAAAGAAGGCACACTAACTCCTTACATATGAGAAGCTCTTTAGGTTTCCCTTCCCAAGTCAGACCGAGACACCATGGATGTCTCCTTCTTCAGGCCCCTAGCCATCCAAAATAATGATTACAAGACACTAAGCAAAATTCTAGCAGCCAGATTACAGGTTGTGATACCTGACCTGGTCTATCCTTACCAAAATGGATTTATCCCTGGCAGATCAACTTCCCTTACCATATGCCACCTCCATAAACTGCTAGAGGAAGCAACGTCAAAATGGCCGTTTGTTACCTGCTGAATGCTAGATCTAGAAATGGCATTTGACATGCTAAACAGTGACTACATGTTCACAGTACTACAGGAAGTGGGACTGCATCACAGGATGATCACATTACTATACACACAGCCCTTATTTAGGGCAAAAATTGTTCAGCTCATTTTTGGATGGAAACATTCTCTAATAGACCTCCACCCCTACCCTGAGTGCCCAATTGTACTGATTTCTGGATCCCTAATGGTGATTTTGGTGTCATAGGCAAACACGTATCATGCATGTGTGCCATGACATAGGCCTGTCTAATGGATTGTGGTATTGATGGACCAGGAGGGGCTCCCAAAGCGCTACCCTCACAGTGGTGGAAGGCTACTGCCATTCCCTGGAGTTAAGCAGCGCAAGTGTGTTGGTGGCAGCATACTATGTAGTGATCAGTAGGAGTGAATAGGTCCTTTTTAGGTCTCACCTAGCGTTGCAGCGCGCATGCGCTGCTCGCTCGGCGAGACATATTGTTAATGAGGAGATTTCAGAAGGGGACTTGAAGCCCCTCCCCTCTTTTTCATTGGCTGGCGTCAAGGTTTATGCTAAACGGTGGCCTGCCATTGGAAATTAGGTTTTTGTGTTGCCGCCCTTTCCCCTTTTCGTCCGGCCCATCCGGGCAGGATCGTCTGCTTTGCGGCTGTCGCGAAGCAATTTCTTATCTTTAGGGGGCCATCTGTTTCTAATTAGCAGTATCAGGTTACTTGTCTTGTTTTCGTTTCGCGTCCGAGTCGGCGCGCGCAGGGGCCATCTGTTTTTTCAAGTCCGTGTAATGCTTGTTTTGGGTAGGCAGCGCAGCAGCTTGTTATTTATCCCTTCTCGACACTCGCGCGCCCGAACCCCAGACAGCGTTGCTTTTCTTCGGAAGAGCAGGACAAGGGATATTCTCATAAAGAGTGCGCTCTTACGATTAGTATTGTTTTAATTACTGCTGCGGCTCTAATTGAATCAGCCGGAGCACGTTAAAGAGAGGAATGGCAAACAGTAGGTAATTGAATCAGCCGGAGCACGTTAAAGAGAGGAATGGCAAACAGTAGGTTATAGCAGTGGCCTTCTTCCATTTGTAACTTATTTAATTCGCTTTCGGTTTCCGGCCGCATTGGTGACAGCTTTTTTTTGGGTAGGCAGCGCGGCAGCTTGTTATTTATCACTCCTCGACACTCGCGCGGACAAGGGATATTCTCATAAAGAGTGCGCTCTTACGATTAGTATTGTTTATATTACTGCTGCGGCTCTAATTGAATCAGCCGGAGCACGTTCAAGAGAGGAATGGCAAACAGTAGGTAATTGAATCAGCCGGAGCACGTTAAAGAGAGGAATGGCAAACAGTAGGTTATAGCAGTGGCCTTCTTCCATTTGTAACTTATTTAATTCACTTTCGGTTTCCGGTCGCATTGGTGACAGCTTTTTTTTGGGTAGGCAGCGCGGCAGCGTGTTATTTATCACTCCTCGACACTCGCGCGCGCAATTTTCCAGTCCAAAGTCTTGTGTGTCGCGGATATCTTTTTATCCGAACCCCAGACAGCGTTGCTTTTTTTCGGAAGAGCAGGACAAGAAATATTCTCATAAAGAGTGCGGTCTTACATTAGTATTATTTTAATTACTGCTGCGGCTCTAATTGAATCAGCCGGAGCACGTTAAAAAGAGGAATGGCAAACAGTAGGTTATAGCAGTGGCCTTCCTCCATTTGTAACTTATTTAATTCACTTTTGGTTTCCGGCCACAGGGCGTGCACGTGCACCCAGAGACTTTACATTGCTTTTGGGGCATTCCACTGGCTCCCGGGGAGAGGGGAATTTCACATGACGGCAAGAAGGTACAAGAAGGTACACGAAGGGACCGTGGGCTATGGGGTAACATTACTGGACATGCCTGAGGCCAGAAGAGCTGGAGAGACGCCGGAGGGTGGGTTGTTAGTTGCATAAGATAAAATTAGCAACAACTATGACTTAGTTGTATATAGTATTGATAATGCTTCTATTTTGAAATGATGAGACCGTGAAAGAACTTTAACGAATCTGTTAGAAGTTACATCAAAGGCAGTAAAGGGTGGTACTGACGCAGAGTTAAGATTTTTTTTTATCCTGAGGGTGAGGGCAAAAAGGGAGAGCCCAATGGGGACCCGTCTCAGCAGCTGCTTTTTAGAACTGCCAGTGCTGAGCACCGGCAGGACCCAATCCACTTAAATCCCTGATTATCATTCCATCATGAGTTCTGCAGGTTGAAAAGAGGGCTAGCAGAGTCATTGCACATCACTCTTTCCAACTCTTTCCGAGCTGTAAAACTTTGAACCTGGCAACATTTTTAGGTGGGAAATTACCTGGTTTGAGTGGTCTAGGGCAGTTATTCGTGGCCACAAACCTGTTTTGCTGCTGCTCTCTTTACCTCCTGCTCGTTTACCACATTCCATTCGAATTTCACACTTTGGTGTCCAGGGGTGGGGCTTCCTCACAGAGCCCCCTCAGTCCTTCCTGCAAACCCCTCTCAATAAACATCTCCATGGGGTGCCTGTTGTCCCTCCCCCGTCCCCCGCCTCCCCCTCATATTTCCTACACAAAGAACCCCTTCCCGCATCAGCCTAGCCTCACCTCTTTCCTGGCTCGTGCAATTCAAGAAGCTCTAAGTAGCGCCCACTACAGACTGAACTGCCCCTTGGCGCTTAAACAGTGGGAGTAACAATTGCACCACACAATGCAACTTATCATGATAGCTTCGGAAACATCATAGGCCCAATTAAGAGCCGGGATCTGCAGTGATATTAATCTCACACCTATCCAAAAGTAATGGTAACATCACACCTATAGCTGCAGTGACAGTAATCTCACACCTATAACTGCAATAATGGTAATCTCACACCTGCATCTGCAGTGATTGTAATCTCACACCTATCTAAACAAAAAATGATCACACACCTATATCTGCAGGAATACTAATCTCCCACCTATATATGCAGTGATACTAATATAACACGTATATCTGTAATTACTGTAATATCCACTCACAGTACTTATTCAAAAATGAGTAGATATTAACTTTTTTAATGCATTAGATTAATGTGATAAAAAAAAAACATTACTAAAAGCCACTACCATTTACAATACAAAACTCACACTAGTACAAATGCAATGCAATAGATTTCGCAATTACAACAAAGTGAACTATTGCCATTTTGCATTACACCATTTAATTAATGCTTCACAAAGGGAAAAAAAAACAATAACAGTTACAATGCCACTAGCTCAAAATAATGTCAGTGCGAGACCTATTGCATTGTAAATGCTTGTTAACCTGTGTCACTGGAGTGATGCTTACAGGCTCACTAACTTTTAAAGTTCCGCTGCTGTGTGCTTAACTGACCCTTGGCCTACATCACATTGGTGTGAAGTCCTGCGCAGCACACAGGTGGTGTATCTGCGCTGGGTGTATGTGTGCCTGGGCATGGTACAATACAGGAATAATGCAGTACTGAGCAGTGCGTGCATGGTGAATGCATGTGCTGGCCATATTTGTGCCTATGAGCAGTACAGTAAATGAAGGGCTCAGTGCGTGCATGTTAAATGCATGTGCTCGGTGTTTGTGTGCCTGTGAGTGGTACAATACATGAAGAACACAGTGCGTGCATGTTAAATGCATAGGCTATGTTGGACTTGGCCTTTTCTGCAGGGGCATCTCCAAACTTTTTGCCTTCACCTTCCTGTTTTCTGAACCCGTTTTTGTTGACTTTTAGGACTCTGCACACTTACCCCTGCTAATCAGTGCTAAAGAGCTTTTGCTCGTTCCCTAAACCATGGTAAAATTGGCTTACACCGAATTGGCACATTTAGTTTACTTGTAAGTCCCTATTAAAGTGGTTCTACTTGTACCTAGGGCCAGGAAATTAAATGCTACTAGTGGGCCTGCAACACTCATTGTGCCACCCACTTAAGTAGCCTTTTAAACATATCTCAGGGCTGCCATTGCAGCCTGGGTGTGAAGTTATAAAGCTGCCATTTTGACCAGGCAAAATAAACCTTTTTCCAAGCCTAAACCTTTCCTTTTAATACATATAATTCATCCCTAGGGTAGGCCCTAAACAGCCCATAGGGACGGGTGCAGTGTATTTAAAACGTGGGGCATCAACTTTTAAGTTTTACATGTCCTGGTAGTGAGAAACTCTTAAATGTGTTTTCACTACTGCAAGGCCTACTACTCCCATAGGATAACATTGGGTTAGCGCATTACATTTAATAAGTGATAACTTTCAATTGGGAGCAGGAAGGAATGTCAATTTTGATGTCTAAGAATTGTAATTGAAAGACTCCTTAATGGTAAAGTCGGATTTTAAGTCACAATTCTGCAAATGCCACTTTTGGAAAGTTGCTATAGCTGCACAAAAAGATGATGGATGGAATACTGAACATGCTAGCTTAAATCCAATGGCATAGTGAGTACGGGATCCATGTCTGGGCATACCCTTCCCACTTTGGGTGACTATAGCAACACAAATAGATGATGGACGGAATGCTGAACATTGTCAAACAATCACCCCCAGTACAGAGATCCGGGCCTAAATCCAACATATTTTTGCTCGCCATGCCAGTTTGGATCCATTCATATGCAAATCAGTCTTGACCCTGCTCTCATGGGAACAGTCTAGCCCGAACTGGCAAGCTAGGTCCTCCCTGGAACGGAAACAAGCATCCGACTCCTTCCTTATAAAAAAAGGCGCTTGTCATGGATCCCCGCTCTCACCCCTGTTATATGTGCTGGCAATGGAGCCCCTGGTAGCTGGTAAAGACTGGGGGATTGCCCTGGGCAGGTAAACTCATATCATGATGTGTTTATATGCAGATGACTTCCTGGTACATTTAAGGGAGATTCGTGAGGGAATAGCAGACGTGGCGAGTGTACTTTGCACCTTTAAGGTGGCCTCTGGTCTTGGGGTGAACTGGTCAAAATCTTGCCTGTTCCCATTAAATCCCAGTTACACAACATAGGTTATTGAAGTAGACAGGCATCATGTCTGCTAGAAGAGTTCTACATTCCATTTCTAGATATAAACATTTATCACACAAATAAATACCTCCTAAATGACAAACTGATGCAAACAGTCTCCTCACTTAGAGCTCAGATAGTATTTTGAAGGACCCTGCCCCTGACAGTCCCAGGCGGAGTAGCCATCACTAAGACAGTGATACTGTAGTGACTACTTTATTACTATTCCTGGTAAAATGGGTACCAAGGAGCCTCTTCTGAACATTAGGTTATATGATGGGCGATCTCATCTAGAGCGGCGAAAGGTGCAGAGTCATGCTGGCTAATCTCAAGCTCTCCACATTTTGAGGAGGCTTGAGCACCCCAGGCTTTGAACACTATTATCCTGCAGCACAGCTACAGTGGACAACCCAGTGGTGAGCTGCCTGGCACGAGGTCAGCCTCCTTTACACGCAGTTGGTGTTAGACATCACCTGTAGAACTTTTCTGCTCAAAGCCCCCTTACCGGAGTCTTCCAATAGACTAATGCGCATAGCATTCAACAGTTATCACGGAGCCTTAAACATCTCCTCCATTGTTGTACTCTATGCACCACGGATTCCCCTGTTGTTTCGGGGGGGGGAGGGACAGACTCGGACTACCCCTCAAATACATGAAAAAGCATCCGTTGCGGTCAACGGAACGTTTCCGTCATGCTCAACAAAATAAAACAGAAACAGACAGAAAATGTCCAAACAAGCATGGTCAAAGGCAAAAAAAAAAAATGAAGGCACACCCACAACTACTCATATATAAAGGGCCAAAATCCTTACCATGATCCTTTGCAAATTCAACAGACCTGCCAGCAGACACCACCACTACACTGCACTGATACATACACTCAAAACCAACCCACCACACAACCTGTACACCACCAGTACCTGTCAAATACCACACTCAAAAACACACACCTTTACTCATACTCACTCACCCTCACCTTCACACTCACCCACACATCCATCTCCACCACCACCCATCACCATGCCCCCAAAGAAGAATCCAAAGTTCACAGACAGTGAGTTGGAAGTCATGGAAGATGAAATTCTCAGAGTAGAGCCACATTTATTTGGCACCTTGGTCCAACAGACCCCCCGGTCCCAGAAAACCAAGACGTGGGAGAGGATTGTCAACAAGGTGAACGCTCAAGCACCTTGCCTACGCACAACGGACGATATCAGGAACAGGTACTATGATGTGTGAAGGAGGGTCAAGAAGCTCATCAACAAAGAGCACAAACTGAGTCAGCGGACTGGCGGTGGCCCTCCTGCAACACCTGTGCACTTCACTACCTGGGAGGAGAAGGTGCCGGCCATCCTTCCACCGGAGGGCGTACATGGAATATCAGCAGTACCAGAGCCTTGTGAGTACAGACATCACTGTCAAGGACACAGCAATACAAATCAGTGTCAGCAAAGCCATAACAACATTACGCAAATGAGCCTGTTAGACAAACAAAATACCTGCAATCTCAGAGTAATATGTAATTATTTCATGATATGTAACAACTTACTAAAAAACACAGCAAGGCTTTGGGCTCAAAACAGCAACCACCACTGTCAGCCATCTTGCCAGCACTGTTTCACTCACTCACAGGGAAGCTGAGTCACAGGAAGGAAGGTTGAGATGGCTGGGAAGGTGGGTGTAGCTGAAAGCATGATGGGAGTCGTAATCACAGCCAACAGTCCTCCTCCCACATGGCCCAACAATCCCACCTTGAACCATGCTCATCTCACAGGGAGTGGAAAAGTACTGGCAAGATGGCTGACACATGGGCCTTAGGTATGAATTGGCTACAAGTCACAACTAGGCCCTGGCCCTCTCACACCAGTTCTCACTCTCAGCCATCTTCACTGTACATTTCCACTCACTGTCTGGGGATGCATTGTCCCAGGTGTGCTCCCTGGCCTGGCTGGGAAGGTGTGTGGAGTACAGGACATGGTGTGAGTTGCAGTCATATCACACATCACTACCCACACACAAAGCAACATGTCCATCAGTGACAAGGGATACCTGACAGGGAATGGAAGGGCCACAACAAGATGGCTGACACTGTTGCATGGTGTCATGTACACACAGCACTGTTGGGATCTGCATTGAACTCCTACTTCATGCAGCGTTGTCAGCATCCTTGCCACTACACTCCCTTCACTGTCATTGATACTTTGTCCACGAAGAGTAAGCTGGACTGGGTGGGAGGAGGGGTAAACTTCCAGCAGCATAACCCAAGCACACAAACCTCTGTACCTCACAGCTCTGAGCCTGAAAAAGCAGGAAAACAGCCCTGGTTAACTCATCTGTCCATAGAGGACAAGGACAATATACATGATGTGATCAGGCACAAAGCAAAGCAGTCAAACCATTTGCTACTGACAGCTATTCACATGTGTGCAATGAGATAAGAACTAGGAACACATTCATCAAAATACCTTAAACCAAACGCCACATACATTCCGGACTGTGAGTGTGTAGGTAGCCACACCAATTTGACTGCAAACGACATGCACAAACGCCAGCACCCATGCACAAATCTTGAAACATATCGTAAGAGGAAGAGTACGTATATCATTGGAAAAGCACAGATGTGGGAAATACCAACACACCTGTGTCATGCACAGGGTGTCACTTGCCAGTCAATGCCTATGTACAGTCAAATGATCAAAACATGCCCATTGATGCACAGAGCTGGACATGCTCAGCAAAACACTTCTGGTTAAAATCACAATGTTAGCAGAAAAAATAGGCCTGGGTCTGTGACTATACAGGACTATTCAATGTACCAACACTAATCATAATGTACAATAGCAAATGTAATGTGTATGATACGATGAACTGTGCAAAAACACAACAAACATTGTGTCTCTCATCTTCCCACAGGGCCTGCTGGGGACACTGCAGGAACAGAACAGCAATCCCAGTCCCAGACTCTGGGTGACCCTGAGCTCTCCGGTGTGGATGTCTCTCAGCCCTCAACGGATGACGATGAACTGCCTGGGCCCTCCGGTGTGGCTCAACATGAGGCACCAGCAGCCCGAACAACAGCACCTCCTGTGACCACTCCTGCAACATCTGTCAACCCCCAGATGACCTCTACCAACACGGACACACCAAGGCAAGAAAACACAGAGAGCACAGCAACACAGGGCACTCTGGAGTTGGCGGACAACAACACCAGTGTCAACGATAAAGGAGGCTCAGTGTTGTCTGTGCCTGCAACAACAGGTCCTGCTCGTGGGGGTAGGGGTGGTGTGAGGGGCCGTGGGGAGAGGTCCCATGAGGCAGCTGGTGCTGATGACCAAGCTGATTGGCACACATCCTATATGCATATCGAGAATGCACCGGAGACTTTGGCCAGGTAGTTGGGATCCTCAAGGACATGCAACAGCAGCAGGCTGCCCATTATGCCAAAATGGACTCACACATGTCCAGAATGGACTCACACGTGTCCAGAATGGAGTCTAAAATGGATCAAATTGATGACCAGAATGCGGTGCACAGGGACATACTTACCTGCCTACGCCGGATTGCTGACAACATGACCCCACCTCCCTGTGTGCCCACCACATCTGTTGCTACTACATCTGCAACTGCCACAGGGAGGGATGAGGACTCTGGCAGAGAGTCCCCTGAACCGCGGCAGCCTGCACCTGAGGGTCCCCCAGAAAAATGTAAGAGGGGTCGTCCGAAGAAGGACAAATGAGATACAGATGGCTATGCATCCCCCCAGGAAGTGACAACCTGCTCCTGATATCCTCCATTGGGTGCGAAGCGTTCACTTTGTTGACTGTCACTGAACTCTCCCACATGGGATGGAGGGTCTAAGTTGGATCAATGACTCAAATGACTGTGGACTTAGCTCTGAAAATGTCATCTACTACCACCAACTCCTCTGTGAACTTTGGATTTCAAAAATTGGTACAGCACTACCACTTTCCTGTTAAATTTCACACATACACTGCAATCAATCAATCAATCAATCACAGAATTTGTAAAGTGCACTACTTACCCGCGAGGGTCTCAAGTCGCTGGGGAGAAAAAAGGGGGGGGGGTGCTGCTACTGGTCGAACAACCAGGTCTTGAGTAGCCTCCTGAAGGTCAGCAGGTCTTGGGTCTGTCGTAGGCTTAGTGGAAGGGTGTTCCAGGTCTTGGCGGCGAGGTGGGAGAAGGATCTGCCGCCGGTGGTAGTTCTTCGAATGCGAGGGACGGTGGCGAGGGAGAGGTCGGCGGAGAGGAGTTGGTGGTTGGGGACGTAGAAGAGGAGTCGTCTGTTGAGGTAGGCTGGGCCAGTCTTGTGGAGTGCCTTGTGTGCGTGGATGAGGAGTTTGAAGGAGATTCTCCTGTCGACGGGGAGCCAGTGCAGGTTCCTCAGGTGGGGGTGATGTGGCTGTGGCGTGGTACATCGAGGATCAGGCGTGCGGAGGCGTTTTGTATGCGTTGCAGTCGCTTGATGAGCTTGGCCGGGGCTCCCGCGTAGAGGGCGTTCCCATAGTCAAGTCTGCTACTGATGAGGGCCTGGGTGACTGTTCTTCTTGTGTCTGTCGGGATCCACCTGTAGATCTTGCGAAGCATGCGGAGGGTGTTGAAGCAGGAGGATGAGACTGCGTTGACTTGCCTGGCCATGGAGAGCGTTGAGTCGAGGATGACTCCCAGGTTGCGTGCGTGGTCGGTGGGTGTCGGGGCTGCTCCCAGCGTCGTTGGCCACCAGGAGTCGTCCCAGGCTGAGGGGTTGGAGCCGAGGATGAGGACCTCTGTCTTCTCCGTGTTCAGTTTTAGTCGGCTGATCTTCATCCAATCGGCGACGGCCTTCATTCCTTCATGGAGGTTGGATTTGGCGGCGAGGGGTCCTTGGTGAGGGAGAGGATCAGTTGAGTGTCGTCGGCGTAGGAGATTATGTTGAGGTCGTGCTGTCTGGCGATGCGTGCGAGCGGGGCCATGTAGATGTTGAACAGTGTTGGGCTGAGGGACGATCCCTGGGGTACGCCGCAGATGATCTCGGAGGCTTCGGATCGGAATGGTGGGAGGCGGACTCTCTGGGTTCTGCCGGTGAGGAAGGAGGTGGCCCATTCCAGGGCCTTGTCTCGGATCCCTGCGTCGTGGAGGCGTGCGCGTAGAGTGCGGTGGCAGACAGTGTCGAAGGCGGCGGAGAGGTCCAGCAGGATGAGGGCTGCGGTCTCACCGTTGTCCAGCAGGATCCTGATGTCGTCGGTGGCGGCGATGAGGGCAGTCTCAGTGCTGTGGTTGCTGCGGAACCCCGATTGGGATGGGTCCAGGATGCTGTTTTCTTCGAGGTATCGGGTTAGCTGTTTGTTGACGATCTTCTCAATGACCTTGGCTGGGAACGGAAGCAGGGAGATGGGCCGGAAGTTCTTGAGGTCTCTCGGGTCCGCCTTGGGTTTTTTGAGTAGGGCGTTGATCTCTGCGTGTTTCCAGCTCTCTGGGAAGGTCGCGGTCTCTGCAATAAATCTTTATTCACACAATACTTGCTTCTGTTGTGAATTAAACATTGTTTGTAATTTAGAGATGATGTCATGTAAAAAAATGCTTGGGCTGGAAAACAAGTACAGCTATTTACCTACTGTTTTGTGAGTAAATGTAACATGACACATATAAGAGATACACACACCAAGGCCAACACAACACAAATAGTACATGGCATACATCCTCATTGTTTCCACTGTTGTAAACTGAAACTACATTTCAATGCACAAACACTAATCATTGTTAGACAAACTGACCATCAGGGCAAATATACAGTATGTAAATGAATGTTGGAAGTGTGTATACAGACGAGGCACACCTCAATGTGGAGCACAGGTTTATTACACAGGCACAACATGTTGCCTCCACAACAAATACAATCAAATCACACTGTGACAATAAGCACAAATTAAACAAGAAATTTGAAAAAGGTCAGAATTGAGTGTGTGGCACAGATTCCTGATCCCAAGAAAAGCTGCACACTGTAACTGCTTTGTATGTCTGGGAGGTCACATGTCTCCATACAACATCCAAAGAACCCTGTGAAGGAGAACCATAGAACAGTCTTGAAATACAAAAGTTTATGCATACATCTCCAAGAGACATTTCATACTTAAAATGTTTATTTTGTGAACACGAGCTAGGAGTCATGTCAACACTGTACTGGTGGACATACTAACTCAATGGACACCAAACAACTCCAAGGATCATGTTAAGTAGCATGCACCCACACGTATACACAGATATTGTACAACAGACACATACCATGCAAAGAAAGTGCTTTGTCAACTCATCATTGCATACTTACAATCATGAGAAAAAGTTGTTGATGAGCTGTCTCCGAACATCCTCCTCCTCCTACTCATCACTCGCAACATGCCCCAGG
Source organism: Calotriton arnoldi (assembly GCA_963921515.1). Taxonomy (NCBI): domain Eukaryota; kingdom Metazoa; phylum Chordata; class Amphibia; order Caudata; family Salamandridae; genus Calotriton; species Calotriton arnoldi. The sequence continues at coordinate 1,755,626 of CAWUFW010001578.1, read as the reverse complement.
GCTGGATCCTCCCCTGCTGGAGGCTGCTGTTCCCCGTCATCTTGAATGAGAGGTAGCCCATTCCTCACTGCCATGTTGTGTAGCATGCAACACACGATGATGATCTTACACACCTTCGCTGGTGCATATTGGAGGGCTCCTCCTGTACGGTCCAGGCAGCGAAATCTGCTTTTCAGTAGCCCAAATGTCCGCTCAATCACTCGCCTGGTCCGCCCATGTGCCTCATTAAAACAAAACTCAGCAGGGGTGACAGGGTTCCTGAGTTGGGTCAGCAACCACGGCATGTTGGGGTATCCAGAGTCTCCTACATTAAAACAGAAAAGACTTCATGTGTCTGAAAACAGGGTACAACCTGACATACAAGCAACACACAACTTAAACAGACAACATTACCCATCAACAAGCCCGGCACGCTGATTTGGCAGCTGAGACATCATCTGTGGGATCCTACTGTTTCTCATAATGTAGGCGTCGTGTGCTGGGGGCGTGGCTAACCAGCCATCATGGCGGACGCGAGTTTGTAAAGCTCCGACAGCATCCCCCTAGTTATCCGGTATATTTATCAGTTAGTAGCGCCATCACTGCCGGCAATGAGCGAGCCCGAGGTGGTGAGGGGTCGCTGCCACTGCTGAAACTGCTGGGAGGCAGAGACAGAAGCTGGGGGCGCCATCGGCGTTGAGCGCGGCGCTGCGGCCTATCTGCGTGGCGGCGGTGATCAGGCCTGACTGCCCCTGAAGGGAGAAGTGCCCCGGTGAGGCCCACGAGGCGAACCCACGGAGGTGGCGGTGGTTCTCCGACCTGGCTGGCCCCTCGCTGCGGAGGCCTGAGATCGCACTTTGCTGTGGGGAGCGCTGCGGCCTACCTGGGAGACCGCTGTGCGACGCCGGAGGTAAGGACCGACTGCGCCTGAGAGAGGGAGCGTGGCGCTGCGGCCTACCTGTGTGGCGGCGGTGATCGGACCCGACTGCCCCTGAAGGGAGAGGTGCCCCAGTGAGGCCCACGAGGCGAGCCCACGGAGGTGGCGGTGGTTCTCCGACCTGGCTGGCCCCTCGCTGCGGAGGCCTGAGATCGCCCTTTGCTGTGGGGAGCGCTGCGGCCTACCCGGGAGACTGCTGCGCGACATCGGAGGTAAGGACCGGCTGCGCCTGAGAGAGGAAGCGCGGCGCTGCGGCCTACCTGTGTGGCGGCGGTGACCAGGCCTGACTACCCCTGAAGGGAGAAGTGCATCCGGTGAGGCCCACGAGGCGAGCCTGCGGAGGCGGCGGTGGATCCCCGACCTAGCTGGCCCCTTGCTGCGGGGGCCTGCGATCGCCCTCCGAGGGGAGAGCGCTGCAGCCTGCCTGGGAGGCCGCTGCAGGACGTTGGAGGTGAGGACCGGCTGCGCCTGAGAGAGGGAGTGCGCCCGGGGGGGCCTGCGGGGTGAGCCTGCTACGGACGGAGTGGTTCCCCAGCCGAGCCGGGCCCCCTAGGCTGCTGGAATCAGTGAGCGCTGAGTGCCACGACGAGACACTTGCCTGAGGTAGAGGAGGGGCGGACGACTGCGGCTGCCGCCTGACGGTCCCGGGGCCTAGCGCGCCAGGAGCAGTGTCAAGGGAGAAAAGCGGGCACTGATCCCCCGGTGGCCACGAGAGCCTAACTGTTTGAGGGGCTGCAGACGACAGGAGTCGACGCAAAGGTGCGGGGCCCTGGGCGGGAAGCTGCAGGGCATCCATGTAGCTCACGTCCTGCAAAGGCACGCCACACCGCGGCCCAGCGGTGATAGGAGGCGATGAACGGCTGCGGGTGATGCCCGGCGTGACTCCCTGAGGCCCTGCCCCCCTGGAACGAGTCCCCCGGTTGGACACCCTAGACCGGATTGTCACACCCTAGCCCTGGAGCACAGGCGGCGGGGGGGAAGCCTTGAGTGATCGGGGCGAGGGGAGACGAACAGACTGAAGCCCCGGGCCGTGACGGTGAGCCGGAGTGGCCTGTAACTGGTGCGAAACGAGCGCACAGTGGATTAGCGCTGCTGTGGCGACCCACTGAAGTGGTGGCATAGCCGTGGGGGCAGTGAGTTAAAACGCTGGGGCAGTGAATTGCTAAGGAGGACCCCCAGCCTAATGACTCGCCGTGAGTTGGCACTACGGGACGGCCACAGACCTGGCTACCGAGCCACTGAGAGAATGCTCTGAAAGCGGCAGTGCGGAACCAAAACATCCATACGGTGGAGGTGGCCCGTGGAGGTGAGGAGGCGGACACCAAACAACCAAGAAGTAATGGTCACACGAGGAGAGATACTGCACCACCTGGTGAAGTTGTAGATCACCGTCCCGCGAGAAGGAGCACGGAGGCGCATTGCTGGGGGCCTGTGAAGTGGTGGCGCTAGTGCGGAGGAGATCTCGCCCTGCAGCCCCGTGGGTGAATGCTGACAGCGCAACAGCTTGTGATGGGCCGAATGCGGGCAAAAATACAACAGGGACCACTGCGTGCGGGGGGGTCGGAGCCTGCCCACATACGAGAGGAGGGAGAGATGGAGCTGGCGTCCGCGGCGGTGGCCGCCAAGCTCGACTCGGTGCTAGCCGCGGTAGAGAAACTTGGGACTGCACTAGATAACACCAGGACCTCTCTGGAAGCCCGAATAGATAAGGTAACGTCGGACTTCACGCTTTTACATGCTGACCATCGGAAACTGGCCGAGAAGGTGACCGCTCACGATCAGACACTCAAAGAACTCCAGTCCGTCACCCAAAGTCATGCGGCGGCGCTACAGGACATGATCGACCGAGTGCACGCCTTGGAGGATAGAGTCGAAAACGCGGAGGGACGCTCGCGCCGCAACAATGTACGCGTAGTGGGCCTTCCGGAGGGGGAAGAAGGGAGAAACCCGGAACAGTATACCGAGCACTGGCTAAAGGAACTGATGCCCCCGGGAACGTTGTCGCCCCAGTTCGTGGTGGAGAGGGCGCACCGCGTACTGGCACTGAAACTGCAGCCGGGCGCCAGACCTCGCCCGTTCCTCTTAAGACTTCTCAATTACCGGGACAGGGATGCGGTGCTACGTGAAACCCGGAAGCTGGGCGACCTCAAAGTGAGCGGCAGCCAAGTGATGATGTTCCCTGACTACACTGCCCTTGTGCAGCGCCGCAGAAGCAACTACATGGCGGTAAAGCGCCAACTCCGGGAACTGGAGTTACCCTACTCCCTCCTGTTCCCAGCTCGACTGCGAGTGGTTGCAAAAGGAGAGACCCGCTTCTTTGACTCCCCGGCAGAGACGTGGGACTGGCTGGAGGAGACGGGCCTCTGGACAGGAAAATGACCCTCTGGCCAAGACGAGGTCAGACCCACAGGCAGAAGACCGAGACGACGGAGCAAGCGCGGGACGCCGCGCTATGCCAGGGCAGGACGGCAGCCCCGAGTCCGGAAAAAAGCAGAATGGAACGACGAGGAGTCCTGGATGCAGTTGCGACCCTTGGAGCCCCGCACAGTAAGGAGCGCCGAGGAACAGGGAGACGCGACTCATCGGCGGCCAGTGGCGCATCGTCTCCATCTACGGTGATGTCGGAGGATCTCTGCATGCCGGCAGTGACCCCGCAGACTGCTGATGGTATCATCTGATGAGGGGCCGAGACACTGGACTTTGTTGTAGGGTGCCCACGCAAGTACACTATTGTTTATGGGTCATAATGTCTTCATGGGGCGATAATGATGGTGAGGGGCATGGGAGGGGCGGTGGGCATTGTACATGCACTGGGGGCTAACCAGATGGCCACACACTACATAGTTGGCTGTGACGCATACTTGCCCACAATGATATGACTGAGAAGTGGTGGTGGTCGATCCCCGCCTATGACGGGCTTGATTTGCTGCCCTGGACAATTATTTTGATGGCGCTCTCTCTGCATGTGACAAGGGGGTAGCTACTGAGGAGCGATGCTTAGATACACGACCCCACCAGGCAGTATACTGAACTAGTTCATACTAGCAGGCTATTGCAAAGATTGGACGGACATCCTCGCGGAGTCCGTCCTATCTGTTATGATGTTTAAAGTTGACCTACGGGTTTTGTTGCAGCAGACCGTCACACCCTTGCACACCCCTGGCCGGGACACACTGACAGCTCTTATGCGCCTGTTGCTGCAGCGATACACTCACTCCAACGATGACGACAGTTAATGTAATCACATGGAACATACGAGGAATGCACACACCCTCACGGCGCTATTCCATATTTGCATACCTTCAGCGACATTCGACCAGCATCGCCCTCTTGCAGGAAACACACATGACACAGACGGAGCTCGAAAAGCTGCGTAGGCGCTGGAGAGGGCAAATGTATGGCACCACATACTCTGCGCATGCGAGGGGCACGTTGGTCTGGGTGAGGGCGGGGGTCCCGTTTATCTGTGAGGAGGTGGTAATAGACCAGGAGGGCAGGTACACTTTGGTTCGTGGGAAACTTAATGGTCAACCAATACTGATGGGATCAATATATGCCCCAAATGTAGATCAGATACCCTTCTTGACAAGACTGTCAATGGCCCTGACTCCCTATGTAGGGCTCCCTTGGTTCCTAGGGGGGGGATTTCAATTCGGTACTCAACGTACAATTGGATAGGTCCTTCCCCCCCCTCCACAAGACGCTTGCTACATCAAACGCGCGAGCGCTGGAGGACTGGCTATCGTACTGGGCAATGTCAGACATCTGGCGCGTCTTAAATCCTAGTGCGCGTATTTACTCTCATTACTCAGCAGTACACGGCCTACATGTAAGGTTGGATAGGGTGGTGGCATCCCAATCCTTACTACCGTTGGTCATGAAGTCCGAGTACATGGGGCGGACACATTCAGATCACAACCCATTGTGGCTACAACTGGGCTGGGCGGCAGGCCGCCCGCCCATACCCACATGGCGACTCCAGGTGACCGCACTGGAAGACCCGGAGTTTCGCGCGTCACTGGGGACGGCTATTCTCACATATCTTGAACTCAACGAAGATACGGCTAGTAGCGCCCTAGTGGAATGGGACGCCCTTAAGGTAGCGGTTCGGGGACACTGTCTGGGGGCCACATGGAATATACGCAGGCAACTATCACTTTCCCTCGCCCACCTAGAATCCCAACTGTTACAGCATGAGAATGGGAGGGGGGAGGCGGGTAGATGCTCGACCCAACTGGCCGAATTGCGCGCCCAACACGCGGAACTCCTAGAGCGGCTGCGGTGCCATAATTACGCGGCACACACAGCACGCATCCACGCCTCGGCTGACCGGGCAGGCCGCCTACTGGCCTGGCTGATAGCACAAGAAGACAAGCGGGCCCCGATTGGCGCCATACGAATACCGGACGGCACACTAGTGCACACACAAAGCGAAATACACAGGGCAATGACAGATCACTATACACAACTGTACCTCTCCCGAGGACACTGCTCTGACAATGACCTAGCAAGATTCCTAGGCCCGGCCCAATTACCCAGGGCCTCAGCTACCCAGCAGGCCGCACTCAATGGCCCTCTTACATTGGAAGAGATTGGGGATGCAATCGGCGCTATGGCATCAGGGAAAACGCCGGGCCCGGATGGGCTGCCGGCCGAATATTATAAGGCCTACAGAGAGTCCTTAGTACAGCCCCTCCACAAGCTATACATGGCAGCACTGGCGGAGCACACACTGCCCCCCTCGATGAGAGAAGCCTACCTGGTTTCCTTATTGAAACCGGGCAAGGATCCCACGTCCCTTGGTTCATACAGACCCTTGGCGTTATTGAACGTGGACTGCAAACTCCTTGCCAAGATCCTGGCGGACCAATTGGCGCCAGTGGTACCGGGGTTAATACATACGGACCAGAACGGATTTGTCCCCAAGCGGAGCACGTCATTGAACCTGCGACGATATTTCAGGGTGGCAACGGACAGTGTACACGCCTGGCCTAAGGCGGGGTGCCTCATGTTAGACCTAGAGAAGGCATTTGACTGCCTGGAATGGAGTTTTCTAGCGGGAGTGCTATTGAAATACGAGCTAGGCCCGGACTTCCTTCAGATGGTTGGCCTACTTTACAGAGCCCCCACAGTCCGCGTGTGCCTGGGACCGTATATCTCTGACGCCATACCGGTGTGCAGGGGCACTAGACAGGGATGCCCTTTGTCACCCTTATTATTTGCACTGGCTAAAGAGCCGCTGGCGGCCAGATTGCGAGATGTGGCAGGAGGGGGCATACCGCTGGGAGACGCGGTGCACCATGTGTCCCTGTACGCGGACGACCTGCTGGTTTACGTGCGAGACGTAAATAATATACCACCGCAGCTGGCAACCATCCTTCAGGATTTCGCGGTCCTCTCGGGGCTCCGGGTCAACGTGAGTAAATCCTGTCTCTATGCGTTTTGGGAGGGACTTCAGGACCCAGGGTATACGCTCAATGGTACACAGGTACAGTGGCAAGAATGCACTTTTCGGTACCTGGGGATTCAGATATATCGCCAACCCAAAGATCTGATGGATGGCAATCTGGGGAGGGCAGTGACGGCCATTCGGTCGCAAATGGGCTTCTTGGGCACGCTCCCATTGACGGTCACAGGTAGAATGGCGCTGACGAAGATGGTGATCCTCCCTAGGCTTCTGTACTACTTCGTGAATTTACCTCTCTACGTTCCGGCCGCCTTCTTCACTACGTTTACTAAACTGCTCCGGGATTTTATATGGGGGGCTGCACGGCACAGGGTGGCGCTGACGAAACTGTACCTGCCAACTGACCAGGGGGGACTAGCGGTACCATGCTTTGAGCATTATTATCTGGCAGCCCAGATACAATGGATAGCCAGATGGCTCGTGGACAGAGACAGGGATGATACTGCAACCACACTACCACCGTATTCGTTAGCACACATAACCAGCCTCTTCCACCCAGCTGCTAGGGCTGCACGGCCGACACCGCTGCTGCTGGCAGTGGTGTACCGGTGCTACCGTAGATGTCTATACCTCACAAGAGACGTCGTCCCGTATGCACCCGCGATACCATTGGAGGGCTCCCCTAGTGGACTGGGGGTACTATCAGCTGCGGCCCTTGCGGACTGGCGGGCAACGGAGGTACAAACCCTGGGAGATTTATACAGGGACAGTGCGCTTATGTCATATGAATCCTTGGTGGTTGAAGAGGGATTACCGCCAGGGCAATTTTTAATGTATCGTTCACTGTTGGCGACGCTAACAGACAGATGGGGAGAAATGCACACGGAGCCGGCCCAACACCTCACTATTCAGTATCTCCATGTTATGGGAAGGGGCAGACACCTGGTTCGCTGGTTCGCGTCATCACTCCGAACACATGTAGCGGTCAAACTGGATCCACTCCGCCAAAAATGGGAACTGGACTTGGGGCGACAATTAGCGGATAAGGAGTGGGAAAAGATACTTAGAAGCCCGGTGTGCATACCCAGGAACATGCGATTCCGACAAATACAACTATTTATTCTCCACAGAGCGTATCTCACACCTGAACTAATAAATAGGTACTTTCACCGTACTGACGCAGTGTGCCCCAGATGTGACGAACTTGGAGCCGGGTTGATTCATATGCTCTGGAGCTGTCCCAACATACTCACCTATTGGCGTGAAATCCGTGAGCTCTTGCAGCAGTGCACGGGCCGCGACCTGCCCTTTGAATGGACGGTAAACCTACTCCATCATTTCAGGCGAACTCCAGCCACAAAAGTTACCTCTCGGTTCCTGAACTTGGGATTAGTGGTAGCTAAACGACTCCTGACCAAACGCTGGAAAGCGAGAGACCCCCCACATACACAGGCATGGCGATACTCACTATTGGCATGGGCTAAGGCAGAAGGCATCGCCCTCCGGCGGGAGGAAACACTGGGGTTACGGCAGGAGCCCATAGCAGCCAGCTGGGAGGGATTATATCGTAGTCTGCAAAATGGGGAGGAAGACCTTACCGGGAGCTCATCCACGTAGAAAGGGAGAGAATGATGGTCAGCACACTGGTAGTACCCTCTGTATGGTTCCTTACACAGCTGTGATAGGCGGATTGTCTGGGGTGAGGGCTGGTGGGGAGAGGCGCAGACAGTATGGAGGCTACGGTGGTGTAGTCCCGGGGGGGGGGGAAGCACTGGGGAGAAACATTGCAAAAGGGTCGGTCAACGCTGCTGTTGTTGTTGTTCTCACTATTATTCTTATGTTGTCTCAACTTTACTATCTGTTTAACCAGCCGCATTATATGAACCAAAAGGACCTTAAACAACGACATGTCGACAAAATGCCTGGACTGATCTAATAACCTCTGTCTGGACACGATGGGCCGCACATGTTGGATCAACTTATTGCTAGCTAAGAGGCCCTACAGATGTCATTAACATGTAATGTAATACTCCACACCTATAACAGAGATCTGTATATTGAGGTATAGCGGAGGGATAGATATGTACAATTGTATACCGACTGTCTGTTGCCTTTCATGCCTATGTTCATATTTACAAATACAATAAAAACAGATTCAAACAAAAAAATGTATGCGTCGTGTGCTGATCCGGGGAAACGCGCACAGACATGTGAGATTGTCATGTCAGGCAGACATACCACCAGGGCATTTATAGAGTGGTAATGTTTACGATTCCTGTATGTTTGTTCATTGGCATGTGGTGGGACCAAAGCCACATGTGTACCATCAATGGAGCCAATGACATGTGGCATTCTGCCCAAAGCATAAAAGTCACTCTTGATGTCAGCAAACTGTCCTGGTGTTGGGAACTTGATGTACGTGTTCAGGAAATGTAACATTGCCTCCAATAAATCTCAAAGCACATGGCAAAAAAATTTCTGTGACATCCCACCAGCAGTAGCCACAGTATACTGGAAGGTTCCCGTGGCAAAGAAATGTAGGGCTGCCATCACCTTCACCTGTGGGGGTCAGCGCAGTAGGATATGGGGGTCCAGGCTGCAAATGTGGTGCCAACTGCTCTGCCAACTTCTCAATGAGTGGTCTGGTGAAGCGGTAACGTCTGATGCAGTCCCGTTCTACCATGGTCTCTAGGTCAGGGAAGGGTCTGTGGACAGCTGGTCTCCTGCGGTACATAGGTAACAAATAAAAAAATTCTCAATAAACTTGCAAATGTGGTAAGTAACATGCAAAATATCATATGCTACATCAAAGCAAGACTCAATGAAGTCAGGTGTGTAATGTTGAGCATTGACACAAAGGCCAGCTATGTGACCCTCACACAACATTCAAATTCATAATGGTTTCTGCACAATTGCAAGGCTTTGCTGTGAATAAGCAATGGTGTCTGTCACAGTCCATTTAATCAGACATTACACACTAAACACACACCTAACAAACTATCAAAGATAGATGTTAGTAACAACTGACACATGGTCAAAAGGTACACACACAGGGATCATGTAATGCCACCTGGACACTGTCATGATGTAAGGTCTTACATACATGCACCATCACATACATAAACCCTCATGATGTGCATCACATTTTGTTAGACAAACATACAGGTATGTCTGTGACACAAAGACGCAACAGCAACTCGCATGCCAAACACAAGTTGATGTCTCAAGTAAATATCATCAACAACATCAACAATGGAGTGTGTGCGTTGTACAAGCCTCAGATACTGGGGATTCGCTCAAAATAACTTCACACAATGCACATTCGAAAACACAGTCCATTGAAGCTGTTATTATGGGTGTATGTAACCCGTGATAACACAATGGTATCCTGGGACCGTGTCCAGGTCTAGGAGGGTGATCTGTGAAGTGGTCACTCACAGTTGTGATGTTCCTCACAAACAATGTATTTGGTGCACATGAAGGTTGGCTCATCATGGGAGTGTGAGCTATGAAGTGCTCTGTCCAATATGACATGTGAATCACTGTACCCGCACATGTAAAACAGTAGAACATGATGTTTTGATATACTGTCTGACATGCTGATTGAATAGTGTAGTGCAAAAGAAACAATTGATGGACGGAATGCAGAACAAATCAAAACATTCACCCCCAGCCAAGAGATCTGGGTTAAATCCATCATTCTTTTGCTCACCACACACCCAGATTGAATAGTGTAGGGCACCTGAGCCACAAACAAAACGTGTTGTTGGCATCCTTTGGCTGTTGACTGTAATGGTGACAGACGCGGGTGATTTTTCAAAAGACGCGTTGGATACATCCGAACAGAGGCAGACGCACACATTGGCTATTGGTCGTCATGGGGACAGACGCGGGTGAGTATTCAAGAGATGCGTTGTACACATCCGAACAGAGGCGGACGTACACATTGGCTATTGGTTGTCATGGGGACAGACGCGGGTGATTTTTCAAGAGATGCGTTGTACACATCCGAACAGAGGCGGACGCACACATTGGCTATTGGTCGTCATTGGTCATCATGGGGACAGATGCGGGTGATTTTTCAAGAGACGCGTTGTACACATAGGAACAGAGGCAGACGCACACATTGGCTATTGGTCGTCATGGGAACAGACGCGGGTGATTTTTCAAGAGACGCGTTGTGCACATCCGAACAGAGGCGGACGCACACATTGGCTATTGGCATCATGGGGACAGACGCGGTTTCGCTTTGTGTACGAATCGCGTGCAAACCTATTCTGTTGGTTTACAACTACAATGTATCAAACTCAATAGTGTTATAATGCGGAATATTTGAACAACGTGGTAGGCATGTCAGATGCGTGCAATGTCATGGATTGGCCCAATTTGGATAATGCGAACGACTAGGACCTACCGCTTTGGACGCATGGAACAGAATCTGCCTCTGCTGCACAGATATGTCTGTCTGTTCCCAAGAGACTTCACTTGCCTGCACTACATGCTACTTCACAACATCTCTACCTACCACTGCTGCTGTCTCTGCATCCTCTGGGATCCACAATGGCACGTACTGTGGAGAGGGCACCAGCTTTCATAGAGGAGGAGAACCAGGCCCTGCTGGACAGCCTCCTTCCACAGTACTGCAAGCTGTATGGAAAACCAGGGGAGCAGGTGAGTGTTGATTACACTGCCTTTTCAAATGAGCATTTTTCAAAATAGGCACTACTAGCATTGTGATCCCCAAGGGCAAGTATGCTCACATAGTTATTGTAAGTCTTACAATGTGTAGATTAATGTTCTGGACAGGTACAGTGATGTAAAAGTGTATTTTGTGGGATTGATTTTCATGCACTGTTCTCATGTTGTTGAGGCAGCCTTGCACACAGGACAACTGCCCCTGATGATACTTGTGCAACCTTTATACATTATCCGCCCTTCTAACCATGACCTATATGTCCTAGTGTGTGATGAATAAACATGTAGCATGTGTAGTAATGGTGTGTCACTATGTCATCCTTACAGGTCGACGCCCATCAGAAGCAGGAAATTTGGCAGACCATTGTCCGGGCTGTAAGATCTGTGGGGGTCTTCAAATGCCGCATCCGCCACTGCCAGAAGAGGTGGCAGGACCTCCGTGGCTGGACCTGGAGGATTGCAAGAGTCCAGCTGAAGCTGTCACCTCCTCGCAAAAGGGGTGGACGACGGACCCTGACCCCCCACATGCTCCGGGTACTGACGGTGGTCTTCCCTGACCTGGATGGGCAGTTGAAGGCCAGACAGCAGCAAGGAGGGGGTGAGTATGTGCCATGTTACTGAACTATGTTTGACATGCATGTTGCACTCCCTCAGCCTGGTAACCCTCTCACAGGTCATCTGTCTGCTGAGACACTACTTCTGTGGCTAAATGTAATGATGCCCCATTATCATCTGATACACAGGTGTGTCCCTTTCCGTCTGTGACATGTGTCACTTAGGCCCTGTGTATTTGCTGTAGTCCAAGGTTAATGTTCAGCACCATATACAACAGGTGCATTGAGTTGTCCATCATGAGTGATGTAATTGTCTCACATGTGTCAGCACATTGACTGAAATGGGCCCTGTACTCTGTGTGGAACATACATATATGTTCAAAATGGTGATCTAGGTAAACACAGGTTCGTGAAAAATATGCTACACACCTGTGCAGTAGGTGATATCAATGTTGATGCCTCAGACAAATGAAATGGATAAGTGTTCAAAATGTGTAGTCACCTGCATAGTGCTCTGTGTAATCACGTGTTTCACATGGACCAAGGACAGGTATGCCAACTCAGGTCATCTGAGACACTGTCACATCAGATTTTGGTGTGCCAGGCAACACTTCCACCATTGTAAATTTGATAATCATGTGTCAGTGTGTACAGGCATGACTTTCATGATACACAGGTAGTAAATATAGGTAATGTGCACAGACATCTAATGTCTGGAAGGTGGCTCACATATACAGGACAGAAAATGTGTGTGTCTTCCCTTGACTCTGCATAATGGTGGCTTCAACATGTATGTGTATGCTGCATTACTTTCTTCCTGAGAGCAATTGGAAAGTTCATGTAGACGGATGTGTTAATTCATATACTCCAGTGTCTAAGTAGAACAACGTGAGCTTGTCAGAGTCTTCAAATTGGGTGTAGCACGAAGGGGACATGTACACTTGACCACTACAGATGTTGCTTCAAAAGGGATTACATGATTGTGACACAGTGCTGACTTTCACGTTGTGATTCATTGCCCCTGTAACAATAGTCAGTACAGACTGTTTAGCCACACAGGCCAGTGGCATAGTATGCCACATGAAATTTTGTGAGGGTGCAGTATTTGTACTTGTCTGTTGTCCTGCATGCAGACCATTATAGCATTGACGTTCAAGACATAAGCCCATCATGATGACTGGGGATGGCATTATGTTCAACATGTCAACTTTTCAATTTGTCCATCCCATTTGCTCTGTCACTTCCAGACTCCCTTGCATGAGCTGAGACATGTTTGTAACGACACATGACAGTCAGGAGCATTACAGATCAGACAACAGGCAAATTAGTGCGTTGTTGGCATGTGTTTAGTGATCTTTGAAATACATCTAACTGATGGTTCCATTGCCATCATGTTTTTGGGAACCATGGTTCACTGGCAGACTGACAAGTGCCATGTTCACATATGTGCAATGATTATAATAAGTGACATTAACGTAATGCAAAGGCTTGCTCTGTGATGTGTTGTGCTTAAACTCATGTGTCAAGTCTATGCAGATGACTGATGTGAATCTGTTCCTCATCCTTGCTCACAGCATCATCTACGGCTACTGGAGGAGACAGTTCCATGGAACAAGAGGAAGCGGCTAGCCAGACTGGGTCCACATGGGAGGAGGAGGAGGGACCCAGTGGCAGGGAGGGTGAGGGGAGCCATACTGAGGGCCGGTCTGAAACATCAACATCTGCAGAGGACCAATCAAGCTCCAGTGATGACTCCCTTGTGGTGGTGGGTGTTACCAGAGCAGAGGCCACAACATCAGAGTCTGCCCTCGCCACCACCACCATCTCCACCCTCACAGCTGCTCCCATTCCAAGTGTCTGTGGACCCTCCCGTGTTAGTGAGCATGTCTCCTTCGGGCCAGGCACCGCACCCCCTGCATCTGTCACCCCTGCTGCCCTGAGTGTGGAGTCTGTGGATTTGCTCAAACAGATACATGTGGGGCAGGCATCCATGCTGAGTGTCCTCCATGAACACACCAGTCTTTTGACCCAATTGGTGTCATACATGGAAGGCATGTCATCAAACATGTCTGCCCTACAGCGGACAAGTCAGTCCATGGCCTCCTCACTGACGGCAGAAGTGTCCCTCCTACAGCAGTCCCTCACCCCTCCTACCTCTGCCCCATCCACAGTCCCCACTAACCTACCTGACCAAAGCACACTCACACAGGCACATGCACACACCCCAACAGACACAAGCAGCAAACAGCCACCTAAAACAAAGTCCTGTCCACTGCAGTGGAACCCGACACTCCAGTAGCCCCCATCCCTCCCATAACCCATACTGGTACACCCTAATCCTGTCCCTGCGGTGCCTGGCATGCCCCTAAAGATGCCCATCCAAGGGGAGATGTCCCCTAGTTGTAGCAGTGCAGGCAAGCGAGGGAGTCCGAAGCATTAGGTTTTCCCCCTACAGGACTCAATTAAAATGGACTGGCCATTGGCCATATTGTTCTTCATGTTCAGAATATTTTTTTTATACTTTTGACAACATCCAATCTTTGACTTACACTTTTGCACATAGGTTGGTCTGACATTTGTACACATTGTACAATTTTCCAACGGTACAAGCGTCTACGATGGACATGCAGAATAGAGCATTGATGATGAACACATCATCTGTCTCATCAGTGCAACTTGTTAAACATAGAGTTTGCCTACATGCAGGTGACTTTGGGGACACACATGTACGCAGGCTGATGGAAACAAAGTATTCTGTGTGTTGGAATTGTTGGATCCATGTCCGAGTTTCATTGGGACATGGTAGACCCCTGCCAAGACCAAGCTTGACACAGCTGACCTTACACTGTAGTGACATCACCTCATGGCAGTGTGTAAATCTGTGACATATCCTGAGACCATGGTGTGTGTCATGTGAGCATTGATCTCTGTCTGCAAACCCCATTTCCTGCCAAGACTGTAGTCCCTGCAGATGTTCCTGTTTGAGAATCTTTCTGTGTGCTGAGTAGTCCAGGGCTTTCTCTACCTATTGGACTTTGAGTGTCCGAGATGTGGGTGCACCAGTAGAATGGAGACATGATGGTGACATCCCTGGTTGGGTTTAGACAAGGGCCTGTACTGTGGGCAAACACACATGTGACACATTTTTAATTCCCCGAGTCACATTTGTGCTAGTAACAGCTGCGTATTTTTAATCAGTCATCTGTTTTTGCAAGTTTGGCACTTGTATGTGTCTATGACTGCTCACACTCAGCAGTTTCTATCCTTCCCTATAGCCTGATGCCAACATGTCTTTTTTGTAGGTCTTCTTCAGTGTTTCATTATTCTGAGACAGTCTTAAAATTCCAAATGTGTCCGGTACATATCACGTTATGCACATGTACTCCATCCTAAATGGATTTACAAGTTTCAACATGTGTAATGCCTAGCTATGTGTATTGTGTTTGTTAAACGCAGATCCCACCACCACCCCTGGGGTTGTCAACAGCGCAGGGAGATTAGCTTACACATTAACCTGTGCATTGGAGCCTACTGATACAGTTGTTGTGTGCCCTATCTGGTGAGACATGTATCTGCCAAGTCTTCTGCAGTAAACAGTCATCATCTTCATTTTGACAATAGTGATGATCTGCACATGATGCAGATTTTATAGCTAGATGCAGAGTTGATGTGATAGGCATGCCAAAGAAGTTAACGTTGTAAATGGTCTGATCTTGAGTTGTGTGCAACGCACATAGTCAACACATGTTGACTGTCTTTTACATTGTTGTTCCATGGTTTGCTATAACTCAAGTAGGAATCTGGTCTACACATGTAGTGCTGACAGCTGTGACACAACCACCTCATGTTTGTTGCAGTGGGAGCATCATGAATGTATTTTGATTGTCTGTGGAGTTGTGTGTTGTCGTGGGCTGTCTCCTGTGTGCTTCATTGTACAATAACTCATCAAAATGTCATTCTTCTGTCAGTGTGTCTACTCCTGTTGCCCTGCAGGGTTTGAGTATGTGTTGTTGTGGACAGATGCTGTGAATTTGTGTCCCATACATATGTGTGCCTGGCACCTCTTGTTCAACCATAAACTGTGTGTGTCCTAGTATGTGGCATGCTGGGTGTACCTTGCTGATACAGTGATTGACACATTGGTCATACACAACAGTACATGGACCCATGTTTGTATTTTGATCACAATGATGTGTGGTCAATAATGTGTTCCTTGTCATGCAGCCAGCGATACACACTGTCATGGGTGCCTGTGCAATGTCACCAGTCAATTTAGGCTTAGATGAGGTACATTGATGCTGATCAAGGTGTGTGGTGTTTAGACTAGCCAAATGTCACTTGTCTCTTGGCAAGGACC
Organism: Calotriton arnoldi; assembly: GCA_963921515.1. Lineage (NCBI taxonomy): Eukaryota > Metazoa > Chordata > Amphibia > Caudata > Salamandridae > Calotriton > Calotriton arnoldi. The sequence continues at coordinate 1,739,697 of CAWUFW010001578.1, read as the reverse complement.
CTACCTATTATGTGGCCTTACATTACGGGACATGCCGTGGGAGTAATGTTTGGGTATGTGAGATGACAGTGGTTCTTGCAAGGAACGTGACACAGTGCGCAGAAGTGATTGGGCTCTAAAGTATGGCACACATCCTTATTTAGCATGACAGAGGGTCAGCAGACATGATACTGTCACCACAGTGATGTGACCTTGAGGGTACTGCAGAAGAGGGTCAGTCTCTTGATGTTTTGTTTGGTGTTCCACCAGGCTTGTTCTACATGTGACTCTTGTGCACCCGCTCATCAAACAATGCCTGATTGGCCACATTCCCTATCCCAAATTATGGAATCCTTCCATATTGTACTCAGCACTCATAAGTCTCAGTGGAGTTCGGACCCACTTCGTGTGTACTGTGCCAGGCAAGAAACACTTCAACACTCACACAGATGTTGTGTTTGTTCTGCAGTGTGTGGCTGGTTGGTTGTCTTTGTGCATCTTCACCCATGTATTTCGACAGTGTTTCAATGGCATTGAGTGGATGTTTAGTTTAGTTTTTTGCTCTACTGGCCCTGGGGCTCCTTCATCTTCACTCTGCACATCCCTTATGTTTTGCATTTGACCTTGCTGCCACAGTGTGGTAGTGGATCTCATCAAAAATGTTGTTTCAGATTGAATCCTTTGTAATTGTGTCTGCTTGTGACAAAAATGTGTGTTTATGCATTTTGGATGGTCACATGTTACATTGTCCATTTGAACATTGCTGGCAGTGTTAGCCCCCAAGAGCACTGATTGGCTGCACATGGCTGAGGGTATCTGACACACACAACAATGTTGGTCTCAACAGTTATGTTGTTGTTTGGCACACAACTACTACTTTATCAATACATTGCTTGTGTTTTTAGGCCCAAAAATAACATGATTGGTCGGACATACTGGGTGTGTGAGACATACATTCACCTTTTGGTCACTACAGTGATGGGGGGTTATCCCCCATTACCCCTATGTACTTTAAAATGCTGGGGGATTGAACCCCACACTCACCTTTTTGTTACTACAGTGATGGGGGGGTTATCCCCCATTACCCCTATGTGCTTAAAAATGCTGGGGGATTGAACCCCACACTCACATTTTGACACTACAGTGATGGGGGGGTATCCCCCATTACCCCGATGTGCTTGAAAATAATGGGGGATTGAACCCAACACTCACTTTTTTGTCATTACAGTGATGAGGGGGGTATCCTCCATTACCCCAATGTGCTTGGAAATGATGGGGGATTGAACCCAACACTCACCTTTTTGTCACTACAGATATGGGTTGTTTGTCCAATGTATCTCTTAATGTGTCAATTTTGCAAGCACTGTACACACTAAACACAATTTAGGCATGACAGCACTAGGGAGTGTTCTGCATCTACCCCCTATGGGGTGGGCAGTGCTGGAAGGGTTCTGCATCCACCCCCTATGGGGTGGGCAATGCTGGTAGTGTTGGGCATCCACCCACTATGGGGTGGGCAATGCTGGTAGTGTTAGGCATCCACCCCCTAATGGGTGGGCAGTGCTGGTAGTGATAGGCACCTACCCCCAATGGGGTGGGCAATGCTGGTGCGCACATCTTCCCACTGGCGGCCATTTTATATCGCCACTCGGTTATACTTTTAGAAGCACTAATTTGAGGCAAACAAAACATAATTAAAATAGAGAAAAATATCCCTTTCGTTTCCCTCCCGTCGTCTACGTACCCCAATTAGTTGTTACCTAGCAGAAAGCAACATTTAAGCTGTTCCTTACTTACCATCACTATTGTTTTTGCAACGACACATTTTATTTCTATGAAGCACAAACATGCATTTATTTTTATTTAGTACGCATTTATTTTTACGTTATAATTAGACACACGGACATCCATTAATAGATTATTTAGCACATACATTGGCATATTACCATTCCCACACATACAGTGTTGATTAATACATTTAAACGAACATTTTATTTAATTAATTATAAAATTTGTTAGGGCTTAAATTTTTTATTTTTCCTGCTCCATCACTGGTAGTGTTAGGCATCCACCCCATATTGGGTGGACAATGGTGGGAGTGATAGGCATACACCCCTATGGGGTGGGCAATGCTGGTAGTGTTCTGCATCCACCCCCTATGGGGTGGGCAATGCTGGTAGTGATGGGCATCCACCCCCTATGGGGTGGGCAATACTGGTAGTGTTAGGCATCCACCCCCTATGGGGTGGGCAATGCTGGGAGTGATGGGCATCCACCCCCTATGGGGTGGGCAATGCTGTTAGTGTTAGGCATCCACACCCTATGGGGTTGGCAATGCTGGTAGTGTTCTGCATCCACCCCCTATGGGGTGGGCAATACTGGTAGTGTTAGGCATCCACCCCCTATGGGGTGGGCAATGGTGGGAGTGATAGGCATCCACCCATTATGGGGTGGGCAATGGTGGGAGTGATGGGCATCCACCCCCTATGGGGTGGGCAATGCTGGTAGTGTTAGGCATTCACCCCCTATGGGTTGGGCAATGGTGGGAGTGATAGGCATCCACCCCCTATGTGGTGGGCAGTGCTGGTAGTGATAGGCATCCACCCCCTATGGGGTGGGCAATGCTGGTAGTGTTAGGCATCCACCCCCTATGTGGTGGGCAATGCTGGTAGTGTTAGGCATCCACCCCCTATGGGTGTGTTGCTTTTCGCAGGATCGTGATCGTGTGTGGTAGGTGTCTGACTTACCGTTTGTGACGGACGAGTCGGTTCCGGTTGTTGATTCGACGAAGCGTAGAGTATAGGGATGACATGCGCGATCGGATACATGGCTGCTTCGTCTCGTACGCAGTGATCGTGTTGTGGCGCTAATCGGCGATGAAATACAGCTCTTCCAGATGCAGTAACGTGCTGGAGGTGGCGACCTGTTCGGCACGTAGGAAGTACGCATCATACTTTGCCGGCCGAAAACTGCTTCGGAAATGGCTCTGGACGACTCCATTCAGCGTTTACGGAGCCGGGTCGTACGGAAAATGGTGCTGGTCGGAGCGTATGTGTCGCTCGGAAATAGGAGACTTTGCGCATCGTACTTCGTCATTTGGATAGATCGGCTCCCGGAACGAGTCGGTCGGAAGGTAACGCTACGGACGGCTCTCGGAGGGCCTTCAGAGCGAGATCGGAATCGGGCCCTAAGTGACATTTTCATTGACCAGCCCTTTGCTCCCTCCCATCTAAGTACCTCTGCTAGGCTTGCCACTGTTCAGTTTTACCTTTGTTGGAAATATTTGTCTAAATAGTATGATACACTATTACAGAGATGTCTGTTTTACTTAATACCACATCTCTGTTATTGGCAAAACATTAGTCATAACACTTGTGGTAGGATGCTGAGGATTTTCTACACATTGCAATTGTGACTGTGACTTATGATGATATTATTATGTACATTTCCTGAATGTTATAGCAAAATAGCAAAACAATTGCAATACAATTAGTTTAAAACATTTCCTTGCAGTGACTAGCTAGCACCTCAAAGCTATTTTCACAGTAGCAGAGTTGGCTGTTTCAAAGAAAAGCACTGGGATGCAATATTAAGTGTAATAAATGTTATCTTCACCTAAGACACAACTACAAATGTCATTTTTATACTCTTTGAAATATGTATTACAAGCCCAATTCACTGGCAAAGTCGGGTTTGTGATGAATATTTTCAAAATCAGACTTTTAGACAGTCAAATTTGCCCTGCATGATGTCCCTGGAACCTAAATCTACATTTTGCTCTCTCCCTTTTTCCAACCAATAATTATTATTTGGATAGGCATGAATGAGGTGTGAAATTGCTCCCAGGACAAGGACAAACGTCCTAGGGTATGGGGAGGTGCTTTGTGCCCTTGACACTTTAACCTTTGGGCTGCGCCCAAAAACTTGAATAACTTTTAAGAGGTCTATCCTGTTGCAAACAAATGTGGCTAACACCCAGTACTGCACACTCCATTGGTCCCCCCAGCCAAACCTGCCCCAATTACAGTGGACTTCTTGTGGATATCAGAGTGTTAAATCCTTCAAGAGTGTAAAAACCTTCTTCACAGGTCTCTTGGGTTTGTAAAAAATATCACACTTGGGGGGCACTTCCTAGGGCGAAAACCAGATGCCAAAATATTTCTTGCATATTCACTGTCAGGTTGCCGATTAATTCGTTTTTTGTTTTACCAGACTTCTGTCTCTTAGTTTGTTGGGAAAGCACAGACTGCCTAAAACTGGATTTTAGTGTTAGATGTGGGAGGACACTAAGATTACCATGGTACACTCCCCCCCAACACACACACAGCCAGCCCTCAGAGCCCACGTTTACTGTGGCTGATGACTTCAGCCATCTTGAAAATGGTCAAAGTGGTTAGGGTTAGCCTCCCCAAGAGTCATTCCCACCCTCTAGCTTGTGCCAGGCATAAATGTGGCATCTCCAAGCACCCACTTCAGAACATTGCTGGACCTGAGGAAGATCAGAAGAGGTCGAAACCTGCTGTCTGTAACCTGAGGAGAGCCCTGTAGGCCTGGGGCTGTATACAGGTCAAAGAAGTGGACCCCAAGGGTAATAAGGATGACTTCCTGTTCATGCTGCAGGGGTTCACTGATAGAATATCGATGTCAAAAATATAGATGTTCTAAATATCGGAAAAAAATATAGAATACAAAAATATCGACTCCTATACCTAAACAGGTAAGTACAAAAATATTGAATCAAAAATATTGATGTAAAAAATATAGATGTAAAAAATATCAATTTAAATCAATATAAAATAAAATATTATATATTAAATATTAATATTAACAAAATTAATTACATTTAATATACATTTTTGCAAAATATAACAAATGCATTTAATTAAAAAAAATAAACACACACAAATAATAATGTATACATATATATATATATATATATATATTTACTTTAAAATAATTAGGAAACTATTATCATTAATTTTTTCAAATGTTAAAATTATATAAAAAATAAAATATATAGACAAATAATTTAAAATATAAAAAAACATGCTAGAATAATTTAAAACATTAAACTATAAAAAAATTAACTTAAATTGCCCAATACAATAAATGCAACAGTAGAGAAAGTGTTGGATAGCAAAATAATTAAATTTACTATTCCAACTCCAGTGAGTGCAACAGTAGGGAAAGTGTTGGATAGCGAAGATGTAAAAATTACTATTCACACTCCAAAAAGTGCAACAGTACGGAAAGTGTTGGATAGTGGAGGGGCAAAAATGACTATTCCCACTCCAGTGAGAGCAACAGTAAGGAAAGTGTTGGATAGTGGAGGGGTAAAAATTACTATTCCCACTCCGGTAAGTGCAACAGTAGGGAAAGTGCTGGATAGCAAAGATGTAAAAATTTCTATTCCCACTCCAAAGAGTACAACAGTAGGGATAGTATTGGCTAGCGGAGGGGTAAACATTACTATTCCCACTGCAGTGAGAGCAACAGTAGGGAAAGTGTTGGATAGCTGAGGGGTAAAAATTACTATTCCCACTCCACTGAGTGCAACAGTAGAATAAGTATTGGATAGCGGAGAGGTAAAAATTACTATTCCCACTCCAGTGAGTGCAACAGTAGGGAAAGTGCTGGATAGCGGAGGGGTAAAAATTACTATTCCAACTCCAGTGAGTGCAACAGTAGGGAAAGTGTCGGATAGCGGAGGGGTAAAATTTACTATTCCAAATCCAGTGACAGCAACAGTAGGGAAAGTGTTGGATAGCGGAGGGGCAAAATATACTATTCTCACTCCAAAGAGTGCAACAGTAGGGAAAGTGTTGGATAGCGGAGGGGTAAACATTACTCTTCCCACTCCAGTGAGAGCAACAGTAGGGAAAGTGTTGGATAGCTGAGAGGAAAAAATTATTATTCCCACTCCAGAAAGTGCAACAGTAGGGAAAGTGTTGGATAGCGGAGGGGTAAAAATTACTATTCCCACTCCAGTAAGAACAACAGTAGGGAAAGTGTTGGATAGCGGAGGGGTACAAATTACTATTCCCATTCCAGTGAGAGCAACAGTAGGGAAAGTGTTGGATAGCGGAGGGGAAAAAACTACTATTCCCACTCCAGTAAGTGCAACAGTAGGGAAAGTGTTGGATAGCAGAGGGGTACAAATTACTATTTCCACTCCAGTGAGAGCAACAGGAGGGAAAGTGTTGGATAGCAAAGATGTAAAAATTACTATTCCCACTCCAAAGAGTGTAACAGTAGGGAAAGTGTTGGATAGCGGAGGGGTAAAAATTACTATTCCCACTCCAGTGAGAGCAACAGTATGGAAAGTGTTGGATAGCGCAGGGGTAAAAACTACTATTCCCACTTCAGTGAGTGCAACAGTAGGGAAAGTGCTGGATAGCAGAGTGGTAAAAATTACTATTCCAACTCCAGTGAGTGCACCAGTAGGGAAAGTGTTGGATAGCGGAGGGGTAAAATGTACTATTCCAAATCCAGTGAGAGCAACAGTAGGGAAAGTGTTGGATAGCGGAGGGGTAAAAATTACTCTTCCCACTCCAGTGAGAGCAACAGTAGGGAAAGTGTCGGATAGCGGAGGGGTAAAAATAACTATTCCCTCTCCAGTGAGAGCAACAGTAGGGAAAGTGTTGGATAGCGGAGGGGACAAAATTACTATTCCCACTCCAGTAAGTGTAACAGTAGGGAAAGTGTTGGATAGCGGAGGGGTAAAAAGTACTATTTCCACTCCAGTGAGAGCAACAGTAGGGAAAGTGTTGGCTAGCAAAGCTGTAAAAATTACTATTCCCACTCCAAAGAGTGCAACAGTAGGGAAAGTGTTGGATAGCAGAGGGGTAAAAATTACTATTCCCACTCCAGTGAGAGCAACAGTAGGGAAAGTGTTGGATAGCGGAGGGGTAAAAACTACTATTCCCACTCCAGTGAGTGCAACAGTAGGGAAAGTGCTGGATAGCGGAGGGGCAAAAATTACTATTCCAACTCCAAAGAGTGCAACAGTAGGGAAAGTGTTGGATAGCAGAGGGGTAAAAATTACTCTCCCACTCCAGTAAGAGCAACAGTAGGGAAAGTGTTGGATAGCGGAGGGGTAAAAATTACTATTCCCACTGCAGTGAGAGCAACAGTAGGGAAAGTGTTGGATAGTGGAGGGGTAAAAATTACTATTCCCACTCCACTGAGTGCAACAGTAGGGAAAGTGCTGGATAGCGGAGGGGTAAAAATTACTATTCCAACTCCAGTGAGTGCAACAGTAGGGAAAGTGTTGGATAGCGGAGGGGAAAGAATTACTATTCCAACTCCAAAGAGTGCAATAGTAGGGAAAGTGTTGGATAGCAGAGGGGTAAAAAGTTACTCTTCCCACTCCAGTGAGAGCAACAGTAGGGAAAGTGTTGGATAGCGGAGGGGACAAAATTACTATTCCCACTCCAGTAAGTGCAACAGTAGGGAAAGTGTTGGATAGCGGAGTGGTAAAAATTACTATTTCCACTCCAGTGAGAGCAACAGTAGGAAAGTGTTGGATAGCAAAGATGTAAAAACTTACTATTCCCACTTCAAAGAGTGCAACAGTAGGGAAAGTGTTGGATAGTTGAGGGGTAAAAATTACTATTCCTACTCCAGTGAGAGCAACCGTAGGGAAAGTGTTGGATAGCGGAGGGGTGAAAACTACTATTCCCACTCCAGTGAGTGTAACAGTAGGGAAAGTGCTGGATAGCAGAGGGGCAAAAATTACTATACCCACTCCAAAGTGTGCAACAGTAGGGAAAGTGTTGGATAGTAGAGGGGTAAAAATTACTCTTCCCACTCCAGTAAGAGCAACAGTAGGGAAAGTGTTGGATCGCAGAGGGGTAAAAATTACTATTCCCACTGCAGTAAGAGCAACAGTAGGGAAAGTGTTGGATAGTGGAGGGGTAAAAATTACTATTCCCACTCCACTGAGTGCAACAGTAGAATAAGTATTGGATAGCGGAGAGGTAAAAATTAGTATTCCCACTTCAGTGAGTGCAACAGTAGGGAAAGTGCTGGATAGCGGAGGGGTAAAAATTACTATTCCAACTCCAGTGAGTGCAACAGTAGGGAAAGTGTAAGATAGCGGAGGGATAAAATTTACTATTCCAAATCCAGTGACAGCAACAGTAGGGAAAGTTTTGGATAGCAGAGGGGCAAAAATTACTATTCCCACTCCAAAGAGTGCAACAGTAGAATAAGTATTGGATTACAGTAGGGAAACTGTTGGATGGCTGAGAGGAAAAAATTATTATTCCCACTCCAGTGAGTGCAACTGTAGGGAAAGTGTTGGATAGCGGAGGGGTAAAAATTACTATTCCCACACCAGTAAGAGCAACAGTAGGGAAAGTGTTGGATAGCGGAGGGGTAAAAATTACTATTCCCATTCCAGTGAGAGCACCAGTAGGGAAAGTGTTGGATAGTGGAGGGGTAAAAATTACTATTCCCACTCCACTGAGTGCAACAGTAGAATAAGTATTGGATAGCGGAGAGGTAAAAATTACTATTCCCACTCCAGTGAGTGCAACAGTAGGGAAAGTGCTGGATAGCGGAGGGGTAAAAATTACTATTGCAACTCCAGAGAGTGCAACAGTAGGGAAAGTGTTGGATAGAGGAGGGGAAAAAATTACTATTCCAATTCCAAAGAGTGCAACAGTAGGGAAAGTGTTGGATAGCAGAGGGGTAAAAAGTTACTCTTCCCACTCCAGTGAGAGCAACAGTAGGGAAAGTGTTGGATAGCGGAGGGGTAAAAATAACTATTCCCTCTCCAGTGAGAGCAACAGTAGGGAAAGTGTTGGATAGTGGAGGGGACAAAATTACTATTCCCACTCCAGTAAGTGCAACAGTAGGGAAAGTGTTGGATAGAGGAGGGGTAAAAATTACTATTTCCACTCCAGTGAGTGCAACAGTAGGGAAAGTGTTGGATAGCGGAGGGGTAAAAACTTACTATTCCCACTCCAAAGAGTGCAACAGTAGGGAAAGTGTTGGATAGTTGAGGGGTAAAAATTACTATTCCCACTCCAGTGAGAGCAACCGTAGGGAAAGTGTTGGATAGCGGAGGGGTAAAAACTACTATTCCCACTCCAGTGAGTGCAACAGTAGGGAAAGTGCTGGATAGCGGAGAGGCAAAAATTACTATACCCACTCCAAAGTGTGCAACAGTAGGGAAAGTGTTGGATAGCAGAGGGGTAAAAATTACTCTTACCACTCCAGTAAGAGCAACAGTAGGGAAAGTGTTGGATCGCAGAGGAGTAAAAATTACTATTCCCACTGCAGCAAGAGCAACAGTAGAGAAAGTGTTGGATAGTGGAGGGGTAAAAATTACTATTCCCACTCCACTGAGTGCAACAGTAGAATAAGTATTGGATAGCGGAGAGGTAAAAATTACTATTCCCACTCCAGTGAGTGCAACAGTAGGGAAAGTGCTGGATAGCGGTGGGGTAAAAATTACTATTCCAACTCCAGTGAGTGCAACAGTAGGGAAAGTGTTAGATAGCGGAGGGATAAAATTTACTATTCCAAATCCAGTGACAGCAACAGTAGGGAAAGTTTTGGATAGCAGAGGGGCAAAAATTACTATTCCCACTCCAAAGAGTGCAACAGTAGGGAAAGTGTTGGATAGCGGAGGAGTAAAAATTACTCTTCCGACTCCAGTGAGAGCAACAGTAGGGAAAGTGTTGGATAGCTGAGAGGAAAAAATTGTTATTCCAACTCCAGTAAGTGCAACTGTAGGGAAAGTGTTGGATAGTGGAGGGGTAAAAATTACTATTCCCACACCAGTAAGAGCACCAGTAGGGAAAGTGTTGGATAGCGGAGGGGAAAAAATTACTATTCCCACTCCAGTAAGTGCAACAGTAGGGAAAGTGTTGGATAGCAGAGGGGTAAAAATTACTATTTCCACTCCAGTGAGAGCAACAGTAGGGAAAGTGTTGGAGAGCAAAGACGTAAAAATTGCTATTCCCACTCCAAAGAGTGCAACAGTAGGAAAAGTGTTGGATAGTGGAGGGGTAAAAATTACTATTCCCACTCCAGTGAGAGCAACAGTAGGGAAAGTGTTGGATAGCGGAGGGGTAAAAACTACTATTCCCACTCCAGTGAGTGCAACAGTAGGGACAGTGCTGGATAGCGGAGGGGCAAAAATTACTATTCCAACTCCAAAGAGTGCAACAGTAGGGAACGTGTTGGATAGCAGAGGGGTAAAATTTCTCTCCCACTCCAGTAAGAGCAACAGTAGGGAAAGTGTTGGATAGCGGAGCTGTAAAATTACTATTCCCACTGTAGTGAGAGCAACAGTAGGGAAAGTGTTGGATAGTGGAGGGGTAAAAATTACTATTCCCACTCCACTGAGTGCAACAGTAGAATAAGTATTGGATAGCGGAGAGATAAAAATTACTCTTCCCACTCCAGTGAGTGTAACAATAGGGAAAGTGCTGGATAGCGGAGGGGTAAAAATTACTATTCCAACTCCAGTGAGTGCAACAGTAGGGAAAGTGTTGGATAGCGGAGGGGAAAAAATTACTATTCCCACTCCAAAGAGTGCAACAGTAGGGAAAGTGTTGGATAGCAGAGGTGTAAAAAGTTACTCTTCCCACTCCAGTGAGAGCAACAGTAGGGAAAGTGTTGGATAGCAGAGGGGTAAAAATAACTATTCCCTCTCCAGTGAGAGCAAAAGTAGGGAAAGTGTTGGATAGCGGAGGGGGCAAAATTACTATTCCCACTCCAGTAAGTGCAACAGTAGGGAAAGTGTTGGATAGCGGAGGGGTAAAAATTACTATTTCCACTCCAGTGAGAGCAACAGTAGGGAAAGTGTTGGATAGCAAAGATGTAAAAACTTACTATTCCCACTCCAAAGTGTGCCACAGTAGAGAAAGTGTTGGATAGTTGAGGGGTAAAAATTACTATTCCCACTCCAGGGAGATCAACAGTAGGGAAAGTGTTGGATAGCGGAGGGGTAAAAACTACTATTCCCACTCCAGTGAGTGCAACAGCAGGGAAAGTGCTGGATAGCGGAGGGGCAAAAATTACTATTCCCACTCCAAAGTGTGCAACAGTAGGGAAAGTGTTGGATAGCAGAGGGGTAAAAATTACTCTTCCCACTCCAGTAAGAGCAACAGTAGGGAAAGTGTTGGAATACAGAGGGGTAAAAATTACTATTCCCACTGCAGTAAGAGCAACAGTAGGGAAAGTGTTGGATAGTGGAGGGGTAAAAATTACTATTCCCACTCCACTGAGTGCAACAGTAGAATAAGTATTGGATAGCGGAGAGGTAAAAATTACTATTCCCACTCCAGTGAGTGCAACAGTAGGGAAAGTGCTGGATAGCGGAGGGGTAAAAATTACTATTCCAACTCCAGTGAGTGCAACAGTAGGGAAAGTGTTAGAAAGCGGAGGGATAAAATTTACTATTCCAAATCCAGTGACAGCAATAGTAGGGAAAGTTTTGGATAGCGGAGGGGCAAAAATTACTATTCCCACTCCAAAGAGTGCAACAGTAGGGAAAGTGTTGGATAGCAGAGGAGTAAAAATTACTCTTCCCACTCCAGTGAGAGCAACAGTAGGGAAAGTGTTGGATAGCTGAGAGGAAAACATTATTAATCCCACTCCAGTAAGTGCAACTGTAGGGAAAGTGTTGGATAGCTGAGAGGAAAAAATTATTATTCCCACTCCAGTAAGTGCAACTGTAGGGAAAGTGTTGGATAGCGGAGGGGTAAAAATTACTATTCCCACACCAGTAAGAGCAACAGTAGGGAAAGTGTTGGATAGCGGAGGGGTAAAAATTACTATTCCCATTCCAGTGAGAGCACCAGTAGGGAAAGTGTTGGATAGCGGAGGGGAAAAAATTACTATTCCCACTCCAGTAAGTGCAACAGTAGGGAAAGTGTTGGATAGCAGAGGGGTAAAAATTACTATTTCCACTCCAGTGAGAGCAACAGTAGGGAAAGTGTTGGAGAGCAAAGACGTAAAAATTGCTATTCCCACTCCAAAGAGTGCAACAGTAGGAAAAGTGTTGGATAGTGAAGGGGTAAAAATTACTATTCCCACTCCAGTGAGAGCAACAGTAGGGAAAGTGTTGGATAGCGCAGGGGTAAAAACTACTATTCCCACTCCAGTGAGTGTAACAGTAGGGAAAGTGCTGGATAGCAGAGTGGTAAAAATTACTATTCCAACTCCAGTGAGTGCACCAGTAGGGAAAGTGTTGGATAGCGGAGGGGTAAAATTTACTCTTCCAAATCCAGTGAGAGCAACAGTAGGGAAAGTGTTGGATAGCGGAGGGGTAAAATTTACTATTCCAAATCCAGTGAGAGCAACAGTAGGGAAAGTGTTGGATAGCGGAGGGGTAAAAATTACTCTTCCCACTCCAGTGAGAGCAACAGTAGGGAAAGTGTCGGATAGCGGAGGTGTAAAAATAACTATTCCCTCTCCAGTGAGAGCAACAGTAGGGAAAGTGTTGGATAGCGGAGGGGACAAAATTACTATTCCCACTCCAGTAAGTGTAACAGTAGGGAAAGTGTTGGATAGCGGAGGGGTAAAAAGTACTATTTCCACTCCAGTGAGAGCAACAGTAGGGAAAGTGTTGGCTAGCAAAGCTGTAAAAATTACTATTCCCACTCGAAAGAGTGCAACAGTAGGGAAAGTGTTGGATAGCGGAGGGGTAAAAACTACTTTTCCCACTCCAGTGAGTGCAACAGTAGGGAAAGTGCTGGATAGCGGAGGGGCAAAAATTACTATTCCAACTCCAAAGAGTGCAACAGTAGGGAAAGTGTTGGATAGCAGAGGGGTAAAAATTACTCTCCCACTCCAGTAAGAGCAACAGTAGGGAAAGTGTTGGATAGCGGAGGGGTAAAAATTACTATTCCCACTACAGTGAGAGCAACAGTAGGGAAAGTGTTGGATAGTGGAGGGGTAAAAATTACTATTCCCACTCCACTGAGTGCAACAGTAGAATAAGTATTGGATAGCGGAGAGGTAAAAATTACTATTCCCACTCCAGTGAGTGCAACAGTAGGGAAAGTGCTGGATAGCGGAGGGGTAAAAATTACTATTGCAACTCCAGTGAGTGCAACAGTAGGGAAAGTGTTGGATAGAGGAGGGGAAAAAATTACTATTCCCATTCCAAAGAGTGCAACAGTAGGGAAAGTGTTGGATAGCAGAGGGGTAAAAAGTTACTCTTCCCACTCCAGTGAGAGCAACAGTAGGGAAAGTGTTGGATAGCGGAGGGGTAAAAATAACTATTCCCTCTCCAGTGAGAGCAACAGTAGGGAAAGTGTTGGATAGCGGAGGGGACAAAATTACTATTCCCACTCCAGTAAGTGCAACAGTAGGGAAAGTGTTGGATAGCGGAGGGGTAAAAATTACTATTTCCACTCCAGTGAGTGCAACAGTAGGGAAAGTGTTGGATAGCGGAGGGGTAAAAACTTAGGGGCCGATTCCGATCTCGGCCGGTAGGGCTCCGAATCGGATTCGGCTTAACCGGATCCGATTCAGAGCCCTATTTCCCGACCGATTCGTACGCGCGTCCGGGCGAGCGAGTACGATGCGTATTCGCCGACCGACTCGTCCGGGCGTCCCGACCGCTCCGACCGACTCGATCCCGGGTCGAACCGCACCGACCGACACGACTCGCACCGTGCAATGGAGACGTTCCCCGGCCGGGTAAGTACGATGTGCGCCGCGAGCAGTCCGACCGAGCCGCGCGCTCCGGCTCAAAAGAGCTGTCGGAGCCGTACTTTGGGGGTCCGTGTCGGACCCCCCTGTACGCGTAGCCGCGCGAGTCGCACACAGGGGGGACCCATGGGTCCCCCCTACCTGTGCGTGTACGGCGCGAATCGCTTTGCCGCGTACACGCTGTAGGGGGCGCACTTGTCCGCATCGCACCCATTGAGTCAATGGGAGCCCGCGTACGCGTTGTACGACAGGCTCCCATTGACTTCAATGGGAGTCCGACCGACTCGAGTCCGATGGCATACGTGCGCATCGTACTCGTTCGGTCGGACTGCACGGGTCCGATTCGGTCGGAAATCTCTCCGGGTCCGGCTCGGTCGGAGAGATTTCCGGCCCGAATCGGAATCGGCCCCTTACTATTCCCACTCCAAAGAGTGCAACAGTAGGGAAAGTGTTGGATAGTCGAGGGGTAAAAATTACTATTCCCACTCCAGTGAGAGCAACCGTAGGGAAAGTGTTGGATCGCAGAGGAGTAAAAATTACTATTCCCACTGCAGCAAGAGCAACAGTAGAGAAAGTGTTGGATAGTGGAGGGGTAAAAATTACTATTCCCACTCCACTGAGTGCAACAGTAGAATAAGTATTGGATAGCGGAGGGTTAAAAATTACTATTCCCACTCCAGTGAGAGCAACAGTAGGGAAAGTGTTGGATAGCGGAGGGGTAAAAACTACTATTCCCACTCCAGTGAGTGCAACAGTAGGGACGGTGCTGGATAGCGGAGGGGCAAAAATTACTATTCCAACTCCAAAGAGTGCAACAGTAGGGAACGTGTTGGATAGCAGAGGGGTAAAAATTTCTCTCCCACTCCAGTAAGAGCAACAGTAGGGAAAGTGTTGGATAGCGGAGCTGTAAAAATTACTATTCCCACTGTAGTGAGAGCAACAGTAGGGAAAGTGTTGGATAGTGGAGGGGTAAAAATTACTATTCCCACTCCACTGAGTGCAACAGTAGAATAAGTATTGGATAGCGGAGAGATAAAAATTACTCTTCCCACTCCAGTGAGTGTAACAATAGGGAAAGTGCTGGATAGCGGAGGGGTAAAAATTACTATTCCAACTCCAGTGAGTGCAACAGTAGGGAAAGTGTTGGATAGCGGAGGGGAAAAAATTACTATTCCCACTCCAAAGAGTGCAACAGTAGGGAAAGTGTTGGATAGCAGAGGGGTAAAAAGTTACTCTTCCCAATCCAGTGAGAGCAACAGTAGGGAAAGTGTTGGATAGCGGAGGGGTAAAAATAACTATTCCCTCTCCAGTGAGAGCAACAGTAGGGAAAGTGTTGGATAGCGGAGGGGTAAACATTACTATTTCCACTCCAGTGAGAGCAACAGTAGGGAAAGTGTTGGATAGCAAAGATGTAAAAACTTACTATTCCCACTCCAAAGAGTGCCACAGTAGAGAAAGTGTTGGATAGTTGAGGGGTAAAAATTACTATTCCCACTCCAGGGAGATCAACAGTAGGGAAAGTGTTGGATAGCGGAGGGGTAAAAACTACTATTCCCACTCCAGTGAGTGCAACAGTAGGGAAAGTGCTGGATAGCGGAGGGGCAAAAATTACTATTCCCACTCCAAAGTGTGCAACAGTAGGGAAAGTGTTGGATAGCAGAGGAGTAAAAATTACTCTTCCCTCTCCAGTAAGAGCAACAGTAGGGAAAGTGTTGGAATACAGAGGGGTAAAAATTACTATTCCCACTGCAGTAAGAGCAACAGTAGGGAAAGTGTTGGATAGTGGAGGGGTAAAAATTACTATTCCCACTCCACTGAGTGCAACAGTAGAATAAGTATTGGATAGCGGAGAGGTAAAAATTACTATTCCCACTCCAGTGAGTGCAACAGTAGGGAAAGTGTTAGAAAGCGGAGGGATAAAATGTACTATTCCAAATCCAGTGACAGCAACAGTAGGGAAAGTTTTGGATAGCGGAGGGGCAAAAATTACTATTCCCACTCCAAAGAGTGCAACAGTAGGGAAAGTGTTGGATAGCAGAGGAGTAAAAATTACTCTTCCCACTCCAGTGAGAGCAACAGTAGGGAAAGTGTTGGATAGCTGAGAGGAAAAAATTATTAATCCCACTCCAGTAAGTGCAACTGTAGGGAAAGTGATGGATAGCGGAGGGGTAAAAATTACTATTCCCACACCAGTAAGAGCAACAGTAGGGAAAGTGTTGGATAGCAGAGGGGTAAAAACTACTATTCCCACTCCAGTGAGTGCAACAGTAGGGAAAGTGCTGGATAGCGAAGGGGTAAAAATTACTATTCCAACTCCAGTGAGTGCAACAGTAGGGAAAGTGTTGGATAGCAGAGGGGTAAAATTTACTATTCCAAGTCCAATGAGAGCAACAGTAGGGAAAGTGTTGGATAGCGAAGTGGCAAAAATTACTATTCCCACTCCAAAGAGTGCAACAGTAGGGAAAGTGTTGGATAGCAGAGGGGTACAAATTACTATTTGCACTCCAGTGAGAGCAACAGTAGGGAAAGTGTTGGATAGCAAAGATGTAAAAATTACTATTCCCACTCCAAAGAGTGCAACAGTAGGGAAAGTGTTGGATAGCGGAGTGGTAAAAACTACTATTCCCACTCCAGTGAGTGCAACAGTAGGGAAAGTGCTGGATAGCGGACGGGTAAAAATTACTATTCCAACTCCAATGAGTGCAACAGTAAGGAAAGTGTTGGACAGCGGGGGGGGGGTAAAATTTACTATTCCAAATCCAGTGAGAGCAACAGTAGGGAAAGTGTTGGATAGCGGAGGGGAAAAAATTACTATTCCCACTCCAAAGGGTGCAACAGTAGGGAAAGTGTTGGATAGCGGGGGGTAAAAATTACTATTTCCACTCCAGTGAGAGCAACAGTAGGGAAAGTGTTGGATAGCAAAGATGTAAAAATTACTATTCCCACTCCAAAGAGTGCAACAGTAGGGAAAGTGTTGGATAGCGGAGGGGTAAAAATTACTATGCCCACTACACTGAGTGCAACAGTAGAATAAGTATTGGATAGCGGAGAGGTAAAAATTATTATTCCCACTCCAGTGAGTGCAACAGTAGGGAAAGTGCTGGATAGCGGAGGGGTAAAAATTACTATTCCCACTCCAGTGAATGCAACAGTAAGGAAAGTGTTGGATAGCGTAGAATTTTTTTTACTATTCACACTCAATACACTTAAACAAAAAATGTAATAAAAATTAAAAAATATACATATATATATTTAAAAAATAAATAAACAAAATATTAAACATATAAAAAGAACACATATTAAATATTAAGTACATATAACAAAAACCTAGAAATATGATATAAAATAAAAAAATAAATACGTTTACAAAAAAACGAATACTTTTAAACTAGAAAATATTTACAAACAAAAAAATTACTTAAAACATAAACGTATTTCTTTTAGTTCGTACCCTATAACACCACCCCAATAACAAAACACTTCAACATTTTTAATTACATTTATGTACATAATTAACATAATTAATAATCAATTAAAGAAATATTATTAATAAAAAAACTAATAAACATTAGTTAACTACACAAACTTTAACACTATAATATCCACAACACACACCTAAATAAAACTATAAAATAATAAAACACAATTAAAACTTATTTTAAAATTTAAAACTATTACTATTAACAACTAATAATTAAATAATTTAATTAAAAATGAATACCCACCCTTTAAC
Source organism: Calotriton arnoldi (assembly GCA_963921515.1). NCBI lineage: Eukaryota > Metazoa > Chordata > Amphibia > Caudata > Salamandridae > Calotriton > Calotriton arnoldi. The sequence goes on along the minus strand of CAWUFW010001578.1, from coordinate 1,722,308 downwards.
CCTTTAAAAGTAAACACAACACACACAAAAATAAACAATTACCCAAAATAAATATCAAATAATTAACATTAATTAACAACCAATTATTAATTCATCAATTAAAAATAAATTACTTCCCACACTTCCCACCCTTTACACCTATTAAAACCACAACACACACCTAAAATTAATTACACAATTACCAAAATTAATAACCAATTAATTAATTAAAATTTATCAACAACCAATTATTAATTAATAAGTTAAAAATAAATTACTTCACACCCTTTACACCTATAAACACCACAACACACAGCTAAAAATAATTACACAATTACCATAATTAATTACCAATTAATTAATTAAAATTAATTAGCAACCAATTATTAATTAATTAATAATAATTTACTTTGTACATTTAACACTATAACATCTCAATTAAACAAATATTAATACATTAAATTAATAAATATTAATAAATAAAAAATAATAAATAAATGTAATATAATTAAATTACTTCCCACCCTATTCCCCTATAAACCCACAACCCGCTATGGAACTAAAAATGTAAATACAATAATAAATTAATAAATTTAATATAATTAAATTATTTACCACCCTATTCCCCTTTAAACCTACAACCTGCTACAGAACTAAAAGCGAAAAAATCAAATAAAATAAAAAAATACTACTACAAATTTAACACGTATTAAAATACAAACAATTCTTATACAAAAAAACAGACATCACATACATATAAAATATATACTAAAACACATAACAATAATAATATTCTTAACAACTATATTTTTGCAAACGATATTAAACACTTCAATATTTTTAAAATCAATATTAATTACCTTAAATCGATATTCTTGACCACGATATTCTTGCTGTCGATATTTCTGACCCACGATATTTATGCCTTGATATTTGTGCAACTCAATATTTATGACGCGATATTCTGTCTCTGCACCAACTGCAGGAATACAACAAGCCTCAAGAGGCCTTTCCTGCCCCTGTCCAGCTGATCAGGAGCAAATGGATCTGAACTGTGCTCTGTCTGCGACACTGTGGGGTCTTGTATGGGCTTTATAAGTGTACTCCTGTGGTGGATTGGGACTTAAAGAATGAAAGTCACAAGGTACAATCTTTGTGCAGGTTGAACCTGGTAAGTTATACTACCCACACCCCATCGCGTCAGTGTCAAATTGCACCTAGGTCCTGTTCTACCTGTTCTAGCTTTTCTACCTGACTATCAATGGCACTTTATGCTTCTTGACGCTTTGTCTACTTAAATCTTTAAAAATTCATATCTACGGTTCCCCTTATTGGTATTTTGTAATTTTTGCCATTTTGTTATTTAAATGTTACTCTATTTTTCTACTTCATTTTGTTTTTTTAAATATTTTTGTATTTGAACTTTATTACTCTTTAAGTACTGCATAAATACTTTCCACATTGCCTCTAAGTTAAACCTGTCTGCTAGCAGGGGGTTGAGCTCAGCTTATTTAGCTACTTTAGTGGTTCACCCTGACAAGGATTGTGATTATTACTTGAGGCAGGTACTTACCCCTCAACTAAAAACCTAATTTCTTGCAGCAAAAGAGAAATAAACTCAGAGTTACATTAAGGTCTTAAGGACATCCTGGCACAGCACCTCTCCTAACTGCTGTGCTACTTACTGGTCAATGTAGTTAGGATTGTATGCCTAGGTCATCCAAAGTCAGAGGGAGCATTGAAAAATGTTTTTGTGGGAGATCTCAAAGCTCAGCGGAATTTGTAACATCACTGCCATTTAGAATTTTAGGAATCATCCGTCATACCATAAATGCCTAATTACTCACAAAAAAATGTTTTCGGCATTTAGCAGTTGTTCAGGTTGAACTGGACGTATAGCTCTTTGGTAACATCATTACTGCCACCATGCCCAAGTACTGACATGAAGTATACTGTGAAGTTAGGAATAGCAAGAAGTGTCACAATACAGGGGCAGGGATTGCTGTGTCATCAGACATGCATAGGTGGTTTAGGGCCTCATTTAAGCAGTTGCGGCTGCTCCCCCGAATTGGCAGTCGGTCGGGGAGGGGGGGGAAGGAGGTGAAGGGGGAATGAAAATAAAAAAATTCACTTACCGGCCGGCTGGCAGGCCGCCGCCTCTGTTCTATCCTCTTCCTGGCTTCTGTTGGAGCAGGAAGCAGGATAGGCTCCCCTAAGCCAATCACAATGCTGCAATGCAGCATTGTGATTTGTAAGCACCCTGGCTCCCCAGAGCCAATCACAACGCTGATTTGTCTGAGCACCGTGGTTCGGCGCTTATATGGGGAATGGAAGCCTGGGCATGTTCTCCACCCAGGCTGTAAAGCAGCCTGGGTGGAGAACATGCAAAGTGCGCATGAATGTTTGGCCAGCCCCAGAGAGCCTGCCAAACATTCATGCACACTTAGGAGGGTGCCAACACTCCTCCCTCCTGCGCAGCCTAGCCCTGCCCCACAAAACTGCCCCAGCACAGAACAATACAATGATAATAACATCTCGTTATTATCATTTTATTTTTCCTTTTTTGCCATGCTGAAAAAAGGTAGTGGGGCAACGCTCCTCTGCCTTAGCGGAGGAGCCGCCGCTGCATTTAAGATTCAGACAGGTCAGGCATGAAAATTATGTGAAAGGGGAACAGTAAGTCTGACTTAGTTAGTCGGACTTGCTATACTTCTGAGTTGTGGGTGGTACATCTAGGGGAAGAAAGGCAGAGTTATTTTGTATACATCTCACATGCACCAGTAGTTGCTTGGCTACATCTTTTATTGTTTCAGCTTTCTGCTTCCATAATAGTTTGTCTTCCAGCATTGCTTTTCCTACAGTTTGTTTTCTTCCTTTCCATTTCACTGTTCCCTTTCTTTCCATTTCCTTTCAATAACCATTTTAGTCAATGACACTTGTAATAGACCAAATGCCTTACAGCTAGGCCTGGGCGGAGCACAGAGTTTTGCTCCGCAGAATTCCGCCGAGTGCCAAATAAACTCTGCGAGATTACGTTGAACTCCGCAAGCAGTTGGAAGTGCTCACCTGCTCGTTCACACAGTTTTTTTAGATGCTGCTAGGGCGAGGGGGGTTTCTACACTGAAAAGTCAGCACGAACTGCACCACGCAGTTCACATGGGCATGGCCATTTAGTTTTCCATGCTTTCTGTTCTCTGCATGGTTCTGGGCCTGATTTTTAAACCATCTTCAATCCTCCTCCTCCTCCTATCCCACTCATTCCCCCATTTACCTTTTTTTAATCAGTGTGTGTCTTTGTCTATGTGTATTTTACGTTTTTGTTTTTATTTCATATGACTTTTGGCACTTTTTTGTTTTCCCTCTACTTCCTTTAGTTCTTCCTTTCTGCTGGGAAACATCCTTTACTCCGCATGTGTTACAACGCCTGTCATTACCACGCATTCTTTACTCTGCAAAAACTTTTACAATGCAGGGCTTTACACCGCAAACCATTACAACGCATTCCCCATTACAACGCCCCGGTGGAGTTAGAATAGTAAATTGCATTGTAATGGACAATGCGTTGTAATGGATTGTGTTGTAAAGCCCTGCGTTGTAAAAGTTTTTACGGAGTCAAAAACGCGGGGTAATGGCACGCATTGTAAATGCGTGTGGACTAAAGTATACTACTCTTTCTGCTTCTGTAAATTCTTTTTTTTAAACATATTTTATTGCCTTTTGTGTTCAATAACGCTCATGTCATAGCTACAGTTCTCTTACATATTCCATATCAATTTCTTCGTCTCATATTACAGACATTCATCGCATGGTACATCCATGAGCTCTGCAGTGTGCTACTATTTGCTTCTGTAAATTCTGTTCCTTATTTTCCTTCCTACCCAGCGCCTTGTCGGAAGACCAGGGAGCAAGTGGTGGCACCAGTGCAGCATCTACAAGCTTCACAGCTTGCGGTCGCTGGCACTGCCAAGGGGTGCAGCCCCACCCCATTTTCTTTTAGGCGGAGGTGGCCACACTTGTTTTCTATGTGCAGCACCACCTCCCCTATATTCTGGCGGCAGGGGGTATACCCTGCGAGAGCGTCGGCTGCTGTGGAGAACAGTGCGGCAGTGTGTGCGCCGGGACTGTGGGGTGCAGCGCACGGTGCTGCAGATGACGCACCGCTGGGCAGACATAATTGACCATGAACAGGAACTGCTCAACCTGCTGGGTGTTGAGGATGCGTTGCTCAGTGAGCAATTATTTATTGTTTCTTTTCTAAAATGCAAATATTTTTTATTCATATAGTATAGAGCTGCTCACACTCAGAGGTAAGTTAAGTTTTTGACGTAACGAATATTATGTGATCCAGCTTGAGCTAGTCAGGTGTTTGGTGCTAACTAATCGTACTCGGCGCTCGCTTGGGCTAATTATTTCACGAAGTCATGCAGAATCCTCTGTCCTGTCACTAAAATAGTGGTAGTAAGTAATATCAATGAATTAGAGTTCTCTGTGCCTTTCCATATTTAGCTCATACAGTCCCAATCTCCCAGTGATGAATATGCATCTATGCATTGAAAAGGGAGATTGAGTTGGCCCATCAAAGGGGTCTGAGAGGCAAACATTATTCATTGCAATGCATTAGTAGTTTAGGTTTAGGAAATTAGGAATAGGTCTTAGGTTTAGGAAATGAGGAATAGATCAGCATAATACTCCTAGTACTATAGGCGATCTGATTTGAAAAGTACAATGCTACTGCGTTTGCCTGTCAAAATATTTTTGGGTAGATTAACTGTACCATTAATCAATTTTTTTATCTTATTCATTTCCTATATCAGCACCCAAAGGCAAGAGGGCATCTTCCAAGTTGGGCGATGGAGGGGCTGTCATCACCAGTGCCGCGGCGGGTGGAACCACCATCAGCACCATGGCTGATGGTTCTGCTGGCCCCAGTAAGTCCTGTTATTATTCATTTCTCAAACTTTCAACTCTCCCCACTATTAGAATAATTTTGATTTTGCCTTGTTTATTTTATTTATACTGTCTCCTTTTATTTCAAATCCTCTATCTAATGTTTGTTAAATTCTTGTCATCCCTGCATTATCTTATTTTTCTATATTTTATGTTTCTGTAGCTGGCTTCCTCCTGTCTGTACTAGTCTGTAGCTTTCTTCTGCTTTGTTAGCAAGATTTCCCTCTCCCCTTATATATCTTGTGGTACTGGAAAACTAAGAGAACAGATTTTTGGTACTTCACTGTGAAGATTGCAGGCCCAAGTAAGCTAGTGTATCATTCACCATGCATGTTTGTTGAGAAGGTTTCTTTTTGTTGCTCATGATGAAAAAGTTAAAATGAGAGAGTGACCATAGTCAAGTGGTCCCCCAACCATGACAGTGCAGCATGGCAGGTAATTATGAGGTCCATATTGTATTTGCCAACCAAGACCATATGTCCTTCATTGACTGTATTCCACCCCTTCATTGTGCTTCAATGACTCAGTCATCATAGTTCTGCCCCTCCATTGCAAAAGGTTTTTGGTTGGCTTGACTACCTGACTTTTCCAACATTGCCAACCAATGGGAACAAACCACCCAAAGTGATAGTTTTGATAGAAGATAATGCTAACTGAACTGTAGGAAGGTATTGCGGTTGTATTTTGTTAAAAAAATAATAATAAGGGGAGGCGTATCTGGCATCTAAAATGTGCAATTTTTTTTCTAGCCACACAGACCACCAGTGCCGAGGCCAGCGTCAGTGACAGTGCGCCTGAGGCAGAAGAGGCGGTTGGCGGGAAAGTCCCAGCAGCAACAGGGACGGTTGGTGGTTAGTCACATTCCTTGCTTATTGACAAATTAAGTATACTCACTGTATTTGTTAAGCAAGGCAGATATTCCGCCCATGATCATGCATAACATACTTGCTCATGGCATTTTGCCACCCAGGCCATGGCCTAACTGCAGCATGTTTCAATTTGGCACTGAAGTGTTGGCCGTGCAATGTGCCTTTGATTCAGTTAATGCAGCATTTACGAAGTTTTCAATGCATTACAAATCAATAACAGGGTGTGTTTCCTAGTGCTCACTCAGTCACCTCCTACTAGTACTTACTCCTTTATTCTTTCCTAAGTTCTGTCCCAGCCTACCAAAGAAATTGAAAAATCAATTCTTGGCATGTGCTACATTTTTCTGGTCAACTGATTTATGTATATATATATTTCATGTCTTCCATAAAGGATTTACAGTTACGCCACTTCAAATTTCTCAATTTTGTCATTCGTCAACTACAGCGACTAAGGGAAAGCTCAGCACAGATCAGTGGCACCCCACTGTTCTATAGCAAAACCTCTACCTACCCTAATCCCTTTAACTTACCTTGCAGTAGAGTAAGAGACCAGGGAGTAAAGTGGGACTAAGTGACTGATTTAGAATTTGGCCAATGGGATACTCCGTGATGAATGTGCCAAATAAAAATGTTCCTGTTCCTTTCCCTGTACTGTAGTGCATCGTTTGTCCCACTGTCTACTTACGGCAGATAGAGTACCCGTGTTTTATATCTGACGTGTGTGACATACTCTTATTATTCATCCGCCTCTTTGGAGTCAGGATAGAATGGAAAGGCATTCAGAGAAGAGCTGGGTGATTGGAATTAAAGTAAGATAATAAATTGTCCATTACAGCTGCCCCAGCTGTAGTCTGCAGAGATTAGCAAAGTACTCAACGTGCTAGCATGCCTCTATTAATTTAGCACAACAAGAAGAATTATTGTTCTGCATAGTGCACAATGCCTTTCTCATAAATGAGAAGTCATTTATTTTTATTTTTTAGTTTTTTACTCACAAAGTGTTAGTTTAGTTTTTTACTACGAAATCCTTTAAAAGGAAAAAAGTCACTTAGTTTTAATCTGATGGTATGGTATTCTAGCTTAAGTCCTTGGAGCCAGTCAGTGCTTCGTTTATGTGAGGCATGTGTGAGGAAAACGTGGCCCTGTAAACAATTGCATCAAAAATTCCAATGGCCCTAGGGGACCAGCAATGTACTACTACTGTGCCACTAGCCACTATATAAACAAGTGTTTGCACAGAGCATTATTTACAATTTGTGTTTTTTCTTTTTTTTTTCTCTTTCTTCACATAGCTACTCCTGCTGGTCCACCATCTTGGCAGGAGACAGCATCCCAGCGGTGGCAGCAGCGGATGGAGGTCATCCAGGCTAAATATCGCTGGTTGGTGGCTCTGGAGGAGGCATCTCCCATCACTGCAATGGGCCCCAGTTCCTCCAGCCAGCTGCCAGCGCCTCCATCCTGGCCACAATGTCAGGAGCGCTGACTGCAGCTGGGACCCTCGTCCCCATCCACCACTGCTGTCCCCCCTCCTACCCAGACCGCTTCCATCGCCACGTGGTCCGTGAGCTGGCGCAGCTTCACCAGGAGGTGGCAAGCCTTTGCCAGGAGGTAGCAAGACCTAGCTCCAAAGTTGATGCCCTATAATGTCCTTTTTTAATACTTTAGTTTGGTGGGAGGGGCTTTTGTTGTAGGTGGAGAGGGTGGGAATTGGGAAGGGAAAGTTGGACTTTTGGACATTCTTTCTTTTGGACATTGGTTGGGGATGGGGTGATGTTTTAGGAAAGGGGTGGGCCTATTGTGGGTGGAGAGGGGGGGTTTATACTTTTACTGTTTAAAAATTAAAGGGAATTATTATTTTACTTTATGCCTCAAATCTTTTTTTGAGGTTTAGTTATACCCTAGTCCTACTACCCTCTGTAACTATATTGACACTAAGGGGGGATTGCTATTTCCTATATTGTCTACAACAACTTAGATAAACAACATCTTCAGTAGAAGTTAGTTACTCACTAAACTAGTTCACTTCACTCCATAGTTCTCGTATCTGAATAGATGAAGCAATGGCTGCTACTTCTCTCAATCTTCTTACTGCAGGGTTTTCCAAGGGGCCTTATTAATAGTGGTGGCAGTAGTAGCAGGTTAGCAAGCTAACAGGGAAAGTATCACAAGGAGCTACCACTCCCACCTAGGTGACCTCCAACTGTAGGATTAACCAAACGAGTATCCATCACAGGCAACTAGATTGAAAGAAACACAGAGTTAGTGGGTTATATTATATTTATATCATAACTTTAGAAAGACTGAGACCAGACTACCACCATGACACAACAAAGAAGACGTGATATTATAACACAAACTAGCAATAATAAATTCTTCTGAGCAATACAGAGCTAGTATTTAATTAAAACTAAACTTACAAAATCTACGAGTCAGGAGAAGTGTACTCAGAGTCAGGAGTGGACAAGGTTAAGCGTTTTTGCAACACAAAACCAGAATGATGATGTTGACGAATTATGTTCTTCTATATCTAAAATATGGACCCCCGTTTATGTGTGGGTGGGTAAGTGGGGCTGGTGTGGGCTATTGCTTAGGTCATAGAAGATCCCGCAGTGAATTGGTGTCTCTTTCACCACATCCACCCTACCAAGTCTGTGATCCATGTATGGTGTAAATTAAGTCACACCCCAATAAATCACACAGTCCGGGAGAAGAAGGTTAGGGATGTGATGACTGGATGGGAAAGGAGATTTGGGTAAAGGTGTGACAAAGACAAACACTACTCAAAAACAGTATTCATCAGGGGCATGAGCAGCACATCATCTTCAATCTGTTGTGGAAGGAAATGAAGGAATGAGTATGACACAGTTCAGTTAAATGCATTTCAAACAGTTTTTCAGCCCCAGAGACCCAAGTTATTATGTATCTAAATGATCTGTCATCTAAGTTTGAAAAACAGTCAATAAAAATTATGGAGGAGTGGAGTGAACACAAACAGTTCTAAAAATTATGATTGTTAAAGGAAAAATGATTCCGTATTGCCATCTGCATTCTTCTCAGAATGCATGTCACTCTTGGGTTCCTGGCTGAACTGGTCCAGTAAGGTAAGCAGGAGTGTTATGGAGCTTCCGCCTTTCGTGCAGGAGAAGACTAAGGCCTCGGATTGCAAAAGAGAAACAATATTGTAGAGTCAAGAAGGACAGAAGGTAAGCTTCATGAGGAGTGTACCAGGACTAAGAGGCAGAGCAAGAGCATAGGCTGTTGCAATCTTTCATTGTATGACTCATGAGCAATTAATTAACTGAGAAGTGAGAGCCATTTTACAACCAGTCATGGACAAGTACTAGCTGCATATTTCATGCTGATTGTTAGAAATGGGGGTCTCTAGTTGGCAGAGGTAGGTACCTTTGTCCAAATAGGGACCCTTGCTTCTAGTCAGGGTAAGGGAGATACACTTCTAAAATAACCCCTTCTCACCCCCTTGGTAGCTTGGCACGAGCAGAGAGGCTTATCTCAGAGGCAGTGTGTAAAGCATTTGTGAACACATACAGTAATACAGTGAAAACACAACAAATGGACACCACACCAGTTTAGAAAATCTTTATCTAAACCAAAACAAGACCAAACGACAAAAATCCACAATACAGTTATCAAGATATCCTCAAAAATAGGTCATTCACTCAATTAAAGTTACTACGATGTCGTGATAGATAAAAATCCCAAAGTACGGTGCCGACTGCATGGTGCGCGAAAGCAAAAAACACACAATTGATGGACGGAATGCAGAACAAATCAAAACATTCACCCCCAGTCAAGAGATCTGGGTTAAATCCATCATTCTTTTGCTCACCATGCCACCCCAGTTTAGACCTGGCCATATGCAAATCAGTCTTGACCCTGTGCCTCATGGGAACAGTCCAGCCCGAACTGCCAAGTCAAGTCCTCCCTGGACCGGAAACAAGCATCCTAGGACCGGTTTCGGGGTTTCACCCCTCTTCAGCCAGGATAGCTTGATTCCAGTGGCACAGTGAGCCCAGGACCCACGTCTGGGCATACCTGGCGCACTTAGGGCGAGAAAGCAAAAAACACACAATTGATGGACGGAATGCAGAACAAATCAAAACATTCACCCCCAGTCAAGAGATCTGGGTTAAATCCATCATTCTTTTGCTCACCATGCCACCCCAGTTTAGACCTGGCCATATGCAAATCAGTCTTGACCATGTGCCTCATGGGAACAGTCCAGCCCGAACTGCCAAGCCAAGTCCTCCCTGGACCGGAAACAAGCATCCTAGGACCGGTTTCGGGGTTTCACCCCTCTTCAGCCAGGATAGCATGCATGGTGCGCGGCATCGGGCGCGGAGTCAAGCAGACCCACAAAGAACAGTACCTTGGAAACGATGAAAGCAAAGACGTTGCACGGCGCCGGGGAGGTGATGCTTCGTTGGCGCCGTGCGGCGCCGGTTCCTTATGACCCCAGGGGAGGTGAAGCCTCGGATCCTTACTGCGGTGCAGGGGAGGTGAGACGTCGGTTCCTTCCTGTGTCGGGGAGGTGACGTCACGGTGGCGGTGAGGCGGCGGTTCCTTACGACGGTGCGGTGTTGATGGATTCAGGAGTCACCCACGTCGAGTATCGGCTCCGCGTTGATGAAGCACTGGCGTCGGTGAATTTGGGGCTGCGGTGCGAGTCGGGACGGTGCGTCGTGGATGTCATGAGCGGTGTCCTCGGCTCCGGTGCAGGCAGTGGCCTCGGTAATGGCTTCGGAGTCGATGCGGCACGGCGGCAGCAGGCGTCGGGCCTACGGTGCAAGTCGGGGCGATGCGTCGTGCTCTTCACGAGCGGTGCCCACAGCTTCAGTGCAGGTTACAGCATCACTCGCCGGCGTCGGTGTTGCAATTTCCTTCTGTGGCAGCTGAAACAACAGTTCCAGATGCAGAAAGACAGAAGAAATGAAGTCTTTGTGTCCCTGAGAATTCAGAACAGGAGGCAAGCTCAATTTCAAGCCCTTGAAGATCTTCTTTCAAGCAGGGGACACAGCAAACAGCAATGTCCTTTTCTCCTTTCCTTGGCAGCAAGTAGCCACTGCAGGCCAACCCCAGACAGCAAACAACACAGGGGCAGTATTCCTCCTCAGCTTCTCCGGCTCTTCTCCTTGGCAAAGGTTCCTCTTGATTCCCAGAAATAATCTAAAGTTCTGGGGTCAGAGCCCCAAAATGTATATCACAAAATCCTTTGTTCTCTGGTGGCAGAGAAGCCCTGTGCTCAGTCCAAACCGGTTCTGTCCTCTCTGGTGCAGCTTCCTCGCAGGAGGTGGAGACAGCATTGTCCTTGGCAGACCAGGCCCATTCATGTGAAAGGAAATCTCCTCCCCTTACTCTAAATGCAACCCAGGTCTATTCAGCCCAGCCCTGACTTATCAGGCTCTCTGGAGCCACTGCCCCTCTCCAGCCCCTGTCATCCAAAAGCCAGACATGCAATACACAGACCTAGCAGAGGCACACTGGATGGCTAAGCAAGATAATACCTACTTTCTAAAAGTGGTATTTTCAAACACAGAATGTAAAAATCACCCTCACTAAAAGATGCATTTTAACATTCTGAGTTCAGGCATACTAAACTTTATTTTCCTACCTGGTTCCCAGGGGCAGTTATGTTTATAAGATGTTATAAACAAACTCCCCATTCTGTCCTATGGGAACAAGTAGCCTTGCAATAGTAAAAAACGAAATTGGCAGTAATTCACTATCAGGTCATGCCACACACACCAGGGCATGTCCTACCTTTCACATACACTGCATCCTGTCCACAGGGGTACCTTGGGCCTACCTTAGGGGTGTCTGATATGTAAGAAATGGGAAGGTTAGGGCCTGGCAAGTGGGTGCACTTGCCAGGTCGACATGACAGTACCAGACTGAACACAGGCTCTGCAATGGCAGGCCAGAGTTACATTTACAGGCTGCTTATGTGGGTGGCACAATCAGTGCTGCAAGCCCACTAGCAGCATTTGATTTACCAGCCCCGGGCACTTACAGTGCACTGTACTAGGGACTGACTAGTAAATCAAATCAGTCAATCATGGAAACAACAATCCATAACAACAATTTACAAAGGGAGCACTTGCACTTTGCACTGAACAGCAGTGGCTAAGTGCCCAAAGCATCTAGACCAGCAAAACAGAGTCCAACACACAGCAAAAACACAGGAGGCAAAGGCAAAAAATGCAAGGGAGACCCACGCCAATGGTGCCAGGTCTAACACTGATCAATCTCACAACTGTCATCATAGCATTGAGTAGAGTGTGCGCATCATGTGATGATGTGACATCACATGTCTGTCTCCAGTTACAACAGGCCTACCCCGACCAAAACCACATACTAGAGGAGTTTCACATCTGAGCCAGCAAACACACTCAGCTGCATTTCCCAAATCAATGCACCTCTCTTCAGTCCACAGAGCTGAGTAGACCTCTTAGAGTCATCATAAGGTTGGTTTCCCGGAAGTCGATAACTTCCTTCTTCTGGCTGTTGAGGTTAAGGTAGTACATCATCCTGCCTCCGAGTAACGAATCAGTCCAACTCTGCCCCGACCCAAATGAGAAACATCGACCTGTAGAGAACCTCTGTTGATGAGCAAGAAGAAAAACATTATTTTGAGTAATTTTTAGTGTGTAAATTTGTGTTTAACTAAACTGACTGGTCTGGTCTCTGACAGTTAGCTGAGTGTGTGCATCATGTGATGGTGATTTGACATCATATCTCTGTCTCCAGTTACAGCAACAACAGGGCCCTACCAGATCGCAACCACACAATAGAGGAGTTTCACATTTGAGCGAGCACACACACTCAGCAGCATTTCCCAATTCAATGCACCTCTCTTCAGTTCCACAGAGCTGATTAGGCCTCTTAGAGTCATCATCATGTTGGTTTCCCTGAAGTCAATTACTTCCTTCTTCTGGCTATTGAGGTAGTTCCACTCTGAGTCCTTCCATTATCCTGACTCTGAGCAACGGATCAGTCCAACTCCGTCCTGACCCAAATTAGAGAAATTGACCTGTAGTGCACTGCTGTTGAGGAACAAGAAGAGAAACAATATTTGAGTAATTTCTTTGTGTAGATTTGTGTTTGTTAACTAAACTGACTGGTCTGGTCTCTGAAGATTGAGAACCAGAAAAAAGGAGTGGACCCGGCAAGTAAATCTTGCTAGGTGTGACAAGGCCAATCACCGTCAGGAAAAATGATTACCCATCAGGCTCCAAACATTGCAGATCATCAAAATCAAGTTTACAAATTAGTTGAACACCCTTCCTCACTGCCTGCCACCATATGAAACATCAATCATTACTCACAATCCCTCAATAATATATCACTCATTGGTGCAATAGTTACCTGTTCTAATCCAAGCACAGTGATACACAATTGTATCTCCTCTTTGATGCAAGCAAAACACATTGGGAGACTTGTAAATCAAATAATCTGGGGTAGTCCTGATAGCGGGTGAAAAACAAGATAGGCATGGGATGGAGTCATGCATTGTCTTTAATGTCCTTGAAGGAAATGGGGAGGCTTCTGCATTGCACACTGGTCCAACTACAATCCGGCCATACATGTGCCTAAAATGGTGAGGCTGCATGAGTCAGTCAGACACAAACAAACAAAATATATAATGTTCCCCTAGCAAAAACCATTTTCTTTTTTTTACATAGCAGTTTGACGATAAATAATAATTAAATAGTTTAAGGTAGCCTACTCTCAGTGAAAGAAGTAGAATTTGTCCTCAAACTCAAGTAGTTCACCCAGAAGCTGGGCAGGTAACACACTTGAGTCTCACCAATCACCCTCATTCTCCTCCTGTGGCATTTCAGGAACGGTGTAATTTTGTGGTATGAAGTATTGGTTCATTTTGATCATGGTCAATAATTCCACATTTTGAGGTGAGAGACTGGTCCTTCTCACTGTGACAACTGCACCAGCTGCACCGAACACACACTCAGTAGACACACTGGGCACCGGACAAGCCAGATACTTTATTGCCAGCCTGCTGAGCTCTGGACATTGGCGCATCTTCCCATACCAATACACCAATGGATTTTGATCCACATAGATCTCTCTTGGGTAATCCAGATAGTCCTGGAACATCCTCTGAATGATCAATGGTGTTGCAACTTGATTGACCTATTTTGCATTCACCTCTGTACTGGACTTACGACCTTCAACTTGAAACCAAGCCAATACAGATGTTGGGGATGCTTTTTCTATTCCTGTTGTTGTTGCCGCCAGTGTTCTTGTGGCTGGTGTTGGCTGATGTGAGAAAACAGACCTGTCCTCTCTGGAAGTTGAAGGCCAGCCACTCAACAATCCACATCTTGCATTGTGAAACATCCCCTTCTGAAAAAGGAATGAGAGTGGCCAGTATTTTTTGTACCATGGATCAAGCATTATGGCACAGATGTACTCTTTAGACAATACAATGTCTCTTTGCAGCCTTCGATTATCAGCCAAGCGAAGGATTAAGCCCTCAACCAACTCATGAACATCTTCATTTTCATTCACACCTGCAAGTGCGAACCTTTCAGACACCTTTTTTAACTGGTCCGGTAGCAGATGCAACAACTGGATGGCTTGGCCTTTTGTATTGCCCTCCTTGCTGACTTCCTGTGTGAAAACCTCAAAAGGAAGTAGCATCTCTGTCAGGCATTTGACCAGGCCCCATTATTCCATCTCAATGATCATGCTTTTCCTAGTTGCATCCCCTCTTTGCATGACATGCTCATTGATCGGTGTGTACTGCTCAAACAGATGTTGCAACATGTAGTAGGTCGAGTTCCAACATGTTGGCACCTCCTGTATGAGGGCTTTAACTGGTACTCTATTAGCACATTAAATGATCCTCAAATCTTCCAGGCTTTAAAAGAATGGCTGAAATGAGTTCAGACTCTTCTGCAGGTGGTCATTAAGTTGCTGATTAGGTCTTCTTTTTTGAGAAAGTCCTGCACAAAGATGTTGATGCAATGTGCTAAACACAGGACCCTCAAATATTTACCATCTGGCATGACCTTAACTATATTACTGCCATTGTCCATGGCAACAAATCCAATTCTGAGACCTCTGGGTTTAAGAAATTCAAACACCTTGCTGTTAAAGTGTTCCAAGATGTTTGCAACTGTATGGGATTTCTCCATGGCGAACATGGCTGATGTTGCATGCTGCAGACTGTTGGGGTTTGTAGAGCGCAGCCGTCATAATTGCCCTCCAGATTCAGATTGGAAAGAACTGTTTGACCAAGTGTTAAACACAGCAAGGTAAGCTTGACCAAACTGTGTTTAACTGGTCAGGTTTACTCTGTGGTAACACCATCCCTATTGTCAGCATTGCTTTGTAACTGGTCAATGTTGCCCTTTTTGTAAACCCATGTTAAAACGATTGAGCTTCCGATTCTGCTGCTATTTGTATTTGTCAGTGCTTTATTTTTGTTGCCATAAGACTGTCACTGGACTCGAGCAACAGGGAACAGGTGCGCTGCCTTGTGTGCACGTTGCTTTCCTTTTACGCTGTTAGACGCGTGTCTAGCAACGTGCAGAGAAACCCCACCCTTCTGCAGCTATAAAAGACTGCCGCCCCGCTTACGCATGCTTGTGTTCGTTTACCGCTATCCAGCATCTCCACTTACCTGGAATCTCCCGACGACGTTGCACGCTCTGGTCTCATCTTCGACTTCCGGTTTTCTTCCGGCTTTCGTTGCACTCCTCTGCCTTGGCGCTTCATTTCCTGGTCCATCCCCCGACAATCTTCCGGCGCTCATTTCCTGGTCCAGTTTCTTCGTCCGACCTGCAACGGAGAAAAAGAAGAAACAGAATCAACAGACAAGTAAGAACGTTCCGCTTGCGGAGCGCGCTCGCATGCATGCATGTAAGACAATTGAAATTGTAAAAAAGAAAGGAGATACTTATCTCAAAACTGTTTGGCTGAAGTAAGCCTTCCTGCTGCGATCTTCTCACTAAAGACCTAAGACACACAAAAGAGAAAAAACAACGCAAGGGTTACAACAGAGTTACTGAAAGAAGGCTCTGTGAATCAATCATTGCAAAGAACAATTTCGCTCACTTTGTTTCTTATTTGGGGCATTCGTAAAGCGTCACAAGAAACCTGACGTTGTGTAAGTGATCTGAAAAACAAGGTGCACATTTATGTAAGGTGCAATACGAATCATCTAAACTGAAGTGTTTATATTTGTTACAGAAAAGAGAAAGAGAGAGAGACAAGCATTTTTAAATCATCTCTGAATATAAAGGATAAACGCAAAGGTATTGACAGGGCAAAGAATAGCATTAACGTTAGATACATGTGGATGACTGTCTTAGAAGTTATCAGTGTTGCACTCATTGTTGTTTATTGTTTTATAGGCAATGGACCGCGACAGAGGTTGCCGTCAGATGTGTTCTTACTGAAGTGAAGAGAGTGGCGAGAGTGTCCTTTTATTTATCGTTTTGGTTCTTTTGTCCCTTTTTTCCCCTTCCCCCGAGGACCTAAGAATCCAAGCTGATAATTGACAAAGGTTTAGGAGGAACTAGGTCTTAGGGGGCATAGGAAAATATCTTCTCATCTCTCATCTGGAACGCCTGGATTTCAGGTGAGTGAAGGTTAACACAGAATGCCCTTAAATGTTTCTTCAGTGCTGAGACCTGTAAATAGCTGTTACCTAACATACACAAAAGCGATCCATTGTGCAGAGATACACATGCAATCAGTGGCTTGACAATTGGTCCACATGTCTGTCATCAGCTGGATAGTGTGAACAGCACTCTGCTGCAAAGCTTGTCCAACCAATTCCAGCACATCATATTGGAGTGCTGGAAAAGCAACTCTGGCAAAATAGGTTTGGCTGGGAACCTTCCATTTCAGGCAGATGGCCACCACAAATTCTAAAAAACCCACTCCTTCCACAAAAGAAAAAGGGATGTGTTCCAGTGCTAACACTTTAGTCAGCTCCCCATTGTACAAACATGCCATTGGGTGACTGTGTTCATACAGCCCCTGCTGTCTAAACATCCCAGTAATAGTAGCCTGGATTTTTTTTTCTGGTGTAACTGGTAGAAGCATTTTCCAGAGAGAAGAACCAGCAGGTAGACTCAGTGTGCATCTTGGAATAGTCACTGTATGCTGTTGCTGTGGTATCTCCATCAGACTCTTGTGCCATTTTGAGGTTGCTGATGCGGGTGATACTGGTGCACTGGTGGGGACACGTCTGCTTTGCGCAAAGAAGATGTCACCCTCTTCTTCCTCATCACCATCACCTTCCAGCGTAATTGGAGGAGATTCCCTGCTCTCATCACCTTAACCATCACCACCTGCACCTATTTTTTAAGGTGCCCCTCTCAGCAGATTGTGTGATGTTTTTTCATATGGGTTGTTTGGCCTCCAGTAGCATAGTGTTCACCAGGCTTACCTCGACAAATGCTGGCACTGCAAATGGAGCATATTTCAATGTTATCCTCTTTCTTGCTAATCATAAAGAAGTCCGAAACTGGGGAGATGAACTTTTTCAGTGGGCCACTAGTACCACTGCCAATGCCAAAGTACTGGAGGTATGTGGGTGCGTTGATGAGTGCCTCACTGCTGTGCGTACTGCTACTCAGGTAGTGGTGGATGCCCTTCTCAGCTGGGGCCTTACAAATACGGGAGCTGGCACTGGCACAGGCGGTAGTGGTGGTATCAGTGCCACATCCCTCTGAGCCTGTTGAATAGGACGGGTAATGTTATCTCCTGTGGGCCAGCTTCCATTACAATGACTGGCTCGTCATCCTCATCCCCTTCATAATTGTACGGCTTTCAGGAACTTTTCCTTTTCCCTTGCCTCTCCTGGTGTGTTTGAGACTCAGCCAGGGTCCAATCCATGCCCAGATCATCAGAAGGTGGGCTTGGAGAAGAAGGTGGAGTACCCTTCCTTTTCTTGCTGGAGATCTGGAAGCAAATGGTTCTAAAAGAGGAGGCTCTTTCTCAGCAGGAAGCTCAACGTCCTGTTCTGCTCCTACTGCGGGAAGATCTACTATTGCTGGCTGCAGCTGTTGTTCACTTTGCTTGGCTTCCTGTGATAATTGGGTACTGCTTTGTGAAAGAGACAAATCTGATTCAATGTCACTGCTTATTGGCGTCGTGATGATTGCAATGGCTGCCTTGCTGACAGACATGGGCTTGGGCTTAGGTTTGGGTGGTGCTGTTGATGCAGCAGTGCTGCTCCTAACTTGCTCCCTGGAGGCCAGTGCAGCAGGCACACGTTTCCAGAAAAAGGTTCTGGTCGGCACAAAAGTGTTGGAAAGCTGCTTATTCTCACTGG
This sequence comes from Calotriton arnoldi, assembly GCA_963921515.1. Classification (NCBI taxonomy): domain Eukaryota; kingdom Metazoa; phylum Chordata; class Amphibia; order Caudata; family Salamandridae; genus Calotriton; species Calotriton arnoldi. Next base: position 1,704,185 of record CAWUFW010001578.1, on the reverse strand, counting down.
CCACTTTCTTGGCAGCACCTTTCTTTGGGGCCATCTTGAAGCTGTCAGTTGGCAGTGGCACTTAGCTGCACAAGTGGAAGAGATTGGAGGACTCACGTCACGTGTTGTGTGGTGACTTCACTTTATACATGCCTTCTGTCTGGAAGTACACTGGGTGATCACTCTTGTGCCCATTAAAGATAAACAAACAAAGACAATATAATTTAGTGTGGTTACTTAAGGTTTTTATTATCCTAAATAATTAACAACAATACAATGTAACCATTCTAAAGGGAAATGGAATAATCCTTAAATAAGGAATGCTGCTGTGTGTGCCGTGCACCTATGGCAGGTAGGGGGCCCAGGGGAAAATGGAATAATACTTAAAAAATGAATGCTGTTGTAGGGCTGTGAGCCTATGGCAGGAAGGGGTGGATGGATGGTAGGCAAATGTATTAAAAAAAAAAAATAGACACAAATTTAAAAAAATAACATTTTTGAAAACAAATCAAATCATTTATTTGAAAATATTCCAAATTAAATAATATAAAAAATTAAAATGAGTAGAATAAATTATAAATGAAAACATTAAATAAAAAAATTAATTGGTGGTGTATTCGGGGACTATGAGAAACCCATTGGGAGGCAAGGAGGTGCAGGTGAAAAATGCATAGAATATGAAACACTGTTTATAATTATAATATACATATACTACAGTGATCCTCAAGCATATTATTTAACTGATATCAGGGGAAAGAAAAAAATGAACACAAACAAATAGGCATCTCCCTAGAAAGTGGCTTTGGAAACTGGAAAAAAAGTGTGGCTGCCCAAAATGTCCACCGGCCACATGGTCAACCAACAATAGCAAGCAAGGAGGCATGGCCACAGCAAGGAACATATGCAGGCCTATGGCAAAAGCACACTGGCTGGCTACACAAAATGGTTGTGGGCCACATGGTCAAACAACAAGCAAGGAGGCATGGAAAACAAAGAACACATGTGTCGTGTCTCACATATGCCTCAGCCCCCAAGGATTACCAGGACACAGATATGGTCTTCAGTTTCTTTATTCTTCCTTATGGTCTTGTGTGCTCACAGACACGTCCCACTTCCTCCCTGCTCACCTGGCACTCCCCTAGCCCCTTCCCTGACCGGAACTGGTGTCCGGTGGCTGGCCCCTCCCTTTACTCTGGTGCAGGGTCCTCTGCACCACATCACGAAATCTCCCCCTTTTGTGGAAGGAAAAAAAGAAGAAAAGAAAAGGAGAAAGAGAGAGAGAGAGAAAAGAAACACACTGGCAGGTCACAAGACAGAAAGCACTGTCATCACTGTCCTGCTACATTCTGATCGTCCTTGTTTGCTTTGCTGCTAGTGATGCTTACTTGCGACCCCATCACTATATTTCTTCGATTAGTCTTTTTGGCTTTCTGCTCACTCTCTTTGGGCAGGACATTTCAGCTCCTTCATTCGATATCCCTTCAACCTGGTCCCGTCTCTCACTGCGGTGTGCTGTCCCTTCTGTCCTGTCTATTACTTCCTCTTTGACGGGTTTTGTACAGCGCCTAGGAGCAGCCTCTCCTTCTTCCTCATCTGATGTCCTTAGTTCCTTGAAGTGTGAGCTGTTTCTGGTGATCCTGTAGGGACCTGCTGCCACTGTTATCATGGACCCTTTGACATTTGTTTTGGTTAGCGGTTCACTGGAGAAGATGCTGTTGACTTCCTTGTTTGACATTGACGCACCAGCACTGAGTCTCCTTGCTTCAGCTTCGATGGTGTGGCATGTCGTATTGTTTCATTTTTTTCTTAGCCTCTTGATCTTGTGCGACAATGGTGTTGTGCTCTGGTGGCGATTTTGCCTCCAGCTGGGGCAATCTCGTCCTGCTTGTTCTTCCCAACACCAGTTCTGCTGGGCATCCCGTGGAACTGTGTGGGGTGTTTCGGTAATCTCTTAGTAATTGGCAGAGTGCCTGACCCACTGAAATCTGCACCAGCTTGGCCCCTTGGACTGCTTTCTTGATGTTTCCCATGAATGGTTCTACCATGCCATTTGCTTGTGGCTACAGAGGCGTTACCTTCCTGTGGTGGATGCCCAGGTATGCCATGAATCTGTGAAACTCCTTTCCTGAGAATGGTAGCCCATTGTCTGTCTTCATTGTTTGTGGGGAGCCCTATGCTGCAAATATGTCATCAAATATCGGCAACGTTACTGGGGCTGATGTTGATGACACTTGTCGTACGATGGGTAATCTGGAGTATTCATCAATTACTACTAGCAAGTAGTTGCCTGTGTCCAGTGGCCCACAAAAATCAGCTGCCAATGTCGTCCACACTTACCCGGGGAGGTTGGACATGTGCAGTTGTTATGGCTTTTGCTGGCCTCCCCGTTACTTGGCATAGGTGGCAGTTCATTATTGTGTCTTCCACTAGTCGATCCAGGCCTGGGAACCATACTTTTTCCCTTAGCATCTTCTTTGTTGCTACTATGCCTCTGTGGGACTCATTCACCAAATTCACCGTTTGCCGCGGGAAACATCCTTTACCCTGCATGCGTTAATCCGTATTGCCGTTACCCCGCAGTTTTTACACCGCAAAACCTATTGCAGCGCAGGGCTTGACACCGTAAACTATTACAACGCATTCCCCAAAGTAAAGCCACGGTGGAGTTAGAATAGTAAATTGCGTTGTGATGGCGAATGCGTTGTAATAGTTTGCGATGTAAAGCCCTGTGTTGTAAAAGATTTTGCGGTGTAAAAACTGCGGGGTAAGGGCACGCGTAGTAAAAGTGTGCGGGGTAAAGTGTCCTATTTGTTTGCTGCATCAGCGTTTTTGGTATTACTATCCTCGTTCCTCTAAGTAGAACTCCTTTTTCAGTTTCTGATAGATCTTCTAGTATGTTTTTGAATGCTAGCATTTCTTCCTTTCTTACTCCTTCTCCCATGGGACTGCTGTTGTTTACGTGTCGCCATCTTTGCTGTTGTGTTGTTGTTTTGACTGCTTACAGCGTGGCATCGCTTGTTGTCTCTTGCTCCAGCTGCTCTTCAATTGTTATTGGAGCGGGAGTGTTTTGTCTTAACATGAAGTTCAGGTACTCTTCTGCCATGGACAGGTTCTCCGGTGCCTGTGGTAGAGGATGCCGTGACACGTAGTCAGCTGGGTTTTGTTCCTTTTCAGGTTTGCGCACTACCTTGAAGTCTTATTCCCCATCTCTCCATGCGTGGTAGAATTTTTGTGTTGGGGTTTCCATATATTGGTACTAATGCTTGATGGTCAGTTACAATGGTGAATGGTTTTCCATATATGAACATGTGGTAGTGTTCACACGCCCATACTACTGCTAAGCTTTCCTTCTCTGGTTGCGAGTATGCCCTTTCTATCTCCGATAGGCGCTTGCTTGCATACACAACAACTTGCCTGGGTGAGTCTCTTCCGGGTGTGTGTTGTGCTTGAATTGCTCCTAGCCCCACTGGGCTAGCTTCAACAGTGAGCTCGGTGCATAGCGACGGGTTGAAGTATGTAAGGTGATCTACTGCTGTGACTGCGTGTCTGATGGCGACCCTTGACCTTGCCAGGTAGGTCGCTCCCCCACCACACAGCTCCGCCTGTGTTGTCTGCCCGCTGCTTCTGCAGGTAAGATCGCCCTCCGCTTGTGGCCCCGGTGCCCGCTTTGTCTGCTTGTCTCCCCTTTTCCTCTCTGTGCCCCTCGCCGCCCCATTGTCGTTGTGCCCGTGATTTTGTCTGCTCTCCCCTTGTTTTCCTTTCTGTGCCCCTCGCTGCCCCACTGTCGTTGTGCCCGTGATTTTGTCTGCTCTCCCCTTGTTTTCCTTTCTGTGCCCCTCGCTGCCCCACTGTCGTGCCCGTGATTTTGTCTGCTCTCCCCTTGTTTTCCTTTCTGTGCCCCTCGCTGCCCCACTGTCGTTGTGCCCGTGATTTTGTCTGCTCTCCCCTTGTTTTCCTTTCTGTGCCCCTCGCTGCCCCATTGACGCTGTGCCCGTGATTTTGTCTGCTCTCCCCTTGTTTTCCTTTCTGTGCCCCTCGCCGCCCCATTGTCGTTGTGCCCGTGATTTTGTCTGCTCTCCCCTTGTTTTCCTTTCTGTGCCCCTCGCTGCCCCACTGTCGTTGTGCCCGTGATTTTGTCTGCTCTCCCCTTGTTTTCCTTTCTGTGCCCCTCGCTGCCCCATTGACGCTGTGCCCGTGATTTTGTCTGCTCTCCCCTTGTTTTCCTTTCTGTGCCCCTCGCCGCCCCATTGTCGTTGTGCCCGTGATTTTGTCTGCTCTCCCCTTGTTTTCCTTTCTGTGCCCCTCGCTGCCCCACTGTCGTTGTGCCCGTGATTTTGTCTGCTCTCCCCTTGTTTTCCTTTCTGTGCCCCTCGCTGCCCCACTGTCGTTGTGCCCGTGATTTTGTCTGCTCTCCCCTTGTTTTCCTTTCTGTGCCCCTCGCTGCCCCACTGTCGTTGTGCCCGTGATTTTGTCTGCTCTCCCCTTGTTTTCCTTTCTGTGCCCCTCGCTGCCCCATTGACGCTGTGCCCGTGATTTTGTCTGCTCTCCCCTTGTTTTCCTTTCTGTGCCCCTCGCCGCCCCATTGTCGTTGTGCCCGTGATTTTGTCTGCTCTCCCCTTGTTTTCCTTTCTGTGCCCCTCGCTGCCCCATTGACGCTGTGCCCGTGATTTTGTCTGCTCCCCCTTGTTTTCCTTTCTGTGCCCCTCGCTGCCCCATTGACGCTGTGCCCGTGATTTTGTCTGCTCTCCCCTTGTTTTCCTTTCTGTGCCCCTCGCTGCCCCATTGACGCTGTGCCCGTGATTTTGTCTGCTCTCCCCTTGTTTTCCTTCTGTGCCCCCGCTGCCTCTCGCCATTCCCGCCGCTGCGTCCCTGCGGCCCCGCCCCCTGACTGCCCATTCGCTGCCCCTGCCTCCCGCCTCCCAGCTGCTCCTCCCTCCCACCTCCCCATAAATGGCGGCCGCTGCGCGGCCGCGCCGCTGGCGCGCCGAAGGCGCGCCTAAGGCAAGCCCGTCTGCGCCCGTCCGCGACTGGACCGCGCCCAGCGCCAGAACCCCTGGATCCCACCAACGCAACACTACTCGACGGACCTACGACGCCGCCACACTCACCGCACTCAATGCCGGCCGGAACCCTGCCTGCTACCGAGCCTCACCGAGACGCACCCACGGACCCTTCACCTGCCAAACCTGCCGATTCACCTGCCCCCTGACGTGCACCACCTCCGCCAAGTCGAGCAACAGCAGCAACCACCTGAAATGCATCCTGCTGAACACCCGCTCCGTCCACAGGCACGCCGTGGAACTCTGGGACCTGCTCGACGCAACAGCACCGGACATCGCCTTCCTCACCGAAACCTGGATGAACGCCTCCTCAGCGCCTGACATCGCCATAGCCATCCCGGATGGATACAAGATCACCCGGAAGGACCGCGTCAACCAGACGGGAGGAGGCATCGCCATCGTACACAAGAACACCATCCGCATCTCGACTAACTCCGACGAGACCTTCACCGCCGCCGAACACCTACACTTCCAGATACACACGGACCCCAAGACCACCCTCCGAGGCACCCTCATCTACAGACCCCCGGGACCACGCACACTATTCAGCGAAGACATCGCAGACTTCATCAGCCCGCACGCCATGCCCTCCGCCGACTACATCCTCCTAGGGGACCTCAACTTCCACCTGGAGAACAACAACGACAGAAACACCACCGCCCTGCTGGACAACCTCGCCAACCTCGGACTCAAGCAACTGGTGAACACGCCCACCCACTACGCCGGCCACACGCTTGACCCCGTCTTCTCGTCCAGCAAGCACATCTCCTTCAGCCACGCCACCGGACTCCACTGGACCGACCACAGCTGCGTCCACTTCAGCTTCAGAAAGACTGCGACCCACCACCACCCGCAACAGGCTCCCCGCCGGAGCTGGAGCAAGATCACCGCCGAGCAGCTCACCGCCTCCCTCAGCCAGAACACACCCACCGACACAACGGACCCAAACGAAGCAGCCAGCAACCTCGCCAAGTGGCTGACCGCCTGCGCCGACGACCTCGCACCACTAAAAACCCTCCCAGCAGACCCGGAAGCAAGAAAACCCCTTGGTTCACCAACGAACTCAAGGAATCCAAGAAGAACTGCCGCACTCTCGAGAAAACCTGGCGACTCGACCAGACCACAGACAACAGGACCGCCCTCAAGCACGCCACCCGCAAACACCACCAGCTGATCCGTGCCACCAAGAAGTCGGCACTCAAAGAACGACTGGACAACAACGCCCATGACAGCAAGGAACTTTTCAGCATCGTCAAAGAGTTCTCCAACCCCAGCGCCGGAAACAACGACATCACCCCTCGCAAGACCTCTGCAACTCACTCTCCGCGTTCTTCCACCGCAAGATCACCGACATACACAACAGCTTCGACGCACAAACAACGCACCCTACCGCCCGAACCAATGCCCGCCACCACCACCCTCTGCAACTGGACCCCGATCAACACCGAAGACACCACCCGCACGATGAACTCCATCCACTCCGGATCACCAACCGACCCCTGCCCACACCACGTCTTCAACAAAGCCGACGCCACCATCGCACCCCATCTCCGGGACATCATCAACTCCTCCTTCCACACCGCCACCTTCCCGGAGAGCTGGAAGCACGCCGAGCTTACCGCCCTCCTGAAGAAACCAACGGCGGACCCCACCGACCTCAAGAACTACCGCCCCATCTCGCTCCTTCCGTTTCCGGCCAAAGTCATCGAGAAGACCGTCAACAGACAGCTTGCCGCCTTCCTCGAGACGAATGGATCCCTCGACCCCTCGCAGTCCGGGTTTCGGGCCAACCACAGCACCGAGACCGCCCTTATCGCAGCCACCGACGACATCAGAACCCTAACCGACAACGGGGAAACAGCTGCCCTCATCCTCCTGGACCTCTCCGCGGCGTTCGACACCGTCTGCCACCGCACCCTAGTGAAGCGCCTCAGCAACATCGGAATCCGAGAGAAAGCACTGGAATGGATCATCTCGTTCCTCGCCGGAAGAACCCAGAGAGTCCGCCTCTCCCCGTTCAGATCCGAAGCCACCGAAGTCATCTGCGGCGTTCCACAAGGATCCTCACTCAGCCCGACCCTCTTCAACGTCTACATGAGCCCCCTCGCAGCCATCGCACGCCGACACAACCTCAACATCATCTCCTACGCCGACGACACCCAGCTGATCCTCTCCCTCACCAACGACCCCACCACCGCCAGAGCCAACCTGCACGACGGGATGAGAGACGTCGCCGACTGGATGAGGAACAGCCGCCTTAAACTGAACTCAGACAAGACGGAAGTCCTCATCCTGGGCTCATCACCCTCCGCCTGGGACGACTCCTGGTGGCCCCCGGCCCTGGGCACCGCACCCAAGCCAACGGACCACGCACGCAACCTGGGCTTCATCCTGGACTCCTCCCTATCGATGACCAGACAAGTCAACGCCGTCTCATCTTCATGCTTCAACACCCTGCGCATGCTCCGCAAGATCTTCAGATGGATCCCCACTGAAACCAGGAAGACCGTCACCCAGGCACTCGTCACCAGCCGACTGGACTATGGGAACACCCTCTATGCCGGAACCACAGCCAAACTTCAAAAGAGACTCCAGCGCATCCAGAACGCCTCCGCACGACTCATCCTGGACATCCCCCGACACAGCCACATCACCGTACACCTGAAAGACCTGCACTGGCTCCCCGTCAGCAAGAGAATCACGTTCAGACTCCTCACCCACGCACACAAGGCCCTCCACGACCTGGGCCCAAAGTACCTCAACGACCGCATGTCCTTCTACACGCCCACACGCCAGCTACGATCAACCAGCCACGCCCTCGCCACCGTACCACGCATCCGCAGAACCACCGCCGGAGGAAGATCCTTCTCCTACCTGGCGGCCAAGACCTGGAACTCCCTCCCCACTCACCTTCGGCGAACCCAGGACCATCTCGCCTTCAGGAAGCAGCTCAAGACCTGGCTGTTCGAGCAGTAACTTACCCCCTCCCCCAGCGCCTTGAGACCCTCCCGGGTGAGTAGCGCGCTCTATAAATGCCGTGATTGATTGATTGATTGATGGCCTCCAACGCCCTGTTGCATTCAACGGTCCAGACCAGAGAAATTTGTGGCCCTGCTGCGTTAGTTCTCGAAGTGGGGTTCTCACTGTGTTAAAGTCCTTCACTTCTGCTACATTTGCTGGAGGTCTTGTTTTTTTAGCGTTTCCACTTTGCTGGGATCTGGCCTCAGTCCTATTTTTTAAAAGATGTGCCCAAAGAGCACTAGTTCTCTCTTCCCCAGCTCACATTTGTCCTCATTTAAAGTCAGGCCGGCAGGCCGGCTTGTTCCAATTGGCTGCAGACCTCTTTGTCGTGCTCCTCATCTGAGCGTCCAAAAACCAAGATATCATCGCTGTAGTTTAAGCTGTTCTTTATAGGCCGGGTCACCTGTCTCACTGTTTCTTGAAATATTTAGGCCGCCGATGATATTCCAAAGCTGAGTCGCTTGCAGCGAAACAGACCTATGTGAGTGGAGAATGTCGTGATGTATTGTGATTGTCCATCAAGCTCCAGTTGATGGTACCCTCTGCACAGATCTAGCTTTGAGAATCGACATGCTCCAGTGAGGCAGCTGATCATGTCATTTAAATGAGGCCCTGGGTGTCTTTCCCTCTCAATTGCTGTGTTAGGGATTTGCATGTCAACGCAAATGTGAATTTTTGACGTGTTCTTTTTGGGTACTTTGACTATCAGAGATACCCATGGAGTTGGTCCATCAGCCGGCTCTATGATGTCTTGTGCCAGTAAGCTTTTTATCTCCTCTTCCACTTGTGGTTGCAGGTGTATGGGCACTTTTCGGTGATGCTGAGCCACGAGCTTGAGTGCTTCGTTGATGTTTAACGTTATTTGTGTGTTTCTCAGTTTTCTTAGTCCTTGTAGTATTGCCGGGTGTTCTCTCAGGATGTTGTGTCGTTCTGACATGTGATATGTCATTGCTAGGAGACCCATTACCTGCGCGATGACGTTGCTTAGTAGACACGGTGCTGTGATGTCTCCACATAGGACATGCACTTCTCCATGTCCACCACTTGTTTCCTTGAGCCCCATGTGAAGACATCAACAGTGGACGGTGATAACGTCGGTTTCTGTTTCATCTTTTCATATTCTGACATGCACATGATGTTGCACATGATGTTGCATGTGGCACCACTGTCTAGTACAAAATTTGTGCTGTGATTTCCTACCTCGATGTTCACTGTTGCTGTTTTCTTTATCTGTTGTTTTTCTACCAGTTTGAAGGGCTCAGGTGTGCGAGCCTATGTTGGTACGTCTGACATCAGATACAGTCGTTCTGCTGCCTCTTGCGGATTTGCTCCATCTGAATCAGCTGATGGACTGGCTTGTTATGTGTCTATGTGCTGTGCGTACCTGTGTGTCACTGTTCGTTGTCTTGCTGGTCTCCCTTGCTCAGTTTTGAATTGCCCGCTCATGCAGGCACTCGCAAAGCATTTTTGGCACTTGTGACCAATCGCTGGGCAGGCGCCAGCATGTGGGAATTCGAGTCCACAACAATAGCATGTCCTTTCTTATTTCTGCTTCTGGGGCAGCGGTGTTTTGTCATGTTTTGGGGTATTTCTAGCCATTTCCAGCCATGCGAGTGGCCTGTTCCACCATCCGTGCTCTCCCGTTTTCCATCTGTCTGGCATGGGCTGTTGCTCTGGCCTCTGCACGGGCCAGTGTTAGTATTTTCTCCAATGCGTAAGGTTCTTTTAGTATTCAGGCACGAAACTCCACTGACTGCCAGCCTTCGATGATGCACAGTCGTATTGCCTGCTCATTGTCAAATTTATCGAATTCGCAGTATGCGACCAGTTTGCGAAGTCTTGTTGCAATGCCTATTGGCCCATTTGCCTGACTTCAAGATGGCTGCCAAGATCTTGCGAGAGCGAGATTTCCTGTCTCTTAGCTTTGCCTGACTTCAAGATGGCCGCCGGTGCTTCCCTGCTTGCTATTGGCCAGTTTTGCCTGACTTTAAGACGGCCGCCGAGTTCTCGCAAGTTATCTGCTCGAAATCTACCCGGGAAGCTCGGGGCTTTCTCTTTGTTCTTGGGGCAGCTGCGGGCACAATCGTGTGCATCGCTTGTCGGCGGGTGGTTGCGGGGGGGCCTCTTATCGCTTTCCTTCACTCGATGTGACCGGGGTGGGCTTCTGATGTCGCTGGATTTCTTTTAGCATGCGGACCAGAGTGGGCTCCTGGCTCTATTCTTCTTCCTGCGACCAGGGTAGGCTCCCGACGTTGCGTTTCTTTCGCAGGCGGACCAGGGTGGCCTCCTGGCTCCATCTTCATCTGTATGTCGTGGGGGACACTGTTGGTGGTAATTTTGATGCCACCTTTGTATCGCCAGACTTCGTGTCTCACATATGCCTCAGCCCCCAAGGATTACCAGGACACAGGTATGGTCTTCAGTTTCTTTATTCTTCCTTATAGTCTTGTATGCTCGCAGGCACGTCCTACTTCCTCCCTGCTCGCCTGGCACTCCCCTAGCCCCTTCCCTGACCAGAACCGGTGTCCGGAGGCTGGCCCCTCCCTTCACTCTGGTGCAGGGTTCTAGTGCCCTCTGCACCACATCACGATAACATGCAGGCTTATGGACAATGACCACACAAAATGGCCCCTGGCCACATGACATGGACAAATACAAAGACAAATGGTGGAATATGGCAAACACACTCACGCACACACTGGGCAGACAAAGAAGGCATGGTAACACTGAAGAAAACACTACCATTAATTCAGCAATGCCAAAAAAGAAAATTAACTAAGCTATAAAAATTCAAATCAAACTAACAACACCCATATACAACAGTTTTTGAACTTACTTGTGATATCACAGAAACAGAGGGGCAGATTTACAAGCCCCTTGCGCCGCCGGAGCATCAAGTTGCGTGACGCACCGGTGGTGCAGCCTGCTAAGTGATATTTACAAGAACAGGTAAAGTCACCCTGCGTGACTTAACCTGTGCTTGTAAATATCGCACCTGTTCACGCAACACTTTGCGTGTTAGGGGCGTGACATGGGTGTTGCTGTGGGTGTTCCCACGCAACACCCATGTCCACTGATGCATTTCCAGATTTACAAGAAATCGTAAATCTGGAAATGCGTCAGAATGCTACGCCACCCTAGGGGTGGTGTAGCGAGGTGCAGCGAGGAGAAATGTTTTCATTTCTCCTCGTTTTTTTCCTCTTTCAATGCGTGCTGCATTCTACAGCACACATTGGAAGAGGAAATCACCTCAATTGATTGTTTTTGTGCAGGAAGGTGCCCCTTCCTGCACAAAAACAATCTCCCCACGATGCAGGCATCCTTGCACCAGGGTGCAAGGGTGCCTGCGCCGGCGCATGGCAGCAGTTTGTGCGCCAGCGCAGGTGGAAGCACAGAGATTCGACATATTGCTGTCAATATGTTGCATCCCTGTGCTTTGAAACTAACGCAGAGCGGCGCAAGTTTCTTGTAGATCTGCCCCAAAGTCCTTAAATAAAATGTTATATATGCAGCAGACAAAGAGAGTGATCCTTCCAGCTCTAAATCCAAATGAAAAGTGACTAGGAGATGGACAAAGCAGTGGTAGGAGCCTGCGGGGCAGGACTAGGAAGTTAGAAATGAAATGAAAAAGACATTTGTAGAGTGCGAAACTTTCACCCGAAGGTGTCAAGGCGCTAAATTCGTCATTCATGAGTCAGAGGACGGTCCAGAGAGTCGTCAAAGATTAAACAGCCAGGTCTTTAACGCTTTTCTAAAAGCCAGCAGATTAGTTTCTTGCTTCAGCCCAAGTGGTAGGGAGTTCCACAGTTTCGTTGTGCCGACCACAAAGCTCCTTCCTCCCCAGGAGCATTTTTTAAACCTGGGAACAACCAGGTTGTGGTCCTGAGATGAGCGAAGATGGCGAACCGGAATATAAGGCTTTAAATTCTGTTTAAAGAAACTGGGCCCTATGTCATGCGTGGCCTTAAAGGCAATGCATAGAGCCTTAAACTCAATTCGTCTCTTCACCGGTAACCAATGCAATCCTTTCAGTGCCTGTGCGACATGTTTATGTCTTGGAATATTCAACAAAAGACGTGCCGCTGCATTTTGCACAATCTGCAGTTTGGAAAGACACTTCTTACGCAGATTAATAAAAAGCCCATTACAGTAATCAGCTCTGGAAAGAACCAGCGCTGAAACCACCAATATCCGTAGCTCAGACGGAATAAATGGAAGAATCCTTCTCAAAAGTTTTAATGTGTAGAAGGAATGGGATGTAACCTGGTTAACGTGGCTTTCAAAAGAAAGCATGGAGTCAAACGTAACTCCCAGGTTTTTCACCTTATTCGTGGGGGTAGGTAATGGACCCATTTCCACCGGCCATAAAGCAGGGGACCAAAAATTAGTTTGGCCGCCAAAAAGTAGGACCTCGGTCTTACTAGAATTTAATTTCAAACAATTGGAGGCCATCCATTCACCTATTTGATGAAGACAAGTGTGAAACTGTGCAGCTGTATCTTCAGGCGAGCCTGCCACTGAAACTACAATCTGTGTATCGTCGGCGTATGATACTGCCGAGAAACCGAGGGACTTAATTAATCTGACCAAAGGTGCGACATAAATATTAAAAAGTGTAGGGCTCAATGAAGAGCCCTGTGGCACTCCACAAGGTAGCGTAAAATTCGGTGACTTAAAATTATCCAAAGCCACAAATTGCTCCCGGCCTGACAAATAAGATTCAAGTAATGCATACGCTTTTCCTATGATACCAATCTCCCTCAAGGTTTCCAACAGTTTTTGGTGGTTCACAGTGTCGAATGCGGCAGAGAGGTCAAGCAGCACAAGTGCTGCATTGCCTCCTGCATCGACTGTCTGCCTGATCAGCTCAGAGGCTGTAATTAGAGCTAATTCGGTGCTATGATCCTTCCTGAAACCATACTGAGTGGCATCCAAAAAAGCATGCCTCTCAATATGTTCAGAAATAGCACCATTCATGGCTTTTTCTACCATCTTTGCCGGCAAGGGGAGTCTGGAAATGGGACGATAGTTACTAGGGTCTGCCCCATCAAGATTAGGTTTCTTCAAGAGGGGGAGAACCGACGCCAATTTCCAACTGGTAGGAAATATACCAGAGGTAAACATTTTATTAAAAACAAAAGACAAATGCAATGAAAGTAATTCTGGTACAAGATGGAAAATCTTTGGGGGGCAGGGGTCCATTGGGGACCCGGATTTAGTGGACCGCAAAAGATTGGCGGTCTCTTCCATCGTCAATGACGGGAAAACAGACAGTTCAGGGGAGTCCAAGGAGTCAAGGGAGATTATGGAATCTTCAATCAGTGCCCTAGATGCAGGAAAGGGCACAGCCCCTTGATCCTTAGAACTTGAGAAGCCACTATAAACCGCTTTAACTTTATCCTGGAAGGATTTAGCCAATAAGTTACAGAACATCTGATCTTTAGGTAATTCAGTTACCTCTGAACATTTGGCCAACTTTTTCACTGTTGAAAACAGTTCCTTTGAAGAGTTTTTTGCAGTAAGTATGGCTGTGGTAAAAAAACAGGTTTTCTCCAGATGCACCTGTTTTTTAAAATCAAGGATAGCTTGTTTATAAGCTGTTTTATCATTTAAGTCATATGAAGCTCTCCACTTTCTTTCCAGACGGCGACATTTTTGCTTCAGCATCCTGAGCTGTTCAGTATACCAGGGTTCAGAATCAATCATGTCACTTATAAAGCGCACTACATACCCGCGAGGGTCTCAAGGCGCTGGGGGAAGAGGGGGGTGGTGCTGCTACTGATCGAAGAGCCAGGTCTTGAGGAGTCTTCTGAAGGCCAGTAGGTCTTGGGTCTGTCGGAGGTTGGTGGGGAGGGTGTCCCAGGTCTTGGCGGCGAGGTGGGAGAAGGATCTGCCGCCGGCGGTCGTTTTCCGGATGCGGGGGACTGTGGCGAGGGCGAGACTGGTCGAGCGGAGCTGGCGGGTGGGGGTGTAGAAGCTGAGTCGTCTGTTGAGGTAGGCTGGTCCGGAGTTGTGGAGTGCTTTGTGTGCGTGGGTGAGGAGCTTGAAGGTTATCCTCTTGTTGACAGGGAGCCAGTGCAGGTCTCTCAGGTGGGGTGTGATGTGGCTGCGTCGGGGGATGTCGAGGATAAGACGTGCAGAGGCGTTCTGGATGCGTTGCAGCCGTCTCAGGAGCTTAGCCGTCGTTCCTGCGTAGAGGGCGTTTCAGTAGTCCAGCCTGCTGGTGACGAGGGCCTGGGTGACTGTTTTTCTTGTTTCGGTGGGGATCCACTTGAAGATCCTGCGGAGCATTCGGAGGATGTTGAAGCAGGATGAGGAAACGGCGTTGACCTGCTTAGTCATGGAGAGGGTGGGGTTGAGGATGACCCCTAGGTTGCGTACGTGGTCGGTGGGTGGCGGGGCTGTTCCCAGTGATGTTGGCCACCAGGAGTCGTCCCAGGCTGAAGGGTTGGAACCAAGGATGAGGACCTCCGTCTTGTCCGAGTTCAGCTTCAGGCGGCTGGTCCTCATCCATTCGGCGACGGCCTTCATTCCTTCGTGGAGGTGGGCTTTGGCGGTGTGAGGGTCTTTGGTGAGGGAGAGGATCAGCTGGGTGTCGTCGGCGTAGGAGATGATGTTGAGGTTGTGCTGTCGGGCGACGTGGGCGAGGGGTGCCATGTAGATGTTGAACAGCGTTGGGCTGAGGGAGGAGCCTTGGGGTACGCCGCAGATGATCTTGGTGGCCTTGGATCGGAAGGGGGCGAGGCGGACGCTTTGTGTTCTGCCGGAAAGGAAGGATGTGGTCCAGTCCAGGGCCTTCTCTTGGATCCCGGCGTCGTGAAGGCGTGTTCGTAGTGTGTGGTGGCAGACCGTGTCGAAGGCGGCTGATAGGTCCAGGAGGATGAGGACTGCTGTTTCTCCGTTGTCTAGCAGGGTCCTGATGTCATCGGTGGCGGCGATGAGGGCGGTTTCGGTGCTGTGGTTGCTGCGGAAGCCGGACTGGGAAGGGTCCAGGATGTTGATTCAGAAGGTCTTGATCTATAACTAAGGAGAGATTTGACTGGTAATAACAGATCTAAGGACGTCCTAAGCCATTCCTCAAAGGCAGCAGCTGCTGCATTAGGGCCCTCTGTCAAATTCAGAGGGTTCAGAGAAAGAAAATCTTTAAAAGTATCAGTTGCCAACTTGTTCCAAAGCCGGACTTTTTTCAATTGTTTATTACTCAGTTTCTCTGTCTGTGGATTTTGAAGGGGAAATGTAAACATAACAGCCTTGTGGTCTGACCAGACTAGTGGCAGTGAAGGACGGCAAAGTAAGTGCCTATTACTGGTAAACAATCCATCAAGCAAATGGCCTCCAGAATGCGTACTGCCGGTCACCAGCTGAGTGAGGCCAAGGCTGTTAGCAATATCAATAAGTTGTACTGCATCTCTGTCTGAGGGATCCTCTAGGTGAAGATTAAAGTCGCCCAGAAATGTAAAATCTGGCGACTGGGAAATTACATCCAAAGAGCTGCTAATATCCCTCAAAAAATCCGCCCGGGGCCCAGGGGGTCGATAGCATAACACCCCATTAAAAGTGTAATGACTATCAATTGAAATTTTAAACAATAGTGATTCCAAATTTGGTCCATTATTTTGATGAATAAAAGACCCTTTCCAAGTGTTCCGAAATACAATGGCCAGCCCCCCCCCTCTTTTACCTACTCGATCTTGTCTAAAGAGAGTAAAACCAGAAGGGACCGCCATAGCCAGATCTGGGTCCGAGTGAGCCTCTCCCCATGTCTCTGTAATAAAAGCTACATCAACATTATGTGCCTCAACAAACAAGGCGAACTCAGAAGCATGTTTACACAAGGAGCGTGCATTGATAAGGGTCCCTAATACTGTGTTTGACACAGCCCCTTTACTTGAACTATGGACTGCATTAAGTGGTGCCTGCCTTAAGATAGCAAGGCGGATAGACAGACGACACTCCTGGCACTCAAAATGTGTCTCCAAAGAACAGGTGTCCAAATTAACTAAATTTCTACACCTACCATTCTCATTGAGGGCACGGAGTTGTTCCCCAGAGTAAACAAATCCTAGTGTGGAGTGGGGGTCAAATCCAGCAGCATCCCTGGCCCTAGGCACGGGCCAGGCGCGGACGGGCTTGCCTTTGGCGCGCCTTTGGCGCGCCCGCTGCGCAGCCGCCTAGCGGCCGTGCTTTTATCCCCCCGCCGGTTCAGCATCTACAATGATTACCGGCCCAAATTACTTCCGGGAAAAACGGAAGTGCTAGAGGACAGGCAGCCAAACCTTCGTGGCACCGCCCCCCAATTACCCGCCTGGCAGGAGTCTCTGTTGAACTTGCTTCTTGTTGAAAAAAAAGTCTAATAAAAAAAAGGCTACTCACACTAAAAAACAACTTGAGCGGTTCGTTGGAGTACAATATTAACTCAAAAATATCTTTTAGAGTAGATTTAGATGCTTCTCGAGTAGAGGATCTGCTCGTGTCGCAGCACTGGCAACTTGTTCCCGCCAGCATGAGGAAAAAGGCGCCGGAACGTGCCGGCGTAGCCAGAAGGCAGGCCAGCGGCTGGCAAATCTTGCTTGTGCTTGCCAGTGGCCTGCAAGTCTCATTGTGCTTGCAAGTGTGTGGCAAAACAAGTCCTGTGTGACAACGGAATACAATTCCACCATGTGCCACATGACGGAATTTAGTGGGAACTCTGCATTACACACGTAGCGTGGAGTTCCCAAATTACACCAACTCCATGAGCAGAGTGAATTTTTCCACCCTTTCAGAGTTATAGCCACATTTGTAAAGGAGTCCTTGTTTGGCAAACTCTAAATAAGGCTTTTATTTTATTGTGTAAGGGAATGGCTTACACACAAAGAAAGTTGCATTCTATATTGAGATCAATTTAACTTTTAATACGTGTGACTAATTGAATATATTGTGTTTTTCGTTATTATTTTTGGTTATGATACTGGGAAGAATTGTGATGTTGTTCCTGGGTTTAGCATGTGCTGCCAGTTGTCAAATAATTGCTGAAAAGAATATTTCTCTGACATGTACCAGCCACTTCTTATGTTATAATTTAAAGTGGTTCCTTAATTGAGTATTTAATTTAGAATCGTCCACTTAATCTGAAGAGAAACCAGCACAATCATCAGGGGAAGCATTGGAACAGCTGCTCAAGTCAAAATGTGGCATCAGAGAAGGACCCAGTGGCACAGAGGGTGAGGGGACTAGCCTGAAAAACAGACCAGGATCAGAGTCCAACAGTGTGATGGAAGGTGACTCACATGGCCCTGTCCAGCCCCATATGGTGGCAGTAAGGACTGTGCCACCTTCTTCAGGAGCTGTCACCACCACCCCTATTGCTTCAGCAACTCCTGTAAGAGCCAGCCAACAGTCGGAAGCCAAGAGGTTGGGGTTTCCTTTGCCTCAGGCATCTGTCCTCCTACCCCCATCCCACCCCTCCCTCTATCCAAGGAGACAGCACTGGCTTTGAAGGTCTTTCATGCTGGGCAGACTGCATGTAGGTGCAGAAGATGGACCAAATGGTCCAAATCCCCGAGAACATTTGGTCTGCACAGACTGCCCGGCACAGAATGTCAAGGGGAGGCAGAATCTCCTCAGAAACAAGGAAAAGCACTCCCCTGTCCATTCTCAACATTCTCGGAGCAATGAATTCCCTCTTCTTGCCTGCATACCACCATCTTTATAAGCTCAAAACCTATGCCCCATTCCACCACCCCCTTCTTCAGGTGTCTGTTATCCAGTGTTATTTATGGAGGGTCCCCACATTTAGGCGGAGGACAATCAGTGTACAATGGCAGGACAAGACTTTTGCAATAGACTTTAAGTTCCATGCATTTATGTTTTTTGTAAAATAAACCTCATAATTCAAATAAAAAAAATAACAGTTGGCAAAACCAAATCAGTTAACAATGACACATATGCATTAGCAATGTACATACAATTGCAAGGATGATACTGACAGCATAGCTTATGTAAAAACAAGATGCCACATCAGGTAAAAGCCCATGTATAGAGGCTGAAAGTGGGAAGCCCTTGTCCCTGTCCACAAGAGCCGACAATCGCATTGTGCACCCATTGCACAGATAGCTGCATGGAAATGCAGGCTAAGCGACAACATTACAAACCATTCTTACAGTGGATTAGGGCAGGGTGTGTCATTGGGTGCACCTTGTGGAGCAGTGTTGTGCTCGTTGTCCATAGTTAGGGTTGTGTCTGTACGAAGAAGATAGGAGGTGAAAGGCTCCCAAATATCCCAGGGACGGGCATTCGGAGTCAACTATTCCCAATATGTTGAAAGTTGTTTGCAGCAGTGAACTATGTCCTTGATCCAGTCTTTAAATTTATGGGCCCGCGACCTACCCCAGTGAATGGCAACTCTGCGCTTTGGGAGGAGGAGCGTCAAGGCGACCAGCTTACGAAACTCACAGTTGAGAGAAGGGAATAGCCACACCCACAATCGCAGCTATTGTACGGAAGAACTCGGTCCAAAACGCCGCGACCGTCGGGCATAGCCACGCCAAATGCATCAAATCTGCGTAAGGCGCATGGCAGCGCCTACAGTCAGAGTCAGGATAGAGCCCCATCCTCCGCAGCTGTGCCAGAGTGCGATGAAGTCTGTGGAGAAATTTGAAATGAATGAGACGGAGACAGTAGTTCAGGGAAAACACTTCAAGCAAGGAGCAACAGTAAGACCATTGAGCATCCGAAAGGGGGGTGGAGAGGTCTGCACTCCATGCTGCTCGCGCCTTTGGGATACGCGCAGGGGCGGATTGTTGCGCAAGACAATGGAGGCATGTTATAAACTTTCGTGGCAACGGTGTCGTGTATACGTGTTCCAGCGCTATTGGTGACAGCGGAGTTAGGGGAGGTGTCCTGTAGCGCACGGCACGTGGCACACAGTTGAAAGCATAGGAACGTGTCCAGCAAAGTAACAGTGTTTGAATCAGTTGATTTCGGAGGAGCCAGGAATTGGTCGCCGGGATAAAGATCAGCAAATGAACGAATGCCAAGTTTGTCTGCACGGTCAATAGTGCCCCTGTCATGCAGGGGTTGCAATAGCGGATGGTTGGCCACCTTGACCGAGGGGGCGTATAGCTGTGGACAACCCGCGCGCCTACTGAGCCCAGCCAAGGCCCAACGAACACAATGCACTGTATCATTCTCAGCTCTAGGTGGTTTGTAAGGGAGGAAAAGGGCCGTGGAGAGCTGCCACGGGGAGGCTCTGTCTAATTCGACTGCAACATGAGGCTGGAATGCTGTAGGATGAATCCAGTAATGTAAAAAGTGGACCTGAGCACACAATGCATACAGCTGCAAATCCGGGGCTCCCAGCCCACCTTGTGTTGTAGTAGAGTGAGCAGTTCATAAGAGGTGCGGGGTTGTCGACCCGCCCATACCAGTGATATCAGGTTTGATCGCAAGCGTTTGAAAAAACTGGAAGTAAGAGGAGTTGGGACATTGAGATAGAGAAACTTGGGCAATATAATCATTTTCACGATGGCAATGCGGCCAGCTATTGATAAAAGTAGTCTAGACCATATCGGTATGCGACACTCTAGCCAGTCTATGGCCTGACCGTAGTTGGACCGTCAGAGCTCGTCTGGGTCTCTGCTGATCTCGATGCCTAAATATTTAACTGAGCTGGAGGCCCATTGCAGTGGGTATTCCGTGGAGAAAGTAGTGGTTATATCGGTTAAAGGAAAAAGTACTGATTTAGACCAGTTCACTTGGACACCTGAGTGGCGGCCAACTCTTATGACCTCACGGACTAGTGGTGCTAAGTTGGCCTGAGGATCCTTCATATAAAGGGTGACATCGTCTGCGTATAAAGAGTGAACCAGGCCCTGAGACGTGAAGCCCAGGCCTCTATCCTAATTATGTTGGCAAAGGCGTGCAGCCAGAGGTTCCATCACTATAGCGAATCACAAAGGGGATAACGGGCATCCCTGTCTAGTGCCTCTTGGGACAGGGAATGTGTCTGAGAATAGACCATTAAGGCGAACACGTGCGGTGGGTAGGGTGTATATGAGCTGAATCTGCGTTACGAATCGGGTCCCGAGTCCCAGCCTGCACAGCAATGGAAAGAGATATGCACACTCTAGTGTATCAAATGCTTTTGTAGCGTCTAATAAGGCAGCAGTGGCAGGAAACTGCGGGTGCAGGTAATGTAGCACCGCAAAGAAGGTGCGCAAGTTGTGGGATGTAGATCTACCGGGAATAAAGCCGGATTGGTCCGGACGCACCATAACGGACAGCAGCAATTGCAGGTGGTTTGCTAATACTTTAGCATAGATTTTATTGTCCGTGTTTATTAAGGACAAGGGTCGGTACGAGTCGCATTGGTTTGCTGGTTTGTCAGGAGAGTGATTATCACGGCCTCGGGGAGGGATGGGAAAGACGGCCAGATGACATGGCATCTTGATACATGTCCAGGAGTTTAGGGGCTAAAATCTGCAAATACTCCTTATAGAAGGCTGCGGGCAGCCCATCAAAGCCAGTGGCCTTGTCGGGAGGAAGGTTTGATATTGCCTGAGAAATTTCCTCGATGGTAATGGGGGAGTCTGGAAATTCCCGCTGGGCGTCAGATAACAAGACCAGCTGTATTGAATCGAGATATGCCTGGAGACAGGTGGCGTCTGCTAGCGGAGATGTAGATTATAGACGGGCAAAAAATGTAGCCATTGTGTCGAGTATGTTGGTGGGAGAGGAGCTTGTGCCGCCTTCAAAGTTTAGAAGCTCGGAAATGTGAGATGATGCATGTGGTTTACAGAGCATACGAGCCAGAGTTCTACCCGGGCAGTCGCCTACACCAAAACTGCACGCAAGAGACTCCCTACCCAGATAACGAGTCTCGCTCAAAGCTTTGTGGTGGTACTCAGACAGTTTGAACCGGATACCAGCCATCGTGACTGGATTAGTGGACTGATAGAAGTCTGATTCCAATGCTGAGATTTCAGCCTCTAATCTAGCGACTGTGCTATCCCTGAGGATACCATTCTGTTTCAAAATGCATACGCCCCGAATGAACGCCTTAAACGCGTATCATAGAACTGAAGGTGAGTCAACAGAATTAGTGTTCAACTCGAAATACTCAGAAAAAGTCGCTCGGATCTTCTCCATAAACACCGCATCGCGCAGTGCGCTCGGGGGTAGACGCCAGGAGAAAGGGGCAATTGAATAGTTAACTGCACTGGGGTGTGGTCGGAAAGAGTGTGAGGTAAGTGAGTGACAGACGGTGCCCATAGTAGTACGTCTTTGGTTGTTAACCAATTGTCAATTCTGGACCATGCCCTGTGATATGTCAAAAAGCAAATGCCCTCTCCCGCCTCCTGATCTGTGAGTCACCAGATGTCAGAGAGATGGTTGTCAGATATCCGTGTGTGGAGGGTTTGGGCCATGTGAGGGTGGGGGCACCGGGGACTGCCAGCTCTGTTGACTGAGTCATCTAGTGGACCATTAAAGTCGCCCCCCTCAAAGCACAGCCCGGGAGCCTGTGTCAGCAATCAAATGCCAGGTCTTGGTAAAGAATTCAGGGTCGTCCGAATTAGACCCATATATAGCAGCCAGTGTAATGGGATGATTATGTAGTGTACCTGCCAGAATGACTTAACGACCTTGCTTGTCACAGATGCAGCGGGATGTCACCCAAGCGAGATCCTTCCACAAAAGAATACTGACCCCCTGGCATAATTAGAGTATGTCGAGGAGTACGTCGCCCCCCCACCCCCTGGTGAGAGACCCTGGGAGAGGAGGTTTGGCCAATTGGGTTTCCTGAAGAATGCAAATGTCAATGTTGTGCCTATTCAGGTAGGCATGGATCAATCAGGACTTCCGGCCATCATTCAGTCCACAAATGTTGCAAGTTAGGCAAGTGACCATGGACGTCTCACTACAGGCTGAGGCAAGGACAAAGGGAAATGAGTAGGGCAGCGACGAGGACACTGAAAGATTGTGTAGCATCAATACCAGATGTGTATGTACAACTCATACCATGAAAGCCATGCACAGTGAATAGCCAACAACTTTTCAACTTTTTAAACAGTCCCAGCCCCATCCACCTCCAACCCCAACTAAGAACTTGCGTACTCTAACCCACCCCCCTCCCACACCAACCCCCCAAATACGTTATCTTTTCCTCTTTCAGCAATCAGCAGGGCGAGGCCAGGGAACTGGCAGTCAGGTTAAAACCGGAGGAAATCAACAATGAACCCATTTTAGAGAGTTTTACTCCAGTGGAGATCAAAGAGGTTACCAACTTGCTGTTGGGATGTCGGTACGGATCCCCTCTGGACCCCTGTCTGGCATCAGTAATTAAAGATTCTTCTGAGGTCATTGCCACCACCCAGACGCCACTGTTGAATCTCATACTGGAGGCAGGTCAGTATCCAAAAGCATGGAAAATAGCCTCAATTCTGCCATTGATTAAAAAACCTAATCTGGAGCCTAGCGATCCGAATAGCTACAGGCCCATCTCCTGACTTCCATGATCAGCGAAAATAATGGAGAAGGCTATTAATGTGCAACTCAGTTCGTTTTTTGAGAACAACAACGCGTTGGATCCCTCTCAGTACAGGTTCCGCGTGGGACATAGTACAGAGCTAGCACTGATTAAAGCCACGGAGGAGGTTCGTGAAGCGGTGGACCAGGGAGGCTCAGCGATCCTGATCATGCTGGATCTGTCAGCGGCCTTCGATACGGTCCATCACGATGTGTTGATGGGCCGATTGTCGAAGGCGGGGGTCCAGGGTAAGGCCTGGAACTTGCTGAAATCATTTTTGGCTGACAGATTACAAACGGTGGATCTGGGGAGGGATAGGTCACAGCCTTTCTCCCTTCCCTGTGGGGTGCCACAGGGGTCTTCCCTTAGTCCTACGCTTTTTAATATATATGTGAGCCCGCTGGCCGCCCTCATAAGATCCTTTGGGCTGCAACTAACATCATACGCAGACGATACCAAAATCGTGCTGTCTCTTCAGCGGGGTAAAGAAGCTGAAACGGCCCCAAGTTGTCACGACTGTATGAAAGCAGTAACTGGCTGGACGTCGGCGAACTGCCTGAAGCTGAATGCAGGCAAAACAGAGATGATTATTTTTGGGAATAACCCCAACCTCTGGTCACCAGACTGGTGGCCTAATGAAATGGGCAACCCCCCAACCCCCTCGCAGAAAGCCAAGAACCTGGGTGTGATTATGGACAACACACTGACGTTTGGGGACCAGGTCAGCGGGGTGGTTTCAACAGGTTTTTTCCTCCTTAGAACCCTGAGGAAAATAAAATTCTTCCTACCTGAGGAAAGCTTCAGAACAGCTGTCTCAGCCCTCATTCTGTCCCGTCTGGACTACTGTAACAGCCTGTATCTGAATATTCAAAAGAAACATCTCAACAGATTACAGATGGTGCAAAATGCGGCAGCAAGGCTGCTAACGGGCACACCAAGGTTCGTTTCGGTCAGAAATGGCCTGCGACACCTACATTGGCTCCCTATAAAACAACGGGCCCAATTTAAAGCCCTATGTACGGTTTTTAAGTCTTTGATGGGCAGTGGTCCGAAATACCTAAGAAAGCGCCTTCAATGGTATGTCCCGGGGAGAATGCTGCGCTCCATGGAACCAAAGCGAGTGATTGTTCCAAGAGCAAAGAAGGCCAATTGGGGCGGCAGGAGCTTTATCCTAGGTGCTACCAATGCCTGGAACAACCTTCCAATGCATCTCAGGAGCTCCACGGATCTCCTTTCTTTCAGGAAGGGGCTAAAAACATGGTTGTTCACCGTATAAGCTCAGGTGCAGAGGGATACCAGTTAGACAGTGCTCAGCGCCAGGACACCCTTGGGTATAAGTGCGCTTTAAAAGCCTAAATAACATAACGTTATGCTAACCCACCCTCTACCATTAAAGAAATGGGAGACATCCCATGGGGCAATGGGAATGCCAAGCTAACTACCCACCATAGAGGCTTGGTGGCTGAGCGTAGAGCATCTTCAGCGCCTACCATTCAAGGCATACCCTCCCAGGAAGCATGCAAATACAATACGGACATAAACAGAGAGAGCGAGCCCAATGACCAAACAGCCAGGAGAAGCAAGCATGCTCCAGATCCTGCTAAGATCCCAAGAAGGAGCAAAAATATGTAACAACTAGGAAGAACCACAAACAAATTACAAGGATTCAGTCAATGTCACTTAGTTGTGCCCCAGCTGATGAGCGGGGAGAGGTCGCCGGTGTGTGAGTCGAATTGGATGTTTGTTTGGCAAATTTCAAGGCCTGCTTAGCATCTGTGAAACACTGTGACCTGCCGTCCCGCGTGACCTTGAGCTTTGCCGGGTACAAGAGGGAGTATTGCGTGCCCATCTGTTGCAGCAGGCGCTTGGCAGGCAGAAATTTACGACGAGCAGCCTGGACGGCCATTGCGAAGTCAGGGTAAAAGGAGATCGAGTTACCCTGATGTTGGAGTCTGCCTTTCTCTCGCGCCATTCTAAGGATTGAGTTTCTATTCCTGTAGTTCAACAGGCGAGCTATAATGGGGCGAGGGGCTGCCCCCACCGGAGGCCTAGGCCCAAGCCACCTGTGAGCCCTTTCAATGAGGAATGTAGAGGATAATTCAGAAACCAAAAAGGTCTTTAAGCAAGTTTTCCACGTAGTCCTCCATTTTGGATATCGTGGTTGTCTCGGGCATGCACACGATGCAGATATTATTGCGCCGCGAGCACGCTTTGAGGTCTTTATATTGGGCCTTAATGAGTTCCAGCACTTTGTCCATGCACAATAGTTGTTCTCTAGTCTTGACTTGGCTATCATTAGCATCGGAGGTGCGGGCTTCCAGCTAGTCGAGCCTGATGTCATGCGTGTCTACCCGTTTTTTGACATGGTCTAGGCGTGATGTGAGCAAATCTAGTTTGGAATCAATTGCTTTCAAGCTGGATTTGACCTCCATGAGGATCTCCTTTAAATCTGCATCGTGGCCCCCGAGTCCTCCCCCAGCGATGGTCCCGTCACCTCATCTTCAGTGCAGTCAGGTTGTCGGGAGGCGGGCCGCCCCTCAAAGGAGAGTTTGGATTGCTTGGCCTCGTGCTTGCCCATGGTGCGCTGAAATCCGAAGGACAGTAGATTGCAGGGGCAGGGATGAAGTGGGGGGGACTGTAGTGCTATATAAGTCCCACTCTGAGCCATCACCCGGGCCTTCGCTTCTAGTCAGGGTAAGACTTTAGACAAACCCTGCCCTCCCCCTTGTTAGCTTGACTTATCCCAAAGGCAATGTGTAAAGTATTTGTGCTCAAAACACAAACAATAACGCAGTGAAAACACCATTAATGGACACCACAGCAGTTTAGAAAAATAAAGAAATTTTATCTAAACCAAACAAGACCAAAACGACAAAAAACCAACATACTTATATCAAAATAGCACTTAAAAACAGTTATTCACAGAAATAGCACTTGTAGAAACAAATAGCTCCACCTGGGGCTATTATGACGCTGTGACAGGGATAAATCCAAAGTATGGTCCCAACCGCGTGGTGCGTGGCATCGTGCATGGAGTCACGCAGACCACCAAACAACAGTACCTTGGAAAATGAAATCTATGGACGATGCACGGCGTCGTGGAGGTGAGGCGTTGGTGCCGAGATTGAGGCCAGTTCCCTAGTTGCCACGGGGGAGGTGCGGCATCCTGTCCGTGAGGAGGCGATGTGTCAAGTCGGCTGGGAATTCGGGGAGGTCGGCTGTGTCGGCGGTGAGGCGTCAGTTCCGGTGAGGCGATGCGAACTCGATGAGTTTGTGAAGTCACCCTCGTCGGTTATCGACTCTGTGATAACGGGATGCTGGGGCTGGTGGTGATGGTGCAAGCGCTGGCGTTGGGAAGGCCGATAACTGCAGGTGTCGGCAGCCGTCGAAGGGCATCGGAGCTGCTGTGCAGGTGGGGCGGTGCGTCGTGCACTTCACGAGTGGTGCACCTGGCCTCGGTGCAGGTCGCGGCATCACTGGTGACGTCACTGATGGCATTGGAGTTGTTTTTCTTGCTTTCTTTAGGTTTCTTCCAGCTCCCAACAGCAGGAATAACCTCCAGAGGGCCAAAACTGGAATAGGCACCTCCTGGCAGGTCAGAACTCCCAGCATTGGAGTTCAGGGGAGCTGGTGGTGAAGTATTTGTGTCCCTGAGACATCAGAACAGGAGGCCAACACACACAAGCCCTTGGAGATTCTTCTTCAAGCAGGTTCTCAGCAAAGTTCCAGTCTTTGTCCTCATCCTTGGCAGAAGTAGCAACTGCAGACCAACCCAGCAAAGCACACAGCAAAGGGGCAGTACTCCTCCTTACAGCTCTTCAGCTCATCTCTTTGGCAAAACGATCCTCTTGAGTCCAGAAGTGATGAAATTCTCTGGGGTTTAAGGTCCAATACTTATACCCCATTTTGTCTTTGTTCTCTTTGTGGCAAGGATGTCTGAGCCGAGTCCAAACCAGCTCTGCCCTCTATAGTGCAGCATCACTACAGGAGGTGGAGACAGCATTGTGCAGAGGAGACACTGCCTATTCAGATGTAAGTGGAACTCCTCCCACCACTCTAAATGCAGCCAAGGTCTATTCAGCTCAGCCCTGATTCACCCAGGAAAGGCAGGACATACCTCAACACCACCCGGTGGCTGTCTACAGTGAATGCACATCCCTGCCCCTGTCACTCCAAAACCAGACAGTCAATACACAAACCAGCAGAGGCACACAGAATGGGTAAAGTAACTCCCATGTTAGTCTATGGGACAGATAGATTTTCAAAAGTGAAAAACAAAATACACAGTATTTCACTGTCAGGATATGTGACACACATGTCCTACCTTTCACATACACCGCACCCTGCCCATGGGCGCACCTTGGGCCTTCCTGAGGGGTGCCGTACATGCAAGAAAATGGACGGTGTGGGCCTGGCAAGTGGGTGCACTTCCCAGGTCGACATGGTAGTTTAAAACTGCGCACGGACACTGCAGTGGCAGGTCTGAGAAACCTTTACAGGGCTGCTCATGTGGTTGGCACATTCAGTGCTGCAGGCCAACTAGTAGCATTTGATTTACAGGCCCTGGCACACTCAGTGCACTTTACTAGGACTTACCAGAAAATCAAATATGCCAATCATGCATAACCAATCACAATAATAATTTATACAGGGAGCATTTGCACTTTGACACTGATCAGCATGGGCAAGGTGCCCAAAGCATCTAAGGCAGCAAAAAAGAAAATCCAGCACAGTATCACAAATATAGGAGGTAGAGGCAAAACGTCAGGATAAACCACACCAAGGATGCCAATTCTAACATCCCTTATTCTATTTTCCAGGATGTCTTGATGAAGACCTTGTTCAAATTACTTTTTATGGTCAACATGTTGATGATCTTGTTTGGCTTGCACATGTAACACAATGTTTTTGAACAAGGATACATCTACAGACTGATCTCATTATTCTCCATGCTTCATTTACTTCTGACTTCAAGTCATCTTGTTTTGTATAAAGCTGCTCATTCTCTCTGTTAATCAGCACTCATATGTACTGTGTCATTTCAAGTTTTAGCCTTTGGGGCACCATACACAGAGATGTATTTGTATTTATACATGTATAGAAATATAATTTGTTTATTCGCAACTGGACTGGCATTGTATACTTTGAATTCATTCCACTTGATTAGCATGTTAAGGCTCTCACAAGAGCTCCGAGTCTAGTACAAACAAACCTGCATGAAACATTTTCTGAGGATTATAGGACTACTCCATCATTGATTATTACCCTCTGCCTCCAGCACCCACCTGGCCCCTTCCTACAGCACAAAGAGTGCATGCAATGCTCCCCCTTGCCAATCCACATCCTTCCCTGTCTTCTGCCATGCTCCCTACCCATCTACCCACACAACTAGCCCTGCACTGACTTCCCACTCTCATTTATCATCTGCAGAATTCTACCCAGAAAAAAATGGGATTACACAGTTATTCTCCATTCCATGGAGATTATCTTGTAAATCCCAATTTACATGCAGGGAGAAGGCCACCACGGCACCCACAACAGCTGCCATAAAAGCCAATGCTACAACAGCCACCATCACAGCAGCAGCAACATCTGCCACAGCAGCAATGACAGCTTCAAGCACAGCATGGTATACAACAGTGATCCCACTAGTAATGACATCAGGGGCTGTGGGAGTAAGCAATTTGCAACCACAACAATTTGCAAGGGTGTCTGCGCTGCAGGGGCAATTGTTTATGTGCAGGAAGAGACACCTTCCTGCACATAAACAATCTTGAAAGCTGATTTGCTTTTTCTATGTGTGCTGCAGAATGCAGAACACATAGAAAGAGCAAAATATGAGGAGAAATTAATAATTTCTTCTTGTATCGCCATCCTAAAACCATGTTTTACCTGGCCTTAGTTTTTGGCCCTACCCCATTCTTGTAAATATGGGACAGCGTCAAAAAGCAATGGGTGTTGTGGCAGAACCCTACTGCAACACCCAATGCACGACCCTTTCATGCTAAGTAAAGCATGAAAAGTGGTCTTATTTACAAGGCGATGTTAAGCCACATTAAGTGGCTTAACACCTCTTTGTAAATGAGGAGAAGGGGATATCGGTAAAGTGACGTTCTGGTGGCGATATCCCCTTGTAAATATACCCCATCCTGTGTTAGTAAAGGGGCTGTTAGCAAATTTGATGTTCAAAATTAGCAACTTCCACAAAGTCACCGGACAATACCACCACAAAATGTAAATAATTATCTACAAATGTTCTTTTGTTAATCTTACTTTATTTAATCAAGCAAACAGTCGTTCAAGTCTGCAATTAAATAACTAGTACCTTCACCTACATTCAGGTTTATTGTAAACAAGTTTTAATGGTGATTCGCTGTGAGTACAGCTTCATCATGCTAAAAGCTCCACAACAACCCTACCACTCTGCTAAATGTATGTACAACGTGACTGTGGGAAACACGTATTGAAAACGGAAAACTTTTTAATGCCATAGTATCAAAACAGAACAGATGCGAATTTTAGTGTACAGTCCGGCATTTATCAGCACAAAACATCATCTTTACATTTGGCAGGTTTAAGTCTTGTTGGTATTTTCTTTAAAAAAAAAAAACAAATAAAAAATATATACACAATATTTAAAAACTCTCCATGAAGGAAGATGTTAAATAATATAAACAATATCACACACTACATTCGTAAAGCAAACCATTTTAAGCCTACCATGAGTAAGTAAGACTATAGGAAGACAACCCTCTACACCTTTGCTAATACAGTTATTTTGTATTTTCCCCTTGGTGCAAAGAGAAATATACTGAAATATTGAAGCTGTATTGCCCATATGTTAAGGCATGCTTTCTATTTAGGCACCATCACATTTTCGCGATGGAAAGCAAATTCAGATTAAGTTATCTCATAAAAATTTCTTCAACATTCGATTCAAATTATATGACTTCAGCAGCTCAAGATTAATTGTATTCATACCAAAGGAGAATATTGATAATTAAAATACAGTAATCAGGTCCATTTTTATGTGTCCATGTCTTAAAATGTGGGCTTTTTAAATTGTAGTCCTCATCGCAGAGACAAAAAAGGGTCCAAATCAAAATTCGATGATCCTCATTAGGGGCCTGATTACGATGTTGGGCGGACGAGCATCCGACCGAACCGTAACTGGAATGGAACGGCCCGACTATTAGTCGGTGTTTCCATCCACAGTATTAGGATGCAAACACTCTATGGGCGGTCGGAAACACTCATTCTTTTATTGCAGCTTGTGCAGCGCCCAGAAAAGGGAAGCAGAACAAGCTGCAATAGAAAAACTGATGTTTTCAAACATCCCTGCACCATGTGGCAGGCACCATGGGGGCCCTGCTAGCAGCCCTAAAGTCACTTTCCGCCTGCCTTTTCATGTGAGCCAGTTGGAAGTGGAGCAGAATTCCCCCGTGGGCTTCCCTCTGACTGGCAGTATCATTATACGGTGGTCGAATGAAAACCCATGATGTCGGGGGGGAAAGCGTCCGACGAGCTGTCAGATTGCTTTCTGACCGACATCATAATAAGGGCCGAGGACGGCATTCTGGTAATGCATTAAGACTACAGTGGGATATTCTTAGATGTGGCAATGTGTCAGTTTGCAATCTTTAGGGCTCGTAAGTCCCAAACTGGAAGTCGGGCCCTTCTTTCTCTTCCAATCCCTTGAGCAGCAGGTACCCGTTTCTATCTCCTACCAGTGATGCAATGATTTACTCCGCCACTATGGGGGAATGCTGGTGGTACTCTTGCAGCTTGGTAGAAAACTATGCCTCATGGGTATGTATCAACACCTTGACTTGGGAAAAGACATAACTTTCCGAAATCCACCGCATTGTCACTGGCCTCTACCACCCTAGTGGTAGATATTATGTTCTTCTTCAGCTGAATGATTTATTCTGAATTGGACTTTCATGCATGTGAAAAATGTGCTGGTAGGAAACAAGCACATCTCATTAATGCAGTGGGAAATGGGAGACATCACTGTGAAAGAAATTCTGCAGAGAATGTAACTTGTACACACTATTACATTATATGATTCACAGCAAGTTGCAATTCTCTAATATCAATTAATGCTCACAAAGAAATATAATTGATATTTGTTTGGCCTCAATAAATGTAGCTCAAACATGTTTTAATGTCATCTAAATAATCCATGAATTAGTTAAATTCATTGATAATCAAAAGATATATAAGTGTTGAAGGGATTTCTCACTCATGACGAGGAAGAGATCCTAGCCCCCGACCTTGATGACACATGAGGGCTTCAGCAGGACACACATTGGAGTAACGTGCCAGCGCATTTACTCACGCTGCCAGGACAATCACACCGTATGCACAACGATTAGATCGCACTGACCTGCACCCCTCCTTGCATATTCGAGTAGTTATCCTTTCTTATATCCATCCTTTCTGCTGAGTCAGGTGCACGAATGGTTAGTAGTAGCTGTGTATGCCTGTCACGTTATGAGTCACAGTTTCATGTTATTTTTTGCTACTATGTGAGTTTCTTTCTATGCAGGGTTGGGCTAAGACATTGACTACCATCAGGGGTGAAGCAGGGGCGATGCTGATTGTTTGTAATGCTCTGAGCTACTGTCTCCACTGTCCAGCTATCTGTAAGACTTGAAGGGAGTGGACAATGTTACATGTCTAATTTACAGCTGTTGATTCCTATGCACCCATGATGGGGCTCAGCCCTGAATTGCCACTGTATTTGAAAAAATGTCAATAAAGAAACATTTTTTAAAAATGCACAATATGTAAGAATATTCCATATACTTTGAAATGCTCACCTGGTTTACACTTACAGGGATGGAACTACAAGTTGAATCTCTGTCTGACAATGTACATGACAAAAATTGATAAAGCCCAAAAATAGCTTATATCTGCTTTGTTTAGTGTTTGTAAATTTCTAGGATTAGCTCTAAAATCTTATGCAGCACAAAAAAGGGGACTAAAAGGTTGTATATTAGACCTGTTTATCTCATCTGCACCTTGTGGGGTGTTATCATGCCTTGCACTAGGACAAAGGCCAATGTCTAAATATGGATTTTCCATCATGTAAACAAAATGATCATATGACACTAAGGGAACTGGGTGGTTCATGGGGAGTACAGAACAGGCATCACACGTGCTTTTATAGTTACATAGAACGTCATTTTATAAAGCACTGCACAGACTACCCAAAGCTAGACTGACACAGTGCACCGGAAACTAACCTCCCAGAAGTGAAATGAGTGGCTCATAGCTTTGCATATCAAGCCAGAGAAGGTAGTCTGGAGAAGGGCAGAGAAAGAGAAATGGAGACATAGGGCATGAGTCACAAAGGTAAACTTACACTTGTGTGTAAGTTTACTACTTTTAGGTATTCACAAACTGAAGGCCAGTTTCACAAAGGTGAACTTAGACCAAAAGTCCAAGTTTAGACCTCAAGTCTTTACTAGTAGTAAAGTTAGACTTTTGGTCTAAGTTTAGACAATCCCCCACCAACCTCGACTCCTACAGATCCGCCCTCAACAGCTACCACCACCGTCTCAGAGAGACCAAGAAAGAAGCCCTCAACACCTGCATCGAAGTGAGCGCTAACCACACCAAGGAACAGTTCAGCATCGTCAGAGAATTCTCCTGCCTCTCTGCCACCGAGAACACGATCCGCTCCTCCCATGACCTCTGTGACACTCTAGAAGACTACTTTCACCACAAAATTGCTGACATCTACAGCAACTACGATCCCAACCCACCGACCTCATCCACCACCGCACCCAAGCCAGTGCCTCCCACCAGACCACCGACTGGAAGCAGCTCGCCATTGAGTACATCATCTCAATCATGAACTCCATAAACTCCGGATCACCCACAAACCCCTGCTAACATCACATCCACAAACTGAGAAAAGTAGTAATCGCATGCCCCCTCGCAGAAATCCTCAACACCTCCATCACCACAGCCACCGTACTTGATGTTTGGAATCATGCAGAGGTCAAACCCCTCTTGAAGAAACCCTCAGCCAACAATAACAAACTCAAGAGCTACCGCCAGATCTCGCTTCTCCCCATCCCTGCCAAAGGCTTGGATAAGGCCATCAACCGCTCACAGACTAACTTGAAACTAACAACCTGCTCGACCCTTCCCAATCTGGCTTCTGACTCAACCACAACACCGAGACCACCCTGATCACAGCAACTGATGACATCAGACGCCTTCTCGACCTATGGGGGAACAGCCGCCCTCATCCTCCTCAACCTATCAGCAGCCTTCGACACCGTCTACCACCACACCCTGATCACCAGACTCCACCACATCAGCATCCAGGGCAACACACTCAACTGGATCTCCTCCTTCTTCTCCGGCCAAACCCAAAGGATCTACCTACAACGTTTCTCCTCTGCATCCAAAGACATCATATGTGTACCATTGAGTTGGGTAACAATAAAACATCTGTTATTCAGCACCAAGATGCCTCCGGGTGAACGTGCGCTTTACAAATACACATGTTATGTTATGTTATGTGGCATCCTCCAGGGATCCTCCCTCAGCCCACCCTCTTCAACACCTACATGACACCACTTGTTGACATCGCCCGCAACCATGGACTCAACAGCATCTCCTTCTCTGACAGTGCCCAGCTTGTCCTATCCCTCACAGAAGATGTTGACATCACAAGAGTCAACGTCCAAAACACCATGACTGAGATCGCCACTTGGATGAAGAAAAACTGCCTCAAACTCAACTCAGAAAAGACAGAGGTCAACATCTTCGGAAAGAAGCCCTCCCCGTGGGATGACTCATGGTGGCCCGCTGCACTCGGCCCCCCCACCCCACCGGCCATGCATGCAACCTTGGAATCATCCTGGACTCTAATCTGACCATGAGCAGTAGATCAACTCCCTCACCCTCACCATGCTCCACAAGATCTTCTGATGGATCCCTGCCTCATCCAGGAAGACAGTCACCAAGGCCCTGGTCACCAGCCGACTTGAGTACGGTAACGCACTTTACCCCGGTACCACAAAACAACTCCTTGTGCGCCTCCATACAATCCAGAACTTGGCGACAAGACTCATCCTCGACCGCCCCAGAAGAACCAGCATCACCCCTCACCTTAGAACTCTCACTGGCTTACTGTCCAGGAAAGATGCCTCTTCAAGTTCCTCATGCACGCCTACAAAGCCCTCCACAAGTCCGGACCCACCTACACTATGCCTGACATTCCAACGACCAACCAGAGAGCTCTGATCCTTTACCCTTGCATTGGTCTACATCCCCCGCATCCACTGGAGTCACTGCAGAGGCCGCTCCTTCTCCTACCTCACCACCAGAGCCTGGAATGACGTCCCCCTCCACCTGCTCACCTCCCCGTCTCTGAAGGACTTCAGGAAGCAGCTCAAGACCTAGCTTTTTGACTGCTACCACCATTCGACCAAGGCTCTTACTGCCCACCAGCGACTGGAAACCCCCCCGGGGTGACAAGCCACGCTCTACAAGACTGCCTGATTGATTGATTCAAAAAGTCTAATTTAGACCAAAAGTCTAACTATAGTACTAGTAAAGTTAGACTCTAAGTCTAAACTTAAACTTTTAGTCTAAACTTAGACCAAAAGTCTAACTTTACTTCTAGTAAAGTTAGACCTTAGATCTAAACTTAGACTTCAGGTCTAAACTTAGACTTTTGGTCTAAGTTTACCTTTGTGAATTAAGCCCTATGTGTGGAGTTGTATGACTTCACACTCCCTACAGTTATGTGTGCGGAGTTCTCCACTCTGCTAGATTCTCCAGGTGTGGAGAACTCTGTGCAAACAAGTAAAGGTACTGCGGAGTTGTAAAATTCTACACGTAGTTTGTGAACACCTAAAAGTAGTTAACTTACAAAAAAAGTGTACGTTTACATTCATGAATAAGGCCCATAATTTAATCATTCTTTTGACTAACTGATATTAAAATACATTGGGTCTAATTCCCAAAGGTAACTTACACTTCTGAGTAATAAACAGTTTTGAGTAAGTTTAGTACTTTTTGGCTATCCACAAAATCCGAATTTACTCCAAAATTGTAAATTACACTTGCATTTTGTGAATAGTCAAAAAGTAGTAAAATTACATAAACGTGCAAATTACTCAAAGGTTTTTATCCCCATGCCCTTCTATCTGGTGGAGACAGGCAAGTTACACTT
Source organism: Calotriton arnoldi (assembly GCA_963921515.1). NCBI lineage: Eukaryota > Metazoa > Chordata > Amphibia > Caudata > Salamandridae > Calotriton > Calotriton arnoldi. The sequence goes on along the minus strand of CAWUFW010001578.1, from coordinate 1,669,417 downwards.
TTGTAGTAAATTTACATTTTTGTGAACAGCCAAAAAACAGCTAACTTACACAAAAGTATAAATTACTCAAAAGTGTAAGCTACCTTCATGAATCAGGCCCTGTGCCCTAACACAGAATTTGTAATGCATCTCAATTATTTAGCAAAATTATTAGTTTGTATAGGAACGTAGTATCTCTATGTAGGAAGTGGAGGAATGAATGGCACTCTCCTTGTCATCTTATAAGGAAGCATCTCTGCTATGATTTTCTGTATTTTTTCCTGCTGGAAAGAGATGATATCTAAATTAGATATCTACAGCTGGATATATGGTGAACGTTTCATAACATTGTTCCCGCCATTAGATCACAAATAAACCCTTGAGTTGCATTGATGCGATAATAAATATAGGGCCACAACACTGTTTTTAAAGTAGACGTTAAATTGTTTTTCTGATAACAACAGGTTTAACGTCTAGGCATGTTTGGTGAAGGAATTTTGCTCCAGAGTCAATAAATATTTATTTTCCAACTAACTAATTAGAAACCCCTTTCCTACCTTGAGCCAGTAAATATCTACAGCATACATGAATATATACACTTTAATTCTTAGCCTGGGTTTCTACTGCACTGCTTAAAAGAAACAATTTGTTATCATAGTTTTCCGCCGAACCTTTTGTTTTTCACTTAATTATGCATTCTCTTCGTCCCACCATAAACAGCTTACCAGCCACATAGACACACTATACATGCTTAGACCTATTCCAGAATGTAACATACACATTTCTAAATATTGTATAACTTATACATTGAATAGTACATAAATAACTCCACTCAATTACCCAGCCCAGGCAGTCCAAATTCTACCTATCCATGGGATCAGCCTTGATCCTAGGCCTGAGCATGGAGTTACTGATATTCCATTTTATGAAAACCCATGGAGACATTGGTATATAGGTTTGATGAACCATCAATGAGAAGGCCTTATGAACTAATACCTAATCAGTGGTTATTTTTACAAATACATGCGACTATGAGACTGATGATTTCTCAGATTTGCTTTACTTTAAGATTAGGAAAGCCTTTTCTCAGAGGACAAAGTAAATGTCTGTGCAAGTGCACCAAATGGTTCTGATGCACAAAAGCAAAATTTACGATCCAGCAAACTGATTCCTTCTGTTTCTACTCTTTCTGCTGTTGATGAGAGCCTTCAGTTTGCCATAGTCCACTTTAGTTCTCTGGGTGTCTGATTCATGACGAGTCCGCTGTCTGCTTTCTTTGCAGTACTGATTGATCAGCTGCATTTCAGAGTGGCTGAAACCTCCAATAACATCCTTTAGGTGGAATTGCAGCCCACTAAGCGAGCTGGCCCAGGACCAATGCGACTTGTCAGTCATGTAGGCCACCAGTTCCGGGTTCAGCACTTTCAAGTTGATCTTTGCTAGAGTTTGCTTGAAGCTGTTCTCTGTGGCAATGCAGTGGTATAGTCCTTGGTCGGCATCCTGGACAGAGCGGATCAGGAGGCCTTGGTCAGTTGCTATTATTCTTTCATTCAGCTTTACCTAAAGAACAACATAAGACAAATAATTCTCGGTGAAATGGTGATCGACAACAGCACCATACTGTAGCAAAACAGCTGCAATTCTTTCTGGATCTTTTTCCGACTTACAATCTCTACGCAGCCTGCCAACATTTGATATAAAACCATGTCAACTACTATTTATTGATGGCCTTATTTTTCAGTCCTTAAACATTGACCTGAGAACTGCATATCGTATGGCCGCACTGAAACTGAAGGAACATTATTTTAATAGCAGTACAAATTGCACCTATTTGCACTGGGGAGTGGATTAAAAATTAAAAACATTCAATATATCTGGGCCACTCGCATCAGAAATCATTTCTGGTCTTGATTGGTACATAACAAATGAATCACTACAACAAACAGAAGTTGATTAATAGGGCCTCGTTTGCATAGAGTATTTTAGGCAAACAACTGTGTAGTACCACACCTTGCATGACTCTGCATGGCATAGTAAATCTGGAGGAGCTCAAGGCAGTGCAAATCGCTGCCTTGCATTACTCTGTTTTGGGAAGGCATTTCGTGGGTGGAGTCTGGGTGTTTCCATGCATCCACCCATGGATTTTGGCGCATTCCCAGATTTACTAAGAATAGTAAACCTGGAATGCATCAAAATGCGACGTCTTCCCAGGTGAAGCATAAAGAGGAGACATATCTTTATTTCTCCTCGTTATTTCATCTTTCCAAGTGTGCTGCAGAAAGAGGCAAATGCCTCTGAGGATTGTTTTGGTGCAGGAAGGTATGCCTTCCTGCACCAAAAACAATCCTACCTGTAACTCAAACTCAGGCACCCTTGCACCATGGACAAGGGTGCCTGCCTTGGCGCTTGGCAGCCACAAGTGTGCCAATGCAGAGAGAGAGCAGGAATGCATCATATGTTACTGCTTATGGCGCATTCCTGCTCTCTCTATTTGACACAGCACAGCACGTTGTCTTGCTGTGTTGCACTGCCTTAATCCTTAGTAATCTGAGCCCAAATCTGTAATTGCTAGCAGCTATGTAAGTCAATGTGTCAAGGGTTTGAATGAAAATGATCTTAGTGTTTCGGAGAATTAAGCTGTAGCAGTTCTTTTTGAATTCTGGTAGTATGAGATGGGAGCCTTGGCTAGTTCTTCTGTTGATTATCAGTGCTTGTCTTAGGAGCTGTTTTAGGAAGTAAGCAAGTAAAGTTGTGTTGACCACTCTGATAGTCAGAAGAAAGTCTTGAATTGCAGCATTTCAAAATAGAAAGCAACTGGAAGGTTAAATGTTGGATTGAAATTCTAGAAGTCTTCAGTGAGTTCTTGCTGGTAAGAGTTGGACCAGGTGCAATTTGCCAATCATCATGTAGTATTCACTGAGTGACATCAACTCAAAAAGAGGAAGTAGTGGAAACAGGTGTCAGTGATTTCAAAATCAGCTTCTTGATCAGACAGAAAAACTACATTTTTACAAACCTGAAATACCCCTGACTTAAATACGGAAAGTACTCCAAACCAGAAATTAATCCATTACAATTTGTCGAGCCCCTAAAGAACTCTCCTGCTTTCTTTGATGTTCATATCACATCAAATCATACTCAAACAATATAGTTGAGCAGACCTTGCCCTTCCTGCTAAAATCTGTTATATAAATGAATACTCCAAATCTAGAGTGGCTTTATGAAGTTACCCTTTGTTCGTGAAAACTCTGCATCTTTTATGATTATTAGAAATTTGAAAAAACCAAGGTCCTTCAGCAGGAGCCACAGTCCTAGTCAGGGTAAGTCAGATACACAACCTAAATTAACCTGTGCTTACCCTCTGGTAGTTGGTCTGACAATATCCACCTTGACTGCCTCTAGCACATACTGAGAGCCTATGGCATAGCACAGCAGAGGTTCTCCTCATCAAGAGCTTCTATGATCATTTTACCTGCATGGTGGGAGATAGTGAGTATAGCTTCAAAGTCAAGACCAGTATGAGACAGGGATGTGTAATATCTGGGCTGCTCTTCAACCTAGTCATCAACTGGGTGATACGACACACAACAGAAGACCAAGCCAGAGGCATCAGATGGACCTTTTCTCTACAGTGGATGACCCTGACTATGCGGGTGACCTAGTCTTACTCTCTCACACACAACAACATATGCAGGAAAAGATATTTCACCTCAACATCTATGCACAGCAATTGGCTCTGAAGATCAACACAAAGAAATCAGAAGTCATGCCACTCAACATCCTAAACCCTTCACCACTGACGGTGGATGGAGAGGACCTAGCCATGACTGTAAAGTTCACCTACCTAGGTAGTACTATCAGACATGATGGAGGGGCAGGCAGTGATATCAAGAGCAGACTGAACAAGGCCAGCAATGTCTTCAGGTTACTGAACAATGTGTGGAGGTCATCTCAGTACAGCACCAACAACAAGCTGGGTTTTATCAGAGCTGCACTCGGTACACATACTTTTATGGATCAGAATGCTGGCAAATGATGAACTGCAACATCACCAAACTGTCAGCCTTCCACACCAGTAATCTGAGAAGAATCTTGCACATATTCTGGCCGCAAACCATCTCCAACTAGGAACTGCTTTGCAATCCAAGCAAGAGAGCATGGGCACTATCACCAGAAGAAGATGCAGATGGATAGGACACAACATCAGAAGAGAACAAGGCTACATCACAAGAGTAGCTCTGCACTGAATCCCAGAAGGAAAGTAGAAGAGAGGGAGGCCAAAGAAAACCTGGAGGCAAACTGTAGACACAGAAATTAAGACCCTGAACCACAACTGGGGCACTGTACAGAAACTTGCCCAAGACAGACAGAAGTGGAGGGTCTTTGTTGCTGCTCCAGATGTTAGCCAGCATAGCGCGCAGTAAGTTAGTTAGTTCCATGCCATCCCTGCAGAAGACGTCAAAAACTTACTCAGAGTGAATTGCAGTGGTTAGGTATATGCTTGATATTCCCTGCAGGTTGTTAGAATGCAGAACTCATGAATAAGACATTAATAACAGTTGTTTGAAGAATCAGAGATTCCATATTACAATGACTGCATCCTTAGGGATTGGATTGGGGCTAAGATGGAAAGAACATATGCATCAGTCTCTCTGTCTGTATTGACTAATATATGTCAGAACACCTTTTGGAGGGTGACAGGGCAAGCAGGGGTTAATGGGCCCAATGTGGGGGTTGAGGCCTTTTACTCCTGATGTCCTAGGGCCTAATCTGATATGGATTCTGAGCAACTGGGCCAAGTACCCCTTCAGCATTTGACTGTCAGTAATACCGTGGTTCAAGCAGTCCAGGGTTCCCTCGGGAGAGGGGTAGATACAGAAGGTAACCACAGGCTCACAACTCAAAATATGTGCAGCAGCAGCAATAAATTATTGTCCATCCAAATACTTACTTTTATGGAAAAATAATTATTTTATTTTTCCTCTATGTAATCGCCGGCTCACCAACGCACAAGGGCTATGGCCCACTCAGCACGGCAATTTGCCCACAGCGGCCCCTCTTGGCATACCCAGTCACCAGTCACTCACTGCACATGGGTGATGACCCGTTTGGCACAGAAATGATCAAAGCTCACTTCATGGTGACCCCTCATGGCTCTCTTTACGGTGGCACTCCTTTGGCATATGAGCGTCCGAAACTTTTTTCTGCATGCGGGCAACGACTAGATCGGTGCAGCAGCCATCTCCTCACACCTCACTAAGGGAGTCCACTCAACAGTATTCCCCACTGGACCTCACTCCTTCCAACCCTCTCCTCTTCCTGACAGGGCACACTGGTCTTGGTATGCAGGCAGGCACTGGTGCTCCAGGGCAGGTGATCTTGGAAGCCCTGTGTGATGGCCCTTCACCCAGCTGAGAGAATAGCAGGCATTGGCCCCTAGTCCTGGTCACAGGCAGAAGTCTTGCAGAGCCGCTCCTCCTCTCGCAGCCTGACTTGCTGTGTGAAGTTGCCAATTTTTCGAGTCTCAAGCTCCCCTTTTTATAGTACATTCCCAGGTACCAAATGTGTTTAGAGTGTGAGTCTTTCACATTTATGTTGGGGGTCTGCTGACTTTTGAAGTGCCCCTGTGCACAACTGTAAATCCCAAGAAGTGGGTAGAAATCTAATCAAAAAAAGATTCTCCTTAGTTTGAGGATTATTTTCACTTTGTTGTAGTCTTTATTACTATCCGTGTGAAGATATTACTTCATATCCAATTTCATGCCTTCATCAGGCAAAATCCATGTATATATATATTAATACATCAGTCCCAATGCATTTTGGGCAACCCAGTGCCCTTCCATCAGGGGAAAACATCTGTAATAAGATAAGAAAAAGCGCTTACAGGAAGAAAGTACCCCTGGAGGGTATAACAGAAGCAAATAGTCATGCCTAAAAAGGTGAAACCTTATCTCCCACATCTAAATGCACAAAAAGAAAAATAGAAAGAAACATAGACGGACATGCCGGACAAATAGGTAAAACTGTGAATGTGTGGATACCAAAACAAGTGCACGTGTCTACATATAAAGAATCAAAGTAGAAAGATAGACCTCCATACATGTAATCCCGTGTACAAGACACAATGATAAAATAGTTATTGATCACTATTGGAACATGTATAGTCCTATAGACAGTGAATAAACAGTGACAAGTGAATGATCTGGTGTGACGCTAAGGAAATACTCTTAACGGGTGAGTACAACACGTGCAAATAAACGTGTACAAGAAACGATGAAACAACGATAATCTATCACTATTCAAACAAGTGAAACCCTGTGAATAATGAACAAGATGTGACGGACGAGTAATCCAGTGTGTCAATGAGGAAATGATCCTGACGGGTGAATTCAACACGTACAAGTAAACGTGTAGTGACCGAGCATGCAACGAAAATAAACTTATGTACTTACAAATGCAGGTAACGACGATAAATATACTGCACCCTAAAAATTACAATAACCTTCAGTCACATACGTGAAAATCTGTGAAAAATACCCGTAAACAAAGGTGAACCCGTGTGGATCTAATACTTACAAGAAACGTTGGTCCCGCAAGGATGTCTACATCAGCTGTTCCCGATGTTATTTAATCCGGCGCCTACGGTTCCCGGAAGTTTAAACGCGCTCAGTGAAATGGGAGGTGCCCTCAATCTCATAGGCTGAATTTGACATGTGACACGGTGATTGTGTACAAAACCGATAGTTGTGAGCACAGCAATGAATTCTATGTATCAGAGCGGTAAAACCAAAGTTTCTTGTAAGTAATAGATCCACACGGGTTCACCTTTGTTTACGGGTATTTTTCAAGGATTTTCACGTATGTGACTGAAGGTTATTGTAATTTTTAGGGTGCAGTATATTTATCGTCGTTATCTGCATTTGTAAGTACATAAGTTTATTTTCGTTGCATGCTCGGTCACTACACGTTTACTTGTACGTGTTGAATTCACCCGTCAGGATCATTTCCTCATTGACACACTGGATTACTCGTCCGTCACATCTTGTTCGTTATTCACAGGGTTTCACTTGTTTGAGTATTTCACACCAGATCATTCACTTGTCACTGTATATTCACTGTCTATAGGACTATACATGTTCCAATAGTGATCAATAACTATTTTATCATTGTGTCTTGTACACGGGATTACATGTATGGAGGTCTATCTTTCTACTTTGATTCTTTATATGTAGACACGTGCATTTGTTTTGGTATCCACACATTCACAGTTTTACCTATTTGTCCGGCATGTCCGTCTATGTTTCTTTCTATTTTTCTTTTTGTGCATTTAGATGTGGGAGATAAGGTTTCACCTTTTTAGGCATGACTATTTGCTTCTGTTATACCCTCCAGGGGTACTTTCTTCATGTAAGCACTTTTTCTTATCTTATTACAGATGTTTTCCCCTGATGAAGGGCACTGGGTTGCCCGAAATGCATTGGGACTGATGCATTAATATATATATATATACATGGATTTTGCCTGATGAAGGCATGAAATTGGATATGAAGTAATATCTTCACACGGATAGTAATAAAGACTACAACAAAGTGAAAATAATCCTCAAACTAAGGAGAATCTTTTTTGATTAGATTTCTACCCACTTTTTGGGACTTACAGTTGTGCACAGGGGGACATCTAACCAGGAGATGCAACTTGGTTTTTGTTCTTGTTTAACGCTCTTTGGACTAGAGAGTGAATCCCCAGTAGCACGCTACATTATTTTAAGTTGGAAGTATTCTGGTAGTGCGTGTCTCCATTTGCTTGCTGACTTTTGAAGTGCCCACTCCTCTATCCTCTCTTCCTCCAAAAAGAAGTCTGTCACAGCAGGGGCGACTCCAAAGCTGATAGCCCCACAACACAGGCCACAGGAGTGGCTAGAGTTCACAAGTGAATGTCAGCCTCTGTGATATGTGTATCAAAAGGTTACTTTTGATTCTCTTATCAACCCCATCTCCTTCCTAAAATGCACCCAGGCCACTTCTTTGTGACCTCTCTCTAAATCAAAGAGCACCCTTTGAATAGTGCCTAGGGAGCCTGGATCTCCCTTCTCCAGTGTGTCTGAACCAGCCAGTGGCATAATAAAACTTGAGTCGCCCCTCTGCATAATACATGAAGGGGGCCTCCCATGCTCCGGACCCAGTCAGAAGCTCTTATGCCAGGGGATTGCATCCTATGCACAATGCCAGAGGGAGGCTCTTGGAGATTGAGGGCCCCTGCACCGCAGGGGCTGTGGGGGCTATTGTTACGCCACTGCACCCAGCTTATAGGAATGCAGCACCACACTCACACCTGTCTTGGGGGATTCCTCTACCTCCTCATGTTTCACCATGCTGCACTGGGTCTCCCAAAATGGAACCCAGAGTAGGCCATGTACTGTACTATCCACAGGCACACGTACAGCCAGCACATATATTTACCATACAAGCACTGCATAGCACTACATCCTTCATGCATTATAACACTCACAGGCACATATACACCCAGCACATGCATATAACATACACGCACTGCACAGTACTACATTAGCCCTGTATTGTACCACTCACAAGCACACTTGCACCCAGCACATGCATATAACATACATGCACTGCACAGTACTGCATTAGCCCTGTTTTGTACCATTCACAGGCACACATACATCCAGCACATGTACACCACACATGCACCGTGCACCACTACACACCAAACCAATGTATGCTAAGGATGAGTTTAGCACACCGCAGCATAACTATAAAAGAATGAGCCTGTAGGTCTCAATCCAGTGACACAGGTAAAAAGAACCTGTTCACTCCTACTGATCACTACAAGGCTGCCAACACCATGTTCATGCTGCTTAACTCCTATTAAAGGCAGTACCCTTTCACCACTATAAATGCAGCACTTTGGGCACCCCTCTCAGTCCAGCAACGCCGTAATCCATGAGACCGGCCTATGTCATGGTGCACATGTATGATCCGTGTTTGCCTATGAAAACAAAAATCAGCCTTAGGGATCGCGATATCGGTACAGTTTGGCACTTATGGCAGTAGTGCACGTCCTTTACCATGCAAGGACCTTTCCGTCCCAACAATTTACAAAAAACTTGATTGATGTCCCAAATTTAAAAAAGAAAAATACTCCATTTAACAGCAAAACATTTCTTATTTTACTGAGAATGATATTTCAAAATGTGTACATTTCTATACACTTTAATGTATTTTCAAGGGGCAACCTAAGATTATAACCTTGTGAGTAATAGAAGCTGAGATTACACAGCAGCAAAAAATGCTTATTGAAATAAGTGTTCCTACTTTTGTCTAATTCCTAGATGCCAGAACCTCGTCTTGGGTTTCTCTTGCCTTTTTACTCAGTCATCATAGAACAGCTGAAGGCTGCCTTGTGGCTTTGGCACGAGTTTCTTCCATAAACAGTTACTATATGTAGTGCTTTCATGGATTTCAAACATTATATTGCATGCTCAGCTAAATACTGAGACATGTCCCTCTAGCAAAATCTAATGTTTCATTTTCAGCAGCTTATCTGTTAACATAAGTCAACTATTCAAATGTATACGTAACCGTGCATTTACTTTTCCACTTTGCTTTCTGGTGCATAGTGGCCGTATTCACAAATTCAAGCCCGTCTTTACACCTTCACCCAGAAGACGTATCACTGCTTAGCAGGCCTTCCTATACCACAAGCATGGCTGATTTCAGCATATTTTGAAAAATGTTGCCCCTAACGTAGGAACCACTTTTTGTGAAAATGATGTTCCTGGCAAGTTTCTATGAACATGCCTGCTTTCTTCACCTTTAAAACAAATGTTCTATTCACCAGCTACACTGCTTCTTATTGTCCTACACTTCATCAACTGAGGCCTTCTTGTCTTCCTCTTCTAACCTCTGCTGAACCTCACCCTTATATCAGGTAGTGACTTTGCCAATCCTTATGTGTAGGTATATTTAAATTACTCACTGTGAAAGCGTGGATCTATCTTTAGACTCTGATATTAAAAACATCTACATGCATAAATATCAGTGTCTTTCCACGAATTTATAAATTTCCAAATTTTGTTTTGATTGCATGGCAGGGTCGTTACTCCATGATGTTAGTCTGGAATTTAGACTCCTGCTTTGCTCATCAATCCAGTGGCACAGGTTTGGAGTATAACTATCTTATCAAACTCTGGAATATACTAGACAACAGGTCTTTCTAAATGTCACATTGAACATGAGATGCCTACCAAGGTGGTGCGCTAGCTGTTTCTATTTCTTTCTTAGGCATTGTTTTCCCAGACCAGTGATCTCACAGAGCCATTGAAAGGGTACTTCTGACAGCCTTCAGTGATGTTGAATGTTACTAGTTGCTAATTTGCTATTCTACCTCTCCTTGGGACCACTGTGTACAATTTTTAGGATTTTTAAGGTGTATATTTCCACACCATAAAGGGTGCTAACTTGGCCTGTAATTTGACTTTCCTTTTCTATGGCACTTCTTCATTACACCGTGCAAATGCTCAACTTTCCCTCGATGTTCATCAATAGGAGTGTGGTCCAAGACTATACTTGCCAGAATATCATGTGACATGGATATTGTGTCCTAAATATCATCTATAAAAATAGCACTATTTTAGAGTTAATAGTATAAAGTTTACACAGAGTGGCACAATATTTTTGTAAACAATATTAACAGCCAGGTGTGCTAAGCATTTTTAATGTCACAAATGCTTCAATTGGGTATTGGCAACTGTAAAAATGCTTTTGTAGATGTAGTAATCCTGTTTTAGTTATCAGAAATACTTTTGAAATGTTTAAAATAGGATTGAGAATAAATACAGATTCGGTATCTCCGAATACGCAACCCTTCCAAATACCGAATCGGTATGCCATGTATCAATGTTTTGTGGTCCAATGACAAAAAATTAAAAAGTTACCAAGACCAAAAAAGAGGTGCCAGCACATTCACGAGAGATAAGGGGCCCTCTTGAGACCCTTCCCCTTTATGAATTAAAGAAAATATTGTTGGAGAATAAGCAGTGGCACATGGCACCTCTGCAAACTCTCAAAAAAAGAAATAGCTTGTCTTTTTAAATGCAGCCCCAATTTCTTTAGGTCACCATCCATTTGATGGCATCCAATACTGGTGAGTCACCACGTTAATATTCATGAGTTAGGTCAATTTGCCTCCCACGATGTTTAGAACCTTACAAACGACCTCTTAGTAACCAGATCAGTTTGCAAATTTATTTCCTGGTTGCAAAAATACTGGTGGCAGTTTGTGACCGTTATTTTGTGACAAGTTATGTGTACATCAGGCCCTTAGTAAGATGTTAATTCTGTATATGATATTCTGATAGATAATCCTAAAGAAACTACAGTGCGTCCAGTAAAGCTCTGCGACAAGTGCATGGGTGTTATGTAATGCCATACTGTTTTGTGTTGAATTTGTGTTGGTATTTTATCATCATGGATATTTTCCCAAAAGAGAAAGGTATGTTCCCCACCTTGGTAAAGTATACATGTTATGTATCCATAAGTGGAGGTATTTTATTCCTTTAGTTATGTAAATTGGAAAGCTGCCTTTATAATTAAATTCTATATGAACTAGAATCTGCGCTGGGAGTCCTGATCAGCAGGGTGAGCCAGGGTTCAATTTTCACCATAAGATTCAGATGCTGAGTACATGGACCACAGTTTGTGCTATCTAAATGAGGAAGCCAGCTGTTTATATATAGAGGTGTTTCTTGTATTTTTCAATCTGCATAATCCCAAGCTCTCTAGTGGTCTGGTTTGCTGGGTCTATTTCTATGCTGGGAGTGATGAAGTGTGGCGTTAGACTGTTCATATGATAGTGCACATGTGAGTGTGCTATTATATTATACTGATCTCAATGATATTCCTGTTAGGGTCTGCTTTGCTGCAGGTGTGTTGTTATTTAATTTTAGTTTTGCACTCTTGCTGTCTCCTACAGATCTCCTTGCCTCATTTATATGACTGCAAACCCTTTGTGTGACTTTTCAATGTTTTACATTTTCGTTGGTAAGTGTGCTCATGCTAGTACTGTGGTAGTAGCCATTGCTCACTTCTTTACTGACAAATATGCAGATGTTGAGTTTAGCAGTCACTTTGCCATCCTGTGACAAAAATGCCTACTTTTCAAAGCAAGTGCTCTTTGGTGACATATGCATTACCCAGTTCAGTCATCTATATCTTCCATTGATTGGAGCCAGTGTTTCTTAAAGTTGCCAAACCTACATGGGTTAGAACTGAGACCTGCTATGATTTCAGACAGATGACAAGGGAGTCATTTGGACAAGGACAGGCGACCTGTCAGCGCACCAGGTCAATGTTGGCTTCGCCTCCATTCCCCTGGAGGAGGGCTGTCTGACATATTTAGAGATCCCTGTGATGGAGCAAGAACTCAGAATGAGACTTGCTCGTAAGCAATCCTCTCACAGTATTAATTAATTAAACTTTGTAATGTCTTTACTACTAAAAATGCATACACGAACATAGTATCCAAGTGAAGCTTGCCTATGTGTTTAACTAATAAGTAATGCTTGTCTAATCCAAAATGGCCGCTAAAGCGCAGGAATTTCTTTGCGCATGTGTCAACCATATCACGTGGTATGACGTCTTTCTTTGCTTGGAGGGAAAACTTTGCTTCTGCGCAGTGTGTGTTAAAAAGGCTGCTTAATGTTCTCACGTACTAAAGCTTGCGCATTTGCTGCAATTAACACTGTGGTATTTAACGCTATTAATGTGGGATAGATTTATAATTAAATGGGAATAGAGTAGAAATAGGGGGTATACAGTGAAGACATTTATTTGTGATTTTAATGTTTTCTTCTTTGACTTTTATTAGTTCGTAAAATGGGGCCTGGGTTAACGGAAGGGCAGCTTGAAGCCAATGAGAAGTGCGCATGCGCCCTGAAAAACAAGGCACAGCGATGAAGTCAACTTGGACGTCATCCAAGGCCGTGACCTGGTGGCCAACTCCACTGCATCCGCGATGTTCTTGCAAAATGCAACATTTTGTATACGATGTGTATCAAACTTTGTCGTGAGACGGGTGGGAAATAAAGCAAATGTATTAATTGTGAGGGCGGTATCTAATAACAATGGGCTTAAAGAAATTGAACTAAATTGACATGGTGTGAGGATCAACCCCTGTCCCCGTCCAATCAGAAGTAGTGGGCCCATAATTTTGAAACATTAATGGGAGGTACATAGGCATAGAAGGGTATAATAGGTATAGATTAGTTAATTAGTTAGAGCATTGCTACATTCATTGATCCAGACGCGGATGCAGAGCAGATCTAGGCTGATTCGCTGTCTGAGAGGTCCTGAGGTGGGGGCGGCGGATTCTTAGAAGACGACCTGAGAGAAGCAAGGAAGAGTGCAGTGCCAGAGAGGGGAACGGCGCAGACGTCGTTGATAGAGAGGTCACCTATCCTGTCCTGAATCTGGTCCTGAGGTCTTTGGTCTTCATCCTTCCTGTGACCTATCTTTCCAACTCCTTGGCCTAGGGGTTTGGTTCTCACATCTTTAGGTAAATATAAATGCAACCTTTAGCTGTGCTGCTATTTCTATCTTCTTCTTTCTGAGGGACCGTCATTGATCGATAATTGATTATTAGTATGCTTCATCCTTGATATACGATTAAGTATTATGTGGTTTTGTAATTTACTCTGCTAAATCTTTAGATAAACATTTAAAACTTCCTGACTCAGTGATTATTTCAGAGTTTATGAACTGTAATGAATGTCACTCATTTTAAACTTCCCAATTATCAAAGGGTCCATTGGTAAGTCATTACTCTTCAATCAGAAAAGTAATTGGTAGCAGGGATATTGATAAAGAGTACAACTGACCCACCAGCGGAAATTGCTAGCGTAGTATGAATGAATGGGCCCAGGTGAGTATTCAGTGTATGAATGCTTGTTGCTAGTAACCCGCTGGATCAGTTTTCTGGTTATCAGAGGATGGTTGCACTTTGTTAATTGGGTAATGAGAATTTTATTTTTATAAACTAACATCCGTTTGTTCAAAAGTTTTGTTTTATGTTGTCTAGAATCCCCGGGGAAAATTGAATAGCGGATGGTAAGTGGAAGCCATACTGCAGTGAGGTTATCTGTCAGGCAGAAATAGTACTGAAAAGTTAAGCAGGGCTATCAGTACTTGTTAGGGACTCTATGCGTGTGAGTAATAGCAAAGGAATATGCTGGTAAAAATTTGATGTTATATCACCTAGAAAGGGTAACATTGAAGAAGTAGCAGGTATTTCTGAAGCTTACGTGAAGAGTAAACGGAAGGGTTTTACTCGTTGTGTATGTTTAGTAAACGGAAAGGTTTTACTAAAGGGTGAGAGAAACTATCCTTTTCAATTTAGAGAAACTGGCACGATAGCGAACGTTTTATGTTGTTACTGAATTTTAATAAGAAGCGTAGAGAACATAAAGTTTTGCGTACGATTTTGTAAAGGGAGGGTCAGCTGCTGGAGAGGAAGCTGACGTCACAAACACCGCGCTAGGATTGGTCGAAACAGCGGGCGTGGAACGACTCTTGTAAAGGAGGGGTCAGTAGTCAGGAGTAATACTGACATCACAGGTGTCGCACTGGGATTGGTTTAAACAGCGAGGGACAGAGAAGCGCAGATTGTAAAGGAGGGGTCGTCAGACAGACGTCACTGAAAAGCCGCGCTAAGATTGGTTCAGAGACAAATGTTAGCTGGAATTTAATTGGTTGTCAGCATAGAAGTCGAAATCTTAGTGGATAGTGGAGATTATATGTGGAAACGTGATCCGACTTTAACAGGAACCCGTCCAGATAGGAGATTCTTAGGTTTCGCAGAATATAATTCTATACATAGATATTTACCCAAAATGTATGGAGAAAAGAGAAAAATATCATTTCTACAAAAGGTTAAGAATTATTTTAAGAAGGATAAACCTATCAAAACTAGAGAAGGAATTATCATTCCACCAGCAAAATCGCCCGCTTCATTCATGATGATGGAGAGAGGTTATCATACTTGTGTATGGTTAGAAAATTGGATAGAATATACCAAAAATGATGGAATATTAGCATTCCCAGAGAATGTACTTTCAATGGGAGAATTCTTCAAAATTTGAGAATGAGAATGAATGACTTAGAACCCAGACCAAGATTAACTCAATACGAAGCCCTAGAAGAGTGGGAAACAGAGACATTCGAACGTGACCGATCAAGAAGCAGTAGGGGTTATAGGGGATTTTTTCCTAGATACCAAAATGAGTCAAGAGACGGACAGATGAAACAGTGGAGAAGAGCGATGCTTACCGAGGGTTTGTATCCAGTATTTATGACAGAAGAGTCATTAGGGAGCAAATGCACAGAAAAGACAAAACACTTGACAGGGTTTGGAGATTCTGAAGATGAATTTATGGAAGAAATATTAAAGAACCCGCCCCCATATCAGGAAGGGACAAGTGGATGTACCCCAAGTGCACCAATATTAAGAACACCATTGGTACCGCAAGTATTGCATAATCCACCAGTTAATAGGGTACTTCAGGATAAAGAAAAAGAGGCTATAGACAGAAACAGAGCAGAATTGATACAAAAAATAACACAGCTGAATGTACATCCTGATTCCGTGACCATACCTGTAACAATTGGTCCAGTGGTTCCCTTATTTGGTGACAAAGTAAATTATCCGAAACCTCTAGTCATGCCTACACCTGTAGAGATTCCCAAACCTGAAACTGTAATAATTGATGACCATATCAGTGATTGTGAATCTATGATATCCTTAATGGATTTACCTATTCGAGGATCTGTAAATAGTACTCCTAGAAGAATAACACCTGGTTGCTCCAAAGATGTAAATATAGTAACATCATCTGGAACTAAGAGTGCCACAGTAGTAATGCCAGAAGACTTAGAAAGGTGGGCACAAGGATCAGAGAGACAGAGCTCACCCCCAAAGATCATGGACATCTACAAATTAAAAGTTGAGTTAGAAGAAATGATAGCAGGAAATGTAGGAGTAGATCGTCTAAATACTTACGATGAAGAAGAACTATTGTTTGTATGCAGAAGCATCACTAGAAATGTAAAGATATTTCATGAGAAATTATCAGATTTGGCCTTACAGATGGGGATTGAAATAGGGAAGTCAAAAGTGTTACAGAAGCCCTTTAGAGCAGATTTTTCTGACAAGGACCTAGAAAACATGAATGCCTCTGGTCGAAAACTACAAGTAAAAGAATTAATGTTAGTATTACAGAAATGGGGAGATCTAGATAAATGGAAAGCTAGATGGACAAAGAAAAAGGAAGAGGCACGGTACAGTAGATCGAATTCTGAATATTTATTGAAGGAAACAGGAAAAGTAGATCAAATGTACCCGATGCGGGAAGTACCTGGAGGAGGTTACGTTCATGTTCCATGGAGTAGACAAGATATTCTGTCATTTACGAATGATTTTCCAAAGTTGAGAGAAAAGCCAATTGAATGGTACAAACAGGTTGAGAGGTTTGTGAAAGTGTCAAAGGTATTGTTGAAGGATTTGGTTGGTTTGTTTGACATAGTGGTACCTGCCGATTTGTGGACAGATTGTAAAATTACAGTTGACTGGCCGAGTGAAGAGCATCCTAGAGATGCAAAAACAGGTGCTCCATCAAGTGATGTAATGAAAAAGTATCAGCAGGTAATAACTTACCTGAAGGGGAAAATACCACCGAAAGAAACAGATTGGGTGAAAATAGACAGGACTACCCAAGAAGCAAGTGAATCGGTACATGCCTATTATGAACGTCTATTACAGGTGTTCAAACAGTATAGTGGATTTGAGGACATTGGAGATAAAAATATGAGTCAGTTTGTCTACCGATTTGTTTATGGTTTAAAGCCAGAGATTTGTCAAATGATTAAGCAGCACATGTTGTGCTGGCAAGGGAAGCCCATAGATGAGATTTTGAAATATGCAAAATATTGTGGAGACGATATTGAGGATAGGCACAAGAAATTACAAGAAAAAGTGATGTGGGCTCAGGTGAAAATGGCTGAGCGACAGGGAATTAATTTGGATAATCCAACTGATAATCAGGGAAAAGATTCTGGAACGAATGGTGACACAGGAAATGGTGGTAAAGTGAGAGGCGAATGAGTAGAGAAGAGGCTAAAAAGAAATTTCCTTGTCATGGATGCGGAAAGTTGGGACATTGGAAGGATGAATGTAAAACGATTCAAAATAATAATGGCCCAAATAATAATTTAAATCCACAGACGCAGAATGACTCACAGCAGGGTGTAAATCCTCAGAGTCAGTTGCCACCTGCACCTATACAGGGTAATGTAAGCAGAGCAAAGCACGGTACAGACGTCGGATATCAAGGAAGAAGTGGTAAGGATGATTATGTAACTTCACAGTTTCTTTTACAGGATGAATTGGATCCGTATAACCATCAATGACGGTGCCTAAGAGAGGGGGAGAAGGAGTGCGTACTTGGCGCATCCTTACCGGTAGATCAGTCAGGTCCATATGTTGAAGTGAAAGTAAGAGGTAATGATATCACTTTCCATTTGGACACTGGTGCTACCCGTTCTATTGTGAGAACAGCAGACATCCCAGACCTTCCTCTCTCTGGAGAAGCTATCCAAGTTGTAGGTGTAGCTAATCAAAAGATCAGAACACCCCTTACTGAGCCAATGGAAGTAAAAATAGGAAACTTCCGAGAAATGCATCAATTTGTAGTGTGTGATTCTAGTCCAGTAAACTTATTGGGTAGAGACTTACTGTGCAAAATGAATTGCACTATTTTCTGCACACCGGATGGTGTTGCAATACAGACCCTGGACGAAGATCATGTTTATAAGTTCATGATAGCCAAGCAAGGTACAGAAATAGATGAGATGTTCTCTTTGATAACGAAAAACGAATTACCAGAAGAACTAAGAACTACAGTAAATTCCAAGGTATGGGATTTCACTGGGAAAGGAGTAGGACTTATGGTCAAAATAGACCCGGTGAAAATCACTGTAAAGGAAGGTGCAATTTTCCCAAATACTAGACAGCACAAAATGAGTGCAGAAGTAAAGGCAGGAGTTGTTGCGGAAATTAACAGAATGGTAAAACAAGGCATATTAAAAGAAGTTATGAGTAGCCCTTGTAATTCACCAATCATGGGTTTGAAAAAGCCTAGTGGAAAGTATAGGATTGTCCAGGATTTGCGAAAAATTAATAAAATTGTGGTACCTTGTTGTCCTATAGTACCAAATCCTGCAGTAATCCTATACCAGATACCCTGGAGTGCAGAATGGTTTACTGTGATTGATCTATGCCAAGCATTCTTTTCAATACCATTGCACCCAGATAGCCAATATCTCTTTTCGTTTAAATTTGAAAATCATGTCTATGTATGGAATCGTGTTCCTCAAGGATACACAGAAAGTCCCTCCATTTTTAATCAAATACTGAAAAGGTGTCTGGAGAAATTAGTGCTGCCCAGGAGTTCAGTCCTGGTGCAGTATATTGATGATTTACTAGTAGCATCCAACACTCATGATGATTGTGTTGAAGATTCAATTGCATTACTCAACCATTTGGCTGAGGAAGGACACAAAGTGTCACCTGAAAAGCTGCAGTTTTGTACAACAGCAGTTAAATATTTGGGACACCAAATTGAAAGAGGAACAAGAAGAATAACATCTGACAGAATAAAAATAATAAAGAAAATGAAAATGCCAGAAACACAAAGAGAAGTGAGAATGTTTCTTGGAATAGTAGGATACTGTCGACAATGGATTATAGGGTTTTCACTACTAGCAAAGCCTTTAATTCAGTTAACCAAAAAGAAAGCCAAAGATCCAGTTGAATGGGATGATGAAAGTGCTGGTGCATTTGTAAAATCAAGAAATGCATTGTGTGAGGCACCTGCCTTGGGCATGCCTGACTATACAAGAGAATTCACACTATTTTGCTATGAAAGAGAAAATTGTGCACTTTCAGTGTTAACTCAAAGACATGGAATAGACAGGCGTCCTATAGCATATTTTTCTGCTACATTGGACCCAGTGGCGGCAGCATTGCCAGGCTGTTTGAAAGCAGTTGCTGCTACTTGTATGAGCATTGAACAAAGTGAGTCAATAGTAATGGGATATCCTGAAACAGTATTTGTCTCACGTGCAGTTGTGATCTTGTTGACAAGAACTCGAACTCAGCATCTCACACCTACTCGAATGACAAGGTATGAACGAATTATTCTTGGTGCTGAAAATGTGACCATAGTTAGGTGCACTATTGTGACTCCTGCTACGTTATTGCCAGATCCAATTTTTGAAGAAGTTAAGGACGATCCAGAACATGATTGTCTAAAGGTCACAGAATTATGTACAAAACCGAGACCTGACATACAGGAGACGCCCCTAAAAGATCCAGATAGGGAGCTGTTTGTGGACGGCTCATGCTTAAGGCATGAGGATGGTAAACTGAGTGCAGCCTATGCTGTGTGTGAACTAACTGGAATAGTAGAAGTATCCTATTTACCAGGAGTCAAGTCTGCACAAGTAGCTGAATTAATTGCTCTAATCAAAGCTTCCAAAATTGGGAAAAATTTAAAAGTAACCATATTTACGGACAGTCAATATGGGTACGGGCAGGCGCGGTCGGTGGAGGAGTGCCGGTCGGGCAGTGACGTGGGGCGGGGGAGGGGCAGGGTGGGGGGTAGTAAACTACGGATTAAGGCCTAATACAGGTAAGTAAACATTGAAATAAATAAAACGAATTTCGCTGTGAGCGCTGCATTGCCAAATGCGATGCAGTGCGCGCAACGAAATTCATTTTATTTATTTCAATGTTTACTTACCAGTATTAGGCCTTAATCCGTAGTTTACTACCCCCCACCTTGCCCCTCCCCCGCCCCACGTCACCGCCCGACCGGCACTCCTCCACCGACCGCGCCTGGGTACGGGGTTGTGCATGACTTTGGCCAACTGTGGATGCAGAGGGATTTCATGACTTCTTCAGGATCCCCAATCAAAAATGGACAGTTTGTAAAAGAATTATTGGAAGCAATACAATCACCAAAAGAATTGGCAGTGGTGAAATGTGCCGCACACCAGTCAGGAGATGACTGGGTGGTAGTCGGTAACAGATATGCAGATCTGGTGGCTCAACACTGTGCCAAAAACAGGTTGTCAGTAAATAAAAAGGTTGAAAGGATGGGAATCAGCTGCCAACTTATGCTATGTGCACCTCCTGAAACATGGAATGATGTGAAAAGACTGCAAGATGACGCTGAGGAGAGTGAAAGAGATGTTTGGATTAAAATAGGATGTTCCCGAAGAACAGATGATGATGTATGGGTATACACAGATGGCAGACCAGTCATGCCCGACTGTCTGATTTCACAAATGGCCAGAATGTATCATGGAGACACACATGTAGGGAGAGATGCCATGATTAGACTTTTCAGACAAAGTTGGTATAATCCACAGTTTAGGGCTGCAGCAGAGAGTCTTTGCCAAAGGTGTTTGACTTGCCAAATGAATAATCCGGGAAGGAGAACAGTAATTGGCTTGGGAAAGATTGGAAAAGCTGAAGGTCCTTTTGTGAGATTGCAGCTAGATTTCATACAGTTACCACCATGTAAAGGACTGAAATATGTACTTGTCATAGTGTGTCTGTTTTCAAGGTGGGTGGAGGCTTACCCTACCAGAAGGAATGACAGTATTACAGTCGCAAAGCTGTTGCTATGAGAACTCATTCCTAGGTTCGGTTTCCCAGAAACTTTGGAATCAGATAGAGGAAGTCACTTTAATAACGATGTGATCCGAATAATCTGTGAAGCATTTCAAATTGAACAGAAATTGCACTGTGCATACCGCCCAGAGGCTTCTGGAGTGGTTGAACAAATGAATGGCACAATAAAATCAAGACTGTCAAAGATGTGTGCATCAACATCGCTAGACTGGCCAGATGCATTGCCTCTTGTTTTAATGGGACTCAGAAGCATTCCTGATAGAAATACCGGATTGAGTCCCCATGAAATAATCATGGGAAGAGCAATGAGACAAGCACATGTACCTACAAATAAACTGCTGAACATAACTGATGATATGGTTCTAGATTATTGCAAAGGATTGGCTGACCTAGTGCGTTCTGTCTCTCACCAGGTTGGAGAAGACGCAGTTTCCAGGCAGCCTGAACAAGAGCATGATCTGAACCCTGGAGACTGGGTGGTTGTGAAGCATCACACCAGAGAAACGTGTTTATCGCCCAGGTGGGGAGAACCTTGTCAGGTTATACTAGTTACGAACACAGCAGTGAAATGTGCAGGATTGCCTAATTGGATTCATGTAAGCCACACCAAAAGGGTGCCAGATCCTGAAGGACAAAATCCTCAGTCAGCATCAATAACCGAGGAAGCTGAAGGTTGGCCAGCTGAAGAATCCCAGGTGAGAGATTCGAGAGAAGCTGAAGAAGAACAACCAAGCACAAGTCAGGACTGGATACCAGTGGTTGATATACCAGAAGTTTACAACAAAACGAGAAGTCGAGCAAAATTAAAAGAAATTAGGGAGGACCAGATAGGTGAAGAAGAAGCAGCTCAGGACGAAGGAAATGAAACAATAAGAGAACCTGAGCAGGACCAGATAGGGAGAGGAAATTGGGCTCAAATCGACAATGAAACAACAGAATTTGAGCAGGGACAGACAGGTTTAGAAGAACGCGGTCAGGCTGCAGAAGTACAAAGTGCAATAAGCCCTGATCAGAACAAGTTAGAACTAGAAAAATACGTTCAGGGAGAAGAAAAACATGAAAACCTCAAACATGAAGACATAAATCTTGAACAGGGTCAGTTAGTAGAAACTCACATTGAAGCAACTGAAGAAAAACCAATAAGACTTGAAAAAGAACAAATAGAAGAAGAAACTGAGAACGAAGAAAAACAAACTGTGCCACAGCCTGAAAATAAGAGAACTTCTGAAGAAGAAATAAGAAGTGAAGAGACAGTGCAAACAAAGAAAGCCAGAAAAAGTGATCATTGGCCTAGTGTCATTAAAAGAGTAAAATACCATATAGAAACAAGAAGTAAAGATCCTGAACAAGTAAATGAAGTAACAAGCCTAACTGGACAAACAAGTGGAACTGAAAAACGAAAAAGCAAAAGATTGAAACTTGTGAACAATAAGTTTAAAGGTCCTGATTGGACTTATATAATACTTGAAGACTACGGGAGTTCAGAGTCAAGTGAAAGTGGCGACGAAGGAACAAGTGCGGAACTGACTTATGAGAAAGAAATAAAGCCACCTTGATAACGTAAAAGACTTGAAAGAAAAAGAAAAGAAGAGAAATCTTCTTTGTCAAAATGCCTGACGACAGAGTTTCTGGGAGACCGAAACGGAAATGTTGTAAAAGATGCTGTGCTATATGCATATGTAGTCTGGTAATGGTGCTTGTAGTATGGTTAGTTGTGATCGTAGCAATTCCTTACCTTATGATAATGGATAAAAAGATTAACAACGATACTAAGGGAAGGATAGATAACTTGAAAAGTGATAGAGTAAAATTAGAAGCAGAAGATGAACCAGAGTTTCATCATGTGATAACAGATAACGATACTAGTTTAAATGTTTTCACTAAATTATTGTTTCAGTATGTAGATACAATGGAAGTTAGTGATTGTTATGTCTGTATGAAGTTACCTGAATCAGTAGCAGAAGGGTTAACATATCATCATTTGCCTTTGACTTATGGCATATCATGTAGTGTATTAACTAGTTTATTTTATAAAACAGGCAGACTTCAGTATTATTATTCAGATATAAATGTGATATTTTCTGAGGTTCCGATTCGAAAGAATATGAACCCAGTGCTTAGTAGTCAAGATGCACAATTTATGGGAGAATTTTTCCTAACGATGAAATCGATAGATATAACACATGCACATAGAAGCAATTTAACATGTTCGTTACATGAAGAAGAAAATATATTTTTTAACTTAGTAGAAAATAGAAGACAAGATTTCCAAAAGAAAGCATCTGAACATAAGGCTCATCTGCCACCTTGGGCTGAGAAAGAGGGTATTTACACACCTGGCAAGGCTCAAGCTGCTATGGCTCTGGATTTTGTAAAGACAGGGAAAATTTGTCTGCATAGGTTAAAGACTGATTATAACAATATTTTCATCGGTACCAGTGAATGTGAACATAATTTCTTAAATCTTGGAGGTTGGGGACTAAAAGGAGGAACAGATTCAGTTTTTCCTGGAATTTATTATGTGTGTGGGAATAAGGCTTACTTTAAGCTTCCTGCACGGTGCTATGGAAGTTGTTATTTTGGAATAGTTTTTCCAAAAATATACCACGTAAAAAGAAACACTGGGAGCAATGAAAATAATAGTGAATTAACACGTAGTAAAAGAGCTCGTTTTTCTGAAATTGTAGGTGATATATTTGGTGCATTGATACCTTCAGTGGGAATAATTTTGAACTCAAGGAAAATATGTAAATTATCTACAGTAGTTGATCGTTTATCAACGGATACTGCTGGAGGTTTTCTAATTATTAATGCGGAGATGGTTGCGATTAGATCAATGGTTATGCAAAATCGACTTGCTCTTGATATATTAGCAAAAGAGGGCGGAGTCTGTAAATTGTTGAAAACGAAATATTGTTGCACGTATATTCCTGACAAAAGTGCAGAAATTGGAACATATATAAAGAATATAACGAAACTTGAGAACAAATTAAAACCACTGGAAGTTGATAGTGTATGGGAAAGATTGACAAATAGCATTACGTCAATTGGTACCTGGTTTGCTAATGTAGGAAAAGGACTTTTAGGTCAAATATTAGTACCCTTAGTAGGGATAGCAATAATAGTATTGTCAATAATGATATGGTGCAAATGTTGTAGAAAGAATGAGACGTATAGAGTGACAGGAAAAGGAAAGAAACGAAAGTTTGATGAAATTGAATTAGAAGATCTGAAAAGTGAATTATACAAGAAACTGAAAGGAGACGATAAAAATAGAAAGTGTAAAGGTGAAGCTGAGACAATTTTATGTTAAAAGTTGGCATCTGGTTGTGGGTAATTTTTTGATGGCTCAGAAACGCTATCAGAGAGGGGATTGATGGAGCAAGAACTCAGAATGAGACTTGCTCGTAAGCAATCCTTTCACAGTATTAATTAATTAAACTTTGTAATGTCTTTACTCTTAAAAATGCATACACGAACATAGTATCCAAGTGAAGCTTGCCTATGTGTTTAACTAATAAGTAATGCTTGTCTAATCCAAAATGGCCGCTAAAGCGCAGGAATTTCTTTGCGCATGTGTCAACCATATCACGTGGTATGACGTCTTTCTTTGCTTGGAGGGAAAACTTTGCTTCTGCGCAGTGTGTGTTAAAATGGCTTCTTAATGTTCTCACGTGCTAAAGCTTGCGCATTTGCAGCAATTAACACTGTGGTATTTAACGCTATTAATGCGGGATAGATTTATAATTAAATGGGAATAGAGTAGACATAGGGAGTATACAGTGAAGACATTTATTTGTGATTTTAATGTTTTCTTCTTTGACTTTTATTAGTTCGTAAAATGGGGCCTGGGTTAACGGAAGGGCAGCTTGAAGCCAATGAGAAGTGTGCATGCGCCCTGAAAAACAAGGCACAGCGATGAAGTCAACATGGACGTCATCCAAGGTCGTGACCTGGTGGCCAACTCCACTACATCCGCGATGTTCTTGCAAAATGCAACATTTTGTATACGATGTGTATCAAACTTTGTCGTGAGACGGGTGGGAAATAAAGCAAATGTATTAATTGTGAGGGGCGGTATTTAATAACAATGGGCTTAAAGAAATTGAACTAAATTGACATGGTGTGAGGATCAACCCCCTGTCCCCGTCCAATCAGAAGTAGTGGGCCCATTAATGGGAGGTACATAGGCATAGAAGGGTATAATAGGTATAGATTAGTTAATTAGTTAGAGCATTGCTACATTCATTGATCCAGATGCTGATGCAGAGCAGAACTAGGCTCCCTGTCTGAGAGGTCCTGAGGTGGGGGCGGCGGATTCTTAGAAGACGACCTGAGAGAAGCAAGGAAGAGTGCAGTGCCAGAGAGGGGAACGGCGCAGGCGTCGTTGATAGAGAGGTCACCTATCCTGTCCTGAATCTGGTCCAGAGGTCTTTGGTCTTCATCCTTCCTGTGACCTATCTTTCCAACTCCTTGGCCTAGGGGTTTGGTTCTCACATCTTTAGGTAAATATAAATGCAACCTTTAGCTGTGCTGCTGTTTCTATCTTCTTCTTTCTGAGGGACCGTCATTGATCGATAATTGATTATTAGTATGCTTCATACTTGATATACGATTAAGTATTATGTGGTTTTGTAATTTACTCTGCTAAATCTTTAGATAAACATTTAAAACTTCCTGACTCAGTGATTATTTCAGAGTTTATGAACTGTAATGAATGTCACTTATTTCAAACTTCCCAATTATCAAAGGGTCCATTGGTAAGTCATTACTCTTCAATCAGAAAAGTAATTGGTAGCAGGGATATTGATAAAGAGTACAACTGACCCACCAGCGGAAATTGCTAGCGTAGTATGAATGAATGGGCCCAGGTGAGTATTCGGTGTATGAATGCTTGTTGCTAGTAACCCGCTGGATCACCTGCCTGTCACGTGGGGATCTATGTGCCTTAAGTGCAGCTGTCGCTGGAGCTGCCCTATTGAAGGCACCCATCCTTGGCTGAGTGGTCACTATGTGTGATGTGCTGCTCAGCATAAGTAGGTTGTCCTGCGAGAACAAACTCCCAAAGTGGGACTTTTTTCTCGCAGTATTATAAAATAAAAACTTCCCCAAGGTGCAGGGATTGTTTTTTCCTGCACATTGAGGCCATTGTGTCTTTTCACGGTCTAAGGACCGACATGTCTAACATTGCAGTCCTGGGTAGGGACAACAAACTTCAAGCAGGCGACCACCCTACGCTACTAAGTGCAGGGTGACCGCCACTATGATCCGTCAGCTCCATCGTGGATCGACTTCCATGTCAAGGGATTCTATCGGTGGATCAGGCTGAGTGGTTCCTTCACTTCTAAACAGGGAGCGGCAACTGCGAGTCTAATAGAACAGAGCCTCTGCCATTTTATGGTGGATGCAAATAATATCCATCAAACTCTAAGTGACCGCAAGAACGTGTTTCTGTAAATACTGGTGTGATGATGGAGCAAGTCGCGCAATATACATTAGTAGCTTGTAATCAGTGGCGCTATAGACAGTACTCCTTTCGGTCTTCTTTCCAAATGCAACTTTTTCATGCCAAGTTTTCCGATGGACTTGAACTGGAAGTACTTGGCAGAAAACAGATGCACATCCTGAAAAGTGCGCTCTTCAAAGTATTTTTTCCCTCCAGCTTTTCCCCATCCCTCATTCGAGTTTGGACTGCAGACATTTTCCTGTCCGTGACCCATTGCAGTTTCGTGCTTTGTGAAGTTGCGCTTTCCTCTCACGTGCCAACCTTAAATCTTTTTTTAAACTTTTGAATGTACTGAAACCTGGATGTTCTCCCAAAAGAGCAACACATCATGGACCAGAGGCTGTTCACCAAATGAAGTCTTAGGAATCATGTCACATTCCAAGAACACATACATGAACAAACAAAAAACACGGACAAAACAAACTCCGAATGTCTTCATTAGCTGCGTCCAGCACATGTGATCGCAGTGTGGGCTCGCCATGATAATCAGGGCGGCAGATGTTTGCAATCAGTTGAAAGAATGGAAGCGCGGCTCTTGTCCTGTCCCTGAATTAAACGGAGAGGCGTGGCCGTGCATCATGAATCAGGGGTGACTAGGTCGGCTGCACTGGCCAGGTGGTATGGGGACGAGGAGAAGACACAGGAAATGGCCGTTTCAGATCTCAAGCAGAATCCCACATAGCAATCTGTCGTGATTATTTTAGAGAGGGAGGTCTAAAAGCTGGGACTGTGCATCGAACCGCAGGCTGGAATAGACTAGTCGAGTTAAATTCATACTTGAGCACCCTCGGGTGGGAGGGGGAGGGGCTTTTGACATAAAGAGGAAAGAGCTGTGCCCTCTGAGTGCCACTGCAAGCTTTCAAGCAGCTTCCACGCTCCTACGTCGCATCCTAGGAGGTTGTCTGTCCAGCGCTAGTACACATCTGCTTTCAAGGGTTATTCAGTGAGTATTCAATCCAGTCTTTTCATACTATTAATCCCAATAAAAAGCCAAACTGAAAAGCTGAATATAGAAGTCGTCTAGATCAGTTTTCTGGTAAGCAGAGGACGGTTATGGTTACTCTTTGTTAATTGGGTAATGAGAATTTTTATTTGTATTTTTATGAACTAACATCCGCTTAAAATTTTGAGTTTGTTTTATGTTGTCCAGAATACCCCGGGGTAAAAAGAATAGTGGGTGGCAAGTGGAAGCCATACTGCAGTGAGGTTATCTGTCAGGCAGAATTAGTACTGAGAAGTTAAGCAGAACTTTCAGTACTCGTTAGGGACTCTATGCGTGTGAGTAATAGCAAAAAGGGTACGCTGATAAAAATTTGATGTTATATCACCTAGTAAGGGTAACATTGGAGAAGTAACAGGTACTTCTGGAGCTTGTGTGAAGAGTAGACGGAAGTGTTTTACTCGTAGTATATGTTTTAGTAAACGGAAAGGTTTTACTAAAGTGTGGAAGAAACTATCTTTTTCGAATTTAGAAGAAACTGGCACGATAGCGAATGTTTTATGTTGTTACTGAAATTTAATTAAGATTTATAGAGAAAATAAGTTTGCGTAAATTTTTGTAAAGGGAGGGTCAGTTGCCGGAGAGGGAGCTGACGTCACAAAACGCCGCGCTGTGGTAGGTTGAAACAGCGGGTGTGGAGAGACACTTGTAAAGGAGGCGTCAGTAGTCAGGAGTAGTACTGACGTCACAGGTGCCGCGCTGGGATTGGTTAAACCAGCGAGGACAGAAAAGAGCAGATTGTAAAGGAGGGGTTGACAGATAAACATCACCAAAAGGCCGCGCTAGGATTGGCTCGGAAATAAAAAAAAAAAATAGCAGACATTTGATTGGTCGAGATTTTAGAAGCAAAATTCTTAGTGATTAAGGATTGCATGTTAAAACGCGATCCGACTTTAACAGGAACTCGTCCGGATAGGAGATTCCTAGGTTTTGCAGAATATAATGTTGTACACAGAAGATTAGATAGAATGTACGGAGAAAGGAGAAAAATGTCCTTTCTGCAAAAGATTAAGAACTATTTTAAAAAGGATAAACCACTCAAAACTAGAGAAGGAATTATTATTCCACCAGCTAAAACGCCAGCATCATTCATGATGATGGAGAGAGGTTATCATACCTGTGTATGGATGGAGAATTGGATAGAATACACCAAAAATGATGGAATATTAGCATTTCCCCAGAATGGTACCTTCAATGGAAGAATTCTTCAAAACTTGAGATTGAGGATGAATGATTTAGAACCCAGACCTAGATTAACCCAGTACGAAGCTCTAGAAGAATGGGAAACCGAGGCATTTGAGCGGGATAGATCTAGAGGTAATAGGAGTTATCCAGGATTTTTTCCCAGATATCTACGTGAGTCTAGGGATGGTCAGATGAAACAATGGAGAAGGGCAATGATTACAGAAGGACTGTATCCATTATTCACAGAAGGAGAGAAATCAGGAGGCAAATGTACAGAAAAGACAAAACATTTAATGAGAAATGAGGAGTCTGAAGACGAATTTATGGAGGAAATGTTAAGAAATCCCCCACCATATCAGGAAGGGACAAGTGGATGCACCCCAAGTGCACCACCAAAAACTCCATTAGTGCCACAGGTAATGCATGAATTCACCCCGAATAGAATACTACATGTTAAGAAAAAGAAGCCCTAGAAAAGACCAGAGCAGAATTAATACAGAAAATAACTCAGATAAAAGTACATCCTGATTCGTTGATCATACCTGTAACAATTGGTCCAGTAGTTCCATTATATGGTACTCAGGGAAATTGTCCTCCACCCATACTTGCACCTACTCCTGTGAGTAATCCCAGACCTGAAGCTCCAGTTATAATTGAGGATCAATTTAGTGACTGTGAATCCACAATATCACTTATGGACTTGCCTATTCGAGGTTCTGTAAAAAGTACTCCAAGAAAAGATGTACCTGGAGGTTCAAAAGATGTAAGTTTAGTAACTTCATCGGGAGCAAAAAGTGCTACCATAGTAACACCTGAAGATCTAGAAAGATGGGTGCAAGGGTCAGTTAAACAGTGCACACCTCCTAAGATACTGGATATCCATAAATTAAAAGTTGAATTAGAAGAAATAATAGCAGGAAATGTAGGACTAGAACGCTTAAATACCTATGATGAAGAAGAATTATTGTTCCTATGCAGGAGTTTCACCAGAAATGTAAGGATATTTCATGAAAAATTGTCCAATTTAGCATTACAGATGGGAATAGAAATAGGGAGATCAAAGGTACTACAGAAACCCTGTAGAGCAGAATTTTCAGACAAAGATTTAGAAAATATGAATGCCTCTGGAAGAAGATTACAAATAAGAGAATTAATGTTAGTTTTGCAAAATGGGGAGACCTAGATAAATGGAAAACTAGGTGGGCCAAGAAAAAGGAAGAAGCACGAACAAGTAGAACAGCATCAGAATATGTGATGAAGGAAGCAGGAAAAGCAGACCAAATGTATCCGATGCGAGAAGTTGCGGGAGGGGATATGTACATGTCCCATGGAGCAGACAGGATATTTTGTCATTTACGAATGATTTTCCAAAATTTAGAGAAAAACCAATTGAATGGTACAAGCAGGTTGAAAGGTTTGTGAAGGTGTCAAAGGTATTGTTGAAGGATTTGGATGGTTTGTTTGACATAGTGGTACCTGCCGATTTATGGACAGATTGTAAGTTCACAGTGGATTGGCCAAGTGATGAGTATCCCAGAGATTCGAAAACAGGTGCCCCGTCAAATGACGTGATGAAAAAGTATCAGCAGGTGATAACATACCTGAAAGGGAAAATACCCCCGAAAGAAACAGATTGGGTGAAAATAGATCGAACCACCCAAGAAGCCAGTGAAACAGTACATTCTTACTATGAGCGCCAATTGCAGGTGTTTAAACAGTATAGTGGATTTGAGGACATTGGAGACAAAAACATGAGTCAGTTTGTGTATCGGTTTGTTTACGGTCTGAAGCCAGAGATTTGCCAGATGATTAAACAGCATATGCTGTGTTGGCAGGGAAAGCCCATAGATGAGATTCTGAAGTATGCAAAATATTGTGGAGACGATATTGAGGATAGACACAAGAAATTGCAGGAAAAAGTGATGTGGGCTCAGGTGAAAATGGCAGAGAAGCAGGGAATTAATTTGGAAAATCAGAGTGAAAATCAAGGAAAAGATTCTGGAACGAGTGGTGATACGGGAAATGGTGGAAAATTTAGAGGACGAATGAGTAGAGAAGAAGCTAAAAAGAAATTTCCTTGTCATGGATGCGGAAAATTGGGGCATTGGAAGGACGAATGTAAAAAGATTCGGAATAATAATGGCCCAAATCAAAACTTAAATCCACAGACGCAGAATGACTCACAGCAGGGTGTAAATCCCCAGAGTCAATTATCACCTCCACCTGTTCAGGGTAATGTAAGCAGAGCAAAGCATGGTACAGACATTGGATACCCAGGAGGGAGTGGTAAGAATGATTATATGACATCACAATTTCTTTTGCAGGACAATTACTGTGAATTCAACTCATGACGGTGCCTAGGAGAGGGGAAGAAGGAGTGCGTACTTGGCGCATCCTTACAGGTAGATCAGTCTGGTCCATATGTTGAAGGAAATGTGAAAGGTAATGATATTACTTTCCTTTTGGACACTGGTGCTACCAGGTCTACGGTGAGATCAGCAGATATCCCAGACCTTCCTCTCTCTGGTGAAGATATCCAAGTAGTAGGGGTAGCTAATCAAAGAATTAGAACACCTCTTACAGAACCAATGGAAGTCAAAATAGGAAACTTCAGAGAAATGCACCAATTTGTAGTGTGCGACTCTAGCCCAGTAAATTTATTAGGTAGGGATTTATTGTGCAAAATGAACTGTACAATATTCTGCACGCCAGAGGGTGTGGCAGTTCAGACACCAGATGAGGACCATGTATATAAAATTATGGTTGCAAAACAAGGTACAGACATAGAAGAAATGTTTTCGTTAATAACAAGAGATGAGTTACCAGAAGAATTAAAAGGTACAGTAAACCCAATAGTATGGGATTTCACTGGAAAAGAAGTAGGACTTATGGCAAAAATAGATCCAGTTCAAATTATGGTAAAAGAAGGTGCAATTTTCCCAAATACCAGACAGTACAAAATGAGTGCAGAAGTAAAGGCAGGAGTCATTGAAGAAATAAAACGAATGGTAGAACAAAACATCCTAAAAGAAGTAATGAGTAGCCCATGTAATTCACCAATCATGGGACTAAAGAAACCTAGTGGAAAATATAGGATTGTTCAGGACCTGCGAAAAATAAACAAGGTTGTGGAACCATGTTGTCCCATAGTACCAAATCCTGCAGTAATTCTATACCAGATCCCTTGGAATGCAGGATGGTTCACAGTAATTGATTTGTGTCAAGCATTCTTTTCAATACCATTGCATCCAGACAGCCAGTATCTTTTCTCATTTAAATTTGAGAACAAAGTCTATGTGTGGAATCGTGTTCCTCAGGGTTATACAGAAAGTCCTTCCATCTTCAACCAGATACTGAAAAAGTGCCTGGAAAAACTAGTGATGCCAGGAAGCTCAGTCTTAGTCCAATATATCGACGACTTATTGGTGGCGTCAACCACCAGAGAAGATTTTGTTGTTGACTCCATAGCATTATTAAATCTTTTGGCTGAGGAAGGGCATAAAGTCTCACCTGAAAAGTTACAGTTTTGCAGGACAGCTGTTAAATATCTGGGACATCAAATTGAGAGGGGAAAAAGAAGAATAACCTCTGAAAGAGTAGAATTAATAAAGAGAATGCAAATGCCTGTAACCCAAAGACAAGTGCGAATGTTCCTAGGAATAGTAGGCTACTGTCGACAATGGATACCAAATTTTTCCATGTTAGCTATGCCCTTAATTAACATGACGAAAAAGAAAGCAAAGGACCCTGTTGAGTGGGAGGATGAAAGTGTAGAAGCTTTTGTAAAATTGAGAAACGCACTTTGTTCAGCACCTGCCCTAGGCATGCCTGATTATAAAAGAGAATTCGCATTATTCTGTCAAGAGAGAGAAAATTGTGCACTTTCTGTCCTAACTCAGAGACATGGACTAGACAGACGTCCTATAGCTTACTTTTCTGCTACATTGGACCCAGTAACAGCCGCGTTGCCAGGATGCTTAAAAGCAGTGGCAGCAACTTGTTTGAGCATTGAACAAAGCGAGTCAATTGTGATGGGACATCCTGTAAAAGTGTATGTTCCACATGCAGTTGTCATTCTGTTGACAAGAACCCGAACTCAGCATTTTACTCCTAGTCGGCTGACTAAATATGAGAGGATAATAATGGGTGCTAAGAATGTGACCATGGTAAGGTGTACAATAATAAATCCAGCAACTTTATTGCCGGACCCATATCATGAAACAAATAAAGATGACGAAGAAGATGAACATGATTGTGTACAAATTACAGAATTATGTACAAAACCACGCCCAGACATAGAGGAACAGCCTCTTAAAAAGCCAGACAGGGAGCTATTTGTCGATGGTTCATGTCAAAGACATGAAGATGGTAAACTAACTCCTGCCTATGCGGTATGTGAATTAACTGGAATAGTCGAAGCATCCTATTTACCAGGAGTAAAATCTGCACAAGTAGCTGAATTGATTGCTTTGATAAAAGCTTGCAAAATTGGGAGGAATC
This sequence comes from Calotriton arnoldi, assembly GCA_963921515.1. Lineage (NCBI taxonomy): Eukaryota > Metazoa > Chordata > Amphibia > Caudata > Salamandridae > Calotriton > Calotriton arnoldi. The sequence continues at coordinate 1,636,481 of CAWUFW010001578.1, read as the reverse complement.
AGAGAGTGACCATATTTACAGATAGTCAATATGGTTAGGGGTTGTGCATGATTTTGGCCAACTGTGGATGCAGAGGGATTTCATGACTTCTTCAGGATCCCCCATTAAAAATGGACAATGTGTAAGGGAATTGCTAGAAGCAATACAATCACCAAAAGAATTGGCTGTGGTGAAATGTGCCGCACACCAGTCAGGAGATGACTGGGTGGTAGTCGGCAACAGATATGCAGACTTGGTGGCTCAACATTGTGCCAAAACCAGAACGTCAGTCAATAAGAGGGTGGAAAGAATGGGAATCAGCTGCCAACTTATGCTGTATATACCACCTGAAACATGGAATGAGGTGAAGAAATTGCAAGATGAGGTTGATGAAAGTGAGAAAAATTTGTGGATTAAAGTGGGTTGCTCCCAAAGAGGAGAAGATGAAGTGTGGATCAGTGCAGATGGCAGACCAGTCATGCCAGACTGTTTACTCTCACAAATGGCTAGAATGCACCATGGAGACACACACATAGGGAGAGATGCAATGATTAGGCTGTTCAGACAAAATTGGTACAATCCCAAATTCAGGGCTGTTGCAGAGAGTCTTTGCCAGAGATGTCTAACTTGCCAAATGCATAATCCAGGCAGGAAAACGATAATTGGGTTTGGAAAGATTGGAAAGGCAGAGGGCCCATTTATAAGACTCCAGTTCGACTTCATACAGTTACCACCATGCAGAGGACTAAAATATGTACTAGTGATAGTATGTCTGTTTTCAAAGTGGGTGGAGGCTTACCCTACTAGGAGAAATGACAGTATTACAGTTGCAAAACTGTTGTTACGTGAGCTCATACCTAGGTTTGGTTTCCCAGTATCTTTGGAATCAGATAGAGGAAAACATTTTAACAGTGAAGTAATCAAACTAATTTGTGAAGCATTTCAAATCAAGCAGAAATTGCACTGTGCATATCGCCCAGAGGCTTCTGGAGTGGTTGAACAATTAAATGACAATATAAAGTCAAGATTGGGAAAAATGTGTGCATCAACATCATTAGAGTGGCCAGACGCATTGCCACTTGTCTTGATGGGACTCAGAAGTATACCTGACAGAACGACAGGATTAAGCCCCCACGAAATAATGATGGGAAGAGCAATGAGACAAACACATGTTCCCACAAACAAATTAGTAAATATATCTGATGATATGGTTCTGGATTATTGCAAAGGATTGGCTGACCTAGTGCGTTCTGTCTCTCATCAGGTTGGAGAAGACGCAGTTTCCAGGCAGCCTGAACTAGAACATGATCTGAATCCTGGTGATTGGGTGGTAGTGAAGAATCACACCAGAGAAACGTGTTTATCACCCAGGTGGAGCAGACCTTGTCAAGTTATATTGACCACCAATACAGCAGTGAAGTGTGCAAGATTTCCTAATTGGATTCACGTAAGCCACACAAAGAGAGTACCAGACCCTGAAGAGGAGAATTCACAGACAACACCAATCACTGAAGAAGCTAAAGGTTGCCCAGCAGAGGAATCTCAGGATCGAGGTTCGAGAGAAGCTGACGGAGAACAACCGAGCACAAGTCAGGATTGGATACCAGTGGTAGAAGTTCCTGAAGTATACCACAGAACGAGAAATCAAACTAAATTGGAAGAATTTGAAGAAGATCAGATAGGTGAAGAAGAAGCAGTTCAGGATCAAGAAGAAAAGACAGTAAAAGATCCTGAACAAAATAAGATAGGGAAAGAAAATTGGACACAAAACAGTGAAGATTTGATAGACTTTACACAGGGACAGACAGGTCTAGAAGAATCCGGTCAGGCTGCAGAAGTTCACAGTGCAATAAGCCCTGATCAGAAGCAGTTAGATCAAGAAGAATTCACTAAAGAAAAAGGGGTTGATACAAATGAACATAATGAAATAAAAAGAGAACAAGGTCAACATCTTGAAAGACATTGTGGAGCTACTGAAGAAAAACAAATTAGACCTGAAAAGGAGCAAACAAGAAACACAGTAATTGAAGAAAAAGAAACAGTGCTAAAAAGTGAAATTAACGAGATCCCTGAAGACGAAAACAAAGAGTGCCAACAAAGAAAACAAGAAAAGGAGATCATTGGCCAAGTGTCATTAAAAGAGTAAAGTACCACATAACAACCAGAAGTGAAGATCCAGAACAAGTACCTGAAGTAACAAGTCAAACTGATCAAGAGAAAAAGTCAGGGAAAAGAAAAAGCAAAAGACTGAAACTTGTGAATAACAAATTCAAGGGTCCTGACTGGACTTATATTATTATTGAAGATTTTAAAAGCTCAGAGTCAAGTGACAGTGGTGGCGAAGGAACAAGTGCAGAACTAACATACAAAGAAGAAACAAGACCACCCTGACTAAACAAAAGAATCCTCTAAAGAAAAGAAGAAGAGATAAGAAGAGCAATCTTCCTTGTCGAAAAATGCCTGACGATAGAGTTACTGGGAGACCAAAACGAAATTGTTGTAGGAGATGCTGTGCAATCTACATATGTAGTCTAGTATTGGTGCTTATAGTATGGTTAGTACTGATTGTAGCAGTTCCTTACCTTATGATAATAGATAAGAAGATTAATAATGAAACTAAAGGGAGGACAGCAAACATGAAGGGCAATAGAGTAGAATTAATGGAAGAAGATGAGGCAGAAATTCATCATGAAATAGCTGATAACGACACTAGTTTAAATGTTTTCACAAAGTTATTGTTTCAGTATGTAGACACAATGGAAGTTAGTAATTTTTATGTCTGTATGAAGTTACCTGAATCAGTAGCGGAAGGATTAACATACCATCATTTACCACTGACATATGGCATCTCATGTAGTGTATTAACAAGTTTATTTTATAGAACAGGTAGACTGCAGTATTATTATTCAAACTTAGATGTGATATTTTCTGAGGTTCCGATTTGCAAGAATATGAACCCAGTGCTTAGTAGTCAAGACGCACAGTTTATGGGAGAGTTTTTCTTAACAATGAAATCGATAGACATAACACATGCACATAGACACAATCTAACATGTTCTTTACTAGAAGAAGAAAAGATATTTTTGAATTTAGTAGAAGATAGAAGACATGATTTTCAAAAGAAAGCTTCAGAGCATAAGGCTCAGTTGCCACCTTGGGCGGAGAAAGAAGGGAGTTATACACCTGGCAAAGCTCAAGCTGCTATGGCTCTGGATTTCGTAAAGAAAGGGAAAATGTATCTTCATAGGTTAAAGACTGATTATAACAATGTTTTCATCGGTACCAGTGAATGTGAACACAATTTTTTAATTCTGGGAGGTTGGGGACTCAAAGGAGGAACAGATTCAGTTTTTCCTGGAATCTATTATGTATGTGGGAATAACGCTTACTTTAGGCTTCCTGCACGGTGGTATGGAAGTTGTTATTTTGGAATAGTTTTTCCAAAGATATACCACGTAAAAAGAAACACTGGAAGCAATGAAAACAATAATGAATTAATACGTAGTAAAAGAGCTAGTTTTTCAGAAATTGTAGGTGATATATTTGGTGCATTGATACCTTCAGTGGGAATGATTCTGAACTCAAGGAAAATATGTAAATTGTCTACAGTGGTTGATCGTTTATCAACGGATACTGCTGGAGGTTTTCTAATGATTAATACGGAGATGGTTACGATTAGATCTATGGTGATGCAAAATAGACTTGCTCTTGACATTCTATTGGCAAAAGAGGGAGGAGTCTGTAAATTATTGAAGACGAAACATTGTTGCACTTATATTCCTGATAAGAGTGCAGAAATTGGAACGTATATTCAGAACATAACTAAACTTGAGAAAGAACTTAAACCACTGGAAGTTGTTAGTGTATGGGAAAGATTGACAAATAGTATTACGTCAATTGGAACCTGGTTTGCTAATGTAGGGAAAGGACTTATAGGTCAAATATTAGTCCCCTAGCAGGGATAGCAATAATAATATTGGCAATAACAATATGGTGCAAATGCTGTAGAAAGAATGGAACATAAAAAGTGACAGGAAAAGGAAAGAAGAGAAAACTAGATGAAATAGAACTTGAAGAATGGAGAAGTGAATTATACAAAAAGATGAAAGGGGATGTAAAAAACAGAAAATGTAAAAATGAGAATGAAACGAATTGCTAGAAGTTGGCATCTGATTGAGGGTAGTGTTTTTGATGGCTCAGAAACGCCATCAGAGAGGGGATTGTTGGAGCAAGGTTTCAAAAATGAAACTTGCTTGTACGCAATTCTCCTCATAGTATTAATTTATTAAACTTGTATTGTCAAAACTAACCTTTGCATTCACAAACACAAGAGGGACAGAAGCTTGCCTATGTGTTTTACTAATGAATAACGCTTGTCTGTAATCCAAAATGTCCGCTAAAGCGCAGGAACTTCATTGCGCATGTCGCAACCTGATCACATGGTGTGACGTCTTTCTTTGCTTGGTGGGAAACTTCTGCTTCTGCGCAGTGTGCGCTAAAATGGCCGCTAAATGTTTTCACATGCTTCAGCTTGCTCTCATGTCATTATTAAATTGTCATTTTCTTAATGCTACTAATGCAGGATAGTATTATAATTAATTGGGAATAGAGTAGGGAAAGTGGGTATACAGTGAAACTTTTTATTTGTGATTTTAATATTTTCTTCTTGCACTTTTAGTAATTCGTAAACTTGGGCCTGGGTTGGTGACTTGAAACTCGAGAGACAGATGGTTCTGCGCATGTGTCCTGTGTGCCTGCCAAGTGAAGTCAACTTGGACGTCTTCCAAGGCCATGACCCATTGGCCGAAGATGCTGTACTTTATGTTTCCGGAGGACAAAATGATACTTTTCCCCTGTAAAATGTATAACATTTGTCGTGAGACGGGTGGGAAATAAAGCGAATGTATTAATTTGAAGGTGCGGGAACGTAAAGACAATAGGCTTTACAATTTAGGCCAAATCGATATGGTGCGAGAATCCACCCCCTGTCCCTGTCCAATCAGAAGTAGTTGCCCCATATTTTAGCAACATTAAGGGGAGGTACATGGGCGTAGAAGGGTATAATAGAATATAGCATTAGTTAATTAGTCGGAGCATGCTTTCACGACACACAGGAGAGCGGAGATGCTGACAGGAAGAGCTCCAGACCGCTAAGCTGATCGATTGCAGACTGAATCCCTGTCTAGAAGAGGTCCTGAGGAGGGGGCGGAGGAGTCCATTAGAAGGAAGGCACGGGAGAATCGAGAGAAGTCGAGTATCAGAGAGGGGAACGGCGCAGGCGTCGTTGTAGAGAGGTCACCGGTCCTGTCCTGATCCTGGAAGAAGTCTTTGCTCTTCATCCTTCCAGGGTCCTATCTTTTCCAACTCCTTGGCCATTGGGCTTGGTTCTCGCATTTAGGTAACTATAATGCAACCTTTAGTTGCGCTGCTGTCTCTATCTTCTCCTCTTCCTTAAACACCGTCATTGATTAGCAAAATCATTTCTATGCTTTTTCTTGGGTATTTCAATCAAGTACTGTGTTTTCTGTATTTTACTCTGCTAAAACTTTAGATAAACATTTTAAAACTTCCTGATTCAGTGGTTATTTTAGGATTATGTACTATAATGAATGTCACTCATTTTAAACTTCCTGATTAGCAAAGGATCCATTGGTAAGTTATTACTCTTCAATCAGAAGGTAATTGGTAGCAGGGACTTTGATAAAAGAGTACATCTGACACCCAGCGTAAGTATTAGTGTAGTGTGAATGTATGGGCCCAAGTGAGTATATGGTGTATGAATGTTGTTGGCTAATATTGCGCTGGATCACTATTAATCCCAATAAAAAGCCAAACTGAAAAACTGAATATAGAAGTCCTCTACGTTTGGTTTACGTCGCTGCAGCGCAGTAACTCGAACCCCCTCGCCCCCCTCCCACCCCACCCCTGTTCTCACAGTAAAACGTGATGGTTTGAAGTGTAAAAACTTTCAAAAACTCACTACTGTTACCTCTTTTCGCCGATCATTGTCCTTCTGCAGCAGCCACTTGACGGTCGCCTGTGGGGACTTGGCGCTGCATTCCAGGAAGGTCGTGTTATTTTTCACTCCAAACTGGGAGCTCTCTTCTGTGTTTCTGTACGCTGGGAAATAATGAAGCTGTGTTCAATAACGTACAGGAGTTATGTTTCATTGTTACCAGAAGTCAGTGATGTCTGAACTCGCAGCAGATACTGAGTTGGTTTACAATAGCGAGTGTGCGCGCGCCTGAGCCCTAATCTCCAGCTCGGCTCGCGGCCTACGCAGTTACCAGCCCTGAAAACAGCGGCCCCTTTGTTATTGAACAAAGCGCCAATCTGGCACGTTCATACTAAGGTGCAACACATCAAAGATGAAACGACTTGCGATTCAGTCTTGTTACACGAAAAGTATTAGTTTGCAGAGATAACGTGTGAACTATTTTGCAAATTCGCATTTATATAATCAATAACTTGCAACAATTTAATATAAATTGAATGCGGCTGCACCCTAAAAGTGTCAGACAAAGGTGACTATCAGATGCCCAGAAGAGTGTTCAGAGAAAAATATGAAGACACTTTTGTGGAAGAAAAGGTCTGGCATTAGCTCATACACATGGCAATTAGAACGTTGTACATGAACCAAAAAGACAGTCTTGAGAAGGAATCGGGAATTCTGCAGAATGAAGTCGTATTTCTCATTTTAACAGTTCACTGCAAACTTCCATTGCTCAGTGTAACTGACAGTTTCCAACACACTGTGTCAAAGGAAACACTAAAAAACCGCAGTGGAAATTGTGACTGAGTTTTAGGGTTTGTTGAGAAATTCCTATTTGTTAAAATAATGCAGCCTACATCATAATAAGAGTAGATTACATGGCAATGAGTCAGAAGGTTAAAGTACAGCACTTTTGAGACAAAACATTCTTATCAGTCAAAAATGGATTACATGGTATAGGTCCAAATATACACACTTCATAAACGCAGCCGTGACTCTAAAAACAGTTTGTCTAAATATAGGCAGCTACATAACCAAGCAACAGATGGCAATGCATTAATATTCAACATTCAATAGTAAACCCTTTCAAAACCCCAGCAAAGAGCATGAGTATGAAAGGCCAAGTCCTGCAATGCAAGATGGCGATCTAACCCAAGCTGAAATAATGTGCAGGTACAGAGAGACCATGAGATCTGTGGTGAAGGAACGCAAAGACCTTGTGAAGAGCACGTGAACATTACGAGCGAGGTATCTGAAGGTGGCAATTTTTTGAGGACTATGGTGCTAGTTACGACATTTAATTGTGGATACTTTGATGGCAATATAGGTGAATGGTGTGGGCTCAGAGATCAATTAAAGACAGCTAAGTCGCAAAAGGCCAACACAGTAATGGCAACGCAGACAAAAGAAATGCAGAGGTGGCACACTGATCTCAACTACAGGAACTCAGCTTGGCTGCCTGCGGAGTGAGTGCTAGCGCTTTGTGGAACCGGAACAACACAGTAAGTAGACGGTGGAGTTCACCGTCGATTGTAGTCCAAGTGTAAGCTTTTTGTGCTTTTTTGTACCGGGTAAGATTATTGTGATGGTGTCCTTATCACTATCTTCTCACCTCTAAGAAAATGAAAGTTGGAAAGGAAGACAAAAAGATATACAACGTTTGCTCCAAAGGTCACAGAAAGTGGATAAATAGTTGTTGAAGCTAGTTCATAGTTTAACCTCATGCTTGGGTTCTTAGAATCTTATTGCTATTAAGTTTAGAATTTGCAGATCTGGTAAAGCAATGGCGCAGAGCCAATCTCTTGGGAGAAACTCATCTTGAGCACTGATTTTGCAACTGAGGGGCAATAAAATTCTAGGTTTGAAGATGGAAAGGAAAATACTTATATATTGCTTTGTAGGAAAGTAGGATCTGCTTCTAATGGTTACCCCCACTTTTTGGTTCCTAATCAGCATAGTGTGACCTGCAGCCTACCATGAGACCCATAGACCCTACCTCCAAGTCCCCGGAGGGTTAGTGATAGTCATAACTGGGGTGCAGTGGCCCCACATTACACCTCATGTACTATTAATAATTCACTATGGCACACAGAGTCAGAGTCGAGTAGCAGAGCGCAAAGCAGCGGAGCAGAGCAACGGAGCAGAGGAGCAGCGGAACAGAGCGGAGCAGCAGCCGGTCGGCAGCCGGTCGGCCGGTTCTCCGGTTCTCCAGGAGATTTGTACGGGGGGGCTGCTACCACCTCCACCTCCACTGGCGCCCATTGATTAGCAGCTTCAACGGCTGCACTCTAATGGCTTTACCAGCAAGGGAACTTTGGCGGCAAGCGCGGCTGCCATTTAGCTGGCGGCCGCAGTGAGTGAGAGCCCCGGTGGCATCGCGGAGGCGGCCAGATTAGATCGGGTGCGGCCTGCGATCCCGCCTCGAGTGCCCCGCTTGCCCCTCTTCGCCCTTGGTTTTCGGCATCCATCGCAGTTCATTTCATCACTGCCTCGCCACAGTCATTGGCCTCCTCAGCAGTTCGAGGGCCGGACCAGGAGTCAGAGCCAAGCCGCCCCTCACCTTACCCCACCTGGGGCCACGGAACTCTGAAGTCCGGGTGAGCAAATCACTGCCGCATAGCAGAGGTGGAGGGTTTGTGGAGGGTTTCGAGCGTTCTGTGTTTTCCCTTTCTGTCCCTCCCGCCCTGCCTTTTTGCCTGCTACTGCCCACGGACCAGGGCGCCGTGGCTTTGTTAGGTGGGGACAACTTGGTTAGCCCGGGCTAGTCCGGTAGTCCGGTGGAGGTTTGCTGCCTCTTGGCCCCCCGTCAGCTATCAAAACTCCTGGTTCCAGGTCTCCCGGCCCTCCTCCTGGACCAACGTTCCAACAGCCAACAACCTTCACCTTTCCCTTAGGGGGGCACTTTCCGGGGGGCTTTATGGGGGGGCCAAGCCTTGCCCAGCCAGCAGCTGATACCCAGAGGGGGAGTCCCCTAATGGTGGCTGGACGTGGTTGAAGAATTTAGTCTGCATCTCCGGCATCTCGAAAGTAACTGCGCCGGCACCTGTAATACAGACACCCGGAGGAAAAGAAAAAAAAAAAAAGAAAAGGGACATTAGGCATTAGGAATTAGCAGCCAAGACCAAGACTAAAGACCAAAGACCAAACAAGGATGGTCAAAAAGAGGTGTCCGGGTAGAAGCGCGGCCAGGAAGGGGCAAACAGACCACGCGAGTGAGTGCTCAGGCACAGCCGAAGGGGGGCAAGACAGTCCCTCACCTGACCCTTTGGGTACTAGCAAAGTACACCTACAAATTCAACCAACAACGATAATTACAACGGAACCCAAAATGGAAACTGACAAAGACCTGAAGAAGAGCCCACCCAGGATAGGTCCGCCAGTTACGTCTCTGCGCCCTCCTCCACGGGGGAAAATCCAGAGTTATTTTCAAAGAATCATTCTCCCTACACACCCCATCGTTAACCTCAAATGCAACCACACCCTTGAAAAGGGTACGAAGGAATTAATCAGGTGTTCCCAACTTTCAAATAGGGCAGTCTCATTGAGCCCAGAGCCGGCCCAGCCTAAAGGGGGCGACCTAAGGAGATCAAATTCCCACCTTAAGCTCCATCATGTCTGCGAGCCAAACAGACTGGCCGAGGGAAACACACATTCCATAATAGCGCAAGTCCATGTAGGACCTTTAGCACAGGGGCCGGTCACTCACTTAAGTCCGACAGTCTCTCCAGCCTTTTCAGTGAAAGAAGTCCCACAAGGGGAGCAGAATCACCGGAATACACCTGAATTTGCTCAGGAGGCCCTATCACAGGAATTTGTATCAACTTTAGAAGCTCAAATAGATGCAAAAATGGAAGCATCCTTATCCCAAACACCAAGGCCAGTCACCACGCGAGTTACAACCACTAATTATCACTCGCCGCTCCACCTGGATGAAGAGAGCAACGACCAAGTCAGCTTGGGAAGCCCAGCAGATTACAACCGGGATGATTTCTCCTTTTACAAACAAGACACAATAGCCAAAGCTCTGCTCTGGCAGTCACAGAAAATGGAGCTCCAGATCGACCTCATCCAGTCAATATCAACAAGCTTAGTGGTCGTAGGGAATAGGCTAACTACGATTGAGCTCAAACTTGATCAGATGGAAATGGGCCAACCTTGCTCTTGCACTCAACTAATGGACAAACTGACCTCGCTACCGGAAATTCTGTGGGCCCTATTAGACAATGTTAAGAAGAATTGTATATCGACTGACAACCAAAGGGATAACGGAGAGGCAGTAACCAGCACCCCAATGCCCACAGGGGAACTAGCACACCAGCCGGCATCCTCTTGCCGTAACGAATACACGGAATAAAATGCCCACTCCAACGCAACCTCGTGCTCCTACAAAAAATTACACTCATCAGAGAGCACCATCCACCCAGCTCCAAATGCTCACTCGACAGAAGAGCCCTCTCTCAGCCCCCAGCAAGCTCCCAACTTCCATGTCTCAGGGGAGCCTCTCTTATCTAGAAGAGCAAAAAAGAAGCTGAAAAAACTCTCCAAAAAACAGCGCCTACAAAAAAGGTTCCAGATGACATTAGGCCCTGGCACAAGAACAGGCAGCAATCTTACAACAAGGAAAGCCGGTCAAATTTTTTCCCATTTTCAATAAGAGATCCCAACCACGCACCAGCTCGAACCCCAGCAATGCTGATGTCAAGGATAAAGTGTCCAGTACTCAGAAAAAGGAACAGCCTCCCATATTGGAAAACCTTCAGAGTACCCAAAGAACTCCAAACACAGACGAGCCAACTCACGGAATACAAAGTGACTTACTATTGACTCCAACACAAACAATGGCCACGCTCGGATCCCTGGCTGATACTCCACCAATACACCAGGCCAGCCCAGAAAAACAAATAAAAAACCAGAGAGAACACCACCATCCGAGCCGATATGCAGTTCAAACCAGAAACATCAGTCGCACACAATGGCGCACAAATTATTTCCACCCTGCCTCCCCCTTCTACTAGCTTAACATCGACCTCAATTCAAACTGACCCCCCCCAAGGAATCGTCACGCATAGGATAGTCGAATCTACGAGGGACAACGAACAGGCACAGGAAAACCTGCTGAGGGGGATTTCAAACAATTGGGACCTTACAAGAAATCCTAGCAAACCCCAACACATGAAACCAACCGCGGATAAAAAGGTCACATGGGGGCACAGCCGCAGCACCCCACCTTACACACAAGATGGGACCGGCAAATTTCATGTGCCCAGGACCCCAGCGTTATGGGAATATAAGGAAGCAAGCCACCCAGGAGAACCTTCACCCTCCTGCACTAAAAGAGACGGGCAAACAAAGGCAGAAAACCCCTCAGTCGGCTTAATATTCATCCCTCACTACGTCTCTAGCGGGCCTGCAGACATTTTGAACAGAGGGAACTTGTTAAAACTATTTCAACACATACCATACCTCAAGCATCTAACCTCAGCGGAACTGCACTCAGTAGAATTTGCCCACATACCTGGGACAAGGGCACCCAAATCAACAATTACAAACTGGGACTCAAAAGCCACTAGAGACGCAATTCTTAAAGAGGCCGCCACTTTCGACGAATGGGGCATAGAACTCGAGCCCATTCGGCCAAAGAAATATCCTCATGCCCTAACTGAGGACCACAGTTCTCCTCCCAGAGGGTGTATACTGAAGGGAGCTTGGGGTGCTACCCATGATTGGCTAGTTAGTACATCACTGGCAACCAACCCATTAACGATCCTCTGTGGCGAAAATAATCGGATTATTAGCTGTCAATCTGCAGCCCTGAACTATGAGGTGAGGGGACAACCACTTACTCAGCTACCAGGGGCAGTAACTCCTTTCACGCTACCTAGCACAAGGGAACCTTTTCCTAGGCCAATTACAGTGCCCATTCAGGCCAGGAAATTGGCAACAAAAGATCAACTCACCATTGTCTCCTGGAACGTGGGGGGGCTGGCTTCAACACTCCGCTCCAAACAGGGGCGCAACTTTTTAAACAGCATAGATATCATATGTCTCCAGGAGACCTGGTCACTGAGCCCCACGACAATTTATGGGTTTTATGAAATTTTTCAATCGGCAACTCAAACAAGTATATTCGGGCGGCCTTCAGGGGGCCTTTCGATCTTCTTAAAACAATCTCTCACAGTCACGATCTCCTTACCTAGGCAGGCCCACAAGAACGTCCAAGCCTTAGTCATCAAAGGCCTAAAAAGCAGCAAGAAGACTTTCTCTCTGATCGTCATAAATTGCTACCTGAACCCCGCAAAAATATCAAAAGCACGCGCCATGGGGACCCTGTTTCAACCATCAAGACAATTATCGAATCTCATCCCACACATGAAATAGTATTAGCAGGCGACTTCAACACTAAACTCCTGGGACACCGTCACAATGTCGGACAGAGGAATAGCGAACATGAAAAATTTAACAATCTACTTACCATATTTGGTCTAAAATCGGCAGATCGGTCCCCGATGGACGCCCGCCCCACGTTTAAGAAAATCTCCAAAATTGATTACATCTTTATGTCCAGTGGCTTAATTAATCATCTTCAGAGTTTCGATGTCATAAACAGCACAGAAAGCGATCATAACCCGCTGGCAATAAATCTGAATTTAAACCACCAGATGCTGACACGGGCCCGGAGCTAGGCTATCCTATAGAAGATGAGCCATTGAGCGTGGTAAAGAGAATCAAGTGGCAACCTTTCCACTCGCCCCTGGTGGCTAAATGGCTCGACGACGTAAAGTCTTGACTACAGGATCACCCAGGGAACACTCTCATATTAAACTGGGATATGATGGCCAGTGAGTTGGGAGCATTTCTTCAGGGCCATAGGGGTCTCCCAAAGCGATCCCAACAACTCCCAAGATACACAAACAAACTTTTGCCGGAACGGAGCATTAACCTCACGCGTAAGAACCTGAGGAAGAAATCCCGCCTGCTCAAACTTAATCCAACATACGGAAATCTATTGGCAGGTAAGGAAGCACGGAATGCCCACAAAAAAACCATCTGGGCCTTGAAACGTGCTCAGCAAGAGGAGGAATGGAAAAGGATCTTCTTAATGCTCAAAGAAAGATCCTTAGCTCGATTCTGGCAGTATGTGAACACCTTAAAATCCCTCGGACCTCCAAGATCAAACGTGGTCCCGGGACCAGTGTGGGAGAATCACGTGAGAACCCAGTTTCTGGCACAGAATCACTCAGTTACCACGACCACAGTCTCATTGAACGGAGAAGAACACCAAATCCAGATTCAACCGAAGGAAATCGTTAAACTAATAAAATCAATGAAGTCCAGCGGGGCTCCGGGCCCAAATGGGCTCCCTGCGGGGATCTTCCAATCTGCCACAGAGGGCTGGGCAGCGCTACTTACCCCATTATTTAACAGTGCATACACTCTTGGTAAAACACCTGAAAATTGGAGGGGCTCAATACTTTGCCCAATCTACAAAAAAGGAGACCGTCTAAATCCAACCAACTATCGTCTAATAGCCCTGTTAGACCTGGAAGCTAAAGCATATGCATGCATCCTTTTGGAAAAACTGGAAAATTGGGCAGAAGAAAACGAGCTGCTCCCTTTCTTCCAAACAGGCTTCCGAGGTGGAGCTGCTACAACTGACAACATAATTGCTCTATCAGCCCTCTGTCACCAAGCCACCCAGCCGGACCAACCTCCACTCTTTTGCTGCTTTGTCGACCTAACAGCAGCCTTTGACAAGGTCGACAGACAACTGCTGTGGAAGAAACTAGCAAATTGGGGCATTCCATCTTCACTTCTAACAGCCATAACGTCCCTATATTCGGAAACCTGGGTACAGGTGACAACAGGCCCCACATCTCTCTCCGCTAAAATCTGTACGACCGGAGGTCTGAAACAAGGTTGCGTGCTGGCTCCCCTCCTTTTTGACCTGTACTCCGCAGACCTGGGAAAAGCTCTTGTCAGCAGAAGCCTGGCCCCCCCTCGACTAGGCAATCGATCCCTACACATTCTTCAGTACGCAGATGACATAGTCATCATGGATCACACCAAAGTGGGCCTCCAACGAGCCCTGACCAGTTTACATGAATACAGTACATCGAATTACCTTACCATCAACTCAGAAAAGACCAAGATTATAATAATAGGCAGGCAAAAGCACAAATGGTACATGCTACATGTACCATAGGCCCCGGGACAATCAATCCAGTGCAGAAATACAAGTACTTGGGGGTCTGGTTTACAGAAACAGCGAGACCCTCTGCCCATAAAAAGGAACTGACTAACAAATTGACTGCCATAACATATGGTCTGATAAAATTGAACAACAAGTTAAAAAGTCCCTCAGCCGTGGGCATCAGAAAGGTCACTCAAGCTTCTCTTCTCCCAGCACTCTCGTATGGGCATCAAGTGTTTCCTGGAGCATGCTTGGAAATTCTAGAGCGGGCTCAATGTGTGGCCTGTAAAAAAATCTTTCTACTTCCAAAACACCTCTCCAGGGCGAGACTTAGGCTGGAGCTCGGGCTGGTCAAACAATCATTAACCCTTGAGTCCGACTTTCTAAAATATTATATCCGAATTCTAACATCTCCGAAGGAATCCTTAAAGAGCTGCCTCAGAGACACATTCGAAAAAACTGGCTCGCCATGGAACAAACAGCTTACAAGAGCCATGACCTCCCTCGAAATTAACAAACCAGCACTCGCTCTCCCCTGCATTTCATACGCCACCTGGAAATCGCGTATTAATAAACAAGTCCAGCTAGTCTCGTTCTAGCAAGACCAGGCCACATTAAAAACCTTATCCTTCCTGACCCCGCTGAATGACTCATACCTAGTAAACAAACCTCAGCCCTACCTTACCGTCCCGCTTAACCCTAAAACCAGGAGAGAGATTATGTGCATGCGATTGCTGGCACTTCCAATTACGGATTTCGGCAGGGCCTGGGCAAACCAAAATACCGAAGGAGTATGCCGACTGTGTGATTACAAATGTGAATCATGGCTACACCTCCTGTGCGGCTCCCCTCCTTTTCGACCTGTACTCCGCAGACCTGGGAAAAGCTCTTGTCAGCAGCAGCCTGGCCCCCCCTCGACTAGGCAATCGATCCCTACACATTCTTCAGTACGCAGATGACATAGTCATCATGGATCACACCAAAGTGGGCCTCCAACGAGCCCTGACCAGTTTACATGAATACAGTACATCGAATTACCTTACCATCAACTCAGAAAAGACCAAGATTATAATAATAGGCAGGCAAAAGCACAAATGGTACATGCTACATGTACCATAGGCCCCAGGACAATCGATCCAGTGCAGAAATACAAGTACTTGGGGGTCTGGTTTACAGAAACAGCGAGACCCTCTGCCCATAAAAAGGAACTGACTAACAAATTGACTGCCATAACATATGGTCTGATAAAATTGAACAACAAGTTAAAAAGTCCCTCAGCCGTGGGCATCAGAAAGGTCACTCAAGCTTCTCTTCTCCCAGCACTCTCGTATGGGCATCAAGTGTTTCCTGGAGCATGCTTGGAAATTCTAGAGCGGGCTCAATGTGTGCCCTGTAAAAAAATCTTTCTACTTCCAAAACACCTCTCCAGGGCGAGACTTAGGCTGGAGCTCGGGCTGGTCAAACAATCATTAACCCTTGAGACCGACTTTCTAAAATATTATATCCGACTTCTAACATCTCCGAAGGAATCCTTAAAGAGCTGCCTCAGAGACACATTCGAAAAAACTGGCTCGCCATGGAACAAACAGCTTACAAGAGCCATGACCTCCCTCGAAATTAACAAACCAGCACTCGCTCTCCCCTGCATTTCATATGCCACCTGTAAATCGCGTATTAATAAACAAGTCCAGCTAGTCTCGTTCTAGCAAGACCAGGCCACATTAAAAACCTTATCCTTCCTGACCCCGCTGAATGACTCATACCTAGTAAACAAACCTCAGCCCTACCTTACCGTCCCGCTTAACCCTAAAACCAGGAGAGAGATTATGTGCATGCGATTGCTGGCACTTCCAATTACGGATTTCGGCAGGGCCTGGGCAAACCAAAATACCGAAGGAGCATGCCGACTGTGTGATTACAAATGTGAATCATGGCTACACCTCCTGTGCTGTTGCCCGACCTTAACCACAGAAAGGAGGATTCTTCTGAGAGAACTATGCCTGAGAGAAAAGTAACCACCTGCCATGAGGCCTCTGCAGTATGTTTTGCACAAAAAGAACCTCACATCCTGGCCCGCTGCAGAAGATTTGTACAATTGATCAGAGGTGCTATGTACCCCGGAACTGCCCCCATCCCAGCCCTCGTAAGGTCCAAACGCTGATACTGGACTATTTAAAAAGCACAGTACCGTGAAAGAACACTTCCCAACACAGTCGATAAGCATAGCCACTCTATAAGAGGAAGAGTATCAGCGTGCGGAATGATAACAAAATAAGTCCGACAGACTTGAGGAGCCAGACGGCTAATACTTTCACAGGGGACCGGACAAAGAACAACGGCCAACAGCAAACATGTGAAGAAGCACAGAGTCAAATGTTAGGACTCAATTATTGCACCTTACCAGAGTTTTTAACTTCAATGAATTGTGTTGTTCTTTTTTTCCTTTAATGTTTTTATTTTAATGCAATGGTTTTAATTAACTAATGCAAATAAATTCAATTCATTCATTCATACCCCCACTTTTTGCTTCATGTTACACTGTTTTTGACTAGTCTGACTGGGATCCTGCTAATCAGGACCCCAGTCTATCTGCTTTCTCCCTAAAAGGTTATGTCATGTACTTAGGTACACTCCAGATTGGATACTGGGGTACCCTTGTCAGTCCCTAGTATATGGTACACATGTACCCAGGGCATAGGTACCCCAGAGGCCTCCCATGGGCTGAAGCATGTATTATGCCATCCATGAGAGGGCATGAAAAATGGAACTACAGGCCTGCCATTGCAGCCTGTGTAAGATGGTGCATGCACCTCTTACTTTAGATATAGGTTTACTATATCTAAGGGTCACTGCACTTAAAACCTATAAGTCACCCCTATAGCAGGCCTTATCTATCCTGAAGGCAGGGTGCTTGGTTCTAAGTGAGAGGGTGCCACTGCATGAGCAGGACACCCCTGCAGCCTACGGAGTCCATTCTCCCGGGTTGTCAGTGTATCAGCCATTTACGACATATAAAGTGGCATTATGCGACCGCGTCATGACCAATTCTAAAACGGCTGAAAGTAACCCTATCGTGTTTGGTATCAAACATTGTGGAATTATACCCCCACACCTGTAACTGGTGTGGGAGGTATTATTCCACCCCTCAGAAACGAGCTTTGTGAGGTCCCTGGTGTTCCCAGTAACAGCCTTCTAGTCCCGGGCAGCCCAAAATGGTTGCTGCCGAACAGAGACACATTTCTGCCCTCCTGCTGCTGAGCCAAGCTCGAGCAGGGGAAGGCAGAACAACAGGCATCCTGTCACAGGGAGGTGTGACCACCTCCCAGACAGGATTTAGTGTATTAGGCTTGGGTGGGTGCGCTTGCCAGCGACCGAAAGTCTGCAGGAGGGGCACATTTGGTGTCCCTGTGCATAGTCCAGTTCAAACCAGTCCTGGGAGCCGTTGGCTCCTGCTCTGGCGCGAAACTGGACAAAGGACATGGGAGTAACTTCCCCACTGTCCAGACCCTCCTCTGGGAGGGTCCCCGGAATCTGTCCAACCTTCTCCCGTGGGTACAAAAGGACTTACCTGGCTGTAGGACCGTAGATTCGACGTGGACAAGATTTTGAACCAGAAACCACTGAACTTCGATGGTCTGGACACTCTGGACTTCGTTTGGGCCCGACTGTGTCTCCCACTCTGTCCAAAGCATCGTCTGTGCCCGTGCACCATACAGGCTCCGTGCAGGACCTGTGGAGCATCAAGGACAACTGAAGATATCGCCCTTGGAGTGAAGGAGTCACTCCCCTGCAACCGCAGGCACCACATCACGATTGACCGGTCTGCTGCTCCTGAGCTCCTATGGACTCCGAAGGCTCCAGCAACACAGGAGGTGGGTTTCCAAGTCCCCGATGTTTGAGCTGTCCTCTCACCAAGTTTGAGGTCAGAATCCCTCGTGTGGGCTGCAATACCCGAACCCCTGTGCACCATGTGCTTTTGCAAGTGCATATGCTTGTAGGCTTTCCCATAACAAGTGCACTGGGCTCCTAGTAGCCCCAACCTCTGGCATTATTTCCATCAAAAAACTTTGGCCTCCTTGCACTGAGTGCTCCGTGGGCTGTTGCTTTGTGAAACTGCTTGAGGTCCCCTCGCGACTCCCGTGGCTCCAGCCTGTGGGTCCTCTTGAGGGTCATCTTTGCTTTTCTTGGGCTCCCCTGGTTGCTCCAGGCTTGCCCCGACTCCCCTGTGTTTGGTGAGTCCCTTGGGCCTTGTTGGTCTGAACCGTAACCTTTCTTGACCATCTGCGTGGGTTGCCGCTGCCAAGGCTTGTTGGTGCTCCAGCCGGACACCGACCCCTCAGCACTCGACATCCTTTGTGGGACAGCTTGTATCTGTCTCCTGGTTTTGTTCGGCGTCTCCTGGTCCCAGTGGCTGTTGAGTCAAGAACCCCCTAAACGCACCTGAAGCACCTGACATCGGTGGGCATTCGTCTACCGAGCCCCTGGTCACTCCTGAGTGACCCAGACTCTGTCCCCTCTGCTTTCAGGTACTCTTCACCTAGAATCCACCTTTGGATGCCAACGGACACTTTTCTCCTTTCCCACAATGACATTTCCTTGAAGTCCTCCATTGAGATCGACGGCGGTTTCCGACACCACTTCAGTCCTATGCACCCGGCTTCCCTGGGATAGGTAACTTTGGTACAATGGTATCCACGGGTGGGGTGGCCCTCCAACCTCCTATGATCCTAAGGGCTTCCTCGTAATCCACTGGGAAGGGTCCTTAAACCTTAAAACTGCAACCACGACTCTCCCGTATAATTGTACGGCGCCCGCGGTCGTGTTTCCACACTGCACCCTTCCTCCGTGGGGCCGCGACTTACTCACCTTGGGTGGTTCCTTGGAGTCCCAGCGATTCTACATCCTCTAGACACTGTCTTGACTCAAGTCGTGGTTCTTATACCACTATTTTAGTATATGGTTTGGTCTCCCACTGGAACCTACTGTGTGTTAGTGCTACTTACGATTGTTTCTGTGCTACAGTATTGTGTGCTTTGTGTTTATCTGCATGTAGCCGATACTGTGAGGTATTTAGAGTGTGTTATATTAATAAATACATATTTTTATAACTACTGTGTGGTTCTCCTTTCATTTAACCAATACAATAAGGTTGCATTCTGGTAAAACAAGCTGCTTAACATTCCTTCAAGACTAAGCCTGAAGGCTGCTCTCCACAGCTACCACTTGGATAGCTTTCTAAGGTTATCTTCGACCTCTTAAATCACCATAAGGGTTGTTTGGACTGGTACAAGGTGCCCACTTTAATTAGTGGACAGCATATACTAGGCTAACTTCTCACATGCTCACTTGATGATGTTTTTGTGATAGTCAGGCTTTTAAGGCAGCCTAAGTCTTTTACGCCCCTCTTTCCTCTTCCTCTATCACTTTCACGTACGTCTCAACTTCTCTAATTCTTTCTCAATTACTCTTTCTTTTTCTCTGCCTGATACACTATTTTCCAGATCTGCAGTGTTATGAAAAGCCATTTTAGTGTTACAAGCAGCTAGCATCACAGCTTTGAACTGACATAAAATGGATCACCAGAGTACAATGGGTCAATAACCACAGCAGCCAAAGAAAACTGTCTGAACTTTCTACTGCCCCAGCGCAGGAAACTAGAAAGAGAACATTTGAACCTTAAAATATTTTGATGTTCTACTGAGTGCAAAGCAACACAATACACTAACATGCTATGATTCAGTAATGGATGTCAGTCACATCATAACGTTCATTTGAACTGACCCTTTTTCTTCCCAGATTCCTGTGCTTTTCTCAGTATTCTGTGCTTATATCCTGCCAGAGGTTGCAGGCCAGCATATAGGTGGAGGTTTGCAACACAAGTGCATTCTGTAATCTACAATGAGGGGTGGACAGAGTCAGCAGTGAAGATGCTGCAGGCTGGAGGTCGATAGCAGGAGAATGCCACAGTTCAAACATACTTGGATAAAGCTGCCCCTACCTGCAACACTGGCACTTCAGATGCTGTTGCAGTGTTGTTGAGGTTTGGAGCGGCATAACAGCATGCTCATTTGGTTATTCATAGCAGGGGTTTGCTGTCTCATGGCTCTGAGGAGAGCTCTTCTTTTCTCAAGCCAGCGATACACAACAGTGGTATTGTCCATGACCTTTCATGATCTTCTTACACTTGTGCTCTTTTTCCTTTTCTTGCAACTTAACTGTAAGTTTATGTCTCTGCAGAAAGGTTTCATCACAAATCATGTATAGACCAGTCACTTCCCAGCAGCCTGCAGCATCTCAGCACCTGTCTTGGTTTGTGGCAGGGGGGTGTTCACCAATAGGCTGGGAGCTCAGGATAATTGAGAAGAGCTGGACTGCTGTTGTTGGAAACTGATTATGATACCCTAGTTTGGGGGATTCCCCACCTTTTCCCTATCTCAGCACCACCTGCCCAGCCAGTAGGAATTTCTTGCATATGTAACCTCATTACCTTTCTTTCACCTATGACCTGCATTATAATCCTAATGGTGTCCGGGTACACTTGGCAGCTCAGGGAGCAACAGTCCATGTGTAATATGCTGTCGTCACCTCACCCTGTCTTGTCCCTTCCCCGATCCCGTCCTATCTTATGTGCCTGTGCGCGTGTCTCCCGGCGCGCAGGTAGAACGTTGGAGTGAAGGAGCAAAAGCCGTTAATTAACAGGGCATTCTAATACGTAGAATGAATAAAGCAAGTCACTTCTCAACTTCCGCCTGTCGTCTCATCATTACATCCTTATTTTTGGCGACGATTACGGGATGTGAACCTAGACACTTCTGTGCGGCAGATCGCCTGAGGCTTTGGACCTTCCTCACACTCTCCGACTGAGTGCAGAGTGAGGCGGGCTTCCCATTTCTTCATACCGCCTCTGCGCCACGCCTACCCTTCATCAAGGTTCACACCATTCGTCTTCCCTGATTCCTGGCAGCCCCTGGGAGGAGCTGCGACTAAACGTGAGTGAAACATCACATTTGTCTACCCACCAGGCATTACCTTGAACTGCCACCGGAGGGAGCCAGACGCCTTCCTATCTTCGCCTTAAGACATTTTACAAACAAAACACCGGTACTGTGTCAGCATGACTGGAATAATGAATGCGGTGGCAATGCCCAGCACCTTCCTAGAGGTTCCTGGGCCACCTGCGGAAAATTGGACACAGTGGGTTAAATGTTTTGAGAAACATTTTGAGGCAATTGATGGAACTGAATACAATCCCACAAGAAAACAAGCCATGATGTACAACTGTTTAGGGGCAGAAGGAAGGAGGTTATTTGACCACATAACTCCCATTGAAAAGGAAGAGGGGGATGAAGAATGGGATGTGTTTAAGGAAGCAAAATTGAGGATGAAGTACTATTTTGATACCACCATGAGTGTGATAATGGAGAGATATAACTTTTACTACAGGTATCAAGCACCAGGTGAGGCGATCGAGTCTTACGTCGCAACGTTAAGAATGTTGGCTACGACCTGTGCATTCAAAGATGCAGATGAGGGATCAGGTGGTGATGCGTACCACGTGCGTGAAGGCGCAAGAAAAACTATTATGCCATAGAAACCCGAACCTTTCGAAAAAGTGGTTTCTGCCATCAAAAGCATGGAAAGATCGGCCAAGGGAGTCAAATTGCTACGCAAACCTGACAACCAACAAATGAGCGTCAATCTCGTGCAGAAAGAGGAAGAATCTGCATCCCATAAACCACACAAGAATTTCACTCGGAAAAACCCCAGCACGTACATTGGAAAGCCAAACTGTTATCGTTGTGGATCCAACACGCATGTGGCAACTAGTAAAGAGTGTCCTGCATGGGGAAAAATCTGCCAAGGATGCGGAAAAATGGGACATTTCCTTAAGGTTTGCAGAACTTCGTGTTCTAAGAAGATTTATACAGTAAATGAGTCAAAATTCGAAGAAGACTCAGATGAGAGTGAACTACTGGGGAACTTGGTGCTGCTGGTTGCCATTATCAACAGTGAAGATGCACAAAACCAACCCAAGTGTGAAGTCTGTGTGAATGGTGAAGATGTCGAGATGTTGGTGGATACTGGATCCAGAATTACAATTCTGTCAAAGGACACCTACAGAGGTCTCAAGTGCAAGACACCATTGCAATCCAGCCGAATAGTTCCAGGTGCAAATGGTGGGCACAAGATAAGATTGGAAGGGGTGTTCAAAGCGGATTTAGCATTCAAGGGAAAGAACAACTCCACGAGAGTCTTTGTAGTGGACTACAATGTAAACATTCTAGGTTGGCTGGAACACCAAAACTTAAAATGATGATTAACCCTTGCCAACCACCGTATGTTTTCAGCGTTCAAGAGGACGGCTTGGAGACCCTTCTCAAGGAATTCAAGGGGGTGTTCAGCGAGCAATTGGGATGCTTGAAGGACTTTGAACACCAGATTGTCCTGAAGAGTAAAGCATACCCTGTGAAACAAAAGGTCAGGAATATACCCTTGTCTGCCCGCGCTGAAGTCAAGGCAATTCTGGAGAGTTGGTGCAAGGACGGCATCATTGAACCAGTCAATGCATCTGAGTGGTTGTCGCCCATGGTTATCACGAAGAAAAGGAATGGAAGGATCTGTTTGTGCATTGACCTTCGTGAATTAAACCGCCACGTGCTAGCTGATTGCCAACCCTTGCCTCTAATCAATGAAATGGTAATGACGTTGGGTCAAGCAAAGATCTTCACTACACTAGACTTCAGCGCCGCCTGCCATCAAACACAATTACAAGAGGAGTCAAGAAAATACACAGCGTTCATCACACCAGAAGGAGCATATCAATTCCGCAGGTTACCCTTCAGGTTGTGTTCGGCGTCAGCTGTATTCCAGCGCACGATGAATAAGTTGTTCAACGGCATGGAAGGAGTCAGATCGTTCCAAGATGATGTACTAATTTACAGCAAGGCAGAAGAGGAGCACCTAATCATCCTGAGCAAAGTTCTTCAGAGGATTCAGGACAGTGGTCTCACATTGCAAAAAGACAAGTGCAAATTCATGAAGGGAACTGTTGAGTACTTGGGTCATATCATCGATGTAAATGGTGTACGACCCAAACCGTCCTTGATATCAGCTATTTCCTGTTCACCCAATCTACGAGATAAGGAAGAACTTGCGTCCTTCTTGGGCATGTGTGAATTTCACTCCAAATTCATACAACATTACGCAGCCAAGGTTGAACCACTACGAAAAATGGTAAAGAAGGATGCAGAATTCCATTGGGATGAAGAGCATAAAAACCATTAAGAAGGAACTTGAGCAAGCACCGTCACTCCAGTCATTCGATGAGAAGTTGCAAAGTACTGTAACAACAGATGCAAGCCAAATCGGATTGGGAGCTGTGCTCAGCCAAATGACTGAGATAGGGGAGAAAATCATCGCATTCGCATCCAGGAAGTTAAGGGACCCTGAGACAAAGTACTCAGTAATTGAGCGCGAATTGTTAGCTTGTGTTTGGGCTGTCACAAAGTTTAAAAGTTTCCTGTGGGGCAAAGAATTCACCATCCGTACTGACCTCAAGCCACTGGTCAGTATACTTGAAGGAAAGGATTCCAGCCGACCTTCGCCAAGAATTGCGAAGTTGGCATGCAAATTGCAGGAGTATCAAGTTAGGATGGAGTACATTCCAGGCTGAGTGAATGTGTCAGCAGACTACCTGTCACGTGCCCCGTGTGAGGATGATTCTGAGTGTGAAGTGGATGAGGAAGATGATCTACTCATTGCATGCTTGTTCGAGGGTCACGAATCCAATGGTTCCATTACCAAATTAGAATGGTTGGAAGCAATAAGTGATGATAAAGTGTTGGAAGGTGTCAAAAATTATGGGATCAAAGGGTGGCCACGCGAAAATGCACTTGATGAGGGATTCAGACCCTACTGGAAAATTAAGGAAGATATTGGTGTTGTCTAAGATATTATTCTCCGGGGTGAGACTTTGATAGCACCAATATCCATGAGGAACAGGTTGGTGACGTTAGCCCACGAAGGGCATGTAGGAATGACAGGCACCAAACAGAGATTGAGGGAAAGGTACTGGTGGCCCTCCATGGATCGTGACGTTGATGTATTTGTCACTCACTGTTCAGTTTGCAATGAAGCTGACAAAACCTTGTCGACACGCCATTGTCCCATGACCTCTGTTGAATTACCAGAAGGTCCATGGATCAAGGTCGGCATTGACTTCAGAGGTCCTATGAATGCTTTGAATCTAGAATTACGCTATGCCATAGTGTTGATTGATTATTTCAGCAAGTGGGTGGAAGTCAAATTCGTGTCTCAACCCACTACACGTGAAGTAATTGACTTCTTGAAGGAGTTGTTTTGCAGGGAAGGTTTTCCCCATCAGCTCGTCTCCGACAACGGAGTGCAGTTTGTGTCCTCTGAGTTAGTCACATTCTTAAAAAAAAATGGCATAGAGCATGTGAAGTCCTCTTTATATCACCCACAAGGCAATGGCCAAGTAGAATGGGCCAATCGCTTGATAAAAGAAGCCATCCAAATGGCTTTGAAATCTCACATTCCTGTTGAGGCAGCCCTACGCACTAGGTTGTGGTCGTACCGTACCACCCCCCACAATACCACCAGTAGAACCCCATTTGAACTCATCAGGGGTAGGGCAGCTATTACACGTTTACAACCACATTTGTCATTGGCTTGGAAAAAGTGGGAAAACGAGAACCAAAAAAGAGTGAGAGCAGGATGAGAAGTCTGTTGGATGAGCGCCAGAAGCGCATGCACATTAACTATGATACCAGAAATGCTGTACAAAAGATGTCTGTGAAGGAAGGGGATGTGGTGAGAGTGAGGTATCCCAGGAAAGGTGCCAACATGAGCAAATACAGTGAACCGAGGCGTGTGGTCAAAACTAAGGGGACTGCTGTACTCCTTGACAATGGCCAGTGGTGGAATGGTTCGAAAGTTGCCAGAAGCAGGATCCCTGAGCCTGTGAGCAGGCCTTGTGGATTGCAGAACGATGGTCTGGCGTCCTCTGCCCAGTCACGCACAGGTGAAGCATGTAGGGATAGTACTAATCCTGTGTCTATAGACGATCTCCCCAAGGTGTCTCTTCCTGGGTTGGCTACCGGTCCTGTTGATGCCATTCGGAATAAGAGAACAATTGTTCCGCCCATAATATTTAAGGATTATGCAATGTATTAGTTTACTGTCAAGAGAAGTAAAGTATTTCCACTGTGTATTTGAAAACTGTGCATTCTAAAGTTGTCTTAAAAAACGGGAGAAGATGTAATATGCTGTCGTCACCTCACCCTGTCTTGTCCCTTCCCCGATCCCGTCCTACCTTATGTACCTGTACACGTGTCTCCCGGCGCGCGGGTAGAACGTTGGAGTGAAGGAGCAAAAGCTGTTAATTAACGGGGCATTCTAATATGTAGAACGAATAAAGCAGGTCACTTCTCAACCTCCGCCTGTCGCCTCATCATTACACATGGTGATTTAGCCAGATCTAATCTTGAAGAATCTCCAGAAATAAACATTCAATGAGCAGTGTGTTTTTCCCCACGACTCGTCATCGCTTTAGGGTTTTCTTGCCCATTATCATGTCTGACTTTTCTTGTTGAGTACTACGTTTTCTTTATAAGAAGAAATGTTTATTTATTGCAACCCAGGAAAGTTGTGAAATCTTACAGATTGGAGGGAAAAAAAGTGAAAAAGAAGAGTGCCCAAAGCGCCAAAGCAAAGGGTCATGTCTACATTGTCAGAAGACCATCATCAACTTCCAATAGGTCCCACCACTGATCCATGGCATATTTGGCTCCCCATGCCTACCTGCTTGTCCTGACTTTAGTGATGCTAGTGACACTTGCATTGTGGTCACTTTTAAGTTTTTGATTTTTGAGTCCTCCTTTTTTAGGAGTTATGGAACCAGCCACCACTGTATAGCATGCCTGAATGTTTTTTTCATTCCCCACTATATTTTCCTAATTTACAGGGTTTCAGGTAGCCCCATCCACCTTGTGGATTTGTTTCCACCAGGACAAAGATATTTATTGGACACATATCATTGGGAAACAGTCGGAACACTGCAGTTTTAACCACAAGTGTTCCGACTCGCAAGCTAAACCATGCTTGCGTTAACCACGCATAAACATGGTTAAGGCAATGCACAGTCTAGCTGCTGGCTGCTGGTGACGGAAGCAGGAAGACCTCAGAGGAAGAATCCACAGTGAGGCAAGTGGGGCTGGGCTGTAGTTTTCTGGGCTCGGGGTAGTTTTCTGGGCTGGGGGTTCAGGGGTAGTTTTCTGGGCTGGGGGTCAGGGTAGTTTTCTGGGCTGGGGGTGGATTGGGGTAGTTTTGTGGACTGGGGTGAGTCGGGGTAGTTTTGTGGGCCGGGGGTTGGTCGGGGTAGTTTTATGGGCTGGGGTGGGTTGGGGTAGTTTTGCAGGCTGGGATTTAGGGGTAGTTTTGTGGTCTGGGGGTGGGTTGGGGGTAGTATTGTGACGTGGGGATGGGTTGGGGTAGTTTTGTGGGCTGGGGGTGTGTTGGGGATAGTTTTCTAGGCTGGAGGGGTCGGGGTTCATTTTTTGGGGTGAGGTTTGGGGGTAGTTTTGTTGGCTGGGGGTGGGTCGGGCATAGCTTTGTGGGCTGGGGTGGGTCGGGGTAGTTTTGTGGGCTTGGGGGGTCGGGTAGTTTTCTGGGCTGGGGGTTTGGGGCTAGTTTTCAGGGCTGGGGGGTATGGGGCTAGTTTTCAGGGCTGGGGGGTCGGGATAATTTTCAGGGCTGGGGGGCCAGGGTTAGTTTTTAGGGCTGGGGGGGTCGGAGTAGTTTTTAGGGCTGGGGGAGGGTCGGGTAGTGTTTTTTAATTATGGGTTGGGTATTAGGCTTCAGGGGAGGGGAATGGGTAGTCGGGGTAGTTTTTAGGGCTTAGGGGAGGGCAGGGTAGTTTTTAGGGCTGGGGGTTGGGGTAGTTTTAAAAAAAAAGGAATTTGCCTAAGGGTCATGGAAGGGGTTGGGGTAGTTGTAGGGTCAGCGCAAGCGGTTGGGAGAGGGTCGAGGTAGTGTTTAAGGGTTAGGGACAGCGTAGGGGCTAGGAGGGGTAGGGGTATTTGGACCTCAGGGCGGGGAGGGGAGCCGGGGAAGAGTTTGTAGCTTAGGGTGGGGGAAGGGGGGTCGTGACCTTAGCCACGCATACCCCTTTACCATTCATGCCTTTACCACAAAATTACGTGGTAAAGGTATGCGTGGTAAAGGAATGCGTGGTTAAGGCGCATTCGGGGTTTAGGCTGTGTGGTAGAGGCACGTGCGGTTGATCCAGTCGTGCCTCTATCATACAACCCTTATCATTTAGATTTTTTCTCAACTCCCAGTTTTCTACTCACTTTCCCTGCTGCCCCTCATGCATCATTTGTCTATGAGGATTCTTCAATATCTTCCCTGTTTGACCTCTTTGATCATGTGCTGATTCCTTGGTAGTTTCCTTCCAAATGTTCCCTGTGTAATTTATACTTTCCACACTGCCCAGTGGGAAATTGCTCAACAAACACCCCACTCACAACTCTGGTGTTTGTGTCTCATTATAAAACTCTGATCTTAGCATGCCGTCTCCATATCTAGCCTTTATACTTCATGGAGGGGCCTGAAGACGTGGCTGTTTGATAAATAACCTGCCTGTTCTTGCTTTGGGTAATCGAGCGCTCAATAAATATCCTTAACATAACATAACATCCCTAACTCTGGGCTCATTCCTCACCCTGGTTTTGGTGTCTGTTTCCCGTTTTTGGCCTTAGTGCTCATTCTACTGGCCTCAGAATTCTCTCCTAAATTTCTTCCCTCCCATCAAACAACCAAAGTCCTTGCATGATGTGAATTCCATTTATATGTACCAAAGTTCCTGCTAATCTTTTAACCTCCCCATAAACCCAACATATTCCCCATGTAGTACTGTGTCAGGGTCTAATATTTAGGTATCTTTAGTCTGTTTGGGAAATGCTTCAATGTGCATCAAATGGGATATTGCAAAATGACAGCATAGTAAGTCAGCATTGTGAAATATATTTTCACAGCGAGTGGCAATTCTTCCTGACTTATGAATGTTTATTTTTTAACATTGTTTCATAGATTCCCCTTCGAAGGGTAGCTCGTAAGGCACATTACTTTCTAATTGAAACATGGAAATTGTAAGGAGTTTTTGCACACAAATCTCTTAAAGAGACAGAGACCAAATGAAAGTGTGATTTCAGTGTTCATTTAGATAAAAAACAAGTGAAACAAGACAAAACTACCTGAGTAACACACTCAGCAAGCAGAGCTGCTGCCAAAGTTGTGTGCCATGTCCTTACATGTTCCTTGCACCTTATTTAAATGTTCAGAGAAGATTGAAGAACAGAAAAATCTGCTGCTTACAAGATTCTATCTAACATTTCATTTCTTGGGCTTTCTGCTTTACTATCAATGTTAGCCAGTTAAAGGCTGAACGCTTACTATAAGCCTAAAATTGAATTATGAATATCTGGGGAAATTACATGTTTGCCAAACTCCCAGATGTGACATGAAGAATGTGACTTATACCCAGAAAAACATTATTTTTTTGAGGGACAAAATTTCAGAAACTAAGTTAACAACAAGTTTTCTTCATTTCGGAATTATGTGTTGCCAACTTTTAAATGGAATTCAGAAATTACTAACAATTAATGTAATTGCAAACTCCAGTTATGATTAGAAACATAAATGCTTGAAACTATGTTGTCACATTTACCACTTTTTGGAGCCATTTATATTTTCTTTATGCATCTAATAGCTATGACAGGTTGAAAAATACCTGGGATTCATTGCAAAAATTTAGAGAATCAAGCTTTAATTAGTCTCAACAATTTACACATGCCATTGGAGCTTTAAAAAGTTGGAATTAGTTAGTAAAAGTTACAGATATTATTAACAAATATTATTCAAATACAAATTCATTGTCTTTACCAAGTAGTAGAATTGAGTTTTAATATCTTAATATTTTAATAGAAATGAAATTTTCCTTTTTATTGTAATATGGCTTGGTGCTTTATGCTAGTTTTAGTAATGTACTTTATTATATATCTATGTTTGTGTGTATGTGTGTGTGTGTATATATATATATATATATATATATATATATATATATATATATATATATTCATGGTTAAATGGTTTACATTATTTTTTATAAATGTGTTCAATTAGTCTTGATAATAAAGTCTTCCACTGCAAAAACAAGACTTTATACACTAATTCTAATTTATTATATATATATTATAATGCATATGCTGAGCTATATAATAATATGTCATGCTATGTAGTGTCATGTTATGTTATGTTAAATATATTTAGCATGCATCTACTTTTCACTTATTCAAAATTGAATTTAAAGCAATGTGTTTTATGAATAGCGCGTTTGAAACAGGATAAAAAAATGTAGTTGAATTTAAGGTGAGGTTACCATTTTAACTTCACTCTCTCCCTTATGTCAACAGTGGTAACTAAGGGTCTGGTTTTGAGTTCATAAGATGAGTTACTCCATTAGAAACCTGGCGAATATTTGTCCGCCATATTACAAGTGCATTGTATTAAATGGCACTTGTAATACTGTGGACGGGATATTCAGCATGTTTGTGAGGCCAAACTGTAAATCAGGCCCTAAGACAACAAGCTTCCTCTAAATATCACTTATTTCATCTAAATCTCAGGGTCAACAGGCAGAATACACCTTTTATAACGGAAAAAAAAGAAATATATATAATTGCTATGCTAACTAGCTTTCATAACTTTATATATATAGTTATATAGTTATTTGGGGGAAAATTACACCAGTATGATTCCACATGTGGCACCGGTATCTTGTAAAAATATAGGGGCTGAAATTCAGAACTTCACCTCTCATATCAAAAAAACTTTAAAAAGTAGGTAAACCTTCTTTGCACAGTTCATTTTCTCACACTAAAATAAAATCATATATTTTACAATTATTCAAACAGTTTATCTTTTTAAGTGTGTGTTAAATATCGGGCATCTTATTTATTTATTTAATAAAAATCGAAGGGAAAACAATAATATGTTAGACAACCCATCTTAAATAAAAATGTTATTTCATTTCATTTAGGATTAGACAACAATCCTAAATGAAATTCTTAAATATATTCCCTTGATTAGAAAATGTCTCACAACTTTATTTTTTCATTACATGTAAGGTACATTATTTATCCAACTCTAAAACAATTGTTTTGGACTCTGATTTACAGCAAACATTATACTTAGGATGTTTCACTTATTATCCTAGAAAAGGGAAATCAAACTGTATTTTAACAGTTTAACTTTTTACGACTTTTAAAACAATTGGGTTTGGAATTTTAATTTTCCAATGCAAGAAGAAAACAAATAGTCTCAGGACAAGTTTTAATAGTTTGCCTTGAGTTAAATGCAGTAGCGGCTCCTCGAGGGAGTGCTGCGGGGCGGGGGAGGGGCAGGGTGTGGGGTAGTAAACTCCGGAATTGGGCCGAACAAAGTTGAGTAAAGAAATAAATAAACAAAACGAATTACATTGCGCGTGCTACAACGCCAAATCGTCGATGCAGCGCGCAATGTAATTCGTTTTATTTATTTATTTCTTTACTCAACTCCGTTCGGCCCAATTCCGGAGTTTACTACCCCCCACCCTGCCCCTCCCCCACCCCGCCCCGCAGCACTCCCTCGAGGAGCCGCTACTGGTTAAATGACTCACTGAAAATCCTTTGGCTCGCTTTTATCAAACAGTCTATGTCAGAGCTTTTTGTCCCAGAATATTTTTCTAATCCTGAGCAGATGGATAAAAATAGCAAATTAAGGATTAAAAGTTTGTTTTTTAACTAGTATTCAAAGGAGAGGGCAGAACAATTGCAAAGCATGCCAAGAATAGTCTCGTATAGTTTCCTTATAACTTCCCTTAGTATAGGACCCTACTTGGCTACCTCAAGTAATCTACAACATAACTTTTATTTGACTGGCTCTCGCCTTAGCACTTTGCACATTGTAGCAGCCTTCCCCTATCAGGGAGGCTGTTTTGCAAGTCTGCCAAAATGTCTCTGTGACAACTTGTCTCAGCAAAGTACTACTCCTTTTACATTATTTTGTTCTTTATATAGTACTTTATGGAAACGATTTTTAGTCCTAATCCTGCGAGCATCCACTTTTAGATGTTATATGCGATGCATGTTTTATTTACAACGTTTTGAGAGACAAGAAATAAGATGCACATATTACACTTTATACACACAGTTTTAGCAGTGAGGAAAATGTATGAATTAGTGTCATGATTACTTAATATTAGCAAATGTTATTCTATTTATTTGAACATCACTGGAGGTGACATGTGATATGACCTGATTTTAAAATATCTTGTCTGAGCTAGTAGTACTGGATGAATTATATTTGTATGTACAAGCTGATTGTAATCTGATTTGAAATGCTGTGTTTTAATGTAACTTTTATGGTATTTTTCTGAATAAAATTGTTTGACTAACTTTGGATCTTACACTTATTTTCTTGGTTTGAGAAGAACCCACCAATTTTGTAAAAGTTATAAAAATGTTGATCAACTTTTTTAAAACAACCAAACAAAATGCCAGAGGAGTGTTGCATTAACTAACTGCAAAACCTTTCTAATTTTATACTTGCAATCCAAAATGGCTAATGAGTGTACCATGCAGCTCATTAAGTATATTGTGCAGGGCACTGACAATGATTTCAACATTTTTCTGGTTGGACCTAAAAAGAATGTAACAAATGTGCATGGTAGCTATCAAGTCGATCTTGCTATAAAATGCATATAACCTTCTCCTAGAAAATAAAATCCAATGTGAAGCAGATCATTCAAAGTATTGTTTTCTTAAGCAGTGGTTAGATGTGGGTTACTGGCAAGACAAGTATAAATTATATATTTACATTACAAATCACAGTCATGCCACTGGTTGTAACGTGTTGCACTTTGAATCTCTGTGCCTTACCTTTCAGGTTAAATCCTCTGCATTGTGTCATAGGGTTACCATGTCTCACATCCTGCCTACGACTCCGCCTAAAATAATTGAAACAAGCAAAAAGTGTGATTATATTTTCCCAGTGACAATCTTATTACAGCAATATTAAGCACTGTGGAGGGATATTTTATATATAAAATCATTTTAATTTCTATATCAGTTGTACACAATATAGATTTTCAACAACTAAACAAACTTTACATGTAGTTTAGTGTCTATTGAGGACATACAGCATAATGTGTGCTTTTAGAAATAGATATCAATCATGTCAATCATGTCACTTATAAAGCGCACTACATACCCGCGAGGGTCTCAAGGCGCTGGGGGAAGAGGGGGGTGGTGCTGCTACTGATCTAAGAGCCAGGTCTTGAGGAGTATTCTGAAGGCCAGTAGGTCTTGGGTCTGCCGAAGGTTGGTGGGGAGGGTGTTCCAGGTCTTGGCGGCGAGGTGGGAGAAGGATCTGCTGCCGGCGGTCGTTTTCCGGATGCGGGGGACTGTGGCGAGGGCGAGGCTGGTGGAGCGGAGCTGGCAGGTGGGGGGTGTAGAAGCTGAGTCGTCTGTTGAGGTAGGCTGGTCCGGAGTTGTGGAGTGCTTTGTGTGCGTGGGTGAGGAGCTTGAAGGTTATCCTCTTGTTGACAGGGAGCCAGTGCAGGTCTCTCAGGTGGGGTGTGATGTGGCTGCGTCGGGGGATGTCGAGGATAAGACGTGCAGAGGCGTTCTGGATGCGTTGCAGCCGTCTCAGGAGCTTAGCCGTCGTTCCTGCGTAGAGGGCGTTTCCGTAGTCCAGCCTGCTGGTGACGAGGGCCTGGGTGACTGTTTTTCTTGTTTCGGTGGGGATCC
The DNA here is from genome assembly GCA_963921515.1 of Calotriton arnoldi. Taxonomy (NCBI): domain Eukaryota; kingdom Metazoa; phylum Chordata; class Amphibia; order Caudata; family Salamandridae; genus Calotriton; species Calotriton arnoldi. The sequence goes on along the minus strand of CAWUFW010001578.1, from coordinate 1,603,450 downwards.
ACTTGAAGATCCTGCGGAGCATTCGGAGGGTGTTGAAGCAGGATGAGGAAACGGCGTTGACCTGCTTAGTCATGGAGAGGGTGGGGTCGAGGATGACCCCTAGGTTGCGTGCGTGGTCGGTGGGTGTCGGAGCTGTTCCCAGTGATGTCGGCCACCAGGAGTCGTCCCAGGCTGACGGGTTGGAGCCAAGGATGAGGACCTCCGTCTTGTCCGAGTTCAGCTTCAGGCGGCTGGTCCTCATCCATTCGGCGACGGCCTTCATTCCTTCGTGGAGGTGGGCTTTGGCGGTGTGAGGGTCTTTGGTGAGGGAGAGGATCAGCTGGGTGTCGTCGGCGTAGGAGATGATGTTGAGGTTGTGCTGTCGGGCGACGTGGGCGAGGGTGCCATGTAGATGTTGAACAGCGTTGGGCTGAGGGAGGAGCCTTGGGGTACGCCGCAGATGATCTTGGTGGCCTTGGATCGGAAGGGGGCGAGGCGGACGCTTTGTGTTCTGCCGGAAAGGAAGGATGTGGTCCAGTCCAGGGCCTTCTCTTGGATCCCGGCGTCGTGAAGGCGTGTTCGTAGTGTGTGGTGGCAGACCGTGTCGAAGGCGGCCGATAGGTCCAGGAGGATGAGGGCTGCTGTTTCTCCGTTGTCTAGCAGGGTCCTGATGTCATCGGTGGCGGCGATGAGGGCGGTTTCGGTGCTGTGGTTGCTGCGGAAGCCGGACTGGGAATGGTCCAGGATGTTGTTCTCCTCGAGGTAGCGGGTCAGTTGTTTGTTGACGATTTTCTCGGTGACCTTCGCGGGGAACGGGAGCAGAGAGATGGGTCGGAAGTTCTTGAGGTCCTTGGGGTCTGCCTTGGGTTTCTTGAGTAAGGCGGTGATCTCGGCGTGCTTCCAGCTTTCCGGGAAGGTTGCTGTCTCGAAGGAGATGTTGATTATTTTCCGGAGATGGGGCGCGATGGCTGTACTGGCTTTGTTGAAGACGTGGTGAGGGCACGGGTCTAGCGGTGAACCGGAGTAGATGGTGTTCATGATCTCGCTGGTGTCCTCGTCGTTCATGTTGGTCCAGGAGAGCAGGCGGTTGGTGGTTGTGGGGGCAGTGGTCTCGGTGGTTGCCGGGGCGGTCGTGGTGTTCAAGCTGTCATGGATGTCGGTGATTTTGCGGTGGAAGAAGGTGGCCAGTGAGTCGCACAGGTCTCGCGACGGCGGGATGTCGTTGGTGTTGGAGCTGGGGTTGGAGAGTTCCTTCACGATGTTGAAGAGCTCTTTGCTGTTGTGTGCGTTGTTGTCTAGGCGGTCTTTGAGTGAGGCCCTTTTGGCGGATCTGATGAGGTGATGGTGACTGCGGGTGGCGCTCTTGTGGGCGGCGTAGCTGTCCGCTGTCCGTTCGTGGAGCCAGATCTTCTCCAGTTTTCGGCATGTTCGTTTGGAGGCCTAGAGGTCTTCGGTGAACCAGGTGGCTTTCTTGCTGGTGTGGCTGTTGGGCAGATTCTTGAGCGGGGCGAGGGTGTTGGCGCAGTCGTCGATCCACTGTCTGAGGTTGCGGGCGGCGGTGTCGGAGGGTTCGGCGGGTGGGCTCAGGGCGAGGGTGGTGGTTAGCTGGTCTTCGGTGACTCTGCTCCAGCAGCGGCGAGGCATTTGTTCGGTGCGGTGGTGCATGGTGGGCTTCCTGTAGGTGAAGTGGATGCAGTGGTGGTCGGTCCAGTGGGGTTCGGAGGTGTGGTTGAAGGAGACGTGTGGGCTTGCGGAAAAGATGGAGTCTAGCGTGTGGCCGGCGGCGTGGGTGGGTGTAGTCACGAGCTGTCTGAGTCCGAGGGTGGCGAGGTTGTCGATCAGGGTGGTGGAGTTGGTGTCCTTGTTGTTCTCGAGGTGGAAGTTCAGGTCCCCGAGGAGGATGTAGTCCGTGGTAGCGATGGCGTGTGTGCTGACGAAGTCAGCGATGGAATCGCTGAGCTGTGGTCGGGTCCGGGGGGTCTGTAGATGAGGGTTCCTCTGAGGGTGGTGTTGGGATCGGTGTGGATCTGGAAGTGCATGTGTTCGGCGGTGCTGAGGGTGTCGTCGGTGGACGATGCCTCCTCCGACTCCGTTGGTGCGGTCCCTGCGGGTGATCTTGTAGCCGTCCGGGATGGCAATGGCGATGTCGGGGGCTGAAGCGGGATTCAGCCAGGTCTCCGTCAGGAATGCGACGTCTGGGGAGGTTGAGTCGAGAAGGTCCCAGAGTTCGATGGCGTGTTTGCGGGCGGAGCGGGTGTTGAGGAGGATGCATCTGAGGTAGTTGGGTTCTTTCCTGGGCGGTGGTTTGACGGGGTGGGTGCTGGTGAAGCTGCAGTTCCGGCAGGTGAAGGGCCCTTGGGTGCGCTTCGGGGTGGCCCGGTAGCAGGCGTGATCTTTTCCGGGGTTGAGTGCGTGGAGGGTGCTGGCGTCGTATCGGCGTCTGTTGATGTGGCGGGCGCAGGGGATGCCCGGGCCAGCGGTTCTGGCGCTGGGCGCGGTCCCGGCGCGGACGGGCGCAGACGGGCTTGCCTTAGGCGCGCCTTTGGCGCGCCAGCGGCGCGGCCGCACAGCGGCCGCCTCAAATGGGGAGGTGGGAGGGAGGAGCAGGGAATGGGGCAGCGAATGGGCAGTGAGGGGGCAGGGCCGCAGGGGCACAGCGGCGGGAAACAGGCACAGAAAGGAAAAAAAAGAGCACAATCAGGGCAGCAAGGGGGCACAGAAAGGAAAAAAATGAGCACAATCAGGGCAGCAAGGGGGCACAGAAAGGAAAAAAATGAGCACAATCAGGGCAGCGAGGGGGCACAGAAAGGAAAAAAAAAACGAGCACAATCAGGGCAGCAAGGGGGCACAGAAAGGAAAAAAACGAGCACAATCAGGGCAGCAAGGGGGCACAGAAAGGAAAAAAACGAGCACAATCAGGGCAGCATGGGGGCACAGAAAGGAAAAAAACGAGCACAATCAGGGCAGCAAGGGGGCACAGAAAGGAAAAAACTAGCACAATCAGGGCAGCAAGGGGGCACACAGACGGAGCTGTGAGGTGGGGGAGCGACCTATCAGTCAAGGTCAGGGGTCGCTCTCTTCACCACGTAGCGGCTGCCATAAATGGGGAGGTGGGGGGGAGGAGCAGGGAATGGGGCAGCGAATGGGCAGTGAGGGGGCGGGGCCGCAGGGGCGCAGCGGCGGGAAACAGGCACGGAAAGGGAAAAAAACGAGCACAATCAGGGCAGCAAGGGGGCACAGAAAGGAAAAAAAACGAGCACAATCAGGGCAGCAAGGGGGCACAGAAAGGAAAAAAACGAGCACAATCAGGGCAGCAAGGGGGCACAGAAAGGAAAAAAACTAGCACAATCAGGGCAGCAAGGGGGCACAGAAAGGAAAAAAACGAGCACAATCAGGGCAGCAAGGGGGCACAGAAAGGAAAAAACGAGCACAATCAGGGCAGCAAGGGGGCACACAGACGGAGCTGTGTGGTGGGGGAGCGACCTACCAGTCAAGGTCAGGGGTCGCACATAATATTTTAAATCAATCATACTTATGTGCATGCCAGCCCTATGTTTAATACTATGAAAAACCACGAGAGACATTTCTCTCAGAACAATAGCCAGCAGGCCTCCAGTCATGTGCCCGAATAAACAATACAATATATTATCTCGACTAAGAAGGAGATAGTCACATTTCTGGACAAGTTATGATGCTAAAGGTCTAGATTTCTACATTGCTCTAAAGCAACACAGCACCATTGTAACAAGATAAAAATGAATTAAAGACACATTTTATTTTTATACTATCTACTCTAAGCAAATATTCCGAGGATGAAGCCATAGTTTCAACACAGCATGTGAATGTACTTGTTATGTTTCTTTCCCTCCAAATAAAGACACGGTGCTCTAGATGTACACTTAACCTGTATTCTAGATTCTTGTACTTAAAATAGACAGAAGCTGTGAACGTGTTCCACTGTTTTATGGAGGCTGAGTGATAACATAATGTGAGTAAAAGTACTGGCAAAATCACTAGGTCTAGCGTTTTGTTACAGGAAGCGTTTGGTAATAGTTTGGTGACATTCAGGTTGTTGTCCCAAGCTATTCTAGAAAGGAAGATTATTCTCATAATGAAGCAAGAATGTGGAAGTTAGAAGTAGGGGCAATTTCCTGAACAGACTGCTCTAGCATAATTAAGCTGTACTGTTAAAGAAGAATGTTATAAAGAGGAGGCGAGAAGACGAAATCTTTGCTGTAAGTGGTGGACTTAAATGGAATAAACAGCAACATATTCCATAGTAAATAATTTTGACAAAGGGCCAGTATTTTCATAAAAACTACATATGTATGTGTATTTACTTTGTGGTGAAAAAAGCAGTGTTATCAGTAAAATAAATTATTTGAGTGGGTGATAGTGAATACTACTCAATTTTTTTATAACAAGCTAAGGCACTCAAACAAGACGCACTTGCTAAACCAAAACACCATAAACCAGCAAATTAAAATGTTTTTGCGTCAACAAGGTAAATGCATCAAGGAACACATACTGGGTCTAGTATAGTCTCACAAAAGAATTACTTTATCCCCATCACCATAATCTAATAGGAACACAAATGGAAATTTGTAATCATCAACAAAATGCCAGGGCTTTACAGAGAGTTCAACAAAGCAATGGCAATCTATAAAAACACATGAAAACCAATATCTAAAGCTGGCTGACCCAAAGCGTACTCTTTTTATTTACTTCTTACTGACTTTATCAAAGGGTGTCTGTAGACAGATTTAAAAATTAAGAAACCTATTTTTAAACTTGTTCATCTTGCCCATGCAATATTCAAACAGATGATAAAAAAAGGTTTGCTCTGATTCTTAATGCTCAACCGCATCTACATATGCCTACCTTATGCTGCACACACAGAAGCAGCTTGTGTGAAGAATATGTGCATAAAGGGAGGGGGGGTTTTATTCACAAAAGGATGCCAGTTCATATATGACCCTTGGTACAGATGTTCTCTGCGAAGGAAAAGTGCCACACTGAGAGAAAGGAACAAAGTAAGTACGGCTCACTTGACACCACTTTCAGCACTGATGGAGGTCAGTACCTCACTGCCTGTGCTCACAATGAGTGTTATTAAATTAATTCAGTATTTACCTTTTGTTCTGCATGAACAATTATGTTGAACGTAACTTTGCATAGAAGTAACTACCTCTACCTCAAGATGGACATGTTTTCGCCAAGTCTGACTCCATGCCAGAATCTTAGCACTAGTATTGGCTTCCATCCATGGTTTAACATTGGCTTTAACATTTATGAACTGCAACACACATTAAATGATATCTTTATTTCAAGACCTTAACCTTAAATCGGTAATGGGTGGTTATCTCAATTTTATTTCACATGAACTATTGTGGTTTGTGTTTGACATTACATAAATTCTACAATGAAATTCAATTGCCTCTACAATGTGCTGCATACCTATTGAGATATTGGTTTCTAATGTCTATTGCATCTGCCATCACCTCCTCGAGGTGTCATACCATGAACATGCCTCAGGTACAAAGCTGTGAGCCACTCATATCCAATAAGGTGAGGTGTATCTCTTCCATGAACTAACTGCCAGAGGGTACTGCTGGAGCTCAACCTTATCATGTTAACCGTGCACTTGCTGTCCCACTTCTTCTGGGACTGTGACTTCCTCACCATCACAGAACCACTATTCCAGTGTGACTTTTAGCACGCACTGTATATAAATATCCCAGTTATTATATATCAACTGTGCAATAATGACCGCAGGACTAGCTGTCAAGCATAATACATGCCACAACTACTTTAAGCTTGCAGAGAATGAACAAATGCTCCTCAGAACCCATGCCATACCTGCTATAAGTGTGTGGAAAAAAATTGAATGATTTTGATTGTTCATGATGCATATTTAATTTGTATGCTGGCTTGTTACATACAACACTTACATTTTCCAGTGTCTTTAGTTGTCAGATTGGTCAGTGCATGTACAGGTTGAAAAACGTTCATTTGGTCGGGCTGGGTGGTGTGGAGGGGGAGTATGTACAAATTCAGATCTAAGGGTCTGGCCAGGACCGTGGCTCTTGTGTAAGCAGGAGAATCGCTGAGTCACAAGGAGATGTGCCACCATGGTGTTCACTTCTACAACAAGTAGGACCTGGCTTAGAGAAAGGCATAATAAAAACAGGGGACAAACACTTCCTATGTGCTTCATTATGCATGAAAGGCTACGCTGTGCATCACTTGTGCACTCCACCTGGCCCTCCAACAACACACAGTACCGACTTGTGAATACAGAACCTTCCCTGAAGTTAGAGGACACTCGCACATTTACCAAGTACAAACTGCACCGCTGATGTGTGACCAACTATCTGTGAATTGGGCTATATGCATGTGTCGTTAGCCGTTTTATGACACACGTACACAGAAAGGGTCTTTGAGGAACGTGTTTAATGCTTAATTGAACTATACTTCCATATACATATAAATAAATATGCCAGGCCAAGTATTATTTGCAATATGCTATGTTTTAAAGAGGCAAAATCATACATATTGCTTTCCTTTGACTCCGGAACTGGCCTCATCTGTGCTGAACTAGGAATGTGACAAGGACATCAACTGTGAAAAGACATAGTAGCAGGCACTACTGCTGGCGTGCTCTTTGGTGCCCCTGGCACTGCCTGTAGGACCCGGGGTTGCACGGCATGATCATGAGGGGAACGACAGGAAGGGATAGTAAACCGCATTCTACAAACAGGTGTACTTTGTTTCCACTCTTTGACTTCCTCCTCCTCCTTGAACAGCTACAGCAACTGCTAAGGAAGGGCTAAGTGCACAATACTGGCTCAACCCTGTGCTGTTGTCGTGGATCATACGCTGTATGATATGACATCATAGCCTATGACATTCTGGTGACTTTACATCCATGAAGTCCAAATAAATAATTAATGGGTCATTCCAGATACTGGGGTGCAGGCAGATTGAAATACTGGGAATGGCACATGACTATTTTGACTCCCCTGCACTTTCCCACTGGTGTGAGTGAAAAAGTTTGTATTACAATAAGAATAGCATACTTTTTATATTACTCAAGGGAGGACACACATCTTCAATTATCCACACCCTAAAGCATACATTGAACCGTAGATCCACCTAACTTTTGGATGTCTATTAAATAATCAGCCTCAGACCTGTACTTCAGTTGTCATGTAATGTACAGGACTGATGCAATAAGTTGGTCCTTTAATACCACAACTGGCCAGCTGTAGCAGCAGTAAATGACCAACATGGCCATAAGTAACTCTGCATTTGCTGTCCAGCTGAATATCTCTTCCATTTTTCCCAACAAGCACTTCCAAAGGCAACATGATGCTCTGTCCTGGTGCCAGGGCTTGCTTTTGTGCCAGCTTGCAGTTCAGACCTGAGAAGAACAACAGACTGAAGAGGTGCCACATGTGGTTTGGTGACAGAGGGAGTAGGATCTTGATGGTGTATGTTGGTGTTAGGGATGCAGAAGGCCCTTGGCAAGGCCTGCTGAGACTGCGCCAGATTTAGAAAGGGGGAGGGAGCATGATGGGGTGTGTTAGGATAATTTTAATTCCCACAGCAAAGATGTCTTTCTGATGACTGTCATACTTTCATATGCACGCCCCTTGGGTGCTGCACGGTGAAAGGTTCATCATCGTTGTGAGGGTCTATCTTATCTGCTCATAACCTCAGTAATGTCACTGGATTTCTGTATCTTTCAACTAGCAGAATATTGCCACAGTATGGGTCGTTTTGCAGGACATCCCTTGGTCTTGCACAGCCAAAGAATCCTGTTTTTTCCATGACTATCTTATTCTAGTGTGGTTGGAGTTATGATATAGGGCGTGTTGTGCATTTGCAGGTGAGTGCCGGTGGCAGCGACCACAGTTGCATGGAACATACAGAGTCCTCTGTATTTCTTGGGGAGTGGTAAGTTGAGATGATTCTTTGAACTAAATACGTGTGTTATCAACTGGGTTTTCATACTTTTTCGGATGGGGGTGCACTGTGTATGGGCTGGTGTTGCCTATTGTTCGACTATAAGAAGCAATTTGCTTCTCTCGTGTGACATTGTGTGGGCATGAAGGCTGCCATGGTGGGTAGCCCTGAATCTGTGATACATGACCCACAGTTTCCACACCCTCTATTCATGTATGCCCCCCGCTCTGTCTACATGCTTTTGAGCATATTAGGAATTTAGGTTTGTGTTACTTTTTTTGTCAACAGTCGAATGCACAATGCACACCCCTTGCCCCATGGCCACTCCAAGCAGATTTATAATTGTATGATAAATATGTAAATAACGTGTGCTCAAATTAGTGTTCTGCATAAACATGCGGTTCAAGTTTTGTATTACTGAAGTGAGGCAACTGATGAATGACGTTTAACAAACACTACAATTGCAACGCTTTGCTTCAACAATGACTGCACGTCCTATTGTTTTTCTTGTTGTGGGGGTCATGTTTCATTTTACATGTTCGCATCATAGGCTGTACACACATCCACAGGCCTGCTAGGGCATCTCCGGCTTCGCTGTGACTGCAGTGCACCAAAGCCAACACACTGACTAATATTTTCCAGTGCTTCCCTGATTTCTTCTTTATGGTAGATGTTTTAATACTTACAGGGGAGGCAGGTGTTCTGAAGACTGATGATGGGGAGGAATCCAGAGGGAGAGCGAACACTTTGAGCAGCATGATGTAAAGGCCGCTGTCTAGACTTGGAAAGAGACTTGGCTCTAACAGCTAATATTTTATCCACCATGACATACATCTTCAAGAAGCGAAGTTACAGCTCATTTCCAAGCCATACTTTGAACAAAGAGGGCTCCAGCAAACTAAAAATGCAATTGTTCTCTCTCTCCTTCTAAAGTATACAGGAGCCTCATATCTAGCCTGTAGTAGATACACCAACGAGAAAATCAAATACCACGTTGTCATTGCTAACCTGTATCAGATAAGGCAAGGAGTCAAAAAGGCAAATACTAAGTGTCAGGGTAAACCCAAAATTGTCTTCCTATAAAATCAACTCTGAAATGCCAGCATGACAGTGTCCCTGCTTTTCCTTCCAAAAGGTTTTTCTATGGCAAGGAGTATCATTTTACTTACATTTAGCAATTGTTTTATCAAGGTATCCAAAATATGCTCCTATGGTCTCAGTGCTCTCTCCTCTCAAGATACATATTGGGAATGGGTGGTTCCGGAGCTCAATTTACCAATTTGTGATTTTGGTAGATTTAGCTTTTCCTACCAAATGCAACTCAACAAGGACATCAAGGGACATGGTTGAGGTGGGGTTGGTGATAAGCAGAGGGGCCATTATACTAACTGTGTCACACTTTCCAAGCCTCCACTCTCCTTCAGCAAAATATATTTACAGATTTTCAGCTTGTGTTCTTAAATAATAAGAAAACTGCTGACATTGCCAGAGAACTGTATTGCATCAGACACCATGTTTCATCTTTGAATGGAGAATGTTCTTTTGTGATACTTTGAAACAGGTGCTTATGGCATCTGACAATATCGAAAAAAGGAAGCAGACGGCCCTGCAATAAGCATACGCTTCCACCTTCCAAAAACTGGCATTCACAAACTCCTCCTGTTTCCCTTTCAACTCTGGAAATGATCACATGTTATTCTTAGACAAGGGCGGGTGTAAATCCCCATCCTGGGTGAGCAGGGGAATGAGTCACCCCTAAAATTGGATGGCGTGTAGGAGAAGGGCCTTTTCTATGGGTAAAAATATTTTCCCTGCAAAGAAAAAAATGACATTTGGACAGGAGATCCTATTCCCCTCTGAAGAGTACTTCGCTATGAAGATATGATCCCTTTGGGAGTGTCACATGATCTTCTCAGGGCTATGCATGGAAACCTGCATCTGTCTACTACTTCTTTGTGAATCAGGCACTATATGCCTCAGTCCCACACATCAGATTACATTAGGTATTTGTGATATGTTTAATTTGTTAGAGTAGGCAATTATTGTAGCTTCTAGTTTTATTGTTTTCCATTGCATTTCATTTTGCATATTGCACATTAGTCTCATTTTTTTTCTCCCACTGTGACGGTATGCCATTCATTGATTATCTTGTATCTATTAGGTATTTGTATAGCGCCAACTCACTTCGTAGGCAAAGGAGTGCTGTACAGAGTCAGAGGCAGATATACAGTCAGCAAGTTGGCAATTGACAGGAGGGGGAGCTGAATTTTGATTGTGAAAGTGGAATTTTACTGGACAGTGATGCAGTGTTCCTTAAAGAGGTGTGTTGACAGCTCTTTGGTAGAACGTAGAATGGATGGAGGTGTTGGTGGATATGGGGTTGTTGGTACAGATTCTGGGTGCATGGATGGTTTTAAAGATAGGGAAGAACAACAAGGGAAGCAAGTGATGCCCCTGCCATCGTCAATACATAGGGATGACCACTCGCCCTGTGAAAACAAGAATCACTGAACACAGAAGTAATTTTCGTTGTAAAAAAACGAACACAAAAATGTGTGCCCACTATGTTGAACAAAATCACACTCCCAACGATCTACAATGGACGGTCCTTGAAGCCTTTCCTACCATCACTAAGGAAGCTTTATTTAGAAAAGAACAATGTTGGGTGTTCAAATTGGGAGGACACACCAGGGGACTCAATGATGAAATACCATGGGCAGAACTGAACCACTAGGGCCCGCATCATCTTCCTCCTCCTAGCGCGCACCGACTATGTTTGTCTTTGTCTGATTGTGCTTCACACTTGGGTTCATCGACTACTTTCATACCACTGGGCGCGATAACCCCCCAATGGCAATCTGTAGATCACTGCTATCGACATCACATTCAATGCGTCTACAGAGGAGCTAGCATTGTCTGTTGAATGACAAACATGGGGTCACCAACTACAGCAAGATACCATGGTATAGGACACCCCTAACATAACCATGGAGTATATACACTAACACAACGGCAGGGCTAATCTTCATTGCTCCCTACCACAATATCCAATTACGTAGCATCACACCCAGCGCCCTTTAAGACGCAATAACCCCACACTGGCATTCCCTGAGCTTATTATCCCAATATTCAAATATTAGTAAAACTAACTAGCTCATCCCGTCATGTCCTCTCAATAAAGTTTCATTGCGGAAAAACACACTCCCAAGATGGCTGCCGCGTTCGTTCACGCTCTAGACACTGCTATAAATAGCAGAGAACCGGAAGGGATCACTACGGGGCCCGGAGCTAGGGTAGGACGAATGCTAGTCGGCTGCCTACACCTGTGAGTATGCGTTACCATCCACGATTCCTGCATGGCCGGTAAGCACCCACTATTGCAACTGGTTGAGAGTCACTTGTTTGTTTTTCCACAGCTCCCGGAGCAACGACGTGCTCCGCCTCCCCCGTCAGCCTTAGACTGTGTATCTAGGGGTGAGTTTGTGACCTTAGTGTTTTTAACTTCTACAAGTGCCCGCGTACCTCTAGCATAATTTCCGGCACTCAGACCATTTACTTTTGCTAGCTCACGCCATACCGGCTGGCCCATCATCTAATTGGCACTTCTGAAATACGACCGAATGGCTTCGTCGCTAGGGGTTACTGCCTTCTCTGATTTACATCATAGTGTGTTCGCTCATTCGGCGTACCTTTCCCTGGCACTAAGACCGCTTTACACCTGCGTGTCTACGATAGTTTGTTCCGTCCCTCACTGGATTGGCACTGTTTAATATGACCGCATACCTTCTCCCCTTTACGCGCATAAATTTCGGACCCTAATTTTTGTTCTCGCAATTTTGCTCATGCATGCTAATTGTAGCTATGGCTTCATTCATCACTGCCATTCACGTTCGTAGTCTATGTGTTGCCGCACTAGCTACCCTGGTTGGTATCTTACGCCTGATTGGTAAAAAGTTTATCACAATTTTTAATCCACCTTTAAACATCGAGACGCACTGGCTACCCTAGTTGGGAATTGACGCATGATTGTTAATAAGCTAATTCACCTCCAGCTTCGAGGCTCTCTTTCACACCATTGCCTTTTTTAACCACGCTCGCACCTGATAGGGGCACGCGGAACCTACCCTTATGGGGTTCTACTGTCTCAGCCTAGCACGAAGGTCTGGGCTAAACTGTTTCCACTGAGGACCCTGGCCTCCGAATGGGCAGCATGTTCAAAGCTCACTTACGTGTAGATGACTAATTGTACGACATGATGCCTTAGCACAAGGCATTGTATTTCTACATGAAAATGTTGCCACACCTCTGGCTATTGTTTTTAATTTCCTTGGTTGTACCTTCCCCCCTCTTCTCCCCTTTCCCACAGGTCTACAGTATTCAACAGTACAAGTCTACTAGGGTACTCCCTACCACTTCTGGTAATTAGCTCACAGAATTACAATACCAGATGGTAGTGCACCATTCATATTTAGTTACTTCGGTCCAGATGTAGTGCCATCTGACCCATTAGCGGCAACTTAGGCACAAAACATGTTGACCAACCTCACTTTGATAGCCCTTTAGGAACATTACTCCCACATAGGGGCACTCGCACCGCTTTTAACCAGGCTCGAGCTACCTAAACCATTAAACTTGACCTAAGTAGGACTGCTCCAGACCTATTTTATTTCACTCTCCTGTGCACTACCCAGCCCCCACACCCGCACGCACCTAACGGCTTCTTCAAAAAGATCTCCGATAAAGAGCCCCGTTTACAGGAGCCCGTCAGGCATTGCAGCGCCGGCCTGACGAGGGGCAAACGCCCAATGATGAAGCATGACATCCTCCGGGGTGTGTGAGGGCATCACGAAGAAAGACCTCCCTGTCCCCCACGCCCAGCCAGGAACTGCATACCCCCTTCAGACTTAGCTTCTTTGGGAGCCAGTGTGCAGGACCTCATAACTTGGCTCCCTGTCCCTCTCTTGATAAAACCCTTTGGGAGTGTCACATGATCTTCTCAGGGCTATGCATGGAAACCTGCATCTGTCTACTACTTCTTTGTGAATCAGGCACTATATGCCTCATTCCCACACATCCTCTTGATCACATCCTGGCATTGACAATCCAGTCTCTACCTGATCTCATACACCTTAAAGCTATTTGTACAGCAACTCGTATTTGAGAGGTTCCACTTTCAATAAAACAATTTCTTTTTAGCTGTCTCTTGGAACTAGTGTTAGGCTATATAAAACAATCGTAGAGTTGTCTCAGTTTACTTACAAGATATCCAGGGTCTCTCACCCTCGATTGCGTTGAATCCATTTTATTCATTTACATGAATTTATAGGAGGTGACAATGGGTCACAGAAATTATGTGATAGCCATGTTTTTACTTTTAACTGAGCAGAAAAGGAGCCTTTGAGGGGCTTCTAAATAGAAGCTGCAGTAAATGACACTTTTCAACTGTTACACCCTCTCATATTGTCATATTTAGCTACTTCCAGTCAACTTACTGTTCATAGTACATTTCCATCCTTGCCCTAATACCATTTCAGCCACTAAAAAATAACCTATTTACATGCAAACTTTAATGAGGTACTACTATCTATGCATATTATTTTAAGTATAAAAAAAAATGTTACATTAGGTATTTGTTGTATGTTTAATTTGTTAGAGTAGGCAATTATTGTAGCTTCTAGTTTTATTGTTTTCCATTGCATTTCATTTTGCGTATTGCACATTAGTCTCATTTTTTTCTCCCACTGTGACGGTATGCCATTCATTGATTATCTTGTATCTATTAGGTATTTGTATAGCGCCAACTCACTTCGTAGGCAAAGGAGTGCTGTACAGAGTCAGAGGCAGATATACAGTCAGCAAGTTGGCAATTGACAGGAGGGGGAGCTGAATTTTGATTGTGAAAGTGGAATTTTACTGGACAGTGATGCAGTGTTCCTTAAAGAGGTGTGTTGACAGCTCTTTGGTAGAACGTAGCATGGATGGAGGTGTTGGTGGATATGGGGCTGTTGGTACAGATTCTGGGTGCATAGATGGTTTTAAAGATAGGGAAGAACAACAAGGGAAGCAAGTGAAGTCTCAGCAGGGTAGAATAAATGTAGTCATGTTTCTTAAGGCCCTTGATAAAGACCCTTGAATGAGCAATTATTGGGCTCTGAAAAAGCATTGATTCATCTAGGTGCAGGAGTATGTGGGCTTGAAGGGAATTCAGAAGCCTCTGGGAGGGACGATTTTACTTTCTTTAGTAGACAGAGCTGGTATCAGGATCTTTACAGCTATGAACTTAATTTTAATTATAAGACAGGAGGCTACCATTATGCATTGTGGCCCCAACATGCAGCTCTTTCAAGAACATCAAAATACATCAAAAAGCATTAGAATGTTAAGACAATATATATCCAAGGCACACAGTCATTATCTTCTTTTATTAGCTGCTTCTATACAGATACGTTCATGCTTGCTTATATTTCTTCTATTATTGTCTCAATTGTTGGTAGTTTACTACTGTTTTTGTATTTGGCAACTTGTTATAATGGGCATGGGATTGCCCTTTCCAATTTATTTATGGGCCCGGTAAGTATTTTCGGTAATAATGTAGTCGTTTCATTGTTATATGCTGATTTATATTTGGTACCTGTTATCTTCTTGGCAGCCTTTACAGAGCAACCGTTGCTTTATTAAGTGGCTTGTTTTTCATCCAAAAGCCATGACTGCCTACGGTTTCCCGACTCAGCGCTCAAGTCGTTTCCTCCCGTGGAGTGCAGATCGGGGGATCATGGGGCTACATTTTTTTTAATTATGGGTCAGGAAATCTTTGGATAAGGATATCTGCAATATGTTGAAGGCTGAGTGCCCCAGGCCATCCACTGGAGACAAGACATGTACTACACCCAATTTAGACCCAGGATTCATTACCTTCTTATTGAAGTTTGGAAAGGACCCCAGGAAGGGGATAGAGAAATTCCTGAAGCAATGTCAAGACAAGGTCCTTTGTATGCTGGGACCCTTGACTCACATACTTGATATGGCCGAGGAGGCCAGAAGTAAGAATACCAAGGTCAACGTGGACCTCTCGAGAGGCTGGGCCCAGCGCAATATTTGCATTCTAGGGAACGTTAATGCGGATCTGATCATGGAAAGGAAAAAAGCAGTGCTGATGAAAATGAACCACAAATTAGCTGATTTGTTCAACAGAGAGGACAGTCATGACGCTGTACAAACATAGATGGTACTCCCAGTATAAAATACCCCGTTGTAGGTACACCAAACTTCTGTATGTGAGGGAATAACTGTGGATCATGGTTGAATCACTCACCTCTGCCAGACTGTCATATTAATACCACTATCCCAAACTAAATGACCCAGAAGACACTTCCAGAAAGAAGACGGCAATAAGGAGTGCAGAAAACCACAGCAGCCATATTGGTTCCAAGGGTATTTAAGTCACGCCCCTTGATCGCATCCTTGCTTGTTAACTTCTTGATGCATGGAAGATGGTCATGCTAGTTCCTGCAACCGGACATTGCCAGGTTTCTGCTGCGCTAGCAGGGTTATAACTGTTCCATTGGGCCAAGAATGTGCACTTGAGATCCTGCCCAGTGATTTCCTGTACTTGCTGCTATTCTCCACGCTGGATTTTGCAAGTGTTTGCAGCTCCTGGTGGCGGTGTTTACTCCATGACTCTCTCTGTGCTAAAGACACATCTTGTACAGTGTGCACAAACTACGGGGCCCTGTAGGGCTGTTTCCCTCATGAGTAGTTGTTGGTGAGTGCCCTTGCATGACGCTCGTGTTTCATGGCTTCCGACACCTCTCCATCACACCGCGGTGTTCTGCGGTCCAGCTCTACTCACTGCCAGCCACTGGAGGATAACGCTACCCAGTGAAACTGCAACAAGGTGATAAGTATATATTCAACTTGCATGTACACGCAAATATAGCTGTATCGCTTTTTCTTGACAACAGAGAGTGCATATTTCTGTTTCGTTTGCCTGCACAGGTTTTCTCTACATTCTTTCTGGATTTCCTTTGATTGGAGAGAAAGCCTCATGACTACAAAAGGTTCGATGAGATGAATCATCATTCCATGTGAAGGGATTGAGGACTAACAATTATTTAAACTCCTTCCCTGGTTCTACAGTTCCATTAGCAGCCTAACTTTGCATGTGAGTGATTACTCGTGGTGATTAAGTGTATGTGTATAGGTGGAGAGAGTGGTCTGAGGAGCACATTGCTAAAACTGACCCCTATCTTTTCTTTATACCAACTGCAGGTAGCATTCTTTGGGATTGGCGCCTTTTCCTACGCTGTTCCTAGGAAAGAATCCAAATTAGAAAGCAAAGGAGGCCCCTCCTGATGGCAGAGAATCCGTAGGCTGCTGTTTATTTTTTCCACTGCCCCATTCCGTTGGGTGCGCTCCTTGGGAGAGCAGTTGCATCTGTTCTCCGGGTGGAGCACCAAGGGGGATTGTTGGCCTGACTGTCCTCTTCCCGTCTCCCCCGCTAGCTGGATTTGTCAGGTTAGTGTTGTAGCAAGTATTGTTGTCGCTCTGTAACTAACCATTCTGACATGGACATGGGGGACCGAAAGAGGCTTCTCTTTTGGGAGAGCCATGTTAAATCCCTGGGGGAGTATGTCCCCACTTTTACCGCCTTTAACAAGGCTAAGACCAACATGAGGTGTGTATTTGGCTCATGGGCTGTTTTTGAAAGTGCTGACAAGAAGGGACTGGCTGGCAGCCGGCGATCCTCTATGTTCCAATACTACTCACAGGTGCCCAGAAACTATGGGAAATATGGTAGCGGCCACCGCTCCAGCTCAAGTTTCTACCCTCAGAAAGGGAGAAATTCAAGGTTTCGTGGAGGAAGATAAAGATCTCAAGGTACAGGATCTCAAGGTGAGCTTAAACTTTGCAGTTGTTTCTTCCCATTTAAAAGTTGGGGGAAGATTGAGATTCTTCACCCGCCATTGGGAGAAAATAACAGGAGACGATTGAGTGTTAGAGACCAGAGCTGGTTTCAGGATAGAGTTCTGGGGAAGACCTGTACAAGACAAACAGCCAAGGTAGTTGGCCTTGGATTCAGACACGATGGAATTGCTAGACACAGAGGTTGCCCAGATGTTAGAGAAAGGGGCATTGCTACAAGTAGTAGAGTTGGAGAAAGTGGAAGGTTTTTTGAGTACAGTTTTTCTCGTAAAACAGAAAGACAAGGTTGGCGTCCTGTGATAAATTCAAGGGAGTTAAATAAGTTCCTGGTTTACAGACATTTCAAGATGGAAGGAATCCATCTGTTGAGGGACATCTTGCAGCAAACAGATTGATTGGTGAAATCGGACTTAAAGGACGCATATATCATGATACCTATGGCAAAAGACAGTCAGAAGTATTTACGATTCAGGCGGAGAGGTGTCCTATACCAGGTTCTTTGCCTACCCTTTGGGCTGTCCTCAGCTCCATGGTTTTTCCCCAAGGTGATGCGCCAAGTAGTGTCCTTCCTGAGAGAGAGCCGGCCGGTTACTAATCTATTTGGATGACATTTTGCTAATGTCCCAGAAAGGTTAGATTTGTTGAAACATCTGGCTTGGACAAGCAATCTCCTAGAGAGTTTGGGGTTTATAATAAATGTGGAAAAGTCTGTTGTGGTCTCTACATAGAACATAGAATTGCTAGGTTTTCAAGTGAATACTCTCTTATCCCAACTGATTCTCCTGCAAACAAAAGGTAACAAAGATAAGGAAGCAGAAAATGGTGGTTCTGGCAAGGGATGCGATCACTTGAGGGACCTAGCAAGAGTCTTGGAACTACTGTCCTCTTATATTACAGAGCTCTTCAGAGGCTTAAGGCTTTGGGTCTGAGAAAAGGTTTATGGTATGGAGACCCAATTTTCTTGTCAGTGGATGCTCGAGAGGATCTGGAATGGTGGTTGAAAAATTTAGAGGCTTGGAATGGCAAACCCATCTTTGCGAATGCTCCCAAATTGGTTAAAGGGTCGGATGCCAGCAGTTTTGGCTGGGGAGCTCATTTGAACAAATTAGAGACAGGAGGAAAATGGTACAGGGAGAAACAATCGTCACACATAAATAGTTTAGAGATGTTGGTGGGCTTGAACGCATTAATGAGCTACAATGACTTATTACCGAACAGTATGACTCTATTCGTTTAGACAACTTTACAGCTGTTTTTATATAAACCATCTAGGCAGCTCGAGATCGAAAGCTTTGGCAGATCTAGTAAAGCAGATATGGTATTTCTGTTGGAATCACAAGATACTTTTGAGAGCAGAATACATTCCCGTCAGGAAAATCTACGGGCAGTTTGGAACTCCGGGTGCCTCAGGGACTTCAGCGACTGGAAGTTGAATTCAGAGGTTTTCGGTTTGATTCAGAGGCTATGGGGTCCAGTTCAGATGGACTTATTTGCAAGCAGGTTACAAGATTAGGTACCCAGATACTTCAGTTGGAGACCAGACCCTAGCGCAATGGCGGTAGACACCTTTCCCCAGGATTGGGGAAGAGAGGGAGGCTATGCCTTTTCCCCCTTTTTGATGATCCAGAGAATGCTGATGAAGGTCAGATCAGAAAGATTCAGTATCATACTACTAACACCCTTTAGGAAGTCCCAGGTTTGGTTCCCAGGCATGATGGAATTTGCTGTAGCAATCCCCTATCTTGTTCCAGTTTCTTTAGGTCTTCTGGTGGATTCAGAGAGACAGGAACACCCTTTCGTTTTAGAAGGGAATATGAACCTCCTTGTTTGAATATTTCAGGGGTACCAGTAAATATTCAGGGCTTTCAGGGCAGACTAAAGACCTATTGGATGAGTTCTGGGTCACGGGCACTAGAAAAAGGTACAAGAGGGTATGGAAGAAGTGGTGTTGGTACATGGAGAGGGGTTTCGATCCCGTGGAAGCCTCTGTAGTTGAGATAGCAATCTATTTAGCAGATTTATTCAACTCTGGTCTCTCATATAGTACTATTAACTGCTATAGTTCAGCTGTCTCTGCTGGACACGCTTTAGTTATTTTGCAATAGGGAGTGTCCCTCTGATTAGAAGAGCAATGGAGGGGGTTAGATTAAGAGAACTCTCTAGGGCTCGTTACGAAACATTATGAGACGTAAGTTCAGTTTTCAGGTTTTTCACTTCATGGCTAGGTAATAACTACTCTTCTCTTAGACAGATCTCTTTGAAGTTAGCAACTTTACTTTGCTTAATTTCCTTTAAAAGGGTTTCTGATGTTAAGTCATTGGAGATTTCAAACAGATTTTATTCTCCTGAAGGGGTACATTTTGATGTTTGGAAGAGGACTAAAACTGTGTCAGAGACATTCGTTTATCCCTATTTTCATGAGTGTGATAAGTTATGCGTGGTGAAATGTATGAAGTCATATGAGAACAAGTTGCTGGAATTTAGGGCAGATGGAGAGGAACAGTTATTACTGTTTTATGTAAAACCTTCAAAAGCAGTGTCAACAGCTAATTTATCTAGCTGGGTAAGAACAGCAATGAGTGAAGCAGAAATAGATCTTTTGAGGTTTGGTGCTCATACCTCTAGGGGTGCAATGGCTGGTAAGGTGGTTCTCTAACGGAAATGTTTAAAGTGGTAGAGTGGCCTAATGTGAACACTTTCGGAAAATCATATTTAAGACCTGTGGAGCATGTGAGTAGTGTGGCGCTGGATGGCTTTAAACATGCATAATGGTAGCCTCTGGTCGTGTAATGAAATGTCAATTCTCCAATTAACATGCAAAGAGAATCTTAGTTTTATTAAAGACAACAGAGGCTAACATTATCCCACCCTCCTCACCCTTTGAGGAGAAGCATGAAAAAAAAGAAATAGAAAAGTTAAGTTTAATAGTATGGTTAAAATGGATAATATTAAATCGACAAGTTCTTGTGGATTAATTTTATGTTTTTATTTGCAGACAACTTATAACAAAATTTGACAGAGCATGAAGAATTTATTGTGTTTCGTTGCAGCTTAAAGAGGATGATGATTGGGTGCCTTAGATACATATATTGCCTGAACATTCTAATGCTTTATGATGTATTTTGATGTTCTTTAAGGGACTGCATGTTGGGCAGCAATAAAAGGTTACTGCATAATGTTAGCCTACGTTGTCTTTAATGAAATCAAGATTCTATTTGCATGTTAACTGGAGAATTGCCATTCTCCCCAAAGCCATAATGCTGAGTCATTAAAATATGTCTCATGGTTGTTCTGTCTTCACCATATTATATTTTCCATTTTATCTTTCATCAAACACGGGCTTTACATTTTCAAACAAACTAATGGTATTTCCTTACTTGTTCATAAACATATGTTAATTTATGTAAACATATCAACCTAGTTCTTCAGTCACTGCATGAGTAATCACTACTGCTCTTTTACCATTATTCCATTCCGCTGTTCAGAAATTGAGCCACATATTGCTGGCTGCGTGCAATACCCACACAAATTTAATGCACTCATTTCTTGTAGACTAGTGAGCTTCTTAAACATGTATGTACAGGGAGAGAAAGCTGGCACCATCATTCTTGTCAATGTAAATAGACAATTTAAATGACTATTTTAACAGGTATGGTTAAAACGTTAAACGTTATTAACAAAATATATCAGTCAGTTCTCCGTACCAGAGCACTTTCTCAGTAGGCTTAAGGAATCAATTTTTTAAACATGTTAAACAGTTGAAATTTACATATAGAATACTTTGAGATGGACCATATCCTAAAAGTATTTGTCCCTTGGTAACATACAATACATGAGTATTGACAGGGCCGGACTGGCCATAGCGGGCACTGGGCGTTTCCCCGGCAAGGTTGAGGGCTGGTTTTAGGCCCCTGGGGGACGTTTTTGTTACCGGGGGCCTGCAATATCGGCCCCCTGTAACAAAATCGGCCGAAACCGGCCCTGCAAACAGCTCGGCCGCACCCCCTCCCTCCCCCCTAGGGGGGCCGCTCGAACAGTGTACCAGGGCCGGTTTCGGTTCCCAGTCCGGCCCTGAGTATTGATGAGCCTGCTAAAGCCTTAAAGTCTGTGACATTAGTGAAAACAGGAATGGTGTGTGGTCAGGACGTTAGACGACTACAATAGCACCCTGCACAGCGTGCAGAAAATGGCATTAGCACACTTTCTAGGTGCTGACGGGTTTATGCCTGTAGTCATGCCTTACAACGCATTCCAGGCACATAACCAAATCCTCCACTACATTCCTTGTGGTTCGTTTCTAAGCGTCAATGCCAATTGTGTTGCTGGGGATCTTCTTTAGCCAATTTACCAAGACTACATACTCCAAAAATGTATTCCAGTAAGACACTCAATAAAACCTATACTAACCATGTTTGCATGTTGATGGTTTCTTTGCTCACCTTTTCCCAGTGGGGTAAAACTTGGAGCAGGATTTGCCGTCCCAGGCACAGTAGGGATCCCTTGCAAGGCAGCAATCCGCGCAGGCGGTGCCATAGATGTGACAGCGGTGCAAAGAGATCTGCGTAACACCCTCCTCGGAGCTTACATACAGTTGTTGCTGCAAAAGATTAAATGACACGTGTTATCTCATTAGGTAGAAAGAAGCAAATAAGAACCTTCCCAAACACACTACTGTAATTCAACCTCCAGAATGGATGCACAACTCAAACAATTAAAGTGAACCTTGGGCGCCGGATATTGAGGAAAGTTTCCGCTCTGCCTCGAATTCCACTGTGACGCTAACCACTGAAAATAACCGCAAATCCAAAATAAACATAATTTAACAATGTTTAGAACTGCTAAATTACTTCTTTCCTTTTTACAAATTTTTGGAAATGATGGTGAAGCATTTTAATATATTCAGCGAAATTATAGCTCACTCTGCTCAGCTGGCACGCCAGGATAATATTTTTGCATGTGTGAATGTGATGGTAGTGTTTGCATAAGAAGATTTTGCAGTATTTCAGGAAGTCCGTCTTAACTGTGTAGCATTTCGGGTATTTTAATAGGAATGATCAAGTGAAAGAAGGGATTGCTGCAGTTAATTTCAAACATATCATGCGTTGTAGATGTTCAACAGCTTAGCACTGTAGATCAGGAGAATTGAGTTGCTGTTAGGACTTGGCCCTGGCCAGTAGCACACTATTATTCCCATTTAGGGAGCAAAATCAGACTCAATTTCAGAGCAGAAGCATGAGTTTTAGGGAAACAGCCAAAAGCCCACCCTCTAAAGCCTTGAAACCATTTTACAGCTTTTTAAGACAACTCCAGCCCCCTGCTTAGCAGCTCAACGCATTCATTCCGACATTTCAGTGCTGCATTTGTGAATCATTTCATTTTGTTTAATTTTTATGGCACTTACACCTAACAGTATAAGACCACAAAATAAGATATCAACGAAAAATGTTATACATAACCAAATCTCCACAGACACCATGTTGGCAACATCAGCGTATGCAAAATGGACAATGAGTAGAGAAAGTGCTAGACTGTAATAATCTTTGAGAAAGGAGTGAAGACAGCACAAGATTGGTCCAGGTGTAAATAGAACTTTAACCTGGATAATGGTGGAATGTACGCATGCATACGTTGTACTTGCTTTTGAAACCTGAAAGAACAGATGGGTCTGTGCATTCGAGTTTATAAGTTACTCACATTTGTATAAGCTAAGCACTGTAACTTTTTGCCGAAGTTACACTTACGAGAACTATGGTACCAGAATACTTTTGCCAAAATATCATCCTAAATGTTGTGCCCCAAATATTGGGCCCGATTCACAAAAGTAATCTGAGACAAAATCCTAACTTTACGACTTTCGGTATTCACAGAAGGCATTTAGGAGTACTAAAGTTAGGATTCCTAACTTTACTACTCCTAAACTGAGAAAATCCTAACTTTACGACTTTCGGTATTCACAAAAGGCATTTAGGAGTAGTAAAGTTAGGAATCCTACCTTAGTACTCCTAAATGCCTTCTGTGAATACCGAAAGTCGTAAAGTTAGGATTTTGTCTCAGATTACTTTTGTGAATCGGGGCCATTGTTTATAAAATTCTCAGGTCATTGTCGTTAATAATAAAACATCTACACCTAAAGAGCATATTTGCAAACACAATATTTATGCCAAATTATATTTCTGACAGAGATGTTCTGACATTCAACCCTGGCATTCCCAGTGATTTGCAAAATAGTGATCAGGAAAATCCAATGCAAATGTCGGAACTTCTCCAGACAAGTGCAGCTTCTGGAGATTTAAGCAAATATGTAAAGACATTTCCCACGTTTTTCCACTGATACAAATTACAAATGAAAGCACAAAAATTACTCTAGTTTTCTCTGGATGGAAGTAAGTAGAAGACATAGCTTACAGAAAATAGAGGTAGATCATTTCATAGTTCAGGAGCCAGTAGTGAGAAATTTTGATTAAAAGATTTGCGCTCAGGCAGATGAGCTGACATTAAGAAAAAGAGAAGCCAAAAACATACAGAAATTGGATGCATTTGCACCTAAGAATGTGAACAGAGGCTTGTCAATTTTTGTAGATTAAAAGTTGGTCCCTCTAAAATATCTGCTAGGTATGGAGGGGTGATATGGTGTCACATCATTGAGTCGGGGACTCTGTTTTTTAGAACTCGAACCATCCATTCCCTCCTCCACCACCCCACACAGTGAAGAAAGGTCAAGAAGAAGAGGAACAATACAGGTAGGAGAATGGACCAGCACAGATGATGAACCAATGCATTGAGTGTGCAGAACTCCACTCTGGATTTACACTCCTAGACGTTTTGTGGACTCTGTTTCCATGGCTAGTGGTACTAGCTCCCTCAATCTCTCATAAACACTAGAATGTGGGCTTTCTTGGGACCCTGAAGGAAGAGCGTCTCTGTGGGCTTCCATGGACTTCCAGGCAATAGTACTTTTCATGGATGCCCCTTTGGTGTGTACTCCAGTCTCCAAACTGGATACACAGACACCCTGCAAGTAGCTGAAGGCCTGGATACTTGTTGAGTGCAGGCATGGAAAGTGGTCTGCTGCTTGCCAGGTAGGCCCCAGGTAAGGTGATCCTCAAGAGGGCAAGTCCTGCTGATAAGAATGGGACAGCTACAATTTAAAGGGGTCAAGAGTTGCTACAGGAGCCCTTCCGGGCATGTATTATTTATACAGCACACAGCACCTTTAACTGGGTGCACCATGCACAGACCTGGTCAGTGTGCCCTACTACAGGTAACGCGCTGCCACCAGGGCAGCTGTGAACTTACACCTGCCTTTGGGGCAGTGCATTAGTGAAAGATGGACCAGCTGCTTGAATCAGCTGATATGTCTTTCACACTGCAGGCAGCAACGCAACCTGCTTTTGAAAGGGGGATGTCTGTGGGCTCCTTGGAACCACCTTTCAAGGTTCGCTTTAAGGGAGTGGGGGGGAGGCAGAACTGACTAGGGTGCCTTTGAATCTGTGGCAACATTTATAATATGGTGTAGACAGATGGTCAAAGTGTTGCCGCATTTGCTTGGGACTACGCCCCAATGCAAATGAGAGAATGCCCCCTTGTGGCTGGAGCGCACCAACGACAGCCCAGCATTGAAAACCATGAGAGATTTGGTCCATTCAAGCTCAAGATACAGAAAAACATACCAAAAAATGAAGGCAGTGCTTGTACATGGCCTATTCACTACTGCATCAGTGCCCTGAGAGTTTCAACATCCACCGGTAGTGCTGATTTCCTGGGGGAGGGAAAAGCAGCTGGCTCCACTACACAGTGTTCAAGGAAGTGTGCTGGGTGAGTTGACGAGCTAACCCATGTCAGTTGTGCCCCATGAGGGTAGGAGCAACTACACTGAGTACACCACGAGGGCCAATTAAAAGCGTACAAAAAGCAAAGTAACAGATTGTAGCCTTGGAACACAGGAGTACCACAAAGTGATCAACTGGATTTTGAGGGCTGCCAAGAGCAGCTGCAGTCTCCCACATGCACCCCACGCACAGGGATAAATATCCTCACTAAGTGACATTATAGTTATGTGTTGGAATGAGACATTAGCTAATGTTAAAAAAAAAAACTTAGAAATACATTGTAAGAAATTGGGGTGTTGTTTGGGGTTGTGGGGGGTCAGCCCTTCTCAAGCAACAGCCACAATCCTTGTCAGGTTGAACCACAAAAGTCCTTAAATTAATTTGTACTTAATCCGCTGGTTGCTTGGCACAAAAGTAGTCAGGCTTAACTTAGAGGCAATGTGTAAAGTATTTAAGCAGCACTCAAAAGGTAATAAAAAGAAAACACAACACAAGGGAAAGCCCACACTTATTTAGAAAAGTAGAGTACATTTTAATACATTATTTGACATAAAGATGACAAAAATCCAATCAGTAGAACTGGAGATATGCAATTAAGATTTAAGGTAAGTATAGGGCCTACAAGCACAAAGCGCCACTATTGGTTATCTGGTCATGCGAGAATGGGTGAAAGTCACAAGTTCAGGCTAACCGCGAAAGAGCATGGGTCGTACACAGGGACCATGTTAGTCCAGCTGAAAAAGTTACCTTCTAAAGTCACGCGTGAAGAGTTCCTTTTGTGGTGGAGAAGACCGTGAGGAGAGTATTGTGGATGGTCATCGCTGTAACGCGAATAGCAGGCCAGGCATCGTGGACGGTCATTGCTGTAATGCTAAGATCCTGTGGGGCTTCACAGATGGTCATTGCTGGAGCTTCTAGTTGGCAGTCACCACGAGCTGCCAATGCTGTAGCGCAAAGTTCAGATCTTCCGTACCTGGTCGTCGCAGGCGGTCACAGTAGCGCAAAGAGTTAGGTTCACAGGAGCTTTGCATTGGCGGTCAGCACAAGCAGCAAGATCCTGGTGCAAACTGGCCTGTTCATGGTCACGAAGAGCCCAAAACTTCAGAATTTCTCCTTTTTTTCAAGGAGGAGATCAAATGATGCCACACCAAGGGTCCAGGATCTGGGCGGCACTTCTTGGAGATCAGGAACTCACTTCAGCACAGGTCAGCAGGGCTCAGGCCGGTCCAGGCAGTTCCAGTGCAGCAGGTCGACTGGGCAGTTGCAGAGAGGTCTCTGGAGCTGTAGTGTCCCTGTAGCTCAGTTCAAGGAGGCTAGTCAGCTGACCCTTGGAGTCACTTCATCCTGGGAGGAAGGATGCAGATCCAGTCTTCCTTCTTAGACAGCAGGGCAGGCCTCAAGCAGCAGGGTAGTCCTCTGGCAGCAGGGCAGTCCGTCAGCAGTATCCCCAGGTCCAGGAGTATACTGAAGAGTGGGTCCATAGGTCTACTTTTCATACTTTGTGCTCACAACCAGGACAAACAAAACCTATGGTCTATTTAGGGCCTACCATAGGGGTGGCTTATATTTATTAAAAAGGAAGGTTTAGGCTTGGCAAAAGGTTTATTATGCCAGGTCAAAATGGCAGTTTAAACCTGCACACACAGGCTGCATTGGCAGGCCTAAGGCATGTTTTATAGGGCTACTTAAGTATGCGGCACAATAAGTGCTGCAGGCCCTCTAGTAGCATTTAATTGACAGGCGCCCAAGTACCTGTAGTACCACTTTACTAGAGACTCACAAGTAAATTAAATAGGCCAATTAGGTGTAGTCCAATTTTACCATATTTAAAGGAGATAGCACAAGCAATTTAGCACTGTTTAGAAGTGGTAAGGCACGTAGAGTCCTAAAGCCAAAAAAAGGGTTCAGAAAACAGGAGGGGTGAAGGCAAAATGTTTGGGGGTGACCCTACAGAGATGGCCATGTGCAACACACGTCAATTATAACCTACTGAGCTGACCATATCTGTGCCCCTATCGTGCATTGCTTATGACCTCACATTTTACATCACTCATGACTTGTTGCATAATTGCATTATTGATGACATCACTCATGACATCCAAGTCATAGCCTCCGCCTATATGTAATTACAAGAAATTTCAGGAAAATTACATGTACATATACAAAACGCAAATCCCTCATTAAGTTCTATATATTAGTGCAAAATGCATCCTCACATCAATTTTTAAAGAGAGGCTGGATTTCACATGAAAAACATAAATGCTGAACACAACAGTTGCTTGAATTCTGGTTGTTCACGCTGTACCTGAGCTCCCACACAATAATTTTGCCTCAAACAGCGGCATGATTATATGATGCAGCATAATTGCTAAATTTTGCGAATTTTCCTGAAATTACGTAAATTACGCTGGCATAATTAAAATTTTGCCCGGGCATAGTAAAAACAATGATGTACTATGCACAATACCATTTCAAGATAACCGCTTAGTAAACATCATATTGGGCAGTCATCTTTGACTGCTAAAGTGCATAGTGCATCATTGTAGTACTAAGCCAACATAATGTTTCTAAACATGATGGCCATCTTGGAATGGTAAAACAATTATACACTACAGGCAATACTATTCCAGGATGGCCGTCTAGTTCAGAAATAGAAGCAGTACAGGAAGCAGCACACTGCAGATTAAATGATGGGCAAGTTAGTAGCCCATTAGGAATGTCTGGGGAGCTGTAGGTTGATAAAAAAGAAGGAAAGAATTGAAAGGGGACTGTAACATATATACAAAATTACAGTTGCCAAAACAATATGGAACCCCTGTGAAAAAAGCCTAACCTGAATTATCATGTTGCAGATCTTCAACTAACATCATTTAACAGAAGGGGTAACCAACCAACCAACCCTTTCCTACTATGGTATGCTGGTAATCTCTGACATTCCAAGAATCAAAAATTGCTTTTCACAGTAAATTTGTGACTTAAGGCCCAATAGAACAGTTATCTGAGCTTGGGCGTCACTGCTTGCACTATTCATAGGCTGTGGTTTTGCAGTGCTAAAGGGATAAAGCTCTGGCTTTTTGTCAGTGTCTCGCAATTACTAAAAATCCCATTTTTTAAGCGGCGTTTTCCCCCCTCCTCCCTTTACTTGAGTGGACCTCTTCCCTCACTGAGGTAGGGAGAGCATTCCACGGGTAGCTTTCCATTCATGTATTTTTATGAGCGTGCATTGGAATTTGCTTAGAAACAGATGTAGCCCTTTCTATTAAGAAAGTTGGAAAGATATAAAATTTACTCTCCAAGAGAAGCTGTTCTGGTGTGCGTTTTGAAAAATAAACTCATGAACAGGACTTCTAGGGACGGGAGATTTAGAGGAAATACCTGCGCCAGCTAAAATGGAAAGTTTAAGGCCTTGCACCCTTAACGGAAAACCACTTTTGTGAATTGTGTCTGGTACAAATGCATGCTCCACCTATCGCTATATAATGAGAATACAAACGTTTTCAAATTCACTGAATTACAGAAGGTTTTAACTTGCCATGGCTTTTGACTGGCACACTCTGTTCACATAATTGTGCAAACATACCTTGTGGCAGTTTACTTTTCACATGAAACAAAGCACTCTATGCCTCGACTTAAAACTGCAGACCAGACGGGTGGGTATCACACAGGAATGCGGGCCACATTTATGTATGGTAATATCATAAAACGAACGTTTATGAAACCTTATGCAATTTAATGATTGCTTTCTGTTCCTGTAGAAATACAACGTCTATGGTAGCCTCGGAAAATAGTCCCAACTAGAACTTAGATGTCACTGAACAAAGTCCTGTTTCTCTCTAGTAATGTCCTCTTGATGTTCCTGAGACTGACAATAGAAATGCTCTCTATGAAACAAGAGTTGTGCCTTAACAGAAGGGTGACGTACGTTATTCAGGGAAATAACAAACATGAGGAACTTGTTCCTTCTCAAATTTGACAAAACTATACGATAAGTGTGGTCTTTGCACATTTGTTGTTAATTGTAAAAATCTGAGTAGCTGAGTGCCCTCTAACCATATGCAAAAAGACAAGCATTGCAAAGCCAACAAGTTTCGGCTCTAAAAAGCCAAGCTATAGGCTGTACGAATACTTTTGCAAATGCAATACGAACATGAGCGTAAAGGCTCATGTGCACGCAAGTCTCGCAATGTTAAAATGAATTTTCTATTTAAAAAAAAAAAACAATTCCAAGATTGCCACCAATGCGCCCATTTACGTCATGTTGCATGCGCACACAGTAGTCTAGATGCATGACGGACCTTATTTTATTTACTGTTCTAACATGGCAGGCGTCCATGTTGAAATGGTAACTTAAGATGTTTCTAAAGTGAAAACTAAGGGGCCGATTACGATCTCGGCCGGAAGCTCACCGAACGGGATTTGCCCGGGAAAAATACGAGCCGTGCGCGTTTTTACCGACCGACTCGTACAGCTATCCGAACGAGCTAGTACGATGCGAATGTACGCGTTGATTCCGACCGACTCGTTTCCGGGTCTGAACCGCTCTGACCGACCCGTACGTACACGACTCGCACCACGCAATGGAGACGTTACCCGACCGAGCAAGTACGATGCGCGCTTCGAACAGCCCGACCGACTCGTACCGTCCGGCTCCAAAGAGCTGTCGGAGCCGGACTTCGGGGGTCCGTGTCGGACCCCCTTCACCAGTAGCCTTGCGAGTCGCACACAGGGGGGACCCATGGGTCCCCCCTACACATGCATGTACGGTGCGGGTTGCACCGACGCGTACCCGCTGTAGGGGGCGCCCTTGTTCGCGACGTACCCATTCAGTCAATGGGAGCCCGTGTACGCGTCGAACAACCGGCTCCCATTGACTTCTATGGGAATCCAACCGAATCCAGTCCGGCAGCATGCGGCCGCATCGTACTCGTTCGGTCGGACTGCAGGAGTCCGGTTCGGTCAGAGAGATTTCCGTCCCGGATCGGAATCGGCCCCTAAGTATGCGTAAAGAGAAAACTAAGAAACAAGTGTCCTGGTAGTCCTTTAACCTGCTGATCTGTCAAAAGAAATACATAAAATAAAGTAACATGGGGAGTAGGAAGGGGAAAAGAACAAGCAGTGCGTAGGGAGCATCAGTGGCGTTGAAAGAGAGAATGTTGGGGGGGTGGAAATAACAGAGGGAGAGAGCAAGGAAATACAAGCACTCATATTGAGTGCTCAATATCAAATAAAACAAGCACTGGAAAAGCCAATAAGCCTCGTATTAAAAAACCCAAAAACATTGGAAAAGCCAATAGACCTGGCTGACTCAGCCTTCTATCCTTCGTTAGGGTAGAAATTTGAAAGCCATTGAATATGTTACAAGTAAGGCCTTTAATTTACAGTGCTTAGAAATGGCAGAAACAGGGTATGAAGTAGAGGGATATTGAATGAGGAAAACAGCAACTGAGACGGAAGAAATAATAGAAAGAGAAAAAACAACAAAATGAAGAGAGAGACAGTGAGTTAGAGAATAGACTGTGATGGAGCAAGGTAAATGAAATACATTTGTAACACCCCATAATAGGGATAATAATTTAACGATATTAATTGTTTGATGAACCAACCAACAATTTGCACCCTTAGTAAACATTTACACAAGTGGTAATTGCTATTTATGTACAAATTTTTACTTATTTACAATTGTAAAGTGAAATAATATTAATATAATGATTTGCGTACTAATTAGAGCAAAATCGCATGATTTGTGCTATGTAGTAAAATTGTATTGTGGCAAAAGAATGGGGATGGTAAGTAAACATGGCTTTAAATGTCGCTTCTGCTAGGTAACACCTAACTTGGGTACTTAGAATGACGGGTGGAAAACAGAAAGGCTTATTTTCTTTATTTTAATTATGATTGTGTTTCTTCTTATGATAGTTCGTTCGGGCCTGCTAGGCCGTGCTGTGAAAATGGCTGCCGAGGTAGATGAGGTTAATGCGCAGACGCAAAGATGGCCTCTAAGCGGAAGAAAGCCGCAGAACTAAACCACGTGGTTATCATTCGAGCCCAGAGTGAGAAGAGTCAAGGTCAGGCTGACCTGACATGAGGAGAATGCCAAGAAAGACTCAGCATGCATCCGTGAGAACAGGGGATGAGCCCCAACGAATTAATACTCGACTGCTTAAATATGAGCAACAAAAGTGAAACATTTACTGAACTGTCAATTGGACTGCTATTACCCAAAGGTCGTGTGAAAGTATGATCCATAAACATTTTTAGAACCGGTTTGAACAAGGAGGGCAATGAGGTGATTCTTGCCACCCCTCCAATGGACCAATTAGCGTGATTCTCGCCCCCAAAGATTGCAACTTTTTGTTTAGTAAGTAGAGGACCTACTCTTAAGTAGGAGGAGCGCGATTCTTACATAGTTTTGAGCACTGAACGTTGATGCTGAAGAGGCTGCTGCTATCTTCTATAGGCCATTTTTCTTTATAGAAATATTCATTTTGGACTTTAAACTTGACTGGGAAAAGGAACGAGACCGATGCGGGAAACCTGTATGGGTGGTCCGTCGAGGAGGTCTTAAGCGGGACAGACAGTCAGTTTTGGGAGTTCCATGCCGTGATCGACATTCTATCTGCTTTGGTGAACTTTTCATTCTCCATCTGAGAGGGGTATGCATAAAATTATTTTCTAAAATGTATTTCTTATATGCTATTGAAAAGTATTAAATGACTAATAAACTTGAATCTCACTCATGCATTTAAGAAAATAGATAAAACTTTATTCTAATTAAAGCAAAGAGTCTGTGGTTCTTTAGCTCAATATTAAGTGTAATGATTAATAGGTTTTAAATGTGATTGAGCTGGTCTTAATCACCATCAACTTATTCTACTAGTTGGTTCATTGACCAAAGAGCGGAATACCTTGATGTTTAGAACTGACAGGATTAAACTGATTATGTATGATGTTTAAGGTAATATCCTGTCAATTTAATAAGGTATTCTGTTCCTCCAGCAATTTAATCCTTCTCCTTGGTGAAAGTGGATGTGACCCAGGGAACATCTGAGAGAGTGTATGATTATGCGGTGTTATGGGCCCCACCGTCATATGGTATAGTTGTTAGAAATGATCTTTACCTGGATGTTATGTCCAAAGGAGAAGAATTTATATTAGCCGCGCTGGATCAGATTTCTTGGTAGCAGAGTTATGGTTACTATAGATTAGTTTGGTGATTATTGGTTATTGATTATTGATTATTTCATGTCTAACACTTCATGTCGAATTGTATTATGTTATATGTAAGTCGGAAATTTTGAAGCTTCCGGGAAGTAGGAAGTGGACACGTGTGGCAAGAGAAGTCACATGGAATAGTGCATTGTCTGAATTTCAAATTGGTGATAACACAGGTTGTGTTATGATGGGGACATTTCATGTATAAAACGTGTATGAGTGAAATAGCAACCGGTTTTCTTGTGAAACTCTGGCCTTAATTCTCAGGAGCAGTGTAGTCTCCACATGTGTTTTATCCCCAGAGAAACGGGTTTACCCCTTGCTTGAAAGAAGGGTAAGGTAGAGGGAAGTGCTACACTTATCGAACGAAACAGTATTCTTGCAAGATAGAATAAGCTATCTCTTTTGTTTAGCGAAAACAGACAATGGAAATGTGTTTTATGTCGTAACAAATAAAATTCAGTCAAGAAAAAGTTGCCGATAATTTTTGTAAAGGAGGGGTCAGGAGTAGATCTGACGTTGACAAAAGACCGCGCTGGGATTGGCCAGTGCCTGGAAACACGAAGAGCTTTCTGATTGGTAAGTTGATGTGAAGACGCGCTGGTATTGGTCAGTTGTGAGTGACGTAGAAACTCTCGGATTGGTGCGTTGGTGTGAGACGCGCTGGGATAGGTCCGAATAGCACATAGTGAACAGAGCAGAGTTGTGAGTTTGCCGAAGAGAAAGAATTCTGAAATATGGCTTATTATGAGTATTGTAGAGAGAAACCGTCATGGATGGCGAAAATTAGGAACTTTTTCAAGAAGGACAAAAAGGTAGTGACTAGAGAAGGACAGGTAATTCCTCCGCTGAAAACGCCAGCTTCTCATATGATGCTGAAATATGGTTATCATACTTGCATTTGGTTAGAGAATTGGACAAAATATACTCAGAATGATGAAGTATTGACTTTTCCAGAAAATGGTTCCTTTAGCACAGCTGTACTTCGGAATTTGAGAGAGAAAATGATGAAACTTGAGCCAAGACCTAGACCGACACAGTTTGAAGCGCTAGGTGAATGGGAAGACGAGATGAATGAAAGAGAAAGACACAGAGGTGCAAAGAATTATAGTTTAGTGCATGGAAGAGTATGGGGAGTGAATCATGAAGACAGAATGAGACGTTGGAGATATGCAAATATGACAGATGGTTTGTTTCCAGCTATAACAGTTGAAGAGGTTGCAGGAAGGAAGTGTACAGAGAAAAAGAAACATACAGCTACAGAAAGGTATGGGTATGGAGGTAGCGAAACTGAGGATGAATTGCTGGAAGATATTTTAAACAGAAAACCCCCTCCATATCAACAGAATTCTGCGGCGGTGACACCCAATGCACCGCCAATGGAAACTGGGAGGAATAAAAGTCCAGAACGAAGATACGATATAAACAGGTCAAATGAACAGTTAGAAACTCCACAAAGTGAGAAGTCTGACAGTGGCAATGCAGCTGAGTTAGCAAAAACCACAAGAGAATTGACTGAGAAAATAAGAGAGTTAACAATGAACATGGAAGCTGTGACTGTGCCAGTGACAATAGGACCTGTAATACCATTTTTTGAAAACCAGAGAATAGATGAGCATTCCTTAACCATCCCAATGAACTCGAATATGCAAAGAATGAGAGAAGGGATAATTACAGAAACTAAAGATACCAGAGATTTGGTCAGCTCATATAGACCGAGTCCGCCTACTAATCTGACAGTAAATGAGAGTGAGATAAAAAGGATTCCTATGGGAGCCGAGTCCACATCTGAAACGCCAGAAAGGAATAAAAATTGGATAGAAATAAATAGTACACCTGTAGGTCCAACTCCAGAAGAATTAAATGAATGGATGAGAAATTTGCAAAAGAAAGATACAGAACCGCAACCATTGGATGTAATCAGGCTAAAGATAGACATGGAAGAGTTGATTTTAGGGACTATTGGTACAGAAAAATTGAAAACATATCAGGACGAAGAGATCATGTTCTTATGCAAGAGTATTACTTGGAGAGCTAGAAATTTACATGAAAAATTGGAAGAGACAGCGAATGAACTAGGAGTAGAATTTGTAAAAGTCAGGAGTTTGCAGAAACCATATAGGGTAGATTTTTGTGAGAAAGATATAGAAAATTTGAACACATCAGGTCGATTAACCCAGATAAAAGAACTGATCGTTTTGTTGAGAAAATGGGGAGATGTGGACAGATGGAGGAGCAGGTGGACCAAAAGAAAAGAGGGAACAACCGACAAAGCGTCTTTGGCTTTTACGGTGAAAGACAGGGAATCAATTGTACGAGAGTATCCAATGAGAGAAACTCCAGGAGGTAGTTATGTACATGTTCCATGGTCCAGACAAGATATACTGTAATTTACAAATCATTTTCCGAAATTAAGAGAAAAGCCTGTGGAATGGTACAGACAAGTGGAAAGGTTTGTCAAGGTTTCAAAAGTGTTGTGGGTAGACTTGGATGGATTATTTGACATTGTAGTACCAGCCGATTTATGGACAGAATGTAAGATTACCATTGATTGGCCAACAGTAGAATACCCAAGAGATGCAAAAACTGGAGCACCAGGTCCAGAAGTAATGAGGAAGTATGAACAGGTTATTACATTTTTCAAAAACAAAATTCCACCCAAAGAAACTGATTGGGTAAAAATTGACAGAACTACACAGGAGAGTAAGGAGTCTGTACACACCTACTATGAAAGGCTACTTTTGGTTTTCAAACAGTATAGCGGTTATGAGACTTTGAGTGAAAAGGACATGAGTCATTTTGTATATAGGTTTGTTTATCGACTGAAACCAGAAATAAGTGAAATGATTAAGCAGCATATGTTGTGTTGGCAAAACAGCACTGTGGACGAAGTGTTGAGGTATGCAAAATATTGTAGTGATGACATTGAGTGTAGACAGCGTAAATTAAAAGAAGAGGCGATGTGGGCACAAGTAAAAGTTGCAGAAAAACAAGAAGCTCAAATGAATAATCAGACTGGTGAGACAGGACAGACTAAATCCAAACCGAATATAGGTAAAGGTAAAGGTCAAATGAGTATAGAAGAGGCCAAAAAGAAATGGCCTTGACATAACTGCGGAAAATTAGGGCATTGGAGAAACGCGTGTAAATTTCCTCCAAAAGCTAATACGGAAAATCAATCATTAAATCCACAAGTGCAGAGTGAGGTGAGTTACCAACAGCTGCAGCAACCGCAGGTAGTTACTCAACAGAGTCAGGTGCCACAACCACCTCTTCCCAAGAGTGTAAACCCCCAGAGATTCAGTGCAGAGACAGGATTCTACGGAGGAGAGCAGGTAACAAAATTGCTGCGCGCAGCCGCAATATCGCAGTACTGGTTGTGACAGGATGGGAATGAATCGGATGAAAGTTTATGACGGTGCCTAGGAGAGGAGGAAGAGTGCGTACTTGGCGCAACTCTAGAGGTAGACCAGACAGGTCCATTTGTGGATGGAGAAGTGAATGGTGCAAATGTTACATTCCTTGTGGACACTGGAGCTACCCGTTCTACTGTCAGGTCAGTAGAAATTCCAAACCTTCCTCTCTCAGGTGAATATATCCAAGTCGTAGGTGTTTCGAATCAACAGATTAAGGCGCCTCTTACCAGACCAGTAGAGGTGAAAGTTGGACCATTCAGAGAAATGCACCGATTTGTGGTGTGTGATTACAGTCCTGTAAACTTGCTAGCACGCGATCTGCTTTGTAAAATGAATTGCACCATTTATTGTACCCCGGATGGGATTGCATTTCAGACACCAGATGAAGATGTACTATATAAAATGACAATTGCAGAACTAGAGCCAGGAGTAAATGACATGTTTCCTGTGTTTGATGTAGAGAAAATCCCAATTGAGTTAAAAGAAACAGTCAGATCTGATGTATGGGATTTTACAGGCGAAGACATTGGGTTAATGAAAGGAGTAGACCCTGTAAAAATTACTGTAAGAGAAGGAACAAATTACCCAAATACTCCACAGTACAAATTGACGCCAGAAATTATTGAAGGAATAACACCCGTAATCAATAAAATGATTAAACAGGGAATTTTGAAAGAAATAATGAGCAGTCCATGTAATTCACCTATAATGGGACTGAAAAAGCCAAATGGTACATATAGGATAGTACAAGATTTACGAAAGATCAATAAAATTGTTATTCCTTGTTGTCCAATTGTGCCAAACCCCACTGTAATACTGTATCAGATTCCACATGATGCAGAATGGTACACAGTCATTGATTTGTGCCATGCATTTTTCTCTATTCCATTACATCCAGATAGCCAGCCATTATTTGCGTTCCGGTTCGGAGAGCGTATTTTGGCATGGTGCCGAATTCCTCAGGGGTACACAGAAAGCCCCTCAATCTTTAATCAGATCCTAAAGAAATCTTTAGAAGATTTAAAAATGCCAGAAAAGTCTGTGATGGTTCAGTACATTAATGAGCTACTGGTGGCATTAAAAACCAAAGAAGCATGTGTTACTGACACAATTGCTTTACTGAACCACTTAGCCGAAGGAGGACACAAAGTGTCTCCGTCTAAATTACAATTGTGTCAGCAGGAAGTTCAATACCTAGGTCACAAGATTGAGAAAGGGATGCGGAAAGTGACCACAGAGAGAATAAAGATTATCCGAGGAATGAGAGCTCCAATGACACAGAGAGAGGTGAGAATGTTCCTTGGAATGGTTGGGTATTGTCGACAGTGGATAAGTGGATTTTCATTGATTGCAAAACCTTTACAGCGATTGACAAAAAAGGATGTTAAAGATCCGTTTGAATTAAATGATGAAGAAATGAAAGCCTTCAAAGAACTAAAAACAAGGTTGTGTGAAGCACCAGCACTGGGAATGCCTGATTATGAAAAAGAATTTGAGCTGTATTGTAGTGAGAGGGATGGATGTGCACTTTCAGTTTTAGTGCAAAGACATGGAAAAATGAAAAGACCTATTGCATATTTTTCAGCTGTTTTAGACCCAGTGGCAAAAGCGTTGCCTGGCTGCCTGAAAGCAGTAGCTGCTACTTGTGTAAGTCTGGAACAGAGTGAAGGCATAGTGATGGGATATCCATTGAGAGTATATGTTCCACATTCTGTTGAAATTCTTTTGACAAGAACCAAAACTCAATTCATGGCACATAGTCGGCTGACTAGGTATGAGAAGGTGATTTTGAGTGCAGACAATGTAACCATTGACAGATGCACAAGTGTGAATCCTTCGACATCATTGCCAGATGAAGGGAGTGTAGAAGACAAAGATAAAGTTGATCATAAATGCCTGGACGTGCTTGAATTCTGTACGAAACCTAGGCCGGATATAAAAGATGAGCCCTTAAAAGAATCAGATTATGTGATGTTTGTGGATGGTTCATGTCTGAGGACGAGTGAAGGAGTTTTGAGTGCGGCGTATGCTGTGTGTACAGTAGCTGCAATAATGGAAGCATCTTGTTTGAGAGGGATACGTTCAGCCCAAGTGGCTGAGCTGAATGCTCTGATTCAGGCGTGCAAACTGGGAAAGAATGTCCGAATTACGGTGATCACGGATAGCCAGTATGGCTTCGGAGTGGTCCACGATTTCGGACAGATCTGGTCTCAGAGAGGTTTCTTGACGTCTGCAGGAACTCCAATTAGAAATGGTGAGTTTGTGAAGAAATTGCTTGAGGCAATACAGCTGCCTAAACAGATCACAGTGGTAAAGTGTGCTGCACACAAAAATGAGGCGGATTACATTACCGTGGGTAACAAGTATGCTGACGAAATAGCTCAATATTGTGCTAGAAATATGGTTTCGTTAAACAGAAGAAGAGAAAGAGAGCATGTTTCATGTCCCTTGCTGTTTACTAACATTGTTGAAACATGGGATGAAGTAAGACAATTACAGGAAGAAGCAAACGATGAGGAGAAAGATGGTTGGATAAAAGCAGGATGCAGAAAAAGTGAGGAAGATGACGTTTGGGTTTATAGAGATGAAAGACCAGTTATGCCTGATAGCATGATTTCTAACATGGCACGGATGTACCATGGACAAGCTCATATTGGAAGGGACGCCATGATCCGACTTTTCAGACAAACCTGGTATAATCCAAAATTCAGAGCGATAGCTGAGAGTCGTTGTCAAAGATGTCTCATCTGCCAACAGATAAATCCAGGAAGAAAAACAGTAGTGAGTCTAGGAACAATAGGGCGGGAAGGAGGTCCTTTTACCAGAATGCAACTAGACTTTATTGAAATGCCCCCAAGCAATAGACTGAAGTATGTTCTTGTGGTCGTTTGTTTGTTTTCTCGTTGGGTGGAAGCCTATCCGACAAGAAGGAATGATGGAGTTACTGTAGCTAAACTCCTGCTGAGAGAATTCATTCCAAGATACGGTTTTCCAGTAACGATTGAAACAGATAGAGGAACACATTTTCAAAATGAACTAATTCAACTGATATGTGAAGCTCTTGACATTCAACAGAAATTACACTGTGCTTACAGACCAGAGGCTTCTGGAGTAGTAGAGCAAGTGAATGGAACAATAAAGAATAGGTTACGGAAAATGTGTCAAGCCACAGGACTCAAATGGCCTGATGCCCTACCATTGGTGCTGATGACTATCAGAAGCATACCTGACAGAAAAACAGGTCTGAGTCCCCACGAAATAATCATGGGACGAGCAATGAGACAAGCACAAGTACCTGTCAACAAACTGCTGACTATAACTGATGATCTCGTATTGGATTATTGCAAAGGATTGGCTGATGTGGTACATTCTGTGTTTCATCAAGTTGGACCGGATGCGACCACTCTTGAAAGAAAACCAGCTCATGATTTGAGTCCAGGAGACTGGGTCCGCATAAAAGTCCACAGAAGAAGAAACTGTTTGGTTCCTCGCTGGGATAAGCCACGTCAAGTGATCCTGGTGACAACAACTGCTGTCAAGTGTGCTGGAGTGAAAAACTGGGTGCATGCCAGCCATACTATCAGAGTTCCAGATCCTGAAGCTCGACATGTAAGTCGACATTTGGAGATATCTGATACCAGTTCAGCATCTGATGCAGAAGTTGAAACAAGCAGGGTTCCAGATCCTGAAGCTCGACCTGTAAGTCGACATCTGGAAATATCAGATACTAGTTCAGCATCTGAAATAGACCAGTCAGATTGTGATGAAAAGCAAAAGAATAAATGGAAAACTGACATTATAAGCGAAGAAATTGAACCAAGAGACAGTGACGAAGATCAGCCAAGCACAAGTTATGATAAAATTCCTTCAAAGATTGTCGAATTAGTTGAGGGAGGGTTAGATTCAGATAGAGAGATAGAAGAAGAATCAGAAGAACCCCGAGGAGCAATAGGGACAGACCAACAAATAGAAGAACAACAGGGAAATTTAGAAACAGACAGAGAGACCAACGAGAATCCGGAAGAAACTCGAGGAGGGATAGAAACAAGTGTCCCAACAGAAAAGATACAAGAAAGTTCAGATTTAGACAATGAAGGAGAAATCATAAAGTTCAAAATAAGAGGAAGTGAAATAAGGTCTGAAACAGAATCAGAAGAAAGTGAAGAAGAGAGAAAACAGAGGCTAGGACCAAGAAAGAGGACTTGGAGAGCAGAAAGAGAGGAAAAGGAAAGTGAACCAAAAAGGCCAAGAAAAGGAGACAATTGGCCCCACGAAGTCAAAAGACTGAGATACAAAATAATAAACTTAAATAGAAATAATGCAGAACAGGTAAATGAGATAACAAGTCAAAAGGAACAAGGAAAACAAAGTGGAAAACAATTGCAGAAAACGAAGAGAGCGAAGAAACCTAACCTGAAATATAAGTCACCTGAGTGGCTATACATCGCATTGACTGACATCAAAGAAGAAGATAACACTCACGAAAGCCCAGAAGAAAGGTGCAAACCAATGGGTGAGAGTGAAGTGCAACAAGTGTGAAAAGGTAAAGAGAAAATCCCGGACTGGACATCAAAACCTGAACGAGACAAGGAAGAGTTCTGAAAAGAACTGAAGAAAGTACCAAACGAGACAAAAAGAAAGGGTAGAGTGGCTGATACGTCATTCTGAGGTGTGGCGACACATTTTCTGTACATATAAATAGTTAGGTAATAGGACAGAATGGTAGACACAGAGAACAGGGAATCTAGATGTGAGTTTTTACGTAGATGGTGTAGAATGTGTTTCTTTTGTACAGGTTTATTAATGTTTATCTGGCTTATTTTGGCAATCACAATTCCAATTAGATTAGCTGTAGAGGAAACATCCATATTAGGGAATAACACGAAGAAGGACAAAGAAGCCAACACACAGAACACAGCAACATTAATAGATAGTACTGAGTTACATAAGGATAGATCCATAACTGATTTTTCTAAGAACGTTTTCACAAAATTGTTATATGAATATGTAGAAACAATGGATGTGAGGGATTGTTATGTTTGTATGCAATTACCTGCGTCTGTCACAGAAGGTGTGACCTATCATCACCTTCCTTTGACGTATGGGATAACATGTAGCGTTTTAGCTTGTCTATTTTATAAAACAGGTAGATTAGAATATTATTATACTGACATAAATAAAGTTTTTGCGAAG
The DNA here is from genome assembly GCA_963921515.1 of Calotriton arnoldi. Lineage (NCBI taxonomy): Eukaryota > Metazoa > Chordata > Amphibia > Caudata > Salamandridae > Calotriton > Calotriton arnoldi. The sequence continues at coordinate 1,562,931 of CAWUFW010001578.1, read as the reverse complement.
GTTCCTATAATCCCTGAATTGAATAAGGTGAAAGAAGCAAGAATGTTTGGTGAATTTTTCCTAGAAAATAAAGATTTAACATTAGAATATGTGGTTAAGCACAATCTTACCTGTGAGTTAAAGAAAGAAGAAAAGGTATTTTTAGAGATGGTAGAAAACAGAAGAGTTAAGTTTCAAAGAAAAGTAATAGAAGAAGAGACAAAAACACCCCTTTGGGCATTTGAAGAAGAAAATCATGATAAGAGAGAGACAAATGCAGCTATGACTTTAGATTGGCCCCAACAGGGAAAGTTGTGCATTAGTAGAAATAGGACTAGGTATGATAACTATTTCGTGGGTTCCAGTGAATGCCGAGACACTTACAAAATTTTAGGAGGATGGGGATTCAAAGGAGTTAAAGATCCAATATTTCCAGGGATCTATTATATTTGCGGAAATAGAGCTTATTACAGGTTGCCGGATCATTGGTATGGGTCGTGCTATTTAGGCCTGGTCTTTCCAAAGATTTTTCATGTGGAGAGAGGAGAGAAAGGAACACACGAAATGGGTGAAACATTAACCCGTAAGAAAAGGGAAAATTTTTCAGAAATAGTTGGTGACATTTTTGGAGCCTTGATACCAGCAGTGGGTATATCTTTGAATGCATTTAAAATTCGGAAACTGTCCACAGTAGTAGATCGTTTATCAACGAATACTGCTGGAGGGTTCTTGATGGTAAATACCGAGATGGTTGCCATGAGAGCTATGGTGATGCAAAATCGACTTGCCCTTGACATTCTTTTGGCAAAAGAGGTGGAGTCTGTGGAATGCTAAAAGTCCAACATTGTTGCACTTACATTCCAGATAAAAGTGAAAATATACAGAAGTATATAAAGAATATTACTAATTTGCACAAAGAGCTTGCTCCACTGGAGGTTGAAGGTGCCTGGGAGAAACTTGGTAAGAGTTTTTCCACAATACAGAAATGTTTCACTGAAATAGGTGGTTCTATTATAGGGAAAGTTCTAATATCAGCAACAGTAGTAATATTAGTAGTGTTATTAGTGAAATTAGTTTATGTATGTATTAAAAGGAGAAAAAGACAAAATAAGATAAAAAGAGAAAATAAGATAAATAAAGAAAGAGAACGAGAAATGGGAGAAATAGAACTAGAAGAACTAAAAGAAAACATGTATGAAAGAACAAAAAGACAAGATGAAAGGGACACTGACGTATGAACTAACAAAAGCAAGTGGACAAGAAACATTCTAACTGAAAATTGTGTAACATGGGTTTTTGTGGTGATATTAAAATCACCAAAAGGGGGATTGATGGAGCAAGGTAAATGAAATAAATTTGTAACACCCCATAATAGGGATAATAATTTAACGATATTAATTGTTTGATGAACTAACCAACAATTTGCACCCTTAGTAAACATTTACACAAGTGGTAATTGCTATTTATGTACAAATTTTAACGTATTTACAATTGTAAAGTGAAATAATATTAATATAATGATTTGCATACTAATTAGAGCAAAATCGCATGATTTGTGCTATGTAGTAAAATTGTATTGTGGCAAAAGAATGCGGATGGTAAGTAAACATGGCTTTAAATGTCGCTTCTGCTAGGTAACACCTAACTTGGGTACTTAAATGACGGGTGGAAAACAGAAAGGCTTATTTTCTTTATTTTAATTATGATTGTGTTTGTTCTTATGATAGTTCGTTCGGGCCTGCTAGGCAGGCCTGTGAAAATGGCTGCAGAGGTAGATGAGGTTAATGCGCAGACGCAAAGATGGCCTCTAAGCGGAAGAAAGCCGCAGAACTAAACCACGTGGTTATCATTCGAGCCCAGAGTGAGAAGAGTCAAGGTCAGGCTGACCTGACACGAGGAGAATGCCAAGAAAGACTCAGCATGCATCCGTGAGAACAGGGGATGAGCCCCAACGAATTAACAATCGACTGCTTAAATATGAGCAACAAAAGTGAAACATTTACTGAACTGTCAATTGGACTGCTATTACCCAAAGGTCATGTGAAAGTATGATCCATAAACATTTTTAGAACCGGTTTGAACAAGGAGGGCAATGAGGTGATTCTTGCCACCCCTCCAATGGACCAATTAGCGTGATTCTCGCCCCCAAAGATTGCAACTTTTTGTTTAGTAAGCTAGTAGTAGGGTATAAGAGGACCTACTCTTAAGTAGGAGGAGCGCGATTCTCACATAGTTTTGAGCACTGAACGTTGATGTTGGAGAGGCTGCTGCTATCTTCTATAGGCCATTTTTCTTTATAGAAATATTCATTTTGGACTTTAAACTTGACTGGGAAAAGGAGCGAGACCGATGCGGGAAACCTGTATGGGTGGTCCATCGAGGAGGTCTTTAGCGGGACAGACAGTCAGTTTTGGGAGTTCCATGCCGTGATCGACATTCTATCTGCTTTGGTGAACTTTTTATTCTCCATCTGAGAGGGGTATGCATAAAATTATTTTCTAAAATGTATTTCTTATATGCTATTGAAAAGTATTAAATGACTAATAAACTTGAATCTCACTCATGCATTTAAGAAAATAGATAAAACTTTATTCTAATTAAAGCAACCAGTCTGTGGTTCTTTAGCTCAATATTAAGTGTAATGATTAATAGGTTTTAAATGTGATTGAGCTGGTCTTAATCACCATCAACTTATTCTACTAGTTGGTCCATTGACCAAAGAGCGGAATACCTTGATGTTTAGAACTGACAGGATTAAACTGATTATGTATGATGTTTAAGGTAATATCCTGTTAACTTTAACAAGGTATTCTGTTCCTCCAGCAATTTAATCCTTCTCCTTGGTGAAAGTGGATGTGACCCAGGGAACATCTGAGAGAGTGTATGATTATGCGGTGTTATGGGCCCCACCGTCATATGGTATAGTTGTTAGTGAATGATCTTTACCTGGATGTTATGTCCAAAGGAGAAGAATTTATATTAGCCGCGCTGGATCAACTGCAATGAAGAAAAAGAAAAGAAAAAGACACCAAGAAGGTAGAAAGAAAGATGTAAAAACGAAAGGATATGAAGATGTAAAATGGAAAATAAAGAGCAATAAGTGGTACAAAATGAAAGAAACAGAATAAATTAAAGAGAAGCAGAGAAGAGAAACAAAGCGGTTGAGAAGAACAAGAGCAGACACAGGTAATGAAACAGAACAAGGCAAGGCGAGCAAAGTGAAGACAGAAAACTATACCTGGATAACGTTTGAGGACGATTTTACATAAGGGCTTCGAGGAAGCTGTTTGGCTATTGAGTGGGAAATTATTGGTTTTAAACCACAACTCTACTGAATACCTTCATTGATACTGTGAGCATCTCTCCCAATTGTATTCGTGAACTTCACCTTGTACAGTGCTCCACTGCTTCTATTTATATTCCTATAGTATAAATACTTAAACATAGATATATACATACATATTGCCAGAGCAGCATGGAACAGAAATATGACATAAGGAAACAGAGGCTTATGGATAGATTCTCCCGTGACAAATGTTTGGAATTCTTTGGAGGTAATAGTGCATTTTAAATCCCATTGACAAGACTTGGATTTGATTCAGCAACCACTTTGTGTGTGTGGAGGAGTGGGCTTTAGGGGTCCCCCCACCCCGAAATATGAACCCTCTGGGAACTATGTGCAAATCAGAATAGACAAGTAGCATTGATAAAATCTGCATAAATTTAAATGCTATTTTTAAAGTAGGACTCGCTTAATTTCCCAGTAATGTAGATAATAAATACACATACGGGTCAGCTTCCGAGATTGGGACCCTGACTATAAACGCTTCTAGTAGCTAATGTTTTTTGTGTCAATTTTATTTAGTCCTAGCCCGTTTGAAATTATCAGACCCAGAACTGCTGTCTGCCCTTGGAATTTTTGTTTGTTTCTTTTTGTTTCTTTTGTAGTGTGTCATATATATACTCAAATGAAGCTCTTTGCAGCTGTGAATTAGTTTCTATCGAGGTAGAACAAAGAATGAAAATTGGAAGCCTAGGTGAAATTTAAATTACGCTGGTTTCATTTGCATAATTTTGGGAATTTTGATTGACACTTGGGGGCTCATTAGGATGACGGGCGGACCTGAGTCCGCCCGCCATCCTTGCGGTGTTTGGACCGCCCGCCGGACATGCGGCGGTCCCGCACCACGAATTCGGATGCGACCGCCACCATGGCGGTCGCATTCTGAAATTTAACATTGCGGCGGGTGCTGCTGACAGCAGCAACCGCCGCAATGTTAAAATCGCATGTCTAGCATTTCACTGCACCACATGGCAGGCACCACACAGTGCCTGCCACTTGGTGCAGTGAAATGTAGGGGAGTACCATGGGTACCCCCCAAGTGCACCCCACCTTCCCCCGACACAAGGGGGGCCCACAACGGGCCCCCGTACCCAATCCCCGCCAGCCTTTCCATGGCGGCCTTGCCACCATGGAAAGGCCTTTCTTTTCCCACATCCTAATATGGCGGACGGTGCCTGCTAGGCACCGCCACCATATTAGTGGCCCAGCTCCGCCCTCCATGCAATCGGTGCGATTGCCACCGGCGGAAAATCGGCGGACGGACTTTGCGTCCGCCGCGATACCCACCGCCATCCTAATATGGCGGTGGGTGAATCTCAATGTGATGGCGGAACGATCGCCACCGCCGGCCCAGCGGTGGCCATCGTTCCGCCATCGTAATGAGCCCCCAGGTACATGAAATTCTCCAAATTATACCATTGTGTCATGTTAATTAATTACTCCGCTATTCGTGGCGAAATTATAGCATGGGAGCACTGGGAACAAACAGAATGCGAGCAGCTTTGTTTGCAGCAATTATGATTATCAAACAATTATTTTAGTGTGAAATTCGTCCTTTTGTCAAAATTGATGCACTTAGGTATTTTGCCCTAAAATATACGTTAAATGAAGGATTTGCATTTCTTTCCTGAAATTTTGAATAAATCCACAAAACAAATAATGCAAATTTTTCACACCTCTACAATATGTCAGAGACTATGCTCTGATATCCTGAAAAAAAGAGAGGAGTGTCATGTTTTAAGATTATGGCCGTATAATAAGACCTGTAGAAAATGAAATTATTTTTTGGGGTGGGCAGTTGCTCATCTCAGGCAATAATAACACCAATTTGTCAAGATGAACCCAACAGTTACTAAATTAATCTGAGCTCGACCCCCCGTGGCAGCCATGGTAGAGAGCAGGCAGGTTTACTTAGGGCAAGGTGTAAAGTATTTATTCACTGCCAAAACAGTACTAAAATCAAAACATCAGCCAATAAAATTCCCAGACCAAATTTGAAAAATAGAGAACATTGTAAGAACACCACAGCACAAAAATCCAATAAGGGGATCCAGAGATATGAGTTTTTAAAGTTTTAAGTGAAATTAACACCAAAAAGCACTAAGCACTAATGGTAGTCTAAGGTAGCTGTAGAGCAGGACTTAGGTGCACTTTGAGGCCAACTGCGATAGATCTCGAAATCGGATACAGCAAGCGGGATGGCTCATCAAGAATTTTACCTTTGGACTGAGTCTGCAAAAAGGAGGATAAAGTCTTCCAGCGGGGCAAGGCAGCAGGCTGTGTCCAGCAAAGTCGAATGGGAAGTCTGAAAGCCATTGGACAAAGTACCGCTAAAGCCATTGGGTTAGGTGGGAAACACTCAGAGCGGGAGAAATTTTAATATTCTGCCCACGGAGGCCCATTAGTTGCCTGGATTCTTTCCAAGCCTCAGGCCAATGAAGATTTTCTTATTGGGTCTCTGAAATGGAGGTTCTTTTCTTCCAGCATTCAAAACAGGAGGGTATATCCAATGAAGGCTACACAAGTTTGGATACCTTCTCGCCTATTGTCCGTGGAGGGTCCCCGGAAATGGATTTGCTGCTGCAATGAAGCTCCGAACAGGCCTAACCTGTTTCTTCAGCCTGGTAAAATTGCACCCTTGCCGGATTAACTCTTGTGGTTGGTACCGGTCCTTCGGTAGCTGGAGGTAAAAATGTTTCTCAGTCCCAACCTTTTTACTCACCTCTTCACCCAACAGTCCCAGACTTCAGGGGATGCTCTTAGGGCTTTAGGGCTTGGTCTAGCAAAGGCCTTGAGAGTAGTCTAGTTAGTACTGGACATCTGGGAATCCAGAGAAAAGTGGTAGTTCAGCTTTTTGTGTCTCTATAGCCATACAAGAGGTTAACTCACTGACCATTGGAGTCCACTTCTTTGCCCTAAGTACAAAAGAGAGCCAATCCACACCTTCAGAACTCCTCTCAGGTTACAGCAATCTGGTCTAGTCCTCTTCCGATCTTCGGTATGCCCAGAAATTGAGGAGGGTTCCTTGAGGTGCCAAATTTATGGGTTGCTCTAGCTAATTTGGGGGGCTCCTCCCTAAGCCATTGGATAATCGTTGCCATGGGTAATCCTACCCACTTTTCCAGCAGTTCCTGTTTGCCCTACTGCAAACAATATCACAGTGCACCTTACTCAAATTCAAAATGGGAGAACCCTTCCTCCCTTCTGCACAGCTTATGTGTCCACCCAGAGGTGTGGCCAGGGAAATAAGCAGTACCCTCCCCGTGTCCACTCCAAACTAGTTTTGAGGGCCGCTTCCATACCACCGGGTTTAGAGTCAGCCTGGCTATTGTGAACCTGGGGAACAAAGGATTGCCTTCCTCCAGGTCTCACTTTACATATACTTGTGAAAGGACAGGCCTCACCTTGGTCCCTTTTAAGTTAACAAAGTTCCTGGGCCCACAGCAAATGTCCTTACTTTAAGAGGAAGAACAACATCACCCCACACACAGTCTATTGAGAGACAATGGGTCAGGCCTTAATGTTTGCTGTGGGTGCAGGGAGGATTGTCAGGGAGACACTGCCTTACAAGCTGTCCCAGACTAATTCTAAGTCACTAACTGGGCCTCAGGCATGACAACCATAACTTCCCAATAGTTACTTTTCCTACATATTTAAATCAAATCCAGCTTCACCAATGGAGTAGATTTTTAATAAATATGAGAATAGACTTAGAATGGCTACTCTAGCTGTTTCCTGTCAAAAGCTACAGATTAAACTTTAAAATCTGTACTTTGAAATTTATCAGGATGCAGCTATAGCTCTGCCAGTGAGAAATGCTTTTCAGGGCTAGTCACTAGAGGACCATGTCAACTTTAATTTTACACATGTTCCACTTTTAAATATCAGGCATCCTACCTTGTGGACCATAAGGTGCACTTGAGGGGTGACTTATTAATAGTTAAAAAGCAGAGTTTCCCACATGTCCTAAAAGATTATTTTGACAGGTTGTACAGCAGGCTTTCAGGCTGCTGCATTTAGGCTCCACATAGTTTTACAATATGTGCTGCAGTCCATAGGGGGCATTTAACTTCCAGCCTCTGGGTGCATTTTCTACACCATATATCAGGGACTTATAGGCAAGTTAATCAGGGGTAAGTAAACTGGGCACATGCACTTCACTCCTGTTTAGCAGGGATAAAGTGTACAGAGTTGCAAATACAGCAAGACAGATAGGGCAGAAATTGAGGGAAAATTACACCATAGATTGTCATTTTCTATAAGACCTTTTCCCTTTCCCTTTCCTTACTTAATTTTCAAACCTTGCAGTCATATCACCGTTTGAGTCAGTCTTGAGCTTGAAGTTGTGGAAAATAGTGCAGTAGACTGAGGTTACTGACACTTCAGCTAGAACGCACAGACAGGTAATACCCCTATAGACCACAGTGATTATATGGTTTAATAAAGCATCAACCATTCTAGAAATGAAAGTGACAACCCTCTGGTAAAACAAAAGCAATTTAGTCCATCGACTTTGGCAATGGAAGTGTCAACTGCTGCTCTTGATCAGCACAGGTCACAGAGCTGCTGCTTGAACCTCTAAGATTGAGGGTAGTGAACCAGAGTGTTAGGACTCGGAAGGTCAGCCGGTCAGAAAAAAATCATTTCATATTCTCCTCTGATTAGCAAAATGTGTATTGAAAGTGCTCTTCTGCAGAGGTTTCATGCAGTACAGTTCCCACTTTCATTGTAATTTTTCATGTGTGAGGCTAAGCATTCCTGTATGTGAGTGACCCCCACAGATTGAGTTGACAGGTCTCTGTAAGAGTAAAATGATAATATTGCTGTGCTTCAACAAACATGCAGAAATAAACATGATTGCAGAAACCCACTTATGTCGTTTCCATAAAAGGAAGAAAAGGTTCGCTGCAGTTTATTACTAAACAATTTTTCTTTGTCACTTCAGATTTAAAACAGACAAAGTTAAAGTAAAGTTACATGGCTTATGATTTTGTTTTCTTTTAAAGTTCATCATGAGTGAGAGAAGGTGACAGCCGTGAACGCTTCCTTCCATTTTTTATTTCTTTATTTGCCTCTTTAAATGCACTCTGATTAGAAGCCCACACGCACTCACTGCTGCAGTCAGACGAGGGGCTGCCTCCTCCCTGTCTAGCTCAGATCAACCAAATGCGAAAACAGCAGCATCAGGACTGGCTCGTCTATCTCAGGCGAGGGGAAGCAGGGGCATGTCAGCAAGAATTGGTGGTTGTGGTGTCTGTACCTCAGGCTCTCTGACTAAGCACAGGTTGCCTCACATGCACAAGAGTCAGGTTTATATGCTGTTAATTTGGTCCCTCTAACCAAAACAAGCATTTGCAATGCAATAGGTCTCGCATTTGTGAGAGTTTAAGCTATTGGCATTGTAAATGGCAATGCCTTTTATGTATCTGTTTTGATAATTAACACATAAATAAAAGGCATTGCCATTTGCAATGCCAATAGCTCAAACTCTTGTAAATGCGAGACCTATTGCATTTCAAACAAGCATGCATGGCACGCTGAGTGTTGAATGGTGCAGGAAAGCATGTTGTGCCTGCAGTAGGAGAAACTCGTTAAATAAAATAGTGCTTACAGACTAAATAAGACATACTGTGTAACAACAGAAGTAAAGGGCCAATGGGAGGTTACAAATGAAGACAAGGCGGTACTAAGGAGGAACTAACAAGCCTATTAACGAATCAGAAGCCAGCATTTATAAAGGACAATGACACCAACCAATTAAAAATGTGGGCGGATAGTGGGCGGAGCTTCAAGGCCATACTTGAATACAGCATGCCTTGCAGAGCAGCAAATGTGCTGCCCAGGCTCGACCTAAAAAGGGGGCAGGACATATCAAGGGAAGTGATAACTGCCATAGGTAAATCTTAGGAAGGTGGGCTTCTAAGCAGAGGGAGGTTGGGCACTAAGAAGGGGAGATTGGTACAAGGGGTTTAGTACAGTTAGAGTACCCATCCTCCCATGAATAGCACCAGCCTCCAACTTTGTATAGCAGCAGGCACCATCCTTAAATAGTATTAGTAAATTAGATGTGCCACGGCATACACATAGACAAACAATACCATACAACATTTTGTTCTTCAAATCTATCCTCTTACACACTCATAGTACCTCATATATTACACATAATACACCTTTTTACCCTAGAGACCTGGCAATAACACCAAAGTCTCTCAATAACTCGCATAGAGGTAGGACAACTGGAGGATTTAATAGCAGATTACCATATCACTTGTAGTAGGCACACAGGTGCTCCGGTCCCCTACATTTTGGTTCATGAATGCACTAGTTTTATCAAAACTCACAGAATTTACCATAACCAGCCTAATAGGAGCGTCAGGTGCGCTGTGCCCTATAGTTTTGATATAATATGTTGTGATTTATGTGTTTGTCTCTAAACAAGTCTGCATAACCTGTAAAGTATTTATGATATATGTCATTTTTAGCCTTGTAGTGATCAGGGTAACGAGTACTATCTAAATATTTGCACCACTGATGTGTTTCATGTCATATTGGTCTTGTGATAAATACACTATAGCAAGCATATTTTTATATACCTCTTTGTGGAGTCTCTTTTGTGGTGTATTCATTGTGTTGTTGTGTGAGCGTGTTGCGCAAACAATTTACGCATTGCCTCTGATGTTAAGCCTGCCTGCTCTGCACCAAGCTGCCGGAGGGTGAGCACAGGTTATCTTTGGTGTGTAACTGACTTACCCTGAGAAACGCTCAACCAGACGCACATGCTAAGTGCCATGCACCCATGCCAAGAGCAATAGTTTTTTGCACAGCACCATTCACCTATGCCCATTGCACACCCAGCACTGCACAAACATCAGGCTATAAAACAACTCATAATATGTTCATAAAAAGACTATGATACTGAAAACAACAAGAGAGGGAGGGAATTCGAAAGTAAGAACCACTCTCAATCCCCCGGGGGTAAATATGATAATAAACAACGAGAGAGTGTGCCTTGTAATAACAAAATAAAGCACAACAAAAGAAACCCAGTAGGTTCTTAATAAAGCCCTCACTCACCAGCCTAGTTGGTGACATGCTTCATCATCGGGCCCCACCAGGAGCGGCCGAATGCCACCCCGGTGTGCTACAACGCCAGAATTACTGCGGAGCTGGTTTAAAAGTCCAGTGTGAAGTGAAAGTGATAATTTAAAAATGACTGACTGTGTCAAACAATAAATTTTATTAGAAGCCAATCAGACATGAGTAAAAACAAAAAGTGGGACACCAAAGCCAAATAAATTGTTCAGCACGGTCCACTATGATGTGGTCAACATGTTTCTGCCTATGTGTAGTTATTTAACAGGCATTCGTCAGGACCAAAAGAGACGTGTGAAACCCCGGCGGTGTTAGCGCACTAAGGCCCACCCTAACCTGAGGTTTTAAGTGTGAAAAAGTAAAAATATACTTCTAAAATTCCTCGTGTTGAGAGGAACCGAGTTTATTCTGATTGAGAAAGAACATACAACATAAAGAAAGGGAGACAAACATATATAAGTTAGATATCTTGAAATAAGTTTGTCAGTATAGAAAATACATATAGTTGTGCTCTATATGATGCGCTTAATCGATAACTTAGATCATACGTGCTACTAGATAGAGAAAGGAACATTCAAAATGAACCATCAACCTCTGTGGATTTTAGAGGGAAATTTAAATAATGCCCAACGTGATCTTTATCACTACTTAAAGAAGTATATAAACAAACACTAAGCGTGATAACTATCGAACACATTCTAGCTGAGCAACATAAAATCAAAAGGAAATAAATCTCACATGGGGTGTCATCATTAATAACACCATGGGTCTCGGGAAGGGGGGTGGTTTATATCTGTCGTTTTTGTTTATCAAATTTTATAGGGCATCTAATATCCCCTACCAAATTAACATTGACCAACAATTGCCAAGTAATCCTAATATGTGTTTTTTTGTTTGTCGGCTATTTGCCTATTTTGATTGTAATTAGTTTTTCTTTTCTCTTATGATTGTGTGATACTCACAACAAACAGTCTTTTCTCAGTGCCTTTCCTTTGATTGGCAACGGAGTACCAACTAGGAATGCTACGTTTGACAACCTTTAGATGGCGCTTGAAATCGCGATGTTTACGCGATGACGTAGCTCCCCCCCTTTTTTGTTTCTTTTCGTTTCTCTTCGCCTTTCAGCGCGTAATATTCTGACGCCCATGTTATGACGCGCTCTTATGCGCCCTGTCCCAATCCTTTAAAAACATACCGGAGGAAGCTGGCTCCCACCATCGGGGTCCGCGTTTGGAGGGAATGCCTAGGTATACTGCGGGTGCCTAGCAGTGCGGGCGTAAGTCCCTTCGCAATTAAGATAAGTACTGGGGTCTTCCCTGTTTTCCTCCGTGATTATTCTGATCACACCTCTTTCTTTCTCTCCTTCTTTGCTTTTAGGGTATGCCATTATTGCTACCACCCCCCTTCCCGAGACCCATGGTGTTATTAATGATGACACCCCATGTGAGATTTATTTCCTTTTGATTTTATGTTGCTCAGCTAGAATGTGTTCGATAGTTATCACGCTTAGTGTTTGTTTATATACTTCTTTAAGTAGTGATAAAGATCACGTTGGGCATTATTTAAATTTCCCTCTAAAATCCACAGAGGTTGATGGTTCATTTTGAATGTTCCTTTCTCTATCTAGTAGCACGTATGATCTAAGTTATCGATTAAGCGCATCATATAGAGCACAACTATATGTATTTTCTATACTGACAAACTTATTTCAAGATATCTAACTTATATATGTTTGTCTCCCTTTCTTTATGTTGTATGTTCTTTCTCAATCAGAATAAACTCGGTTCCTCTCAACACGAGGAATTTTAGAAGTATATTTTTTACTTTTTCACACTTAAAACCTCAGGTTAGGGTGGGCCTTAGTGCGCTCACACCGCCGGGGTTTCACACGTCTCTTTTGGTCCTGACGAATGCCTGTTAAATAACTACACATAGGCAGAAACATGTTGACCACATCATAGTGGACCGTGCTGAACAATTTATTTGGCTTTGGTGTCCCACTTTTTGTTTTTACTCATGTCTGATTGGCTTCTAATAAAATTTATTGTTTGACACAGTCAGTCATTTTTAAATTATCACTTTCACTTCACACTGGACTTTTAAACCAGCTCCGCAGTAATTCTGGTGTTGTAGCACACCGGGGTGGCATTCGGCCGCTCCTGGTGGGGCCCGATGATGAAGCATGTCACCAACTAGGCTGGTGAGTGAGGGCTTTATTAAGAACCTACTGGGTTTCTTTTGTTGTGCTTTATTTTGTTATTACAAGGCACACTCTCTCGTTGTTTATTATCATAACACCCAATGATACCCACAATTAAAAAAACAATAGCACACTTACACTCACCCATACAGTCAGACAGTACCAGACCATCATCACTTACAACTCACCTACTCAGTAATCTTAAAATACCCAAGACACACAGAACCACCCTCCAAAGTCTCAAAAGCACTGCCAGATGGGCCAGCTAGAAACAGCCAGTGTGTAGGCGTTTCTTTAGGTCCTGCGGGTGGTGACAGGCCTACAACAAACAGCTGACACACTGGCCCTTTCACTTTGACCCACACTATGAGTAGGATCAACAGTGTACAAGGTCAGGAAAATCAACCAGAGTGCAGAAATCGACTTGCCTTTCAGGCGTGCTGGCACTGTCAGAAGGTCCAGATTCAAATGGCCAGTGCGTGTGTCATTTTTTGGCTCTGAGGCCTGTGACAAGTCAAAAGAAATAAACACATTGGCCCATCTGGCAGTGCTAGATTGCCTAAAAGGCCAGTCCAACACTGTGAGATGGAACACCAGAATGAGAGGTCACGAAAACCCACCAGGCTGCAGTCTGGCACTGTCAGATTGGCCAAATTGAAAAGGCCAGTCTCTTGGACTTTTTTGGTCCTGTGGGCCATATCAGGGCTAAGAAAAACAGCCCATATACTGGTCTTTTCAAGCTAGCTAACAGGCAGTGCCTGTGTGCCTGAAAGGCCAGTCCACCACTGCGAGTGAGAATAACAGAGTGGGACGTCATGATAACCCACCAGAATGCATTGTTGGACTGGCCTTTCAGGCAATCTGGCACTGCCAAATGGGCCAGCTTGAAAGGACCATTATCTGGGCCACTTTTTAGGTCGAGCCTAGCGTTGCAGCGCATGCGCTGCTCGCTTTGCGAGGCATGCAGTATTCAGTATAGTGTGGAAGCTTCGTGGAAGCTCCGCCCAATATCCGCCCAACTTTTTCATTGGCTTAGGTCCTAAAAGCTGCCTTCCGATTGGTTTTAGGCTTGTTAGTCCCTCCTCATGATGGACATGTCCTCATTTGTATCCTTCCATGGCTACTGGCCCCTTTACTCCGAACACTATTTTCTTCCCTGTCTCCCCCCGCCCCCTTCCGCAGTCCGTGACTTCTCCCCCCACCCCCCTCCCGTTCGTGCCTTCTTGCCCGCCCGCACTCCCGTTTCCAATGCAATAGGTCTCGCGTAAATGCGAGTCCTATTTCATTGCAAATGCTTGTTTTGCATAGAATTTGCCCTGTGCCGTGAACGCAGCTTCAACACGGCTGCGCTATATTTTTCATGCCTTATTGGTTACGGCTGCTTGGACAGCGCACAGCAGGCATTGGAGGCGTGTGGGGAAAACAGGGCAGCTTTACCAGCGCACACCGACCGACCTTGGGTGTGCTGCTGTCTTCAGCGGAAGCTTGGCTCGTCTCCCCTCACACACTGGCCTCCCCCTCTACTCTGATTACAGGCAGCACCTTGCCATGGCCAGCACAGGACAGCAGTGGCAGCAGCGATGCTCCTCCTTGTGAGAATTAAAACCACCAAAACGTTTAAAATATACAAAACAGCGACAACGTGGTTGGCATCAAGGTGCTTCTTTTAGACGCTGGTGAGTTCCAGAGGAAAATATACCCATCCAGCCCCTCCCCCAATGGGTGGATGGTGATGTGGGCGTGGGGGGGGGGGGTTTGCCGAGTAAGGGATAAGGTATTTCATGTAAACTATTACTCGCCCGGGGCCCAAACAGTGACTTCGGTTCCTCCTCGTACAAACATCACCGGAAACAGAAATGCTGTTTATTGAGGAGACGGCACAGGCGTTTAAAATGTAAAACCGAGATATTTCAGGCACCTGAGGCTGGCCGGCCCCTCAGCCTGCCCCAGATAGGGTTCTTGAAAATTACAGATAAGTGTGTGTGGTGGGATGTCATGTTCAGGCAGCCGCGGGCCTCGTTCATAAGGTCTGACCGGGGGCGGGAAGGGGGAGCTACAGAGAGCTCTATAAAAATAAGTAAGGCCAATTTGCAGTGACCCTGACGCATAATCCACTCATTGTGATAGACTGCGACCCAGTTGGGTCCTTTGTGTGCGTCGCCTATGGCCACTTCACGGACACCAAGTGCAGATTCTCACAGAGCACTGATGGGAGGGGGGCAACCGACCGCTAGGAGCAAGCACAATAATCCCCCAACCTCCCACAAAATAAAATACACCTTGTGTACCGGGGATATCACAAACAAAACCTTTGGTGGCGCTTTACATTCTAGGCGCTACTCTTGTCCAACTCCATAGACAGCCCACAGAGATTCAGAGCTGTTAACTGCATGTTAGGGACAGATGTCTAGCCTTTTCCTCAAACCGCAGCGTTACCACACCTGTCATCGTTATGAAGGGTGCATACACCCTTAAACCATTCACCTATTACAATGTTGCGGTGGGCACACCTGGGACACTCGATCCAGAGACTGGCCCCCACAATTCATGTAAGTCCATCAAACATACTTACTCCTGTAAGTGCAATATTGCTCCATTGACAGCCGAGAAGCGCCAAGAGACCACGTGACATCAGTAGAGCACTATGCAATTACCGGTAATAGTAGTAAAGCGCACGCAGCCACCAGCCCTCAGTCCACCCACGGAGGCCTAGCCCCTCACTACAGCTGTGGGTTTTACCCAGGGCAACTGGAATTATTTGGCAGGGGAGGGCCAAATTCTGCAGCATGGGTGAATAAATTAAGTTGGGGGAAAAAGGCAAATTATGTGGCATAATGCTATTGGTTACGGCTGCTTGGCCCGCACACAGCAGGCATTGGAGGCGTGTGGGGAGAACACAGCAGCTTTACCAGCGCACACCGGCCGACCTCGGGTGCGCTGCTATCTTAAGCGGAAGCTTGGCTTGTCTCCTCTCACACACCGGCCTCCCCGTCCCCCCTCACACACCGGCCACCCCCTTTGCTCTGATTACTGGCAGCAGCTCGCCTTGCCATGGCCAGCACAGGACAGCGGTGGCAGCAGCGATGCTCCTCTTTATTACAGTGGCATTTGCAGAAAGTCCTGCGGAGGAGCTGTCTGTACTTCTCCTTGTGTTGTTTCGAGTCACGCTGGGGAAACTTAAGCATTACAGCTGGAGGTAAAAAGGAGGTGGTCTGCACACCAGTCTGCTTCACAACATAAACAAGCATTTGCAATGAATACATATAGGTCTCGCACTTTCGAAACCCCGACCTATTGGCATTGTAAATGACAATGTCCCCTATTTTTGCAGGTTTTTTAAACATTAATAAAAGGCATTGTCATTTCCAAACACCAAGAGCTCAAAATCTCGCAAATGTGAGACCTATTGCATTGCAAATGCTTGTTTTAGTCTTGTGGGCTGTGACTGAGCTAAAAGAAACTGTCCACACACTGCGATTTTCTAGCTGCTCCATCAGGCAGTGTCAGACTGTCTGAAATGCCAGTACTATACTACTAGTGGAACTTACAATTATGCTCTTTGCAAAAGCATATCGCAGTGAGGTTTCCATTCCAAAACTGCAGCGGAAGCTTCACTGTGCACGAATTCAGGACATTTCATTAAAAAACACACACTCACCCATACATCTACAACTTACAAGCCTGCACTGAGTAGAAAGTCCACTGGTAGAGCAGCAGGCAGAAATATGGAAGAGCGCAGCACGAGTAAGGAATTCAGACTTGGGACTCTAACTGAATAACTGGTGACAAAACTTCACAAATGCCCTTCTTCATACATTTCACATCGCACTTACCTCTAGTTTTGAATGGCCAGCTGAACCTGCCATGTTCACCCTGCAGCTCCTCCGTGGAGCGATCAGATTATATGAGGGGCTCTGTCAGAGGTCATGACGTGGTTATTGCTGGCTGGCGGACACTGTCTCTGGGGCTGGCATCAGCCCGGAGCAGATCTCATGTTCCAATAGCTTACCGGGCAGTCTATGTTTTTTGGAGTTGATGATCAGTGCACGCTCAGTCCATTTATTGCACTTTTACTTTGTAATATTATTAGCTTTGCAAATGCATGATTTATAATTTGGAAGCATCATGCATTTGCAATACCTGTTACTAACAAGCATTGAAAATGCAATAGGTCTCGCCTTTGATTAAGTTAAAGCCATTTGCTTTGCTAATGGTATTGTATAGCAAAGAAAATGGCTTTAACTTAATACAAAGCGAGACCTATTGCATTTTTAATGCTTGTTTACTGTGCAGCTATTAGTGTGCTGCGCTCTAATTCTCACCTCGCCGGTCCAACCCTCCATGTAATCACCACCTTCGTACATTTTTCATTTTTGACCCCACCCTTGGTGCAATCCCTGCTGCCTCCTGTTCTCTGAGCCCCCACCCACCTACTCACCTGTATCACCTGAAACAAAACCGCCATGCGCGAAAAGTTTTGTTGGCTTATACCTAGGTTCACACATAATAATATCAAGATGTTTCCTTTTTTTTGTTGCAGTTTTCTGTACCGCGAACTGGACCCGAATGTATTGGAGCGCTTTACACGGGCACCAGTAACCTTACGCAAGGATACATTCATTTTTGGTAGGCACGGGAAGATTAAGTGATTTGCCCAGGATCACAGGATGTTGCGCCGAGGACCATTTTCTACTATAGGTAGGCGCAGACCCCTCTGTACCAGCAAACACCTTCATTTAATTAGAATGAGATGCCCAGAGGAAGTTGAGCCCTGCCACAAATAACAGATTGGCTATCTGATATTCCGTGTTTCATTGATAAAATGACCGTGATAAATTATTTTCCATGAGAAATTAATAACACGAGGTTGAAATTAAGTCTGTGGAGATAAACGCCCATCACACAGCTGCTGTGCCGTGGAGACTCTCTTCAGATTTTCCACTCACAAGCAATGTACTCACACGTATCATTACACCAGTATTGGGAGGGGGGGGTGTTACACATAAGCAAATGTTACCTGCAGGGGAATGGGCGTTTCAGAGTGAGTATGTCTTGCAAAGTAAGTGAACATGGGCAATATTCGAAGAGCTCCACCCCCTGCTCCATACAATTTGAGTTTTACTTGTTTCAAGGATAGGAGTAAATTAGTATGTAAGACACAACCAGGAGTGACTACCCCCACATTGTGTGGAGATCTAGAGGAAGCGGTTTCTTTAATGGGGGTGGAGGTGTGAGGGAACTATTTTTAAAGTTCCCTTCTCTTTGCAAAGTGTTTAGACATTCCTAAAATGCCCGTTATACCTCTTCGACAAAGAAAAGCTAAGCATTTTTAAAAGAATTCCAGAAGTACTCCTGGAAACCACGAATGACACCTTCAACGCCTGCTCACGAGTAGTAAGTGAAGCGCTATATAACAAGCATGCAAACACTCGCTCCAATGAGCACAATCAAAGATTGCTGACTCTTTTTTTTCAATATTTGATGCTTTTAGTAAGCAGCGCAGCATGCCGCGCTGCTTATTAAAAGCATAAAATATTGAAAAATACAGTTTGCCGAGCCCAAAAAAAAAGTCCCCAGAGTGTCACGCCGCCAGTGAAGCATCCAGTCCTACGCGTGCACATCTTCTGTCCGTCCGCGTGCACATCTAGCTTGGAATCCGTATTGATTCCAAAAGGCCCTCGCATGGCGAGAGCAGCGCAAGCGCGCTACTAACGCCAGGCGAGACCTAATAAAGCATGGACATTTTTCCAGCATTTGTCAGCAGGCACATGACATGCATGGGAGCCTCAGGAGGGTAATACGTACCAAAGATTACTCAATGTACAAAATTGCAGACCTCTTGAAACAATTCAGTTGCTGTTTGGATGAGGTCTTAGGTACTCGCAAGTGAACACTAAACTTGAGCACTAACTACTTGCCCTTCCCCCTGTTCTCAACAGACTGCCTTCATTCTGCCTTTTCACTACTTTCGACTAATACGAACTACGGCATTGTCCCGTCATAAACTTGAAAGTGCTGACTCTCTGTGCTGTGCCACATGATCCAAACAATCTTTACTTACAGTCCATGTAAAGTCCAGATTTATTCGGAAATAAAAAAAGAAGTTTAAATGTGTCAGCGGTGCAACTGCATGTTTTACATCCCCTAAGACCCCTGTGCACCACGGGGTACCACAGGGATCAGCAATAAGCCCAATCTTATTTAATATCTATTTGCGTCCTCTGATCCCTATCATCAAGTCCTTTGACATTGATTTAGTCCACTATGCGGATGACACACAACTGGTGTTCTCTTTAGAAGGAAACCAGGCAGTTTCCCTAGATAAATTCCAGGAGTGCATGCACAACACCACAAAATGGCTCAGAAATAACTCCCTACAATTCAATGGAGACAAAACGGAGATAGTATACTGCTCCACAACCAAAATTGCGCGGCCCTTCCCCTCCGAATTCAGACTCACCCCTACGGATAAACCACTGACTCCGGCTAGAACAGTGCGTAACCTGGGGGTCTTGATGGATGATAACCTTCAATTGGAGTCACAAGTTAATAAAACAGTTGGTATTTGTTTCTCCTTGATAAGAGCACTACGTCAGATCCTTCCGCTGCTGCCTGCTACTACTAGATCTCAAGTAGTGAGGAGCATAATATTGAGCAGGCTGGACTATTGTAACTCATTGTATCTGGGAGCACCTAACTCAGTGCTACTGAAGCTACAGAGGATCCAGTCTATAGCAGCCAAATTGGCTTTAAATAGGCAGCGCAGATCCTCAACGACTCTAGCTTTAAAGGACCTTCACTGGCTACCAATTAATCAGAGAATACATTTCAAATCCCTCTGTATTGTGTTCAGAGCAGTACATGGATTGGGTCCGACATCCATGCAGGAAAAATTCACTTGGTATGCTCCCGGGAGAAACCTCCGTTCATCAAGCGCAAATTTGGTAACCACCACAAGATTCAAGAAGACTAGGACGGGTGGTAGAGCATTTGGTGTAGCAGCCTCACGACTCTGGAATGATCTCCCCTTGAATATCAGACTAATCAAAACTCTGCTTCCATTTAGGAAGAGCTTAAAGACATGGCTATTCCCGAGAGAAGAGTAATACGAGCTATTCAATATCTGTGAACAGGTCATTTTATGCACACTGACAACAGGGTAAGTCTCAGCGCCAGGATACCCGTGGGGTGACAGTTTTGCGCTATATAAGTTCAAGTTACATTACATTACATAATTTAATCAGACTCATGCAGCTGAAATGTGTTTAATACCTTTGAAAACACGAGGAACATAAGAATGCAGTAGCAGATAAATAATGATTTAGAAGATATGAAAATGGCGCATTTACAGCTATTAGGAGCTGAAAACGTGAAACACAGAACACATTTGGAGACAATGTTTTCACTCTCTTCACTGCTTCAATAGGTTCCTGTGGAAAGTTTATTGCTCTTTAGATGCTCGAAAGGAATTTGATTCCACCGAGCGAGAGAAATACTGCCAGTGTTCCGACCCATCGCTCCCAACGCTGTATATTCTTATGGCGGTGTAAGTGGGTGGAGTTAGAAGTGGGTGGGAACACTCACTGAACAGTAGAGAATTGTGATAAACATTTCACCCGTACAAATTACATTTGAAACGCGGCTTTTCGGACAAATGAAGTGTACTTTGAAGCACCTTGCATTTTCTGCATGCTATCACTGCCCTACTGACTGCCCGCCCAGAGCCTCAGCCACACCTTCCCTGCATATACCGGCCCCTTCACAGCAAGTTATGCCAGTGTCTCGTCCCTCTTTCTCCACCCCTGCCTATCAATACACATTTCTCCTTCTATGCCTACCGGATTTCAATGACGCTTGCAAGTCCGCCTGGCAAATCTGGACGGAGCTTCATATGTAACACACTTGCGGTAAAGATAAGAGCAGGTAAAATTTCTTCTTCCTTCTAACAAAAATAATAATCGTTTTAGGGATGAGATTTGTGGGAGGAGACCCAGGAGGGGTTTAGAGAGTGGGGAGTGTGTTACCAGACATAGAGGAGTCACAGAGTGACAATATATCTCCTCCTGCTAGAGGGCAGAGCCTTGGGCCGATGAGATCGGCCTGAGCACTTTCAGTTTCAGCAGCAGGCCGTTCTAATGAGCCCGTGGCACTTCTTAGATTAAAGAAAATAGTACACGTACCATGTAACAACCAAGTAAAGGGGCCAGTAGCCATGAGAGGTTACAAATGACGACACAGCGGTACTAAGGAGGGACTAACGAGCTAATTGCAAAATCAGAAGCCAGCATTTACGGAGGACAAAGAGACAAGCCAATGAAAAATAAGGGCGGGGGAGTGGGCGAAGCTTCTCTCCGTACTGAACTACCACAGATCTTCGCAGAGCAGCGCTTGCGCGCTGGCTCAGGCTCGACCTAAACAGTGCTTGGCCAAACATACACAAGCTAATTTGTGAGTCCAGAGCAGAGTTGATTGATAACTTACGGCCATACTTATTCTCCATTGTGCCGTTTCTTGGCCCAGTGCCGCTGGCAATAAAGCAGGATAACTGTACCAAATGAAGGGAAAGTAAAATCACATAATGACCAAAAAAATCTAACATTAGCTCAAGATTCAAAGCCTGGCCAATAGAGGTGGGGATTGTGGGATGTAAGGGAGGCAGTGGGATCGGGGAGCAAGCTAGGACAGCAGGAGACTTTTATCTATAACTGGTTATCCTTCTTTGCTGTTTCCTTTGGGAACAACCACAGTATATGGAGGGGCAGTGAGGGCTGACGTGACCTCTTAGTGCTCGAATAGTACAAGAGCCGCCGAGTGGAAGCTCAAGCTATAACAGCAGAAGAAAGTGAGGTTGGGGAGCAAGGGAGGTTTGAATGAAAGATTAGTGAAAGGGCAATCACATATAGCAGTACTCCTTGAAGCCCATAACAGTAATGGGGTTCTGTAAACTCCCATGAAATACCGAAATGCAATGGACTTGATGAACAGCCCATCTAAGCCATGCCTAATCATGAAAAACACAAGAGAGCAAGTGACTGAATTGGGTTGACGCATTGCCCACTCTTGCTGTACTACGTTGTACGTGTAAATACTGTTTATTTTTTCAAGTATTGACAACATGTGCTCTAGTAGACTGCTAAGGCTATCACTAGTTAGACATACAAAAAATCCCCTCAAGTGAGCAGTGGGAGATGTAACTCATCTTATCAGGGCGCTTTGAGACCAAAATATTCTGGACGGAAGAAACACAAGAGTAGGGATGAAAGTCATTGAATCAAGCACACAACTAAGACAACAAAACCAACCAATCATGGGCAAGGGGCTGGCCCTAAGCCCACACTGAATAATAGATCTTGCCAAAAGACCGTTAAGGGTATCATTAGCTGAGACCTAATAAAAAGGCAATGCGTTTTTGCAAGAATTGTAGCGTACAAGATGGAGGCAATGTCATTTTTGTACTTATTTTTACAGAGCTCGTTGGCAGAGAGGTTTACATGGAAATAGGATCAGAAAATGAACAGGGTTAAGGGGAGGTAATACAGATATTGAGAGATTGCAGAAACAGCAGAGAAAGATAGACTATCATGTAGAAAGGGGGCTGATGGAGGAATGTTTTTGAAAGCAGATTTAGTTTTGCTTTGCCTGTAGTTCTGCTTTGTTATGGCACTACAGTGCTATTCAGGGCATCATCGCATTAGTGCATAATGGAAGAAAGGATATTGAAAAGGGTAAATCAGACCATGTGCTTCTAGAGTCAAAAGAGGCGTGCAGAGTCCACAACTATGGCCCTCATTACGATGTCGGGTGGATTTGCGCCTACCCCGTTTCGTTGAGAGAACTGCCCGACCATAGGTCAGCGGTTCCGCATACCATATTAGGATGCGACCACACATGGTGCAGTCGCAAACTTCCATTTTACAATGGGAGCTTGTGTGGTGGTCTGAAACCACCCACAGCACATACTCCCATTGTAAAATGGAAGTTTTTGCACATCCCTGCACTGTGTGGCACGGTACAGGGATGTGAAGGCGGGCACCATTGGTGCCCCGTCAGGGCCTCAACCAGAGGGCCAGGGGAGAAGGGGGCCCTGCTAGGGCCCCCAAAGTTACTCTGCGACAGCCTTTCCATGTCAGAAAGGCTAATATGGGAAGGCTGTCAGAAACCGACATCATAATCCCGACGGTGGAAACGCCATCCTTAAGGGATTATGTGCAGCTTCCGACAGGCCGACGGCCTCCTTGAGCCCATCAGAACCCAGTCAGTTTCCCCGGCCGGTTTACACTCCGACCGCCGACAATATAATTCGGTGGTCGGAATGTAAACCTACCATGTCGTTCGGTAAGCCTCTGACCGACTGACATCGTAATTAGGCCCTATGTGTGTGTGAAGAACAGAGACACAAATATATCTGTCATAAACCAGTTACACACACAAAAGTGAATGGCCTACTCATACTCTAGGGCCTCTGATGTGTCTGTAGGAGTAACTACATATAATCTCAGGTGACATAAACATGACTTTAGATAGTGGCTCTGGTGCATGCAGAAAAGTGGTGTAGTATTCCTATAACACACGCAGTATGGCGGGGTAATGCAGTAAAGGATGAAGTGCAATGTGGGTTTTGAGTGTCCCTGTGGTGTAATGTAGTTGGTAAGTGTTAGACTTGGCACCCCCATTTCTAACAGTAAGTTTTCCTAGGCTTTAGTGTAATGTGGTGTGTTCAATAGGATTGTCTTACTGTCCCTAGAATTTGGGTGGTGGTTTGGTGATTTAGTGTGTCAAAGTATATAGAGCACAGTGTGATAGGGTAGTATACATTTGATGCAGTGGAATATTTTGGGTTACTAATCCTAGAATGCAATGCAGTGGGAGTGGGTTGGAACACTAATGACACCCTGTAGTATGAGGGGATCTTCGGTTATCTAGAGGCAGTGTAGTATATTTTTCTAGTGTTCCTAAGATGCAACTACCAGAAACTGAAGCTGAACACACAGCATCGTTATGAAAACTGCTTTTGTAAACACTACAACACAAATACAATTCCACTGTTGATTCGTTCAGTCTAACCATGCCAGACATAACATTTCTCTTAACCCCATTGGAATATGCATCGCCAAAAATACATCTTTTTATATCACATGCATTCTCAGTCAAGAAGACAGTGGCTAAATGTGTTCTTTATGCACCCACTATCTGGGACTATTTTTAAGATTTGAGAAATTGCTGTGATATCTTTCGTTCTTGGACGCACTAATTATTTTTGTGCTTGTATGTAGAAGAAAAATATAAATATTATCATAAAGCGGCACTTTAAGCCACAAATAACTGAGGATGCTGCCAGTGTTTTCTGGAAACAGTGTCTGCTTTGAGTAAAACATAAGCTTAACAGTATAATACATTAATACTTGTAGGAGTTCTGGCCCTGTATAGTTACGTATGCAATTTGGCTCATTAGTGTAAACCCTAACTATGTTTCTTTTCTTAGTGCTTAACTTTCGACGTCACCCTTGTGTTTGCGCCTCATACCCACACGGCTCCCTATATAGCACATATCCTAGTGCTTCTACCCATATTAAAGGAGCCATCCAGTGAAGAGAAAAGAACAGTTTACTTTACACAGTCCTACATCACTAACAGTCACCAACAACAAACATTCTAGAATGTTCCTTTCTTTGATGTTCCTTTCTTTGATGGTGTTAGCTTGGGCTTTGAGTCACATTGTGACATCATTCACTGGAAGGTCCCTTTAAAGTTTTAACGCTGATTCCTTTAAGTCGCCTTTAGTCACACTAGGCTTCGACCTCTATCTCTGAATTGGGCAGCTAGACATTCACAAACACACAGTGAAGCAACAATGCTCAATTAAACTAGTCACAGCAAAATATCTTAGAAATATGTCTTAATGTGTCTCGTTTGTTTTGGTTTAAACCTGGAGAAAATAAATTAATATCATAACAGAAAGTTATCTTTACCTTTTTAGATGAAATCTTCATTGTTGTTATGGGGGCATGATTCTAAAAGAAAAAACAAAAAGTCATTATATAAAAAAAGGAATAATGTACCATGATTCCGGCTATCACGTTTTACCATTTTCCGTGGCACAGGTATATTTGCCTCTCTGCTTACACAGAGTGGGCAGGTTTGTATTTGAGTGAGATAGCCAGTGACAAGAAAGTCATTTAATGCTAAATTAGAATTTTAGAGTATGTAACCTGAACAGAACCCATAAAAAATAAATAAACAAAGGGTACTGGTATCAGCATGTATCAAATTAATAAAGCACTCGGATTCAAACCCCCGTGGGCAGTGGAAGTTATACTCTGGAATTAGGAGACCACTTTGGCCTAGTGGCTACTATTTGATGTGGAAGGAAAGTGACACTTCATGGTGGTGAAACACTGCTTCTGCATACATGCCCTTTATTTTCAGTAGATCCTTAGATGGAGCGCTGTATGGCACACAATATGACAAATATGACATATTATGAATTTGCTTTCAGTTCTGTCACCTTGCATGAAAACCTTTGACATTAAATTATGGAAAATTAAAAGCAATTTTCACAATGGTGCCATCACCAACCGAGCTTCCACTCTAAGCGTGAGTGGAGTTAGACACCCTTTAAATTTTGGGAGAAAAAAAAGGGGAAAATTAAGTAAAGGTAATAGTGGCAGTTACAGTAAAGCGCCTTTTGCATCTTAATACCACAATTTTTCAATAAAGATTTTGTGATTGTCTGTGTCCGGTTACAGACACCCACCACGTACTTTCGACGTACTTGGAGTTCCTTCATAATGAAATCTATTCCGTAGCCACGTCGTTTGAGCCACGAAAACTCAAAGAAATTAGTTTTAAACAGAGAACCTCAAAATATTAGGCCTTTATCTTTACAAAAGTGTTATCTTCTTCTGCCAGACGCCTTGTAGGCCTGGCTTGCAGCTCTTCTCTGCTAGTCTATTTGTCAGCATGTGGTGGACGCAGTCAGTGCACTGACAGTCGGCTCACGCCATAAGCCCTACAATGCATTCATTGCCTTGGCAAGTCAGCCAGTCATCAGCACTCACTTTACCAGCTGCTTGAAGGCTCTTGCGGAGGTACACTTCAGTAACCTTCCAGAGCCCGGCATTCTAGGAACTCTTAAACATTAGCACCCGTGGGGGTGAGTCAGTGTTTACCTGTCAGCCGAGATAATCCGCGAGTTTCACCGAACACCTCATATGGGATGAACACCTTATCTGAGAACAAGAACTCCCAATGCGCCGTCCCTAAAAAGACTTACACTTCGCTAATCCTCCCAGGCACGCTTAGTTCTTGCGAATTAGTCTGGGATATTAGTGTCTATATTAGCTAGGAGATATGGGAGAACAAAGAAATGCCTTTCCACATTAGGCCTTAATTGCCTAATTCATAATTTTTGTTTGCCAAAGATTAAAAATAGGAAAAAGCTGTATTTTTGTGAATACCATTTTTTTAAGTTTGGGACAGTTTTAGTGGTTACACTGTATCAAGAGACCACTAAATTTAATAAGCCAAGTCACAAAATCTTTTCCCCAGTCTATGATAAGGTGCCTTTTGGGCAGCGTTGTAGCGTGCATTGCCAGCACCTGGGGAACGGCAAGTATGTGTCCCCTAACATGTGCCGGGGCGCAAAGTTTTAAAAGAAACAAAATTGGTGGCAAAAGACCTGCTTCCCAATTTTTTTTCTTTTAAAATTTTGCACCCCTCAGAATTTTGCGCCTTGTGCAACCGCCACCGTGGCCCCACCCAAGCTACGACACTGCTTTTGGGCACAGATATAATGTGCATGGTAAACAATGCGATTAATACTTGAAAAATGGGTGCACATAGACACCCTGTGTAATGTTGTGCTCAGTACGTTAGGGAATGTGGAACAAGCACAGTTTAGAGTACTCCTTATTGACAGAGAGTTGTAGTGAAATCTGCACTTGGTACATGTGCGGTTCCTCTCAAGCTGTCCTGACTTATAACAGGACCGCAGGGGAATGCGCAAAGAAGGCTGGGAAGGGCCAGTCTGTAAACTAAAACAACTCTGGCAAACCAGCTGGAGTCCATCACTAGAATGGGGCCATAGGAGAATGGGTGGTTCATTGCAGCCTGCTCCACTCTGAAAGCAGCCCCCTAATCCACAGCCCCTTAGGAAAATGCCAGTGTTCGAATGACCAGTCCGGCCCTGGGCTGGGGAAAGAAATGTCCCTATGTGCAGTTCACACCCCATACTCCACAGTTCATGAAATTCACGACTATGGGTCAACATGAAACATGTATGCTGAGTACTTGAGAATACACCAACCTGCCCCTGAAAGCACGGCCAAACTACGATCTGCTCTCAAAACTCCTTGCACTGAAAAATGCCTTTAAATTCCGTTCTGCCTGGGCCCTGACTTCAGACTGACTTCAGGCAACTGAGAGCCAACTCTCAGCATCTCCAAACGTCTATAAATTACCTTCTCTACTCAGTCAAAATAACATTTTAATTTCCATCCAGTGTATTATATCGATTTACGCTAACACCTTAGAACATCTGACGCAACTGCATTACTGGCAGATTGCATCCACCAGGTATAAAAAAAACTCTGAACAGGGCAGAAGTCAAGATGTTTGCCACTATGCATACATGCCAACATTTTAGAAAAGGGGGAGATTTCAAAAAAATAATCAGGAGAATGTATTTCCTCCATTGACTTCTATTGAGGTCTGAATTGGGTTATTGTCATGAATGGGACTTGGAAGTGTGAGGCAGCAGGATCGGCTATCAGAAATGCAAATATACGTTTTTGTTTTTCTTACCTGTCAGGAGCACAGAGAAAGCACTATGGCAGCCAGAGAGAGCACGATAATAAATGTTGTGGAGTGGTCCGAGACACACAAGACTAGTCCCTGTTAGCTGAAGCCCGCAGAGGATTCAGGTTTCTGCATACACGAATCGGGAGGTGGGAGATTAGCCTTGAAATTGGTAGTCTCCCGTCTGAATCGTGAGGGTTGGCATGTATGACTATGTTATGTTATGTTATGTTATAAAAAATGTATACAGCGCACGTACACCAAAAGGTTTCATGGCGCTACTCTAGAATATGCCGGGACCGATGGGGATAGTTATTCATAAGCCTGCACAAACAGCCATGTCTTAAGCATTTTTCTGAAACTCAGAAGATCAGTACATGACCGAATCTCCAGTGGAAAAGAATTCCACAGTCTTGGGGCCAAGGATGCAAACCTACAGCCTCCCTGACGTTTTAACTTGAAGACGGGGGTGGTCAATAGCTGGAGGTGGACTGAGCGCAGGTTGCAGGAGGGAGTATACCTTGATAAGAGGCAGTTAATAAATTTGGGACTCCGACTGTGAAGAGACTTAAAGATTAGGCATCCCGTCTTAAAGGCCGTGCGTTGGGAAATAGGGAGCCAGTGTAGTTTTTTAAAAGAGGTCTGGCTGATTGCCATCTTGGTTGCTGGTGGATCAGTCTCGCTGCTTGGTTCTGAACCATCTGAAGCCGCTTGATTAGGAAAAGTGGCATGCCTAGGTAGATTGAGTTGGCGTAGTCTAAGTGTGATAATACCATGGCTATTACGACCTGTATCAACGCTGCGTGAGTGAGCAGACGGCTGATCTTTCTGATTTTACGTAACTGAAAGAAACAGGTTGAGACCACAGCACCAACTTGGGATCTTAACGACAGGTCGTTGTTTATGATGACACCTAGGCTCTTGACGGAGGTAGAGGGTTCGGGTGGAAATCCAAATTCCGCCGGCCAATAGTGTGGGCCCCAGAAGATCTTACTGCCCCCTATCAGAACTAGTTCGGTCTTGCCTGGATTGAGTTTTAAATGATTTTGGTCCATCCAATGGCGAATGTGGAGCATGGTGGCCTGGAATTCCAGGACTGAGTTAGGGGAGTTATCTATTGTGAAAGTTAACTGTAGGTCATCGGCATAATTGAAGGTAGTCACCTTCCGTACCTTCAGGGACTGAATCAAGGGTAAAAGGTATAGATTAAACAAGTGGGGGGATAGTGATGATCCCTGTGGGACCCCACATGCAGTTGATAGCTTGGGAGCAGTGAATGAAGTCAAGCGAACCGCTTGAGTACGGCCTTCTAAAAAGGAGCTAATCCAGCTGAAGGCTGGGCCCTGGATGCCGGCCAGCCTGACACGGTCCATCAAAATTTCGTGATCGACTGTGTCAAATGCGGCCGAAAGATCTAAAACCACCAGGGCCTGAGGAGTGCCTCTGTCAGCTTTATCTCGTAAGTCGTCCAGTACTGCTAAAATCACTGTCTCCGTAGAGTGAGCGGGACGGAATCCCGCTTGGTGAGGGTCTAGATATTCAGAATGTTCCATGAAGTTGGACAAACACTTTGCCACATGGGCTTCCAGGACTTTGGCCAAGTAGGGGAGCAAGGAGATGGGGCGATAATTTGATAGATTCTGGGGATCTGCTCCCGGTTTCTTTAAAAGGGGGACCACAATTGCGTCCTTGAATGCTTTAGGGACACGGCCCTGCAAGAGGGACTCATTCAAGAAGGTCATGATGGTACACGGCAGGGCAGAGAGGATATCTTTTAAGATATGAGGTGGGCAGCAGTCCCTGGGGGAGCCAGATTTGACTCTAGACAACAAGTCCAGGAAGGACTGGGTATTAATGGCTGGAAAGTGATCCAAGGTAAAAGGATTCCTTTTTGTAACAAGGGGAGTCTCAGTGGGGCTGAATATTGGAATATAACTTTAATGTTAGAAATGTTCTCCACGAAGTAGTTATTCAGAGAGTCACAGAGTTCTTGGGTAGGTGTGGGTTTAGATAGGACTCTCGCTGCATTGGATAGTTCGTTAACAATGGAAAAAATTTCCTTCGACCTATTGCTAGAGTTTAAAATTCTAGCAGAGAAGTGAGCAGCCTTGGCTGCCGTAATCGCTTTTTTATATTCATTCCGAGCTTCCAAGTAATGGTGTTTCTCTTCAGGAGAGTAGCTCAGTCTCCATTTCCTTTCTTTTTGGCGAAGGGCCAATTTTTGATCTCTTAGCTCATTAGAAAACCATTTCTGTGCGTCAGAGCGACGAGCTCGTTTTAGTTTTCTGAGCGGAGCATGCATGTCACTGGCCGTTAGTAGCCAGGCTGAGATATTTGTTTCCAAGAGATCGACATCAGTGTCAAAGGCGGGGGATGAGCTAGCCAATGTATCCTGAAATTCCTGTTTGTTGAGGGCACTCCATTTCCTGATCATGCCCCCCTCGGCCGTGGGGGTCTTACTACTGAAGGGAATCATTACCGTGAATTTTATTAGGTGATGATCAGACCATATACATGGTAGGATCATGGGCGCGGACACTATAATGTTTGTGGTCCAGACTTGGTCCAGTATGTGTCCTTTGGTGTGTGTGGCTGAGACAAAGTGCTGGATAAAATTAAGGTTGGTTAATAGATCAGTCAGTTCGGCAGATGAGGCCCTCCGTGTACGTCGTTAGACCAGTAATTTAGGTCACCTATTAATAATATTTTAGCATAATTCATTGCAAGATTGGCTATTTGTTCACTCAACGAAAGAGGGAACAGGGGCATGTGCTGCGGGGGCCTATAAACCAGGACACAGATAAGCGGGGCAGAGCTAGACTCTAGTTTGATGACCATGTTGTCCACTGCGGGGAGACTTAAGGGAGTAATGGCAGTGAATTTGTGGTCTCGATGGATGATCGCAGCTACTCCGCCACCCATTTTCCTGGTGGTCGATCCACATGGAGGATATAGTAGTCATGAGGTAGTGCGGCCAATATATCAGGGGTAGAATCAGAATTCAACCATGTTTCTGTTACAAGGAAAATGTCTGGTTTTTCAGATATTAAAAGCAGGAAAACATCCAACTGATGCTTGACTAGGGAACGGGTGTTTAGATAATATAAGCGTATGGAAAACACCATTGATACACTCACCTGTTCTGAAGGTAAGGCTGTAGCACAGGTGAAAATATTGCATGCATAGCCTCTCTTCTGCCTCTGTGCACTTTGAATAAAGAACTTCAATTTCTCAATTGTAATCGCTCTTAATTTAGGAGCCAATTGCGAGTGCAGATAATGGTTAACAGAATTGTGTCATAAGAATGCTGTTCTTTGTCAGAGTTCTTAAGAAAAGGTATATAAGAGCTTATGCAGGCTAGCTGGTGATCCTATGTATCGCCTTAGAAATACTGAAAGTCTAATTTTGGAGGATGTGGAAGTTATCTGTGGCCCAGCTTGCTTCAGTAATTCATATAGGATGCTTTTTTCACATGGGCATTGCTAAAGCCGAAGTAAGGTCTGTGCCAAGTTAACAAGAGGTTTTTCACAGGATCAAAGTTAGGCCTTGGAGACCTCTAATGGGCTAGTATTAGGGGTTGTAATGTCTGTTGTTACTGTATGCCTCCTTGATAATTTAACTAATCAAAAGTAAATTAAAAAATTCAACTGATTGAGTTCTGACAAAACTAAAGGTAGCAATCCCTTCATGATGTGTTCTACCACGATGCCATGGTCAAAATATTAACATACAAAAATATTGAATCTACTCCATTATATATCATGGTAAGTTATGTGACATTAAGAAAAGCAAATATATACTTACCTTGATCATAGACTAGTAGGGAATGTAGTGCATGCAATATTTGCGTAGGTGGATAAGTTAACCGCAATATAGTTACATAAACCCCCTATATGATGGCAGTTAAAACCTTGGTTAAAGTTAGGTGTACAATATGGCTAGTTTGTCAGAATATTAAGGTAATTTATTGCTTATGTGCATCACATTTAATTCTTAGATAAAATTGTTCATGTAATGTCCCTAAGAGAAGCTAGCAAAAAGTACACCCGGTGAAATTTAAGTTATGCTGACATAAACGTACATAATTTTGCCTATTTTGTGATAGCCTTGTAACCAGAAATTACTGAAATGTTATGCTATTATGCCACATTGTGTGTTCCTGGCAAAAGTCTTAGTGTGAACACATGGCAACAATGCAAATGGCTAGAACACAAGCAGCTGTTGTGCACGCCACATGTTTTTTGTACTATATTTTTGTGCAAAATGCCTCCTCATATCCAAAATGTACACAAGAATGCATTTCTCACTAATGCCATATTTGATTTTTTTGCGTACTTACAAATCATTTTGTGTAATTTTCTTACAATTTCATTGAGTTATGCAAAAATAAATTGCACAAATTTCACACCCCCTTGGCTAAAAGATTAAAGTCTTTTAAGACATCTTGAATCTACAAAATCCAGAAACTTCAGTAGATATTCCTTTCCTAGCATTGGGGTGAATGCATAAAAGCAGTGTTCTTAAAAGTTGCTAGGCTCATGTGACATTTCAGTTCAATCATTCGAGTGAGACATTTTCCAGAAACCTAATTTCTCCAAATCTAAGACATACCTCGATGATGGAGAGAATTTTATATTTGGACTAATATTAAAGACCTGCATGTTGGGGCACTTTGAGCGCAACAGGCTTCTTCTCATTATTGGGCATCATCATAGATCATGATCAGTTAAAGCATGTTATAGACTGGTTGGTGGTGGTTCTAGGAGACGTTTTTAATATTCAGAAGCTCCTCTTTGGTAAGTGGTTCTCTGTGAAGAGGGGTTGAATTTTGAAAGAACATTTGCCTCTGTTACTGTGTATTTGATCGTACCATGAAATCAAAATTCAAGGCTATTTGTTTTAGTGTAGAGAGTTGGGCTTCAGAAGAAAGTGAGACAGTTAGGTATTTTACTTGTCAAGGACTGAATGCTGAAAAGGCTTGCTAGGTCGCCCTCTTGACTGCCTTAGGAAAAGGTGACTCCTACCTGGACCTAAAGTACCACTCTGCACAGAACATTGTACATAAAAGGCATCAATTTTCTCCTTAAGGTGGTCTCAGTTTGAAGGAAACCCCTACAAAGAGGAAACAACCTCCTTTGTCAATCTTGTAGCTCTTGTTTGAAGATGAAGAGTTATACTAAACAAATTGGCAGTCACCAATCTCCCCTGACATCAGGAGGAAGAGAAGAGCCAAGGAAGAATTTCAGTAGAAGAACGCAGAATGAAATAGAAGAAAGGGGTGAAGAATGTGATGAAAAACAAGGGAACAAATGTATTCCAATGCATATTACTCACTTGATTGCCTCCATTGAATGTGATTTAACCCCTTCGATGCTCATGACGAGCTCAGCTCGTCATGCTGCGCGGTCGCGCTGTGCGCATGACGAGCTCAGCTCGTCACGACCACACCCGCGATCGGAATGTCCAGCACCTGGGCGGAATTCCGATCGCGGCGAAGCGGTTAAACAGGAACTGACATCACAGGAAAAGACCTTACTTGATCTTTGATCGGGAACCTCAAATAACAGTGTATGTACAGACCACTTTCTTGGGAAATGATGGTTATAAGGCTTGTCCACACTGCTTTTCAGAAATTCGTGCCATTCATTTGGTAAAAAACAAGAAACCTAGGTTTGACATCCTTCATTCCACATTGGATTCCAGAGTCCAGTCACAACCCTCGAAGCCTGGCACTCCAGGCAGATCACGGAACATCCCTTTGGGTGACCATAAGGAAGAGAACACCAAAGCCATCCAGACAGCATGGATGCTCAGCCATATTCATTCTGAGTGCAGCCTTCTCAACATGCTGGCAAGCATTCCTAAACATGCACAGTGTTAGGTAAGTTCAAGACACTGCTCTTGGCAAGGATGAAACATAGAGAAATATATCCTATGGGTTTATCTACTATGTATAGTAGTTTATTAGTAATTGCTTGTCTTATAAAGATCTGTACTAGCTGTTTTGTGTATCTTTGAAGCTTGAGAAATGCAATGTAAGGCAGAAATTAAATGAATATTTGTGACTGTGTAGACGTTGCCATTGGTGTCATCTCTCAAAAATCATAGGAGTAGCAGAAGTAACATTATCTTTTGGCCCTTGTACCCAATGCCGTTACAAAACCTGGTGATTCATGCTCCTTTCCCTGGTTGATGGGCTTTGTATGTTCTTTGCATAAACTAACAAGGGAATAAGGTATACACATTCAAACATTAAGGAATCAGATTGTTTAAATCATCTGAGAATTCTCGGTGTACACAAACGTTTCAAGTAGCAACACTCCAATTGTTGAAAAAGAAACTTGTATAAGGTTGTTTTCGAATAATGCATTAAAAGAAAATAATGTATGGATCAATTCACAGATTGAAGACATGGTGTATTCCTAGGTACCCAGGATTTCCTTAGGTGAGCGTCAGACCTCTTCACAGAAAACTATGACTCAGGCTCTTAATATTTCTCCTAAAATGGTTTAGCTAAATTCACATTTTAAATATGCTCTCTCACAGATTATGGAATGCTGGTCTGGGTGTTCATTAAGGGACCAATTAAGTAGGAAATATGAAGTAGCAATTATCAAAAATGTATACTGAATTATAAACTCTGTGCATCATAGTGGAGCATTCAGTCAGGTACACTGAAAAAGAAAGGGTGACTCCTTCAAGAATTCACTGACAATTATCAATGGTCACTTAGACAAGGCAATACTATTCTTTGGAGTTTTTCACAAGAATTAGACATGGTTTATGAACTCTTTCACTTATATATGTGACCTCCCTACATCATTTGAAGTTAAACCTGTAAACCATACAACATACATATATTACACATGTTGTGTTTGCAAGTGAACTTTGGTTAGTGAATGAGATACAAATTATTGTATTTTGTATTATGCTGACAAGGACTCAAGTTTTGGAGAATATTTTTACCAGGCAAAACCATGGTTGCAGGTAGTAAAATATATTAACAAAGTCAGTGCTCCTAAACAAATTTCCTTTGATACGTATTAAACTTTATCCAAAATGTACATTGTGTTCACACTTTCACAACAAGGCTGTTTTACTAATGCATGTTTGATTACATTGGCTTTAAATTAACAAAATGAATTTAACAAATCCCCTGAACTCTTTATAAATTCAAACGTAACACAGATTAATAGAGTACCTTTACATTTTGCCTCTCTATAGGTGTGTAATAATTTATAACTTCACTGGCAAAGTATTGAGAAGGTGACAAATTTTGCAGCTTTACAAAGTTGTGATATTTTCAGATTCAAAAAAAGAAGTCAACAGGCAAAAAAGTTTTTCATGTGAAAAACATTTCTACATGTACAAATTGTAAATTATACAGTTTTATTCCCCCAAAGCCTACTTTTGCAATGGCCTTTCATGAAGAAAACTTCAAGAAAGTGCCAAAACACAACTTTCTTAATTTCACTGACTTTTATTAAGTAAACCACATGTGTATGAATAGTATATGTTCCTCTAGATATGCAAACCCAATCCTCTAGAGGAATGAGAAAGAATAAAAGTCACATTAAAGAAGCACACAAGCTCAAAATGTTTAGATATTCAATCACTTCAAATTACCTGGATACATATTTTTTTGTAACAGGCTCATCGTAAAATGTCATTTTGTGACGTAATGGGGACAAGTAATTTAGAACTAAACAATCCCTACTATGGTTATAAAATTAAAATTTGAAAAAGTAGAACTCTGTAAACAAATAAAATAATGTATTCACTATGCTACCAGAAAGGGAAAAATACACTAACTTATCTTACATTAAACTAACAATAGCTTGCATAATGTTAGTATGCAAATAAATGGGAAAATGAAGATTTCTCAGTTTTAAAATAGCACTTCACTTTGTGAGAATACACATGTCGATCGAGATTAACCATCTAGTCTAGCAGAAAGTAATATGTATACACATCGAAGGCTCTGGAGAAGCGTAAGATATCATTTACACACTTTCTTGAGGCCCGCCAGTTTGTGAGTTCAGCAGAGGCTCTAGCTCCCTGGGCAGAGGTTCATTTGCATAAGCTACACATTCCTGCCTACCCAACATGATCAATATGTTTTTAGTGCACGTGCTGGTGCAGCTGGTGCTCTAAGGTACACAAATGAACGCCCGGATGTCACCATGGGTTTTTCACACATAAGCATTCATTTTTTGTTTAACTGAAATAAGCTTCCAAAGCTGGAGTTTGTTTCAGTAAAACAAAAATGTCAATGATCATGATGCACAGGACAGTATCTCTCTGCAAATCAAAATCTTTCTACGTTTTCCATGCCCAGGACTGCCATGTCTTACATGGTCATGGTGGACAAGGAAATCCAATGCCTATTAACATGCACTAAATTGGTGGGAACACCAATCATTACGTCTTGGGTGCTCAGTGGCAGAGGAGGCATCTGATCAAGGGGTTCCACTGGTGGGGCAAGCTGATGTCCCATAAGGAGAAACTCTGTGGTTCCCCCAAATCCAAATCTAAATGGAGCAGGAGAAGTGTGAGATTGGTGGACGTCCTGCATCCACCTAACCCTAACTGTGGTCCTAGTTCTTTGTCATCCTCATGAGAGGTATGTTTTAATTCTCAATAAGTCCCATCAGCACAAGTGTCTAATGGACAACAGTTTAGCACCTTCTCGTGCTATGTACTAGCAGGATTTAATTTGAAGAATTAAGTGATCCTAACACCTGATGCATGTTTGTTGGTAACAGATTGTTTTAGAGGACCAAAGCACAACAGACAAGAGACGAGCTTATTGTGACCTTCTCTGCAGGGACAGGCAGAGAGAAAAAAAACTTCTCACTGTGGCTCAAATAGGACGATGTAAAATTCAAATAGCTTGAAAAGTCCAGCTCAAAGTTCACTTTCAATCACACATACAGTCCCTTCTTCTTTCAAGTTTACTGTTGCAATGCAGCAGGATCTAGGAACCATGTGCAGTATCCTGACACAGGAAATGAGGGGGAAGAGAGCTTGCACAAATGGTTCACTCTAAAGATAATAAAAATACTTATATATACTACCGCCATCTCAGGTGAACCATTGCACACAGCATCAAA
Source organism: Calotriton arnoldi (assembly GCA_963921515.1). Taxonomy (NCBI): domain Eukaryota; kingdom Metazoa; phylum Chordata; class Amphibia; order Caudata; family Salamandridae; genus Calotriton; species Calotriton arnoldi. The sequence continues at coordinate 1,526,408 of CAWUFW010001578.1, read as the reverse complement.
TTGTAGGTTTCAAAATCAAAATCTTACAGGGAAGTGAGAGGGGAGATAGCTTTCCAACTCATACAGAAAGAGAGATAAAACAGTTTAAACACAACTGGGTATCATTAACCAAATAAGCATGAAGTTGAAGCATGTGAGGCATCAACACATTTCATTATTTCATTACAGTTTTGTGTCAACTAGATTAAATAGCCACTGAAACATTTGTATATTTAATCTCTTGGAAAACACTTTAAGTATTTGCCAAAGACTGTTAGATCAAAGTTTTGTGTAAACATGTACACTTGATTAACGGACGTAGATGCACAAACCTTGAAAACTTCCATTTCCTCCAGGATGAGTTCTCCATTTGCTGAGCTGTTGGTAGGTAGAACTACCACTTTCTGCACAGTTCCAAGGTCTGAAAGAGAAGTTATGTCGCAAGATCAATTACTCTAAGAATCTCTATGGCAGTGAAAATCGTATTTTCTTGTAAAGATGTTATTACTTTAGTTTCAAAATATTTGTTAGTGGTGTGGTGAATTGCATGAGCTTTCAATTAAAATTGTAATATCTATCAGATAGTTGGAAGTGATTTAACCAAAGACTTGCACTAGTAAGCACATTTCGAGACAGCCCAAACAGAATATGTAGCCATAACATAAAGTATCCATATTTAAATTTTTGACGCACTGCATTCTGATTAACCAAAGGGAGGATAGGGGCTCTTATAACAAATTTTTTAGACCACATCACTCAAAATACAATGGTTGGAAGAGTATGAGCACAGGAAGCCATTTATGGGGACATAGATGTATTTATATATTTAATAATTATTCTATGGTGCGCCAATGTTACTGTAGGAAGCTGGCTCCTTATATGGTATACTGAAAGGAGGTATACCGTATAAAGAGTCCAAGTATTCCCTTACCAGTGGACAGGGGCTTACTCTAGCAATCCCGAGGTGCTCTTTTAGGGGGTAGTGTGGTCGAGCAGCCTTAGGCTTATCAGAGAGGAGCGTTAGGCATCTTCAAATACACACAATAGTCAATAAGTGACGCACATGACTCATTAAGGAGATCCCCACCAATTTATAAAAATAACACATATTTATACATATGTTTAGGCACCAGAATCAATACGATCAGGTAAGTACATTTTTCAAGAGGAATACTTTTGCATTTAAAAAGTCGACAGTGCATTTTTCAGAAGCTGCAATGCTATCTTATGGGAGGAAAAACTAGTACAGCATTCAGGTAGAGTACAGCGACTTATGAGACCACTCTCCTGGACTTAAGGTGAGTATGGGGCAAGGTCCAAAGCAACACCCACAGATCACCTTGGGCAGGCACTGGGGCGCCCAGGTGCAGAGGTGCTTTTCAGCATTGGGTGCCCAATGTTCTCCTATGGGGGAAAACATGTACTGTATTTGGGCACTTCGCAGTGACTTGCTGGACCAATCTCCTGGACTTGAGGTGAGTATGGGGCAAAGCAGCACCAACAGGTCACCTTTGGCGGCACAGGGGCGGCCGGGTGCAGAGGTGCTTTTCAGTGTCGGGTGCCCAATGTTATCCTATGGGGATGGTTGAAAAGAGGCTGCAGGCTTGGACTGGGAAATCAGTCAGGCTGAACCACACGGGGGGCTCAGGTTTCATGATGATTTGAGAGGTGGGGACATCTTTGACCCTCTTCTCCATGAGTCAGGGGTGACGGGCATCGGTGCAGAGGTGTCTTCAGGCATCGGATTTTCGTCGCCTGCAGCACTCGCGGTAGAGGGGGTCTCCAAACAGAGGCTGCAGGCGGCTTCAAGAAGTCCACTGTGGTCAAGTCCAAGGTGGGCTTCGTCTCTGGAGGGCTAGGGGACCATGCTAGCACAGTTGGCCCGCTTCAGCTCCCGATAGGCGGCACAGTGCAGTGGTAATTTCCTGTATCTGGTTTTGGTGGTCCAGAGTCCTCTCAGGTCGCTTTGGGTGCCTGCAGGATGCAAGGAAGCAGCTCTGCTGCTCCATAGGAGTTGCTTGCGGATGAGTCGACTTTGGCACAATTGTCAAGAACAGCAGACAGGCCGGCAGGGTTGGCACCAAGTCAGTTGCTACTTCCACAGTTCTTGCTTTTTGCAGCTCTTCAGTCCTTCTACTTTTGGTCGGGAGGATCTGATTTCCTGGTTCCAGGGTTTTCTCTAAATACTGAATTTAAGGGCATTAGGGGAGAGTAGGGTAGTAGCCAATGGGCTACCTACGCTTGGGGTCACTACGCGCCCTATATGACCACTTCCTGGGGAAAGTAGTCATAACCCTATCCCAGAATTTCTGATTTTGCCATCGCCAATATGGCTAACTTTGAAAAGTCGCCTCCACTTCAGGTAGGCCACTTTAGGGGTGGCACTAGCCTGTGGGTGGACACACCTATCTGACTAGACAATTCTGCTGCCTGTCCAGTTGCCAAATGGCTCTAGACAAAGGGGGTTGGCCTCTTCTCCTGTGAGAGAAACCAGATTCACATACCAAAGGCGCTAGGCGCTTTGAAGCTTCCCTGCCTTGGAATGTTAATCTGTAGATCATCCCGTGGGAGAAGGTGATAACACCCCCTGCCCATCAGGCCTGGTTTCTGGCCTCCCGAGACCCTTGGGGGTCAGACACTCATCTCTGGTGGCGGGCTGACGAAAGTCAGTCAATCAGCACCAGGGGCTGGTAGGTTTTTAGTGGGCACCTCTAAGGTGCCCTCTGGGTTCATATCTGACACTGGCATCGGTGTGGGTTTATTAATATGAGATGTTTGATACCAAACATCCCTCTTTTCAGTGAAGCCATCATATAGCTGGGAACTCGTTTTTACCAGTGTCCAGAACATGTTTTAAAATGGCGTCCCTGTTCATTTGTATTGGCAGTAATGGAATTGACCAGCACTGGGGCATATCTGCTCATGCAGATATGTCCTTGCGTGTAATATAAGACATCTTGCCGTAGAGCTGTAAGGCCTGCTGAACGGGTGACTTTCAAATATTACAAGCAGTGTTAGGGGACATGGCACACAGGGATGTGTGTCATGTCATGTATTCACCTTAGTCTGCCCCAAGAAACGCAGTTTGCATGAGCTAGGTGCGGGGTCCTTTAGAGTGGCACAATTCCTTGGGGACCCTCTTTAGTGCCTCCGGCGGTAGGTACAAGGGGTAGCATTTACCAGTGACTTACAGAGGGTACTAAAGGTATTGCTAATTGGACAAAACAATTGCACATTTTGGGGGAGGAGATCTGGGATGGGGACCTAGTTACCAGGTACCCAGTGCACTTCCAGTCAAAATCACATCAAATACCAGGCAAAAAGTGGGAGTGTGACCACGTCAAAAATGGCGCTTTCCTACAGCTACCACACAGTAAATTATGTGTATCAAGTGGGGAATGAAGAGAGCTGCAAAGGTATGAATGATGAAAAAAATAAAATCATTCTCTAAATCTATAGTTTGATGGACTCATTGAAATTATTGTGTGATCCATGTATCCATTTATTTATCTTCTGTAATGGAAACATGATCCATTTTGTGCTCATTCGGTACCATGTGTAGATTTCACTATGAAAATTATCACAGTATTTAAATCATTTGCTACAATCCAACTCGTAGAAAACCTGATTAAAGGTGGATGTCTCAGGTTTTTGACTCAGGTTTTTGATTTTGCCTGTCCCATTTTTCTGGAAGAGCAGGTGTGAGACCCCACATAAATCATCATTTATGCCTCACATCCAATTATGCCCTCATTTGCTAAAGCTATTTTAGCTGAATTTGCCCTGCACACATGATGCTCACCTGCTCCTTCTGCCTTGGTTTTACTTCCCCTCATCAAACATGCATACAGCTGTCTTCCCCTCTACCATCTGTGAGCTGCCATCCCACCTCTCCCCCTCCCCCGTCTTTCCTCAGCCAATGTCTCTTCACTCACTACCCTAGGGACTTATACATTTAAACAAAATAGTCCAGGCCACCTCAGGGAAACCAGAGGCAACAGGAAAAGAGGTGGAACCAGTGCCTCACAAGTCAACATGAAAATGTTTTTTTAAAGATTTGCATCTTATATGGGGAAATGGTGTGGCTATTATGGTTTATCGATCTGATAATGCAATGTTATACATTATTGATGTTTGGGCTTGCTGCTATGCCATGCATGTACATCGACCATATCTGGCACTGTGTGATGCTGCCTCTTGCTGCAAAATTTTCAATTCAATTGGTTATAAAAAAAAAAAAAGAATTGCATCCCAAATGGTAGCTGCAATACAAACCTAACATCGATGGGACTTTTGTGCAGTTACAGTTTCATGAGTTTTTTAAACCAATGTATTAGAGTCGATGGGTATTCACCAGTGGAAATTTGCAACGTGCCCACCTCAGTCACCTTCATTTCTTATTATAGGTTGGAGGTGGGAGATCCGGATTCAGTGCACCTCATGTCCAGGCATCTTTCTCTTGCTTTTCATAGCAAAGTATAGCTTGTTTTCATTAAACTTCATGCTGTTCTATTCGGTATATCCTCAGAAAGGATTGACTGAGTCGAAGAGGAGACTGAGGAGCTGAAGTTTTGATTATTTAGCAGTAATTCTAATACACCATGGCTCCTTTTTAGGTCTCGCCTAGCGTTGCACCGCAAATGCGCTGCCATCGCTTTGCGAGGCATGCAGTATATACTGTAGCGTGGAAGCTTCATGGAAGCTCCGCCCACTCTCTGCCCATTGGCTTTTGTCTTAAATGCTGCCTTCCGATTGGTTTGAGGCTTGTTAGTCCCTCCTCATTCATCATTTGTATCCTTCCACGGCTACTAGCCCCTTTACTTCCAACAGTATTTTTCTTCCCCTGCCTTCCCCCTCCCCTCCTGCAATCCGTGACTTCTCAGACCACACCAGCTCCCCCCCCCACTCCCGTTCGTGCCTTCTTCCCACCTGCACTTCCGATTCTAATGCAATAGGTCTCGCATAAATGCGAGTCCTATTGCATTTTCAATGCTTGCTTATAAAGTCCTTTATGTGACGTAGGAGGCGGATTGGATATCCCGGCATGCCTCTGTACGCACTTGCGTCTACCGTAGTGCTCGCATGACTCGGTTCAAGCAGCGAGCAGAACTTTCACATTCGGTTGTTTATTTTGGAAACGTAAATGCGTTGTAAATGCGTTGTATGCCTGCTGCTTTACCCTAAAGTGCGTCCCTGTCTCTGGCAAGCAGACATCGAGGCAGGCACTCCCTGTCTTCGTGGTAAGCTTTTATTGCACCAGCTGCCGGACTGCGAGGCTTACAGATACAAGGTGGTTCCACTTTCAATTCTGCTTGCCGCCTCCGATTGCTCAAGCACCTGAAAAAAAGCTTCACACAGTTACGGCTCCTAATGTGGTGGAAACAGAGCATTTAGAGCAGAACTGCACAGAAAAGTAAAACGTGTACTTTCTGCTTCAAATTGAATCACTATGAGGAACGTAATTGAGTCTCGAGCAGATGTGACGCTTCTGTCGAGCCAGACAGTGTTCAGGAAATGTGTGGGGGTAGGGAGAGTGTGCCATTGTGCTACTGTCCAAGGCGGCAGAAGCGGCCTGCCCAGTGCAAGGAAGCAGTTCCTTCACCCCAATGGGAAATACCCCCAGAATCGTAGAACCGAGCTCAGTGTAGTGAGAGGAGTTGAGGCTCAGCCGCAAAAGACAGCAGGACGAGGAAGCAAGTCTCAGAGCAGCAAGGCCAATCGAGGAAAGAGGGGCAGCTGGGTGTCCGAGACCCCCAAGCAAGTAAGTGCAAGCCGAGTACAGCGAGGGAAGTTATACTCCACATGAGCAATGCGGGGGAAAAAAACTCACAGAGGGGGTGGGTGCGTTTGTTAAAGAGCTTTTTATAACTGTACATTCTGTCTGTAAAAAACACAATGTTTAGGGCCGCACTGATGTATTGGTTTTCTATTTTTTAAGAGGCCTATTTCTCAGACATCCTGTGCAGAAACGCGGCACACAAAGGATTAGGCATAACGGCCAGAGCTGCCAACTATGGAACTAGCTAGGTTGGAGTCACGGCGTCGCCTAAACATCCTGTGATACTGGGCAAATCACGTAATCACTCTGTGCCTGCAAAAAACTGAATGTGCTCTTGTGTAATGTACCTGGTGCACATGTAAAGCGCTTCAGTACCCTCGGATGGTGTGCGCCGATATAAAACTGTACATATAATATAGGAAGCAGAACATGGCACAGTGAGGCGAAATGTGCCATCTGCTAAGGGTACGGGTGATGAAGAGAGCACAATAATATAACCAGTTTTTGTTATGAATATAACGGATTTCTGTTAGGGTTTATAGTTGGTGCTCAAGAAAGGAGTGGCTTGTAAGAATCCTGGGCCAGGGAAGTTCAAGGTTCAAAGTTCAGTCTTTGAGAATACCTGTCTCCTCTTACCGCCTTGGTTGTGGCTGGTTCTTTCGGTTTCTGAAGGAGACCGAGAAGCAGGAAATGCCACCCCTCAGCCCCCGCCATCCCTGTGAGTCCGAAGCATGATAACTTGTAAAATAAATAAATGCTAGAGGCGGGCAGTGTGTGTTTCACTCTACTCTTCAGGGTGAAAAACTAGAGTACCCTGGGGAAGGGTCGGGAAGATGGTGAATTCAAGCCTTGCACAGGGAAATGTGGCTCAGCTCTTACTTTAAAGAAAACAACTCGAAAACAGTATCCAAATAAGATGGGGTGACTCAGGCCCATAGACGTCACCCGGCATGCCTCGATTGTGACTCGAAGCACAGCAGTTCGACATATTTAACTTTTTATGGTCATTGTGCAGAAAGTTTTACAATATCCACTGCGAATGTCCATTCTGTGCAGAAGGCAAAACCATCATGAGCTGGGGGTTTGTGTATCCCTGTGTTGTGAAAGAGGCCAGGGTTGGAGCCAGCATAAAGCTGTCTCGCCTGTGTCTTTTAGGTCTCGCCTAGCGAACGCAGCGCATGCGCTGCTTCGCCTTGGCGAGACTATTGTTGTCGGTTTGGTGCGCGAAGGGAGACAAAACATGTGCGTGCCCGGACAGGCGATGTGCACGCGCACGGCGTCTCCTCTTTATCGATGTTAACTTTCACGCACCCCCACCGCGCTCTCACTTTCACGCGCTTCATTTAGCTTTCAGTTTCACTGCGGCGCTGCACTTGCCTGGACAGGCAATGTGCACGCGCACGGCGTCTCTTCTCACGGCGACAGCTTATTATGAAGATGTTGCAGATGCAAGTAATTAATACATGAAGTTAAAATGTGCAATGGCAAGTTATCAGGAACAACAGTGGTGTGCTGTCCTTTCTGTGATGTTATTTAGAGGGCAGAGATCGAGGGTGATATGAGGTGGGTGAAATGACGTCACTGCCATAAAAGCAGCAAGTGGGGCATTTTTCCATTTCCCTTTATTCCACTCCTACTATATTTACTCTCGATCGCTTTTCTATACTTTGAAAATCACTTCGAAAACGTTGAAAACCCGAATCGTGGCGGTATTTTCTAGGTTTCGAAAATAAGCTACACTAGCAGAGTCCAACTTTACTAATTGTGCGCACTTAACCATCTGGTGCATTAGATCCTTAATTAAAGTAGAATGACTTGCAAATGAGCAACATGAAACAATTTCCAGTGCAGCTTTCTGATTATATTTGAGTTCTTTATCTGTCTCAGAAATAAATATGACGTCGCATTGTGGCGGTCACACGGCTTTGTGCGGCTGCTCCTCCGTTCCAATGCGCGCGCTCACTATAAATCAGAGCCGAGCAGCCAGTGACGCGGCGCGCCTTTTATTGTCGCAATAAAGGCAAAGACATTAATGTAAAAATGTGTTCTTCAGTTACTGTGAATATGTTGTTCGGTGATAAGGCACGTCAGAGCAGGAAACATAATCCGCAGAAGAGTACCATGCGTGCGCACCGGGTCTGTCTGCAGGCGTCTCGTCTCGTCGCTCTATTGTACTAAAAGACGAAACGTAAAGAAACATTTGTCAGCTGTTTGAAATACACATTGTTTAACGCCGTACCTGCATAATGGAAGAAATTAATCTAATTATTATAATCTCACTTTCTAGGAAGGTAGGAAATGTGAGAAATCGCGACCTTTGATGAAATTAATATATTGAAAACATGATATTTCTGCCGAAGGCATTTTTTTGCGTGCAAGAAATTGGAAGGTGGGTAATTTGTGAACGATACCGGAGAACCGAAGAATAGGGCTTTTCTGCTCATGGGTAGGTAACACGCGGTTTCAATAAATTGAAGGGATTAAATAATATATTGCAAGTGGGATATTACAGAGACTTGGAACAACTGAGTCTGTATCACTTCTGGAAAGAAAACTATACTCTGTCAGTGATAGTGTCCAGTCGCTAATTGGATAAACCTGTGCACAGCTGAACCATATTGTCTACTGCCGAAGGCACCGAAATACAGTCAAGGTTAGCTGAACGGTAGGCAATCTGCTTTCATACAAGGGTACTGACTCACGTCAATGAGGGCTGTATGAGGGTTCATGACAAAGAATTTCGAAAGTTGGAGGAGGAAAGGCGAAATGTCTCATTTTTTTAAAAGATACATTCTATTTTGTTTCTGTAAACAAAAAAAAGTAAACCACGTCTCAGTCTGCGTGTAAAAGGTGTAGGGTTTTATGGCAAAGCACGTGCACAGGAATCTTGTCATTGCAAACCCCTATTTGGATAATTTAGTTGGACCCCTCAAACTGACACAATATTTTCTCACGATATTTATGATACATGTTTACTACTGTAAGCAAGCAAAACACTGTAGTTGTGGCTAGTGGATGTTTTCTCTAACGATAGTTAGCAGCGCCATTCATTTTTTGACAACACATATATGAGATGTCTAACATCGCAAGTGAGCCAACCATTTCAAGTGAGTACGAGCTTAGGCATCATGAAAGAATAGTTAAATTAAAAAAATTACATGGATTAAAAAAAAAAACAATATACGAAATTGTGCAGTAAGTGGAGAAGCTGAAATGCACAAGAGACCTTTAAAGGGTATGCTTCATTTCTAGGATTTTGTCAAAAAACATGTACATTGCTACCTTTTATTTGATAAAATTAACAGTTTTAAAATGTCAAATATTTCAATGATGCTGATGTGTCGATTTTAAATGCAAAATGTGTCAAGTGCATTAGCAAAATGTTGGTGGTAAAAACAGTAAATAGGTTGTACTTTTTGTAGCGAGGATGAAAATATTTGCAGACTACAAGCTTGAAGGATTTGTACTGTCTTTGGATATGAGCAAGGTCTGTGCCATAACGGAAAATGATGGAGCCCCTGTGCAGAATGCGGTCAGTGGCCCCTGAGACTTCCATAGTCCACAGATATTCGTAGGCATGTGGGTGAATGTAGGCCCCTCCTTACTCCACAAGGGCTACAGGGGGTCTGCGTTACACCGGACTGTGGTGAAAGTGGCTGTAACAAGAAAAGCAAACAATGTTGGGTGCGGAAGCAAGACCAATTCCCAACAAGCATTTGCAATGCAATAGGTCTCGCATTTGCGAGAGTTTGAGCTATTGGCATTGTAAATGACAATGCCTTTATTTATGCGTTTGAAAACCTGCAAGCTGTGCGTAAACAAGCAGTTTGTACTTATAGTCCTTGCTTATGAGAAGCAAGGCTGGCAGTCTCTTTTACTGCCAGCCTTGCTTCTCGTAAGCAAGGACTATACGTACAAAGTGCGTTTATGCACCGCTTTTAGGTTTTCAAAACAAATTAATAAAAGGCATTGTCATTTACAATGCCAATAGCACAAACTGAAATGCGAGACCTATTGCATTGCAAATGCTTGTTTCTTCTGCCTCGTGATTTTTAAATAGATGTGTCGGCGTTATCTTGTTTTGCTGCAGGCATTGTTTAGCAGAGTAAGCCCTGGATATTGTGCAGTTGGCTGCCCCTTGCCAGCTTTGTGAATCGCGCACCCACTTTCCTGTAGACCAGTTCGTGGATTGTGAACAATGTGGGCCAGTTCTCAGCCACATTGGAGCAAAGTGCTGGATGTGTACATTAACATTTCACCAGCAGTAGACAAGACCACACAGGTTTTCATTGAAGGTAAATTATGCTGCTGGCTCCATTGCGTTGATCCTGTGACCCTAGGGCAGTATTGCCTTTTCTGCTCCTAATGGAGTTGTTTGCTGCACAAATGCCTTTAACACCATCGGAAGCGTTAGTGCAAAAACTCAAGAGCAAGAAATATAACGTACACTGATCAGTGACATGTTGTTTAAGGGTTAGTGTTAGGGAGGGATTCACCATAGAGAAAGGCAACAAAGGGAGGACTCCCAGTGGCCCTACCCGTAAGTGCATTGTGGGCCCAATATGGCTTCCTTAATTTATACGGCAGGAACAGGATCCCTCGAAGGCCTCTCCTACCTACTATAGGGAGGAGAGGTATTTACTGTGGCATTGGTATGAAATACTAAGGTGCGGTCCTCGTAATGACGCAATAAGCTTCTTAGTCACCTGTACAAAACCTCAGATGTGCACTGTCTCCTATAATTATTATTGTAATATGCTTAATCTAAGAATATTATGTATGAAATATTTGTCTCATATGTTCATGTGCTTCTTATCACTTTTAACACAATTCCTCTGATTTTGGAATGAAAAGCTTAAATGAGAGAGAAAAAATGTGAGAACATTGGAATTGTCATGCCCGCACACTTCATGTTTATTGGACTATCAACACGTTATGGTAAATGGTGTGGTTGCTGCATAAAAAAGCTTGGAATCAGTTTACTTCAACACAGATGTCGAAATCATGGCATGTCTTGCCTATTTCTGCATACACAGGAACAGTTATTTTGCAATTGCTAATGTTCTATGGCGAAAGTGCACCCATACTGAACAGTGGTGCAACTCCAGTGAGGTGTTGGGCATGAAAACCACACATGGTCTTATGTATATTCCTTCATGCAGGGACTGCTCATAAGTTTAGTGGGAGGAGGATTTGGTCGTCAAAATAGTACGGATTTAAGGTAAGTAATCCTCGTAGCGCCATCCCATGGGGGAAAGGATTTGTTTCTTTAGTTTTTGAGCAGCAAGATTCCTATCTACAAAGGCAGACTCATCCCCATATAATTGTAATGACTGGAGCAAGGCAAAGAATCTAACACGATTGCTGGTGTGGCATCAAATATGTAATCTTGAAGGCTGGCATTGAGGGGTACCGTTTGTTGAATGAATGCATCTTGTAGAAGTAAATGTCAGCTGCATTCCAAACCCAGATAACTCTGTGCCTGATTTTAAGTTTGACAGAGGGTACTCTGTTGTCTGTGAGGATGCCTGAGGGCATGACCTCCGCTATCCTGATGGACTACGGCCCATCAAATTTAGAGAAGACCACCGTCCCAGCATGTACCTTGAGGAGAACTGCAGTCTTCGTGGTTTCCTTCAAGATACAAAATGTTTGGTGGACAGCGCTGTTGGAAGCCCAATGTTTTTTTTTTAAGGGAGGCACTACATGGTGGGGTTTTGAGGGGGTTTTCCCCCAATAATTTTTTTTTTAAAGGTGGTGCACATAGGTGCAATTTTCTGCATTATTTCTGAATATTCCTCTTGTATAGTAGAGGCACCTCCAGGAGTTTATAAAAGGCCACGACTGAGAGCTGTGAAGTTGAGGCTGATGGTAATGCGAGTTTCTCACAGTGCCTGTCAGTGGGCCAGAAAGTTATCCAGAATACATATTCATGGAATCCTTGACCTTTTTGTCAAGCGCACAGAACAATGGTCACGTATTCCAGTTGCAATTGTGATTCTGTGAAATGCATATGAAGGAAGTACACAGTTGTCAAAATATGAACAAAACAAAAGTTAGAGACAATCTAGTGCTTACAGGTGAGTGGGTGTGTTGTGTGTTTGGGGCGTTTCAGCCTCAAGGCTGGATCAGAAAATGCAGGGATCAGGCCAGAAGGCTGAAACGGAACAGTTTTTTTTTTTTTTATTCCACTGGGAAATTGAGTGTCTGATTTGCCCAGAGCCACAGGATGCTGAGTCGACACTGAGACCCGAACTTTGTCCCCCAGCCTTAAAGTCGTCAGCTCTGGCTGTAACGACAACTCGGTCCATAAAAAAACAAAACACAGCCTGGCAGGCAAAAGGTGAGGCCTCTCTCACCAGCTTACCTGATAGTGGCACTGTGTCAGGTCCTGCTCTAATCTGACTGGTCAGCAGCACGCACGCCTGCCTATAACAGTCAGGAGTCCAGGAGGTGGTGAGAGAAGGTGTTGCAGCCCTCACGGCCTTCGATCGAAATGATGAGGAGCCATCCTGTAAACAGACACACTATGCATAAAACATGTTTACAGCGTGCATAGGTCCTGACGTCTCTGTGACGTTAGGTCACTTGCCCTCAATCATTCACAGGCAGCATGTAGTAACCCTGCCCTTCACCAACTCTTCACAAAAGAGCAGTTCGCAAAGGGTGTTGCCTGCAGCCTGTGAAGTGATTGACAAGCAGCCCTGGGAAATAGGGGGCTGCTGCCTTACACACCCAGGTCTGCTTCAAAACGTGACGCTCCTGCGCTTCATAATTGGGTGGTCTCTTGAGACCCCCGAGAATTGCAGGCCTGTTCTGACACGTGAGATTAGTTAGCATAGGTTTAAAAGTAATAAAAAGCAAAATGTGATTTGGCACACGCGCACTGGTGCATATGCCTCTCTGGATAGTGCCTGGCTGCCTGACTCTTGTGTTAGTGAGGACAAAAGGCAGCCCGGCACTGAGGGCGGCATGCGGCACAGGTTTATTTAAAACCTTTGTTTTACTAAGAACATGTATGTTATGTAGATGGTAACTGCTCTTAGTAATTACCATTTGCGTAATCAGTAAATCTGGTTGGGCGGAGCCCCGATGCCCTCTGCTAGGAGCCTCACCTGGTCCTGGTGCTTCTGGGCGCTATTTAATTTGTCACTGAATGAACTGTCCGACATGGATACTGTGCACTGACCATTATGTGCATCTGAAGACCCACATTCACTGTTCTCATGATCATAAGACTGGGAACATGTCGTGGAATACTGATGTGAGCGCCTGTGACAGTCACACTTACATCATCATTTGGATTAAGGACTTAATTCCAAACCCCAATTGAAACAGAGTAACCTCAGACAACCCCTGAATTCTAATATGATAGGTTTTAGTTAATATCCTTTATATGGCATTACCCATACGGAATCATAAGCATTTGTGGTCATACCACAAGGGGTAAATCTGAGACATCAGTAAGGCCCTAATAAAATACATCAAAATACTAGCAGTAGGCAATATTCCTAAAACGGATGCTATGTATGATCTGCAAGTATGGCGTGATATCTGTATTGCTGGGCACATGAGAGTGCCGTAAACTGCTATTGGGTTGGACTGTGGGCCAACATCGCAACAGGATGTGTTGACATTCATTCTCACAACGCAGGCTTTGGTCAATGATTGACATGCTGTCCAATGTTCGAAGAGTCTCATACAATTATAATGTACTCCTCACCGTTCGAGTAGTGGTAAAAAAATGCCCTGAAACGTGATAAAACAGACGCAAAATGTACAGTTGCATGCCTCTTAGATGGTCTAATGGTATTAGCATATTTGGGTGTTTTCTCTGGTATTAGCGTCCTTGCGGTCAAGAGCTCTGGAGACCTTACAAGGAAGGTATTGGCCCTGGAAACGCCACTGTAGCTTCTTATCACCAGGTTACGGAAAGTGTAATGTGTGCTTAGTTAGAAAAGTAGAAAAGTAACTTGAAGAATGCTTCACGAAGCCCTCTGAATGCAAGCCTGGCCTGAAGTTACAGGGGTCATGTAGGGTCAGTGATCAGGTTGACGCTGCGATGACGCTCGTTCTCGTGGCCATCTGTTGAATCAGGCATACGCTCTGCCTGTGCAATACCTGGTCCCAACCACGTCTTGCGTTCGCCAAGTTCAGCTACTTGTGGAAAGACAAAGGCATTCAGAGCCCCTAATTACAGGCTTCTGGTTTTACAGCAGCCATCCAACCGGCCCGCAGGCGCTTTCCTCTCAATAATATATGGATTTTGAGACGTTTCGACCTGTACTGCTGCTCGCAATGCAAATCATTTGTTTACAGGGAAGTAGGTTTTAGCTGTCGGGAGAGTTCAATGTGCGAGGAGTCTTTTTAGTTATGTTGACGTTATGGAAACATTTCAGTGTTTGTGGCAGGTTCCGACAGATGCGGCATTTCTAGGATATTTTCAAACATTAGTCAAACGGGGGAAATTATTACTGAGAGACTGAAAACACGGTGCGTGGTTTTGTAGGAGGGCGTTTCTTAGTTCAGGATTTTGAATGAGGATTAAATTGGATCTGCAGTTCTTTAATGACCTGATGAGTCACATTTGCTTTTGGTCAGGTTCCATCTCATACAAAGAATATGACGCTGTCCTAAAAGATCGCTGTAGGAGAGTAGGATCTGCTTCACATGGGTACCCCCACTTTTTGCTGATGCTTCACTGTTTTTCGACATTAGTCTGGCTGGGGCCCTGCTAATCAGAACCCCAGCCTAGCTGCTTCCTCTCTAAAATGGTTTCCATGTGCCTTAGGCACATCTCTGATTGGAATCTGGAGTGCCCTTATAAGTCCCTAGTATATGGTATACTATGTACCAAGGGCATAGGTACCTCAGAGGCCTGCCAGGGGCTGCAGCATGTATTATGCCACCCCTGGAAGGCCATCCAAACTGACACCACAGGTCTGCTACTGCAGCCTGGGTAAGGTGGTGCATGCACCCCTTACTGTGATATAGGTTACCTATATCACGAAATACATACACACATATAAACCTATAAGTCACTCCTAAGGCAGGCCTTATCAATCCTAAAGGCAGAGTGCATGGTTCCTATGTGAGAGGGTGCCCCTGCATGAGCAGGGCCCCTCTGCAGCATTCGGAGACCATCTCTGATGCTGTTTGTAGTGCAGCCTGACCATATACTCTTAAGCGCATTATATCCTCGCGGTAAAATGCTAACTTTGGAATGGCTGCACCTAAACATGTCGTGTTTGGTGTCAAACATCTTGGAATACTACCCCCCCCGCCAATTCTGGCGGCGGGGGAAGAATTCCACCCTTCTAGAGGGAAAGACATGTTAACTCTGATGAGTCCGGTAACTTCTTTCCAGAGCCCTGGCATCACAAAATGGATGCTGCTGCCACAGACACGAGTCTGGCCTCCTGCTGCTGGACGAAACTCCGGCAGGGGAGGCCTGGACAATAGGTTTCCTGTCCCAGGGAGGTGTGACCACCTCCCCAGACAGGATAATGTGTATTGGGGCTGGGCGGGAGCACTTTCGGGTGCTTTGAAGTCCTGCACTGGGGGCACATTTGGTGTCCCTGTGCATACCCCAGTTCAAACCGGATCAGGGGCTTGCAGCCCCTGCTTTGGCGTGAACTGGACAAAGGGAAAGGGGTGTAGCCACCCCTCTGCCCTGACCCACCCATAGGTGGGGCCACAGAGTAGTCCAACCCCTATTTTTAGAATAAAGGTAGGACCCCAGTCCTTAGGACTTTAGATTATACCTGGACAAAACTCTGAAACTGAATCCTGGACCTTCGACGCTCTACGACAAGATTAGAGGACTGAAGAATCTCCCTTGGGGTCAAGGAGTGACTCCCCTGCTTGGCAGGCACCAAAGAAGCATCTGTCCGGTTCGCATTTCTGAAGCTCCCGTCGGACGCCGAAGTCATCGCATCACCAGAGGTGGATTCTCAGACTTCCCCGAGGCTACCCTGAGTCCCCAGCAAAGCTGAGGCCCGTGGCTATCGTGGGTGACTTGAGACCGTGACCCCTGGACACCGAGCACATTTACAAGTGCATCATCTTCTGGGTCTCCCAAGAAGTCGTGCTTTGGGCTCCGAGTAGCCCTAGCCTCCAGCACCACCTGCACCGAAGATCACTGGCCCCCACTCCACGAGTGTCCTGTAAGCCAGATCCACGTGCAGCGTCACGAGGCTCCTTTGCAGTCGCTAGCCCGTTGGCTAGTAGCCCTTAACGAAGGCCAATCCTTTTCTTACTTGGCATCCTGATTGCTCCAGGCCTGCCCTCACTTATCCTCGCTGGGTGAGTTCCACAGACCTTGCTGGTCTGCACCATCGACGATCTACATCTTCACCGAGACTTGCCGTTGCCAAGGCTTGTTGGGTCCAATTCGGTCGCCGACACCTCAGCACTCGACAGACATCATGTACCAGCCTGAATCCTGCTTCTGGTCGCCGACAATGCCTCCTGGACCTCGTGGATGAAGAGTCAAGACGACCGTCAACGCACTTGAAGCACTCGACATCGGTGGGCATCTGTCCATCGCCTTCCTGGTCACTGGCTAGTGACCCAGACTCTGTCCCCTCTGCTTTCAGGTTCACCAGAACTCCGATCCACTCTTGGATCCACCCGGACACTTTTCTCTTGGCCGCCAGCAGCATTTTGCAGCAGATCGCCATTCGAATCGACGACGAAACCCGACCCCGAAAGGCACCTATGCACCCGGCTTCCCTGGGTGAGGTAACACGAGTACTCCGGTGCTCCCGTGGGTAGAGACTCTTCAAAGTCCTAGATCTGAAAGGGTTTTGTCCTAGTCCTCTTTTAAGTGTCCCTTTCCTCTATTTTCCCGATCCCGACTTTCTCCATAGAAGTTAACGGCGTATCGCGGTTGTGTATTTACACTGCACGCGTCTCCCGTGGGTCCCCTGTGTCACTACCTTGGGTGGTTCCTTGTGGTCCAAGCACTTCTAGAGGCTCTAGGCCTAGTGTCTAGTTCAGTCGTGGTTCACATACCACTTTATTGGTATATGGTTTGGTACGCCCCTAGGGCCCAAACGTGTATTTGTGCTATTACTGTGAATTAATATCTTATAACTTATGTACTTCGAACTCTAGCCTCATAAAGAGACTAGAGGGGTGTGTTTAGCAATAAATACATATATTTTGAATATATACCTGGTGTGGTGCTCTTTCATTTGATCACTCAAGAGATTATAGACTGGTAAAACAAGCTGCTTTACATTCCTTCAAGACTTAGCCTGAAGGCTGCTCTCCATAGCTACCACTAGGATAGCTTTCAATAAAGGTTGTCTTTAACCTATCTCCAATAAGGGGTTGTTTGGACTGGTGCAAGGTGCCCACTATAATTAGTGGACAGCATATACCAGGCCAACTTCTCACATTGGTGTGCAGCGTGTGGGATTCCAGCTTGCTATTGTTTTACCAGATAATCTCAATTGAATTGATCAACTGAAAACCACTAAAGGTACCTAAGGTACATATAATTTAAGCTTAGAATAACAGTAAGTTCTACTGAACTTAGAGTTGTGTGTTAAGGGATAGCACAACCCTTTCTACAACTCAAGAGAGTTTAGTAGGCCACACTAGAGTAGGTAGTGCATACACCACACCACACTAGTAATGTCTTTAAGGGCAGGATCCAAAGAATCCTTGCAGGAAGCCATTGAGCTTCCACCCTCCAAGTATGATACACTCCCATTCTTGGAATTGAGAGCTTTATGTAACTTGAGAAAATTAAGGACAGGCCAAAGCCCCACCACCCAACACCTCAAGGAGTTGTTGGTGGCTTATGACCTTAGTAAGCCTGTAGGGACTGAAGGGGTAGGAGCTGAGGGTGGGGCAGACGAAGAGGACGAGGCTAGGGGTACCAATACCCCCAGCCCCCTCTGAAACTGGCCAGGAGGGTGACAATGACCCTGACCTGGAAAACCAAATCCCTCCTGTGGATGATGATGAGGATGATCAAGATGATGCCCTCTTTGTCCCCCAGGAAGGATTAAGAGTGTGCCCAGAAAGTCTAGATCTCCTTCTCAGGAGTCTAACCACTCTGGCACCTCTATAGGGAGCTCTGTCTCATCTCACAGGAGGGAATCCTCTCATGAGAGGAGAACCAGACTGGTCCAGTATGAGGAAACTCAGCTGGAGATCAGAAAAAAGCAATTGGCTTTAGATAGGGAATCCCTAGATCTCCTTAGAGAGAGAAGAAAGTTGGGACTAGAGTCCCATGGTGGCAGCCATGTCCCTAGAGACAGGGAAAGGTCCTATGACCATAGGAACCTGAGCAAGATTGTCCCTCCCTACCAGAGTGGGGATGATATCCACAAATGGATAACTGCTTTAGAGAGGGCCTGTAAAGTACAGAAGGTCCCTCAGGAGCAGTGGGCAGCAATCTTGTGGCTCTCCTTTGCTGACAAAGGTAGAGATAAGCTCCTCACTGTTAGAGAGGAGGATGCTGACAATTACAAGGTCTTGAAGAGTGCTCTTATTGATGGGTTTGGCCTAACCACTGAACAGTACAGGTTGAAGTTCAGAGACACCCAAAAAGCACAGACTCAAGACTGGGTAGACTATGTGGATTGTTTTGTCAAGGCTCTGGAAGGCTGGTTGATGGGCAGTAAGGTGTGTGACTTCTCAGGATTGTATAATCTGATAATGAGGGAGCAGATTCTTAATAACTGTCAAAATCAGCTGTTGCATCAATACCTGGTAGACTCTGATCTGACCTCTCCCCAAGAATTGGGAAAGAAGGCAGACAAATGGGTCAGAACCAGGGTGAAGCAGAAGGTACAGAACCAAGGTGGGGAAACCAAGAAGCAAGATGCTAAGAACTCTGACAAGGGTGGGGAGAAGGGTAAAGATCAAAAGTCTTCATCAGGCCCCCAAAAATCTTCTTCTGGTGGGGATTCCCAGTCTACCAAAGGTAAAGGCCAAAGAAAACCATGGTGCAAGGTCTGTAAGCAAAAGACCCACTGGACCAGTGATTGCACCAAGTCCAAAGACTCCAGTCCAGCACCCACCAATGCCCCTAAGGCACCTGTTCCCCCTAGTACACTTGGTGGAAGTGCTCCAGCAAAGGGTTTAGTAGGGTTCACCCTGGGAACTGAGTTGGGCTCTGACTTAGTCAGAGAACTGACTCAGGCTGTGTTAGTCTGTGATGGAGGCATGGATGTGACCTCCACTGTGAGTCCCAGTAATCTGGGCAAGTACAGACAACAGCCTTTAATCAATGGACGTGAGGCTTTGGCATTTAGGGACACAGGGGCAAGTGTCACAATGGTGACACAAGACCTTGTGCTACCTGGGCAAGTTATGCTTGGTGAAATGTACCAAGTGACCAATGCTAGCAATGTCAGAACAGACCATACTCTGGCAGTTGTTAACTTCTCCTGGGGAGGGGTAACTGGCCTTAAGAAGGTTGTGGTAAGTGCAAACCTACCAGTCGAATGCTTGCTTGGCAATGACTTAGAGACTTCTGCTTGGGCAGAAGTGGAGCTCAGGACCCATGCAGAAATGCTGGGGATCCCTGCAGATGTGTTTGCTGTGACCAGGTCACAAGCCAAAATGTCTAGCACTGAACAGGCCTTGGATTCTGGAAGAATGGACCAAGTGCCTTCCAAGAGGAGGAGTAGTAGGGTTAAGGCAGTGCCTTCCCCTTGGCTCAGGAGGAAGATCAGTCCCTTGAGGGGGATGATCTCAGCCCTGAAGAAGGAACTGTCCCAGAGGAACTTGAACCTGACCAGGTTGAGTTCTTGGGGACAGGGGGACCTTCTAGGGCAGATCTGAGCCAGGAGCAGCAGAGCTGCCCCTCCCTTGAACCCCTCAGACAGCAAGCTGCTGCTGAGGCTGCTGGGAAAGCTAGTGGTCCCCATACAGTGTATTGGGATGATGGACTCCTGTACTCAGAGAGTAGAGACCCCAAGCCTGGTGCTACCAGGAGGTTGGTAATACCTTTGAAGTTCAGGGGCTTCCTATTGACCCTAGCCCATGATATTCCCTTAGCAGGTCACCTGGGCCAGAACAAGACTTGGGACAGAATTGTCCCTCACTTTCACTGGCCCCACATGTCTGAAGACAGTAAGGAGTTTTGTCGCTCCTGTGTAACCTGCCAAGCCAGTGGCAAAGCAGGTGGCACTACAAAGGCCCCCTGATACCACTACCTGTGGTGGGGGTGCCCTTTGAAAGGGTAGGGATTGACATTGTTGGTCCCATGGATCCCCAAACAGCCTCTGGGCACAGGTTTATCCTGGTGGTAGTGGATCATGCCACCAGGTACCCAGAAGCTATTCCCCTCAGGACCACTACAGCACCTGTGGTGGCAAGGGCCCTCCTGGGAATCTTCTCAAGAGTGGGCTTTCCTAAGGAGGTAGTATCAGACAGGGGTGCTAACTTCATGTCTGGTACTTGAAAGCAATGTGGAAGGAGTGTGGAGTGACTTATAAGTTCACCACACCCTATCACCCACAATGCAATGGTTTAGTTGAGAGATTCAACAAAACCTTGAAGGGCATGATTAAAGGGCTCCCAGAAAAGCTTAGGCGTAGATGGGACATACTCTTGCCCTGCCTTTTATTCGCATATAGGGAGGTGCCTCAGAAGGGGTTGGTTACAGCCCTTTTGAACTTCTGTTTGGCCACCCTGTGAGGGGTCCAATGTGCTTGGTGAAGGAAGGATGGGAGTTACCTCTCAAGCCCCCAAAGCAAGATATAGTGGACTATGTACTTGGTCTCCGCTCCAGGATGGCTGAGTACATGAAAAAGGCAACCAAAAACCTTGAGGCTAGCCAGGAACTTCAAAAGGCCTGGCATGACCAAAAGGCTGTTCTGACTGTTTACTAGCCAGGACAGAAGGTGTGGGTGTTGGAGCCAGTGGCCCCAGCAGCTCTCCAGGATAAATGGAGTGGACCCCACACTATTGTTGAGCAGAAGGGTGAGGTCACTTATTTAGTGGACCTAGGAACACCCAGGAGTCCCCACAGGGTTCTCCATGTCAACAGGTTAAAACCATATGTGGACAGGGCAGACATGGGCTTGCTCATGGCTACTGATGAAGGGCAGGAGGAAGAGAATGACCCACTCCCTGACCTGCTCTCACAGAACCCTGACGATGGGTCAGTAGATGGTGTAGCCTTGGCAGGCAGCCTCACTACCCAGCAACAAACTGATTGCAGGCAAGTCCTCAATCAGTTTCGACATATGTTTTCACTGACACCCAGTCAGACCACCTGGTGCACTCATGAAGTGGACACTGGGGACAGTCTGCCTATTAAAAACAAGATTTATAGGCAACCTGACCATGTCAGGGACTGTATCAGGACTGAAGTCCAGAAAATGTTGGAATTGGGAGTAATTGAACCCTCAGATAGCCCTTTGGCTAGTCCAGTAGTCCTTGTACCGAAACCTCACACCAGTGGTGGAAAGAGAGAGATGAGGTTCTGTGTAGACTACAGGGGTCTCAATGCAGTCACTAGGACTGATGCCCATCCAATACCCAGGGCAGATGAGCTCATAGATACTTTGGCCTCTGCCAAATATCTCAGCACATTTGACCTAACAGCTGGCTACTGGCAGATCAGACTAGCTGATACTGCAAAGCCCAAAACAGCATTCTCAACCCCTAGTGGGCATTATCAATTTGTGGTAATGCCCTTCTGAAGAATGCACCTGCCACTTTCCAGAGGTTGGTGAATACAGTTCTCACAGGACTGGAAGCCTATAGTGCAGCATATCTAGATGATATTGCTGTCTTTAGCTCCACCTGGGAGGATCACCTGGTCCACCTCAGGAATGTTTTACAGGCCCTGCAAAAGGCAGGCCTGACTATCAAGGCCACTAAGTGCCAGATAGGGCAGAGCCAGGTTGTGTACCTGGGCCACCTTGTGGGTGGAGGCCAGGTTCAACCTTTGCAGAGCAAGATCCAGACCATCATGAACTGGACTGCTCCCACTACCCAGACTCAGGTGAGAGCCTTCTTAGGCCTGACTGGGTACTATAGGAGATTTGTCAAGGGGTATGGATCAATAGTGACACCCTTGAATGACTTAACTTCTAAGAAAATGCCCAAAAGGTTCAGTGGACAGTTAGCTGTCAAAAGGCATTTGATGACCTCAAGCAGGCCATGTGCACTGCTCCAATTCTGCAGAGTCCTGATTACTCCAAGAAGTTCATTGTTCAAACTGATGCATCTGAATTGGGGGTAGGGGCTGTACTGTCACAATTGAATGAAGAAGGCCAGGATCAGCCAGTAGCTTTTATTAGCAGAAGGCTGACCCCTAGAGAGAAACGTTGGTCAGCCATAGAGAGGAAGGCCTTTGCTGTGGTCTGGGCTCTGAAGAAGTTGAGGCCATACTTGTTTGGTACACACTTCCTGGTTCAGACAGACCATAAGCCCCTCTTATGGCTAAAACAAATGAAGGGTGAAAACCCCAAACTGCTTAGGTGGTCCATTTCCCTACAGGGGATGGACTTTACAGTGGAACATAGGCCTGGGAGTAACCATGCAAATGCAGATGGACTCTCTAGGTATTTCCACTTAGAACATGAAGACTTAACTGGGCAAGGTTAGTTTAATGTCCCTACGTTTGGGGGGTTGTGTAGGAGAGTAGGATCTGCTTCACATGGGTACCCCCACTTTTTGCTGATGCTTCACTGTTTTTCGACATTAGTCTGGCTGGGGCCCTGCTAATCAGAACCCCAGCCTAGCTGCTTCCTCTCTAAAATGGTTTCCATGTGCCTTAGGCACATCTCTGATTGGAATCTGGAGTGCCCTTATAAGTCCCTAGTATATGGTATACTATGTACCAAGGGCATAGGTACCTCAGAGGCCTGCCAGGGGCTGCAGCATGTATTATGCCACCCCTGGAAGGCCATCCAAACTGACACCACAGGTCTGCTACTGCAGCCTGGGTAAGGTGGTGCATGCACCCCTTACTGTGATATAGGTTACCTATATCACGAAATACATACACACATATAAACCTATAAGTCACTCCTAAGGCAGGCCTTATCAATCCTAAAGGCAGAGTGCATGGTTCCTATGTGAGAGGGTGCCCCTGCATGAGCAGGGCCCCTCTGCAGCGTTCGGAGACCATCTCTGATGCTGTTTGTAGTGCAGCCTGACCATATACTCTTAAGCGCATTATATCCTCGCGGTAAAATGCTAACTTTGGAATGGCTGCACCTAAACATGTCGTGTTTGGTGTCAAACATCTTGGAATACTACCCCCGCCAATCCTGGCGGCGGGGGTAGCATTCCACCCTTCTAGAGGGAAAGACATGTTAACTTTGACAAGTCCGGTAACTTCTTTCCAGAGCCCTGGCATCACAAAATGGATGCTGCTGCCACAGACACGAGTCTGGCCTCCTGCTGCTGGACGAAACTCCGGCAGGGGAGGCCTGGACAATAGGTTTCCTGTCCCAGGGAGGTGTGACCACCTCCCCAGACAGGATAATGTGTATTGGGGCTGGGCGGGAGCACTTTCGGGTGCTTTGAAGTCCTGCACTGGGGGCACATTTGGTGTCCCTGTGCATACCCCAGTTCAAACCGGATCAGGGGCTTGCAGCCCCTGCTTTGGCGCGAACTGGACAAAGGGAAAGGGGTGTAGCCACCCCTCTGCCCTGACCCACCCATAGGTGGGGCCACAGAGTAGTCCAACCCCTATTTTTAGAATAAAGGTAGGAACCCAGTCCTTAGGACTTTAGATTATACCTGGACGAAACTCTGAAACTGAATCCTGGACCTTCGACGCTCTACGACAAGATTAGAGGACTGAAGAATCTCCCTTGGGGTCAAGGAGTGACTCCCCTGCTTGGCAGGCACCAAAGAAGCATCTGTCCGGTTTGCATTTCTGAAGCTCCCGTTGGATGCCGAAGTCATCGCATCACCAGAGGTAGATTCTCAGACTTCCCCAAGGCTACCCTGAGTCCCCAGCAAAGCTGAGGCCCGTGGCTATCGTGGGTGACTTGAGACCGTGACCCCTGGACACCAAGCACATTTGCAAGTGCATCATCTTCTGGGTCTCCCAAGAAGTCGTGCTTTGGGCTCCGAGTAGCCCTAGCCTCCAGCACCACCTGCACCGAAGATCACTGGCCCCCACTCCACGAGTGTCCTGTAAGCCAGATCCATGTGCGGCGTCACGAGGCTCCTTCGCGGTCGCTAGCCCGTTGGCTAGTAGCCCTTAACGAAGGCCAATCCTTTTCTTACTTGGCATCCTGGTTGCTCCAGGCCTGCCCTCACTTACTCTCGCTGGGTGAGTTCCACAGACCTTGCTGGTCTGCACCATCGACGATCTACATCTTCACCGAGACTTGCCGTTGCCAAGGCTTGTTGGGTCCAATCTGGTCGCCGACACCTCAGCACTCGACAGACATTGTGTACCAGCCTGAATCCTGCTTCTGGTCGCCGACAACACCTCCTGGACCTCGTGGCTGAAGAGTCAAGACGACCGTCAACGCACCTGAAGCACTCGACATCGGTGGGCATCTGTCCATCGCCTTCCTGGTCACTGGCTAGTGACCCAGACTCTGTCCCCTCTGCTTTCAGGTTCACCAGAACTCTGATCCACTCTTGGATCCACCCGGACACTTTTCTCTTGGCCGCCAGCAGCATTTTGCAGCAGATCGCCATTCGAATCGACGACGAAACCCGACCCCGAAAGGCACCTATGCACCCGGCTTCCCTGGGTGAGGTAACACGAGTACTCCGGTGCTCCCGTGGGTAGAGACTCTTCAAAGTCCTAGATCTGAAAGGGTTTTGTCCTAGTCCTCTTTTAAGTGTCCCTTTCCTCTATTTTCCCGATCCCGACTTTCTCCATAGAAGTTAACTGCGTATCGCGGTTGTGTATTTACACTGCACGCGTCTCCCGTGGGTCCCCTGTGTCACTACCTTGGGTGGTTCCTTGTTATCCAAGCACTTCTAGAGGCTCTAGGCCTAGTGTCTAGTTCAGTCGTGGTTCGCATACCACTTTATTGGTATATGGTTTGGTACGCCCCTAGGGCCCAAACGTGTATTTGTGCTATTACTGTGAATTAATATCTTATAACTTATGTACTTCGAACTCTAGCCTCATAAAGAGACTAGAGGGGTGTGTTTAGCAATAAATACATATATTTTGAATATATACCTGGTGTGGTGCTCTTTCATTTGATCACTCAAGAGATTATAGACTGGTAAAACAAGCTGCTTTACATTCCTTCAAGACTTAGCCTGAAGGCTGCTCTCCATAGCTACCACTAGGATAGCTTTCAATAAAGGTTGTCTTTAACCTATCTCCAATAAGGGGTTGTTTGGACTGGTGCAAGGTGCCCACTATAATTAGTGGACAGCATATACCAGGCCAACTTCTCACAATCGCGTTTTAATAAAAAGGGAACACTTAGAGCCTAGACTAGGCAAACTGTTCTGGTGGGCACAAAAAGTGTGATCAGTGTTATCTTGCACTCTTTGTGTCAGGGGTCACACAATGATTTTTATGTTCAGTTTTTTTTATAGCTAAATTTGTTTTATTTGCTTGATGTATTTTGTTGTTCAATTGTCCACCAATCATGTGGCAGTGCTCTTTAGGTTTCACCAGTCACTGCGCAGATGCCAGTCACGACAAACGCATTGTATTCTATACATACTCTAATGGACCTTGATTCAGCCACGTTCAGCTATTGGCTTCTTTGGCTCAGGAACCTTTAGCCGCCGGCTTTAGTCATTGCCAATCTTGGATCCTCACTAGGAGCACTTTACTCTCACATGACTGATCCTCCTTCCACCTGCATGACAGGCTATCTTAGATTTGAAAGGTACACTCAGTCATCTCACCTTTAATTCTTTGTCTCATCCATGCATTGTATATGGAAAGCTGTGAGAACCAATTTGTGGAACCACGAGGCAAGGAAGGTCTATTGGGCCTCAATTGTGGGGGTTGAGGTCGTGTACCTCTGATCTCCTAGGGTCCCTCCAACTGTGGCTCTGCAAACTGAGCCAATTACAACCACTTCAAAACTTGATTCTCAGTGCTAGTGATCGCGAGCAGTCACAGGCTTCTCAGGGAGATAGTGAGCCGTTGCTTGAGCTTAGGGCTCATCAGTCACACAGCAGCACAATAAACGAATGTCCAACCCAGTACTTACTTTTCGAGAAAAAAAGTACTTCAATGCATACTAGAACAAAATACTATATATGAAAACAACCAAATACAATTTAGGGCCAGATTTCAAGTTCAGCAGAAGGGTACTCCATCACAAACATGAAGGATCTCCTGTCAGTCTTATTACAAGTGCCATATGATATAATGCACTTGTAATAAGGCTGGCAGGTTCACTGTCACATTTCTGAAGAGTAACCTGTCCATCAAACTCTAAATCAGGCCCTTAGTGTTCCTGGGCACTATCAGGCAGTGCTACATCTCTACCTGCTATCTCCTCCTATATCCCTATGATCTCGTTGGTCCCCTACCTCAGGGTAAGAGGTATGTACAAGATTAGAGCTAAGGAGCTGTTATCACTACTTGATTGATTTGCATTCAAA
This sequence comes from Calotriton arnoldi, assembly GCA_963921515.1. Taxonomy (NCBI): domain Eukaryota; kingdom Metazoa; phylum Chordata; class Amphibia; order Caudata; family Salamandridae; genus Calotriton; species Calotriton arnoldi. The sequence continues at coordinate 1,500,115 of CAWUFW010001578.1, read as the reverse complement.
ATTAAGTTTCTTACCAAATGTAGATTAGTCCTCAGGGCAGCTGCTTAGTATCTTCCTCGGTGTGCTCAGCCACTTCTCTCTTCTGAGAAGTGGCTAACCAGCTGGCAACTTCGCTGATGTGTTTTATGATGCCTGCTGGGTCACCCACTCTGCAAACGTGGAGCTGTCAGTCGTGATTCTTTGCAGGTGGTTGAGGCCACTCATGGATTCTCCAAAAAAGTCATGCAAAGGCTGATTCTTCTGGTCACGATGCAGCCATGCACAAGCCATGTCTTTCGTAATGATGCAACCATGCAAAGACCGATACTCTGGTGATGATGCAGCCATGCACAGGCCATTATGCTAGTGACAAGGCAACCATAATATGGGAGAAATGCTGGTGATGATGCAACCATACAGAGGCCGATGCTCTGGTGGTAAAGCAGACAAGCACAGGCCAGTTCTCTTGACTGACTGAGTCCTCAGCAATCACAGCCTCAATCTTCATGGTTCATGTTTGGAGCTACAGTGGAGATACTTCAGGCCTACTGACACAGAGGTCCACAGATAAGTCTCCTCAATCCCACAGACACTGGGGACATGCTGCCCAATACTGACCCTAGATAGTGACTCCTCCTGCAAGGTGGACAGGTTTCTTGTTGATTCAGGATATGCACACAGCTCTTCCAGCAAATGGTTAGCCTTAGGTGAAGGCCCAGGTGAAGTCCTGTCACCTCTAGGAAGTGACTGTCAGGGAGACACTAGGTCTGCTTGCACCGTGTCCTCTGAGCACTATGGGGAGTACTCCCTTTCTTGGCCTTTGAGGACTTAGAACTGGAACAGCATGTGGGGTAGCAAGGCCAAGCAGGAGATAAATATCAATTTTCTGCAGCTTCAGAACCAGTTTGAGATGGTTCTCTTTTCAAGTATCCTTTCCAGGACGCGCTCCAGACACAGTCTTTCTGTAGAGTGATGCTTCTCACAACAGGGTAGTCTCTAGCTGGAGCACCAACAACAGAGGCACAAAGAGATGTGAGGTGTCTGTTCCTGGCTTTCATCAGCTAAATGAAAGTGCAATCAGGGAAAGACAATGGGCTGGGCCATACCTAAAGGTTCCCCTTACCTTCCACAACAACTGTTTGGTTTCCTACCCCTCACCCCAACCATCTACCAAATGGCAGTGCACCAGAAAACTAATCAGCAGCTCAATACCATGGCCTAATATAATTACCAACGGAGCCCTTTCTCCATTTCCATCACTTTAGAATCTAGGCAATGTCAGCTATACACTTCTACTGTTTGGGGAAAAAAACTCACCTATCTTGTACAAATGCCAGGACTGGGTTATCCAAAATATATTCCACAGGCCTGTATTAAACAGGTCACTCACACACCATGCAAGCACCACACAACGTAAACACATTCAACACACACTTGAAATTTTAGCACTGAGAGCTGGATATGCATACAGAAGTTGAACCTTGCATGAGTGTGTTATTAGACCTCCACTCCAGCTAGATTTTATTGCTAGTTATTGGACTCTGCACACTGAGATACTGCTGTCCAGTGCTCAGTGTATGTGCGCTGATCCCTAAAAACATGGCAAAATTGGCTACCTTTAAGATAAATGTCACTAATGGATGGCAGCACACATTGTGCCAACATTATTGTGACAGAGCAAAACATGACTACAGGCTTACTATTGTAGCATGTCTGTGCAGTTTTATGGTGGCTTATTCAACCTTTCAAAATAACACATTTTGGCAGGTCGAAACTCTACTTTTAAATATTAATAAGTCTCCCCTAAGTAGGCCTTAATGTCCACTAAGGCAGGGTGCAAGATATTTAAAAGCAGGACATGTGAAAACTAGGGGTGGGCGAAGAATTCCGCCCCGCCAGCGGAGTTTGCAGACTTTTAGTTCCGTAAAACTCTGCGAAGGTACGCGGAGCCGAGTTTTTTCTCTCGAGCGACTTGCCAACATCAAGTAGGAGCCGGTCGCAAGAAAAAATCGTGCTCTAGACCTCCTTCCGGCAAGATTTCTCAACGTGGGCGGTCGCGGCAGGTCACGACCGCTCGTGTTGAGAAATCTGCAGCACACGTTGAGGAAGCTGCCGCTTGAGTTGAATGTCTACTCGAGAGGCAGAAAGCAGCCGCACCCTCGGGTGCGACGCATAGTGCAATTTCCACTGATTTTACAGTGCAGAACAAACTCCCGGTGCTAAAAATCAGTGTGAGCAGCGCAACTATAACACAGTCCGCCATAGGTGGAACTCCGCGGAGCTCAGCTGAGTTTTTCAGACACTTCGTGGAGTTCCGTGGATTAGAACTCTACGAACTCTGTCCAGGCCTAATAAAAGTTCAATGGAAAACATGCACTTATAGGAACAAGGTACCAAAAGTTATTTTCACTGTATCAGGATTATCAGTAACATTAGGCAGCATTGGGATATACTATTACAACGAAATAATGTTTTCTCCGCCTAGGAAACAGCAAAAAAGTTAATTCTTGGACTTTTTAAAATATTTATTACAAGCACAATTCTTTGGTAATGTCGGATTTGTACTAAATATTTTACAAGGGTACTTTTACATAGTCACCTCTGGCTTGCTTAATGCCTTTGGAAGCCCATTTGCATGGGCTCCCAACTGTCATCAAGGAGCTGGATAGCTCCAAGGTGAGGTGTGAACTTGCTCCCACAGCTGAGACAAAGGCCTTGGGTGTGGGAGGTGTTCTTTTCCTCTGACAGGGTGACCATGTGGGCAGTGCCCAGGAACTTAATTAACTTCGCCTTTCACAGGCTGATATAGCTAACACCTGGGACTGCCCCTCCTTTGTCCCTCTAGCCAACCAGACACCAGTCCCAGTGGGAGAAGAGCTGCTTCCAAAACCTGTTGTGAGTGACCAGTGAGGAGGGGTTGCTCATTTCCCTGGCAAAACCTCCAGGGTGGGACAAGAGCTCTGCACAGGGGAAGAACACTTCTGTCATGCTGGAGTTCAGTGGAGAGGGAGACTGCAGGTTTGTTTGCAGTAGGGCACACATGAACCGCTTATTGATAAGATAAGCTGACTGTTTCGGTTGGCATATGCAATTGAAAATGAACTTTCCTTTTGCTAATGGGGCACATGAACCAGTTGACTACTTGCTCAGAAGGAAACCAGACAACTAACTGTTGTTCAAGTCTCTCTCTCCTTCTCTTTGGCTGTTCTTTGTACAGAGCTCCACTACACACATTTCCAAACTCCCATTACAGAAATGCATGTATAAGTAAATTAATACGTATGCAAAGAAAAAATTGATGAATTTCAACACTGTTCCAAACACACCTGAATGACACTTCAGTCGAGCTGTCACAGAACACTAAACATTAAATCACACAGGTGATATTAGCTGCAGAGGGGCTCTGATGCAACAAAGACTTCATGGTTCCGTTCACTGTACAGTAAAAGGTAACAGCATGCAAAGGTTGCCTGTTGCACAAAGACTGGGAGTGAGAAGAGGGCACAGATTGAGCCAAACTTTGTTGGCCCTCTGCCTCACCGATCCGACACTACTTTCAGAGGAATCGCAGGCTCAAGGTCTGATGCAGAGATATGGGGCCTACTACACGAAGATGTGCTCACCCACTGTTCCATTAATGAAGCTCTAATGGAGCCGAAACCTCAGGGAATTATAACTGAATCCATGATGCACCTGGGGAAACTTAAGAAGAAAAATATTTTCTTCTTGAAAGAATACACCAGATATTAGTTGAACTCGTTCTGAAAGGTGCAGGAAAAGCCAGTTTGTGTAAACAGTCAGATGGGAGAAATAGCGCCATAGACGTCTTATGGCTTCTCAGCTAAATGCACATGGTCATTGAGGTAATGTATCATTCAGGGGAAATTCGTCAGGGAAAATGAATGAAGCAAGTCTGTGCCTCATCCTTCAGAAACTATCTGCTCAATAATGAAGATATTCAAAATATGTGTGTCCATGTCATAAAATAATAACGCATGGCACATGAAAGAAATCTTCAAACAGTCTGGCACGCGGAATCATCCCATTTGAAATTTCAGGACTACCTTAGGTGCTCAGTGTTTTCTTTTCCAATACCTATATGACCCCCCATGCCAGGAATGTTATCTGGATAGCACAAGTTAAAAGCCTGCTGATCTCGGTATGACCTGCATATCAGCATTTGATGGCAGGGCGAACTCTTCCTCCATCTTCAAGCCAACGCTAGTGATATGGTGCGGAATGAATCAAGACCAAGAGAGCTGGATTACAGATGGAGAGGGGCCAGTGGTGCCTGAAGAAAAGAGACAGATCCCATGAAGGAGAAGAAAGAGGCAGTGATAAGAAAAACTGAAGATAAGGGGAACGCCTGGGCTTCTCCTGCAGCACTGATAAGAAGTGTAGGAGTGCAAATGTGCTGTTCCCATTGAGCATCTTCAGCCATGTAGTACCCAGTGTGAGCCACAGGGAGGTGCAGTGGACTCCTCAGAAACGATGGGCACCACCCACCAATCCATACCCAGGTGGCGAGAGGGAAATGGGTGGCATACAAAGGCTTGCGGACATGAAGAGGAGTGGCAAGGATCCAAGTCAACCCCTGAGTCTGAGGGGAAGGGTATAGCTAAGAGGCAGGTAGACAGGGTTGCCTGATAGAGGACTAGGCATCTGCTTGACTCTGTGATCTCTCCATCCGCTTGTGACATGATGTAGCGGTTGTTGGACTTCAGTTTTTGGTGTGGGGCCAAAACTGATTTGCATGTGGCTGTTCCCTCATCTTAATACCACTGTGTGGAAACCATGATGGGAAGGTTTGCTAGCCAGAGCAATCTTAATGACTATGAATAATTTTAGCATTTCATCCATTGCTAATTTTTGTGTTTCCCAGTGAGCACCCTGGACGTGCCTCGTCAGTGAGGTTTGACTTTTAGAGAAATCTGAACACCGACAATCGAAATAGCAAGGAGATTTAGACAATATACTCTGGGTTTTGGTGGGTAAAATAATTTACCCCTGCGGCGGGCCTATCTACAAACCCGAACAAAAGTTGTAGCGCTTTTTAAAAACGAGCAAATTAGCTTCAAGGGAACCACATTGAGATGTCACCACGTTATTTCATGACCAATTACCTAGGCCACATTACTATGTAAAATATCACAAGTCAATGAAATAGAACATTAAAGAAACCCTAAATGTTTCAAGAAGCGCATTGTACCACGGCGAAGTTTGCTGCTCAGTCACGTAGAAATAAACACGTAGATAGAACATTTTGGCACGGATTTATTTGGCTCGAACTTTAAACTGCTGGCGGGAGAAGAAAGGAGTCGTCGCCGTTCCTCGCTGCAAGGTCGGGTACAACTCATTCCCGCCGTGTTCTGGTGTTCTTGTGCCACAGATGAGTTTAAAAATGGGCGTTCTTGCGTCTTCGGTTTTAAAAGTCCCCAAATGTGCACATCTTCGCATGAGCTTTCTATTTACTTTATTGAAAGCAAGTGAGAGAAGTGTTAAATATGTTTGTGCTCTGCCGCTGGCGAGGCCTGAAGCCCGGCGCTGAGGTAGGAGACAGGTCACCGACAGTGGCAGACCCCGCGGGCGCGCAGCGGGGGCTCCTCGCGAGCGCCTGATTGTAATTGGCGCCAGGTGTCAGGGCCTGCTTGCCGCTTCTTTGCAGCTCAGTCAGTGGCCTGCACAGTGGTCTTCAAACAAATTGATGCAGTGCTCTGCGGTTTGGGTCCTTTTCAGTATATGCTGACAAAGACAGTATTCGCCAATATCTGTCCTGACAGGTATAGTTTTTAAAAATGTCTCTATTAAACAACACGATTAAGGGCGTAGCAGTGGTATAAGGAAACTTGAGCCCTCCCCACCCCCCGCAAAGTAGTGAGTGGGAGGGGGGGGGAGGGGGCAGGGGGGGCAACCCACCCCTACTACTTTGGTCCCAGACCCAGTCAGCCTACTGGGCTGAGGGGGCCCCCTGAACCTAGGGCCCCCACCTAGCACCGCGGGGGCTGCAGTGTCTAATGTTACGCCACCGGGGCGCACCATTAAAGGGGCAGCAGCTTCGAGTACTGTACAGTGAAGAGGAAGCAGGACTTAGTGCGTATTGTTTATTTACTTGTGAATTGCGACTCTGAAGATCTAAATCTTAAGAGCTTGCAGAGTTTTGTCAGATAACCGCCTTTATGGTTTGTTGATAAGGGATGGATGGACGGATGGATGGACCAGCTTTGCATGCGGAATCCTGCATTTCTGGTTAGAGTTGATTGTGGCAGATGTGGTTTCTTCTTTTTTCTGAAGGCTTTATTATTGACTTCTATACGGTTGGTCATTGGTGGAATATTCCATAGGTGAGTTACAGCTAGAGTGGAGTAATGAAGAACCTTAACATGCATACATTTGTTTACAAGTCTAAGGGTTTAAAGATACACTGATGCGGAGTCAGCACATAGACGTTGCAACTGGTAAGCGCGCTTCACCTATACTTGTTGCATAGAATAGGTTGGTTTGACTAACCCAGGGTTTTTGGTGATCCACCATTGTGTTTTTCATTGGAGGGTAATGCTGCATCGGTTTAAAGTAATAAATGCATATGAAAGTGAGAACTTCCCTGCATGGCAGTGCAGTAATTATCACAATATTAATATACATATGCTGGAAGAAAGACCGACTGCAGCAGTGCAGCATTCTTCTAATATTATATCAGTGGCTGCTCCTCCCCTAAGGCGGAGGAGCGTCGCCCAACTGCTCTTTGAGCAGTGCAAAAAAATAAAATTATAATAACAAGACGTTATTATCATTTTATTTTTCTGTGCGGGACTCGAGCCAGGTCAGGGTGGAGCTGAGCTCGCCAGAGCAGAGTGAGGAGTGGTTTGCACTCCCCAAGTGCGCATGCCGGTTTGGCCGGCCCTCTTGGACCGGCCAAACCGTCATGCGCATTTAGCCTGTTTTTCACCTGGCTGTGTTGTACAGCCCAGTGGAGAACATGCCCAGGCTCCAAGGCACTGCCTGAGCAACAAAACAGGCTGTTCAGACCAATCACGACGCTGCTTTTGCAGCGTCGTGATTGGCTGTAAGAGTCTGGGAGCCTGGGGGCTTCCGGTGCAGCTGCTGTTAGTGCAGCTGGAGGAAAGGCGTGCAGCGGTGTTAAGTTTATTTAATTTTTGTATTCTCCCCCTCCACCCCATCACCCCCGTTCCGAGTCAGCCGCCACTGTAATATGTCCCAGCAGGGAGTGAAGTGCCACTCCAAACTTTTGTACAACAAGTAGAACAGATTCTGTCTTCTCTATTGAGAATAGAAAGTAGTTTTTTCTTCCTTGCTGATCTTTCTTTACTATATACATAGCAATTAGCAGTCTTACCTGTTTAATATAGTAAATAATTCAGTGCAGCATAGCTCCTCTATGCCTACTTCACATAATCAAGAAATAATAGATGCAGAGTGACAGGCACTGCAGTGTTATTGACTCATATTTGGTACTAAATCTAATTCAGAATCACAACTTGCAAACATGTGGATGTGCACCAAGATGGCCGACAGGTGAGGAGCTCCGGCCGGGAGCTCCCGGCTTGGGATTCCCTTTTTGGCTTAAATCCCGTGACTTCTACCTCCTCCCTGGACCCCCTTACTCACCTGAGGTCCTGTTTTGGCTGCGGTCCTCATCGCTCCAATCTCCCGCTTGTGGGCTCGAGATTTGCGGAGAAAATGGATCGTTGCTTTCTTCCGCAGTGACCGAACAACCACGGCCGATGCCCGGTGGAGCTGCACAGCCAGCTATAGGGGAGATTGGCACCGGTTTCTCGCCGAGGCCGTAACCTACCCAGCCGGACATCTGGCATGGCTCTCCTCGTCTCTCTGCCGTGCTCTCCCTCCTCTCCTGACGAAACCACCGATGACTATTTCTTTCTTCCTGGGTAGCTGCTGGATAATGGAGGGGGATCTCCCCCCTCGGCCGTCTCTTCCGGAGTCGCTGCTGGTGAGATGGCGGGGGATCTCTCCTCCGGCCGCTCGTCTTCCTTCCGGACCCGAGACGCGGGTGCTGGACATCTCTCCGCTCAGTAACGAATTATTCATCGAGAATGCAGCTTAGAGATATTGCCTTCGTCATCATGCTGGTCCTGTGCCGTAAATGCCTGACGTCCTGCTGGCTCCCTTCTGGGGCTTCGACGGAGACACGAGGATCTTTTTTCTTCTACCGACTGAGCCGCCTCGAGATCACCGAGTTTTGTTTCCTCTTCAGTGTTATCACCCCGTAGCTGCCTTTCCTCTCCGAGGCTGCTGCCTGATCTCCCGCATTTATCCCACTTTCCCTGGATTCTGATGACTCGTTGAGCGTTCGAAGACCTCCAGATATGGTGACCGCCCCCATTCAGCCCTGCCTTGGGGTAGGTTTTTTTCCTTTTTGTCTTTTTTACCAGACTTGTGCTCGCCCGCAATCCCGCCATTTTGATGCAAGGTACATGGGGTCCTTGAATCGGAGTCCTCCATTTTATGCACTCGGCATACCCTCAGCCTGATTCTTGCAGCTGCTCTGCGCATCGTTCCACCTTTTTGACTTTCACCCTTACTCGACCCCCTGGAGCCTCCTTCACCCTTCTCTTATCTCAATGATCATGGTGAGGCACCCTTTTGTCCCCTCCCTCGGACCTTTTCATTCCCTAATTTCTGGGACTTGACTCTGTGAAGAATAGCCGGCTCTGGATGTGCTGATTACTGGATCCCTACCCGCTTGTTTGACTCTGACCTTTGGTGGCCGGTCAGCTGTGTCCTGATCTGCATTCGTTGCCCCTCTTACTTATCTCTCTCACCCTCTATGCTCCACTAGCCTCGTTCTCAATTCTATTGAATGTTCTAGTAACAGATGTACTTGTACCGGATGTAACTTTGTAACTATATGTATCCTCATGTAAAGCGCTCTGATACCTCCAGGTCTAGCCAGCGCTATATAAAAACTTTTTTTCAAATAAACATTCCGCCTCACTGTAAATGATCTTGAATCGTATGCCAAGATTCCCACCCCTGTGTAACACTCCACTGCTATTTAGATGGGTTTGCCTCTGTAAGAAATTGTATCATTATTTGGGGTGGACGGTTGCCCACCTCAAGTAACAATCACAACTCTTGTCAGGGTGATCTCTCAGTCACTAAACTACCCTAAGCTCAACCCCATGCTAGCTATGGCACGGAGCAGACAGGCTTGATTTAGGGTAATGTGCAAAGTATTTATGCAGTACACAAACAGTAATAAAGTCAAAATACAAAAAAATCCCAAACTGAATTAGAAAAAAGAGAAACGTTTGCTGAACAAAATAGCATCAATACACTAAAAGTCAAAAAAGGGAAGCAGAAATATGAATTTTTAAAGATTTACATGAAAATAGCACAAAAAAGCGCAAAGAGGCCATGGTAGTCAATAGTCGCAGTAGACTGAGACCGAGGTACAATTTGAGGCAGATCACAATGAAGCCCCGGTTGGGTACAAAAAGTGGATGGGTCCCAGTGAAAATCTGGAATTCAAAAAGTTTAAAAAAGTTTGAAAGTCCTAATCCAAAAAGGCAACCTGTTATTTTTTTAAGCAAAAGCTGCCTTCCTGTGAGACAAATCAGAATTTGTAGCTGCTGGCGGTCAGATACCTGCCGCAGGTTGGTCCAGCTAAAGCTTGTGAGATTTTGAGATTTTTGCTTGAAAACGTTTCTAAGTCAATAACAGAAAGCGACATTTTGAGAGATGCTGGAGCCTTTCTGGGGGACAAATCTGAAATTAAATATGGTGCAGTGGAACTGCCAGTTGGGTACTTTTCACTGTAGGCCCACATGGCTCTGGAACAAAACTGTTAAAAATTTTCCAAACCTTTTCCTCGTGCTCAAGCAACCACAGGAGTACACTTCTAAGTGCCCCAAGACCTAGGGGGACACCTAGAGAGTCTCAGGTTACTAGGCAAAGACCAACAGCAAAGTCCAATGCAAGTTCCAATTCGCAGTTCAGTAGGGAATTGTAGGGAAGTGTGTCTTGCAGCTTTTTGTGTGCTTATAGCCATGCAGGGGTCGGCCAACTGACCCTTGAAATCTACTTCTTTGTCCTTGGTACAAGGGGAATCAGGCCCAGTCCTTCAGAGCTAATTGCATGCCAAAGACAGCCGGTCCTCTTCTGTTTTTTCACAGGTCCAGAAAGTGTTCTGATGAGGTGTTGTGGGGTGCCACGTTTATACCTGGCACCAGCTAGGGGTAAGGGTGACTCCTGGGCACTCCCTAACCAATGGAGTAAAAGTTCCTAGGGCAACCTTACCCACTTTTTCAGTAGTTCCTGTTTGCCTTACTGAAAACAGTCCCTAACTGCCATGTGTGATGGCATTTTCAAGATGGCAAAAGTCTTTCGCTACAGTAAACTTGGACTTTGAGCGTTGTAGGTGTGTAGGGGAGTGCACCTTGATAACTACTAGTCTTCTCTCACATCTAACACTAAAATCTAGTTTGAAGTAGGTACTATGCCCACAAGCAAACCCACAGACAGAAGGCTGGTAGGACAAAAGTAGGAGACTACTGCAGCCAGACAGGTGATACACAAGAATTGTCCTGGCATCCTGTTCTCTCCCTTTCAAGTACACCCAAGTGGCACATATGGCTCAGCAGACCTATTAGGCAGGATTTGACACTGTTGTGTCAACAGAATGCCCAAAGGCCAACACTGCCTATTCTATTGAACTCTGAGAAGACATTGTAAGAAAGTGGCTCTGTATATACTGTTCCCAAATAGGTACAGTGTGCACAGAGTCCACAGTCCCCAGAGGTTTGGCAGAGGCTAAAGTTAGATATAACCTTACTCTCTAAAGTGGTAGCTTGGTCGAGCAGTAAGGCAGTATCAGAGGACAGTGTAAAGCATTTGTTGTACACACCCAGTCAGCAAATGGTCTCACACACTCAAGAACTGAACTCTAGGCCAATTGTTTTGTATCAAAATATATAGTTGTTTTATTTTAGAACCAACAATAGGTATCAAAATATACTTTCTCAGAATGAGTTACTTTAGTTAAATACTTTTCAAATAGGCAATAGACTTTTGAATACAATAGTTACAGTTGTTGCAATAGGCAACACAATTTTAAACACAATAATACATTGAGCTCAATGGGAATTTCTAGTTAAATGCAATAGATTACTTTTTGGATTACTTTTCTTACCACAGGACTGGATCCTAGATTCAGTCCTGGGACATCTCCTGTAAACAGTTGAGTAAAAACGTTTTGGTTACAGTTGTGATTTTTAAGGAATATTATTGTATTTTAAAAGTTGACAGAAACTTTTTCACATAGAATCACCAATGTTATCCTATGGGAGGAAATTCACTTAGCAGGTAAGTAGTGTTATCGTTACTTTTTCTTACTCAGTGTTGGATCCTGGATCCAGCACTGGTGCATCTCCTGTAAACAATTGAAAGAATGCGTTTATGTCACACAGGCGATTTTTAGCAAATATTTGTAAGTTTCAAAAATCGACAGAAACTTTTTCAGCAAAAACCAGGCAATGTTATCCTATGGAAGGAAATTCAAGTTACCGATAAGTTACTTTAACGTTACTTTTGTAATCCAGTGCTGGACTCCTAGATTCAGCACTGGGACATTTACTTAAAACAGGTAAGTAATTACGTTTTTGTAGTTTGTACGATTTTTAAAGAATATTCTTGTATTTCAAAAGTTGACACTTCAAAACTTTTTCACAAAGAACCACCAATGTTATCCTATGGAAGGAAATTCAATTCACAGGTAAGTTACTTTTTAGTTACTTTTCTTACTCAGTGCTGGACACCTAGGTTCAGCACTGGGACCTTTCCTGCAAACAGTTGAGAAAATTCGGTTAGGTTATTTGTGCGATTTTTAAGGAATATTCTTAGTTTTCAAAAGTCGACACGTAAGAAACTTTTTGGGAGAAAAAGTGTCAATGTTATCCTATGAGGAAAAACGAGTTATCGGTTTCGAGGTAAGTAATCGGTCTTTTGAGTTAGGGTTCTGGGGTTAGACTCAGGGGTCTCCCAGGGTCAGTGATGCACTGTTGTTGCACCCTCAGCGGCACTAGGGCGGCCGGGTGCAGAGTGTTGAGGCCCAATGTTATCCTATGGAGGATAGGGGGACTCCGGTTGGTGGCTGCTGGCAAGCAGGCCACGGGGTTGTGGGAGCAAAGCTCCTAGGGTTAAGCTCAGGGCACGTTGGGGACCAAGTTAGCACCAAAGGGGCACCCTCAGCGGCACTAGGGCGGCCGGGTGCAGGGTGCTGTTTTGAGGTCGGGTGCCCTGTTGATTTCAATGGAGATTCTCCGGGACAAAGAAACACTGCAGGCTCGGGGACGAGGATCTTCCAGGAGCTACCACCACTTCGAGGGGTAAGTTGGGATGTAGAGGGTTGGTTAGGCACTGTTGGTTTGGGCACACAAGGCCGTGGGGCGTCGGGTGCAGGGGTGCCTTGGGACGTCGGATTTTCTTACCCGCTCTGGTCGCGGTAGGGGGGGTCCTCTGGATTGAGGCTGCAGGCATCGTCAGGAGGCTTGAGGCAGGTCAGGGGTCGCCGGATCTCTGGTCAGGATCGCCGGGGGGACCTCCTCTGGGTATTTGCCCACTCGAGCTCGGGCCGGATTCGGCGGGTGCAGAGTGTGCGGGATTCGCGGTTCCTGGCTGGCACCAGAAGCTGCAGTTCAAACACGTCCGGTGTTCACGGGAGAAACAGCTTGGAAAGTGAAGGCAGGCAGGTCCTCCGGGGTTTTTGAGGTTGCTGGCCGCTGGACACGCCGGGGTTTTGCAGGAGCAGGTTCGAGGGGAGACAGGCCTGTAGGGCTGGGGCCAAGTCAGTGGGCGTCGTTCTCTTGTTAGCTCTGCACGGCTTCTCGTCCTTCTTCTTCTTCTTCCTTTTCTTGTTGTTGCTGGATCTGAGGAAGGAAGGTTCAGGGTGCCCCTAAATACTAAATTTAGGGGCGTTACAGGTAGGGCAAGGGCAGGGACCAATGGGTCCCTGTCCTGGGGTGAGTACACCCCCTATCCTGCCACTCTCCAGTGGGAGGGGGGCAGGAGCCTAGCTCTGATTGGGTAGGGCTCCCCATTCTCAAAATGGCGAGAGCCCGGAGTTGTGCTTCACCTCGCCTCCCCCACCTGAGGGGTGGGGTTGGCAGAGGCTGGCACATCCCCTTTCCTCCCTTAGGGTTTCCCGCCAGTCTTCCTGCCAGAGAGGGGGTCAGAACCGGTGGGGGCCAGTTGCTGAGTACAGCAAGTGGCCTGGAGAAGCTCACAAAGGCGGCATGCCTTTGAAGCTTCCCCTGCCCATCCTGGGGGAGGAGACCTAGCACCTCGCCCAGGATGTGCATTGTTGCAGGCCCAGGAGAGCGGATGGCTCTCCACCCAGGGGTCCAGCAACATGTCTGCTGTGTGGCAGCTGGGGCAGCCCCTCAGACAAGACGTGGATTGTAGGTTAGGTTCAGGGGGCAACTCTAAGTTGCCCTCTGTCGTGCATTTTACATTAAATCCCACACTGGCATCAGTGTGGGTTTAATGTGCTGAGAAGTTTGATACCAAACTTCTCAGTCTTCAGTGTAGCCATTATGGTGCTGTGGAGTTCGTAATGACAACCTCCCAGCACCATATACTCTTAATGGCATCACTGCACTTACAGTGCCCAGGAATGGCCCTGGGTACTGTAGGGGCACAGGGCTCATGCACCTGTGCCCACACCAGTGGCATAGTGCACCCAGCTAGAGGGGTGACTGAGGTATGCCAGGGCAGTGTGTTTGTGGGCATGGCACACAGGGATGTGTGCCATGTCGACTCTCTGTTTAGTTCTGCACCAAGACACTCAGCCTGCAAAGGCAGGGTGTGTGTGTCAGGGTACAGGGCCTCTAAGGGTGGCACAATAAGTGCTGCAGCGCTTAGGGGCCTACTCTGGTCACAGTGCCCTGGGTACCTAGGGTACCATTTACCAGGGGCCTACCTGTGGCCAGAGATGCCAATTGGGTTTAGGCTTTAGTACAGTTTTTAGGGAAGGAACACAGGCCCTGGGTACCTGATTGGCAGGGACCCAGGGCACACCAAGGAAAAGTGCATCAGTTATCAGGCAAAAAGTGGGGGGGTTACTGCAACAGAAACCCACTTTCCAACAGACATCTCTTCCCATTTAGGTCAGCCCATTGTGTGCTCCTGGAAGGAATTTCATACCTCTGCCCAGGCCTAGCACAGACTGGACATTACTGAAGAGATAATGCAAATTAGCCCCCAGGAACTTCAGGCAGGGAAAAGGTAACGTTTTAAAAGTTACTTTTCAGTAATATTTATCAAAAATCTGACTTCACCATTGAATTAGATTTTTTTCTTAACTATTAAAATATTGGTTGAATTATTTTTTAGCTGGCCCCTTTCTTGAGTTATCAGTATTAGTATTGTATTCCCCACTCTGTATTTTTACATATGATATCTAGGCCTGCAACAGTGAAAATAGACTTTTAGCTCTTGTCACTGTAGAGAAATGGAAATATTATTTTTCTACTTGTCCCACCTTTAAATACAATGCACCCTGCCTTGTCGGCTACAAGGCCTACATATAGGTGACTTACTAATATTTAAAAGAGAGGTCTTTACCTGTCAAAAAGGTTGTTTTGACAGGTCACACTGCAGGTTTTACACTGCAGCAGTCAGGCTACACAAGGAAGGCCTGTAGTGGATGGCAAAAAAAGTGCTGCAGTTCACTTTCAAGCCATGAGTGCACTTTCTACACAATATATCAGGGACTTAAAGGCAATTTAAATGTGGCAAACAGAAAAAGCCAATGTAACCATGTTTAAAGGGGAGCACAGGCAGTGTACTCCTGGGTATCAGGGGTAAAGTGCAGAGTTGTAAAACCAGCAACAAAAGGGTCAAGCAAAGGGCAAACAATCTGGGGTGACCATGAGTAAAGGTGGATTTCCTACAGCCCTACACAAGTACTCATCCATACCGAGACTAATAGACAGATTACTTCCTGCTATGCCTATTGTACATAGAAAGTGGGTGGTAGACCCCCTCCATTGTCAGTATAAAAGATTGGCAACCTACCATGGAAAGAAGATATTGCCTAACTATGTTTGTGACCAATGACAAAACTTAGTCAGTTAATGCATTTGGTATGACACAGTTACACAAGTAGGCAACCCATTTTGTAGTTCCCACTTTTTCACACAAGCTAGTTCTAATGCAGTATGAATTGTCACAGGGGGTTGTTCACTTTCAGGAATTGCAAAATACTTTTCATACTTTGCTTTGGTTTTCAGATTATTTGTGCACAATAATGTAGGATCTGTGTACATCTGCTCCAGCACTATACCTACTGTGTTGCTCCAACTGAGCACCCTTTTGTGCCACCACAAAAGAAACATCTCCCAAAAACAGTGGCGCTGAAAGTTGAATACTTTTTCCACATTACAAATAACATACCACAAACGCAGTGGCATAGCAAGGGTTGTGGAGCGTGGGCGGTCTGCCCCAGGTGGCACGAGTTTTGGGGGTAGCGGCTGCACCCCTCGCGCTTACCTGTGGCTGTCACAGGGCAGCAAATGCTTACCTGTGGCCATCGTGGGGCGGCGAATGCCCCGACGACCACGGGCGTCAAAAGGTCTAGCTACGGCACTGCACAAACGTAAAAATATACAGGTGGGACCTATCATCAACCTGCAAATTAATACATGACAATAACATATCACATAAAGGATACCTTCATTCAAAAAGTGATTGCACAGAATGGAGAATGGTTCTAATTTAGCTACGAAGATATATCTTTGACAAAAACAGAAATTTGTTTTTTCCAGAAATTGTTCTGATCGTCATGGGCCATATCTGGAGCCTCAGTCTCTCCCTTCCAGTAATCCTGTTTCTAGATTGTTTTCCACTCATGTGATTCACCATTACCTTTTCTTACAACAAAAGTATTTTATATTTTGTTAAAAATTCAAGTTTTTCTTTCTCAATCACCATGTTTACTGAGTGATAATCACCATATATGTCTTTAGAAAAATGCTGAACAGCTGCTGGAGGCCTTACAGAAACACTTTGTAACGAGTTGCATGCACACAATCCATGCAGCATCTCATTACTGATGTCATGGTATTGTTATTATTATTATTATTATTATTAGTAGTAGTAGTAGTAATAGTAGTACTAGTAGTAGTAGCAGTAGTAAATAGTAGTAGTAGTAATAATAGTGGTAGCGGTAGTAATAATATTACTAATGGTTAGATAAACAGAACAGGGTGCCTAGCACATCACAGCAGCTCACTTTACTTTTTATCGTATAATTCTGAAATAGTTATAGAATGTGTTCCCTCTGCTGGCTATCTCATCTTGGCACCAAGATAAGCCCAGTCTGCTAGTTTTAAACATTGATTTTGGCTTTGTACAAATGCAGAGGTATGAACTGCCCTCTAATTATGCCTCTGGTCCTGTCTCTGATTATTATTTTGCATCTCGATAATGAGAATTTTAACTTCATATTTCCTACTTCCTTCATCAATATTTATTTCACCAGGAGCTCAAATTGTCCTAACCAACCAACAATATGTATCCCAGAGAAAGATACTAAAAACTATGGGATAAACAAGCCTTTTTGTCACCCAGCTTTGATGCTTCCATTTCTAACGATAATGGCATTACTCCTAGTCCTACTCCCTCGCCTTCCTTCAATACAAATGAGGCCCCGCCTCCCACCCAGACCCACCCCCAGCATAAAAACTCTGCCCGCCCCCACCTCCACCTGTACGTAAACAAGCCGAGCTAGCACTCAGATGAACCGCACCGGGAGGGAGGGAGGGTCCTGAAGGAAGGCGAGGGAGTAGGACTAGGAGTAATGCCATTATCGTTAGAAATGGAAGCATTACCTCCCGTCCCTCCCTCGCCTTCCTTCAATACAAATGAGGACATAGCAAGCAGAAGAAAACAGAGACGGACAGCTGAGTGCGAGAGAACACCAAAACAGAAACAGTGCCCCAAACACAGCAGATCAACATCCCAGGAACCCAGCGGCCCAGAACAGCAGACAAGCGTTCCAGACACGCAAACGGACAGCGACAGTCAAACGGAGAGGGAGAAGACCAGGACGCAGTCCAACAGATCCCACAGAGGAGCCCACCCGACAGGACACCACAACCGGCAGGGACCACAGCAAAGCACGCCGGACAGCAAGCAACGCAGCCACCGAAATCGCCAAACAGCGAGAGGAACACCCCTAATTCCCCACAGGAGGAACCACCCCCAAAAGACGGACAGTCAGCAAGACCGGGGACCAAAGCCAACGACCCAACAGAGCAGAGGAAGGCCAAACAAGCACCGCAACCGGATCAAAGCAAAACGAGAACCCACAGCCGATCCAACACCCCCAAGCGCCGCGCAGAGGGGATGGCAACCAAAAAACAAGGCCCAAAAGTCAAGAGCCGCAACCCGAGACCCCCAAGGGGACTAAAGGGAGGACAGCCAATACCAGCAGCCAAGACCCCGAAGGGAAGGATCAGACAGGGCGAGGGGGCAACAGACCCCCGCCAACCCGCAAGAATGCCAGGAGCATCAAGAAGCCAGAGAGCCGCCCACAGCACCCGCAGAGGAGACACCGACAAACCCAGAAGAGCCCCACCAGGAAGGAATCGCCACGCCAAACATAGGCCAGCCACCGAGGTAACAACCCCAGAGCAGAACACCAGGCCGAAAAGGTCCGCCCATGCCAAGCACAGGACAGCAGAGAGGAGGACCGACGGGAAGGCAGCCAAGCAACCGCCAAATGGACAGGAGCCCCCAACCCAGCAAAGCCCAGCCGCACCACCACCAGGCAGCAGGCGAAACCCCTGCACAGAACCCAGGGAAAGGGCCGGAAACATCAAGAGAACGGAACCACCGGAAGGACCCACACCCGAACGCAACAGAAGGCGGACAGGAGAGGAGACCAAGGCACCCCAGGCCAACGGGGAGCAACCAACAACCCCGAGCACAGAGCCACCCGACCAGAACCAGAAAGGCCCGGAGCAGTGGAAAAAAAGGGGGGGAGGAAGGCACCTAGAAGACCCCGAGGCACAGGAGAGGTAAGGCCAACGACCCCCCCGAGCCCCGGGACCCCATCCCAGAGACCAGAACCGGGCCACCAAGGCCCACCCCGGATCCGCAACAGGACCACCACAGGGAGGCCCCAACGACCCACCAACAGGCAGGCCACACGGGGAAGAAGAGAGAAAACGTGGGAAGAAGGAATGACCCAGCAAAAACAGAGCCGCCAGCCAAGAGGCCACTCGCCGAAGGGAGAGAGCCGACAGCCCCAGCCCCCAGACCGGAGCCAGGGAAACAGGACGCAGGCAAACAAGGAACAGAACCGGGACCCACCCAGAGGGCGGACAGAGGACCACCTCCCCAGAACGCCAGACTGAACCAACACCGCATGGGCCCCGCAGAGAGCCACGAAAGAGCACCAGGGCAAGCCCCCAACAAGCGGCAGCAGGAGGAACTCCGGGAGACCAGCAGGGACCAGCACCCCTGAACCCAAATAAACCGCAGCCAACCCCGCACCCGGACAGGCCGGTGACCAAAGCCACCACAAGCGGAGCCGGAGGAGGCAGCAAACAGCCAGCCAGAAAGCGACGGCGGGAGAGCCACCAGGACAGCTCCCCCAGACACGGACCGACACGGGCAGCGGGGACAACAGACCCCGGAGACCAACCCAACAGGATCCAGACGGTCAGGCGGAGAAGAAGAAACGAGCCCCGGAACCTGAAAACACCCCAGAAGCCACGAGCCCCCGCAGCCACAGGACCGCCGGAGGAGCCACCGGGACAACAAGGCCCGATCCAGAGAAGGAAGAGAGACCAGGTGCAGGCAGGACAAGGGAACAGGGCCATGCAAAGGCCACAACGAGCCTCAACGAACACCAAGCCCCGAGAGGGGACCAGAGAAGACACACCCCAGGCCACCAACAACCCCGATCCCCAGAAGAACCACCAAGGTCCCCCGAACAGACCGAGCAAAAAGACACTCCGGCCGCACACAGCCAGAGGCCGACCGACAGAGAAGGACGAAGGAAAAACCCCCGCACGAAGGAGAGCCACAGGAGGCACCAGGACCCGCGGGAAGACCCAGGGCGAGGGCCGGAGGCCGATGGGAAGGACTCAAAGCCGAAACGGGCCACACCCACAGCGAACCGCAGAAAAGAAGCGGCGACTGGGAAGCGGAGAGAGGCGTCCCGAGACCCACGGCATGCCAAAAGATGCCAGGCAGAACCAGAGGAACGACGGCCGAAAGGACCAACACACGGAAGGGAAGGGGCCGAACCCAGGAGCAGACCCACAGGAGAGCCAGTACAGGCCGAAGCCACCGGACACCCCGAACCCCAGAAACAGAACGGAGAGGGGCCCAGGCCCGGGCACCACGACAGGAACCCAGCAGACCGACCACCTGGCAACCAAACTGGACACCCAGTCCAGCAGAGCCACCCGCGGGGACCGGAGACAGGCAGTGGAGGCAACCGAACCCCCGAATCCGGAGGAACCTGCACCAAGACGACCCTGTACACAAGAACCAAAGTACACAGGACCCAACCACCAGAAACGGGCCGCTGCCACCGAGGAAGAAAAGGCTGAAGACGACCACCCACCGGAGGGAACCGAACAGAGAGCAGCGACAGGGACCCAGCCGGGCAGGGCCCGCAGGAGAGGAGGCAGGGAGCCAGGGCGAAAAACAGGCCAAACCGCACCCACCGGAAAGGCGGAGGAGAAGCCCACAACGGGGACAAAGGAGAGACCTCAGGACAAGGCACCCCAGAAAGGCAGGACGCCCCACACAAGTAAAGGCACACAGAAGCCTCAAGGCGGCCAGAAGGACAGAGGACCTGCAGCCCACAGCACCGAATAGTCCCAGGCAGCCACCCAGCCAGGCACGAACCAGGCCAGACTCCACCTAACAGCAGAGATCCGACAAGAGCAGGGGCCCACCAGGCACCAAGGCCGGAGGCTCGAACAGCTGCCGCCAAAGCCACGAAACCCCACACCAAGGAGGGCCTAGAAGAAGCCGAGAACAGGCCAGCGCCACAGCAACAGCCAAGGAGAACAGCCGACCCATCAAGCAGAGCGGCCAGGACAGAGACCAACAGCCCAACGGGAGGAAAGGGGCGAACACCCCCAACAAGCAAAGCCGCCGGAGGAAGCAAGGAACCCGCAGCACCGCAGGAAAAAACCCACTGATGCAAAAGAGGGCGTAAAGGAACCTGAAACCAAACAGGACCAACACAGCACAGAAGGAACGCCCAGGGCGGAGGAAAAGAGACCGCACACAGCAGGCTCCGCAGGCAACCGACAAACAGTCGCCAGCCGGGCGGCCCATAGTGGACAAAGCAGCAAGCACAATGTACACAAAAGCGGAAACAGCAAGCACGGGCAACGCACGCCACTCCCACAGCACCTATCCCCACACCGGGACAGAAGGGCAAGCCCAACCAGGCGGGCCAGGAACATCATGAATCCCACAGGGCCCGTCCAGCAGGGAAGAGGAAAGCCCAGCCGACCAGCACAGGAGCCCAAGCGACCCTCCACACCCCCAGAGCCAAAGGCAACGCCAGAGGCGGGAGAAGGCCCAGCACCCCAGGACCCAGACGGAAACCATCCGCCCACAGGATCTGCCGGACGAGGACGGGACAGACCAGAAGGCAGCGGCGGAGCCCGAAGCACCGGACAGAGCAGCCACAGCCAAGTTCCGCACCAGGCACAGACAGGAGAGGCACCAACACCCCGCGAAGTCCATGCAGCCAGGGCGCCCCAGGGGGACCGGTGACCAAGCAGCAGAGGAAGAAGACCCCAGAAGGCCCCCCAACAACCTCAAACGCCAGGGCAGCAAGAGGAAAACAGCCCCCAGCAGCCCCCAAGACAAGGCGGACAGACCCCCACGCCAGTCAAGGGAAAACAGCAAGCCACAGCACCCGGTACCCCCATACAGCCTAAAGGAACAAACCACGGGTCAAAAACCCGTCCTACCAGGACACCGTGAAGAGTGCAGTCCGGGAGCAGAGGCAGCCAAGCAGGCCCGACCCGGAAACACAGCCCCAGCCACAGGAGGACCGCCAAACAACGCAGCGGCTTCCTGAGCCACCGCTCCGCCCCCAGCCACGAGGGAGACGAGGAGAGGAGGCAGCGCCAGGAGAACTCCATCGAGGGCACCGCTGTCGCAGAGAACCAACACGAAGACTCCCCGGCACCGCCACAGGGAGGAACTGAAGGTAAGTCTCACTAGGGAGACAGAAAAAAACAGGTGGAGGTGGGGGCGGGCAGAGTTTTTATGCTGGGGGTGGGTCTGGGTGGGAGGCGGGGCCTCATTTGTATTGAAGGAAGGCGAGGGAGGGACGGGAGGTAATGTACATTACCACTGGGAGTAATCAGAATGCAGGAACGAGAGTTGGTTTCATTTTCCTGAACCTGTATGATCTGAATATGCCCATAAAAAACACACGCCACAATTTAATTAATTGCCCATTTACTATAAACTATTTCTGTACAAGTCACTTTCTATTGCAAACGTTTTTTAGAGCTGTTTACTAGAGCACACAATCTATAACAGTGTAAATGCACTAACTGAAATTAAAAAGCAATGTTGCGCTATTTTGCGTTTGGGGAATGTGCAGGGTTAATTTCTATCATTTGTATAGTCTGGTAGAACGTTTGGAAACTGGGTGCCCTCTCTAAATCGTTCTGGGGTTTGTCATGAATTGCAGTTATAGTGGAGTAAGGCTCTAACTTCTCAGTGTATTGCTTGTTTATGATTTAATGTTTTTAAGGGTGCTCGTGCCATGAGAGTTTGCTGTTAAGCTTTCGCAAAGAGGTTGACTGGTTGCTTATTACCTGACAAAGTGCTGGTTCTGTTAAATTAAATTGTTTGGTAGTTATACAGTTACTGAGTTGTGATATGCATGGGCATTTGGTTTGGTTTCTGTTGTGTCTTCTCATGGACATGTATTTTTGTCGTGACAATACTTAGCCAGCGTTGTGGCTTTTATGCCCTACGGGGTATGTTATAATGACATGTTCTCCTTATTAAGAAGGTCTGGTGGGCCGAGGGTCTCTTTCCTCGTAGAGGAAGTCTAGTATTAGTAATAGTGGCAACACTTTGCCCGCTACATCGTTTGACGGCGGGTTGTGCCCATGAAGGTGATAAATAAACATATTTTAAAAAATTACATGGTGTGAAAACTGGTAGCCAAGTTAACAATTACAAGCAGGGATGAATGGACTCCTTCTTTACAAAATGAAAAATAGCATCTTTTACACGTTTTATGATTAGACAAATGCAAGCTGTATGAAAAAGACAGAGCCTACTATTTTCTCAAGCTCCACCAACACCGCAGAAACAGCCTGTGGGAGTTTCAAATGTGTTCTGACTTCTTATTTTTCTGTTATATACATTTTATGATGTTCATGGACTAAAAGGTGTGTCCATTTATCATTTACTAAGATTACTGTTTTCATATTCTGTGTGGTCACCAGCTGGGTTTGATTTTTTGTTACAGATATCGTGAACTTTATTTACCTCTCATACTAGGTTTGTACTTTGAAAATATATTATATACATAGTGTTTGCTCAGGCTCACATTTTATTTGCTTTATGACCCACATTAATTTCTAATTTCCTTCCTGACAAAAGTGCATCTCACCCACTGTGATACATGGAATATTTGTGTTATAACTTATTTTTTCTCACCTACATTTTTCGTACATTTTTCGTCAGTTTTATGGGCAAGACACACACACACTATTATTTAAGCTGACCTTCATGGATGATTAATACTTCATGGATGATTAATACGTAGCGATCAATAGTGGCTATTAGTGATAGAATAAACACTCATTGCTGCTGGTAGAGATTTTCACACTAAAGTGCCTGACTCCTTCTCTTCAATTGTGCTAAAACGAACCAATGAACGGACTGCATTTTGTATGTAGCAGGATTTTTGTGCTGGGCAGTGGTAGATTGTGATTTTCGAAAATGTTGGGATGTAGTACGCGCCCAAAATTTAGGCAGGCAAAGCTTGACTCTTCTTTGGGGAGGCTCTGGTTTGGGGTCTGTCCTCGAGAAAATGTAAACAAACATGGGCTCAAATATCACATTTTAAAGCACAATTTCAACACAAATTTGCTAAAAAGACTGCCAAAGAGCACTCATGGAATAGTCAAATCATTTCATTGTGTGACAATAAAGCTGTACACTCCTTGGGAGCTGACCTCGTTTTGTTTTCAACATTTGCCACAGGGGTCCCCCAAATGAAATAATTACCTCCAATGGCCAGAATGTTGTCATGGGTGTCCACGAATTAGGTATAATATACCAGTGCCAGAATTTTACAATTGTCAAAATGACCTTTTATTACCCATTAAGTATTCTCAATTATTAAATTGCCAATATTAATTTGAACATATTTGATGGTGCTCTTACGTTTTAGCATAATGTTTTCTGAACTCTACATGCTTCAAGGGTCACATATAAACTTTGCAACATTGCTATATGGTATGAAGAGAATTGCCACACAAGTTTGCTAATTTCATGATATGTTACGCTTTCCTGAATTTCTATAGTATGCAACTGCCATCAGTGTGACATTGTGGCACTCTAAGCCTCAGGACACAACAGGCACAATAATGTACCTTTCAGTACAGGCTTGCTTGTTTGGATAGGAGATTGTGGCTATAGTGCGACCTATGTGGGAAGAGTTATCAATCATTTGGGAAGTGTTTTACATCACAAAGTGACAGTTAATATGAGGTGAGTGTTGTACGTTTCACATCAATGAAATGAATTACAACTTAACATGACTGATACTCTCTCTGCCTTCGAATATGGACCACTAAGTACAGCCATCACAGTGCTACCTCAACACCTCAAAATAGTATTACTCAGACATGTCCAAAAAGATAGTTTTTGAAATAAAACTAGGTGCACAAACATTCCAATTCAGGGTCTGTGGAGGCAGATGTAACAGAAACGATTACTCTGGCACTGATTCTGAAGACTTATTTGATTTAATCTGTTGAGCTCCAAAGTTTGATTACTCGTTACAGTTGCTAAATATAGAAATCTCATTTTGATTGTGGTACACATTTTATTTTATTTTTGTATTTGCCCTGAAAATGTAAGCCTTATCAGTCTATCGGAGCAGCTTAGACTAGCGCTCCACACTTACTAGTAGCCCTGCATTACCAGTTTGAAAGAATCAGCTCTGCGCTGGATCCACCAATGTGAAATCATTTTTAGATTAACAGCATAAAACTGTACTCATTACACTTTATAACATGTTGTAAAGCCCACTCAATCTTATGCTGAAGCAACAGGAAACATTTGGTAACCGTGCACTTTACAAATAACACGCGCACAAAGTCATCTATAATGTAAGAGAAGGTCCTCTTGTGGAAGCTCCTCTTCACTTCACGGGCAGAGGCTCTTTGCAAATATAAAGGTCCTTTCTTCCAATGGACAAGAAGCTTGAGTAGACCAAAGAGCATTCAAAGTAAGTGACCCACAGCTCTAGCAAGATTCTATACCCATCATCAAATGTATTTCTAGCCACTAAACTACTCATGTCAGCACCCCAACTCTTCATCAGGCTTGGTTAGCTAAATGTAAATGCAAACACAGCAGTCTTCCATTTGAACTTTCATGTAAAACTTCTTGGAAAACAGAAATGACTGGACATTCACTCAAGAACACCTTTTAAACAAAGGACCTTGAGCAGCTGTATGCCCAGGTACGAGTTTGATCACGTATCTTCATGGTACTGGCTCCAGGCATTGGTTTGTCTAACAGAAGGGACCACCCAGAGCAAGGAATGCTCCATCTGCTAAAACAAAGGCTTACTTTAACACTTCTTAATGTAATCCATGAGAAGGCCATTACACTCAAACTGCAGGCTCAGCTGAATAAGATATTTTTTTCATAACACACTGTAATTTGCTTTCAGTGCTGAACTAAAGAACACAACAGAAATTAAAAGTTTATTGAAATTGAATACAATGCACCGAAATTGTTTCAAATCAGCCTTAACATATTTAAAAATGAAGCTTAATGCTGGTAACTGGTGGGAGGCTCTAGTTCATCCCTTAAACCAGACCCGAGTAGGAAAGCAGCTTGGAAAAATTGTTGAAATCAGCCGTGCTTCTCTCTCTCTCTCTCTCTCTCTCTCTCTCTCTTTCTCGCTGTGTCTGCTGCAGTAAACCCTGTGGGCTGCAGAGAGTGACAGAGGTGTCTGTGGTCCTTCAAAAAACCACCCAGTGGCTCCAGCACCATCAGAGAAATGCACGATAAGATAAACGACCAGTCCGGCCCTGATATACATAGTCAAGGGCAGTCATACTTGCTTAATTTACATTCATGCATTTTTTTTTATTCTCTACTCACAGAGGCCACACATTTTATTAAAACTGTAGAAATAAAATGAGACAGAGGTTATCTTAAAACAGAACCTAGAGGATTCAAGCTGCTTTACAAAGATTCAGCATCCTCGCGGGGGTTAGACTGAGGTTTACAAAAAGCAAAACACTTTTAGATTCATCACATTAGATAGGTATCTAAAGTGCATGTGGATTTGCCATAGTCTTTGAAAATATACCATTCTCACAGAGCAGGTTGGGTTTAAAATTTTAGTCATTTATCATTGTTCATGGGATACTATTTATAACCACTCTTTGTTTGTAATCCATGTATGTGTTTGTGATGTGTGTGTGTTTTTTTTGCGGATGGGAATCGACATGCTCTGCAAAACATCGCATCACCGTGCTCTCGCTTGAAATCTTAGGGCTATAACATAAATGTGTACATTAATGCAGAGCACCTGTTTTATGCAATTTTACTCTCTAAAACAAATACATGTAACTTTGAATTTGTAAGAGTCAGAGCATGAGCTGCAGACAGTACAGCTCACAAACAGAGAGATACATCCTCAGCACAACCACTATGTTGTAAAATCATTTGGCTAGGTTAATGATATGGGGAGAATATGGGAATAAGAATAAGAAAAAGGGAATAAGAAATGCAGAGGTATTCTTGTGAAGGTTTGAAATGGTGCTGCACAATAATTTAATACAAGAGCTAGAAACACTGGCAGACATATTTTCTAAACTAGTCCTATAGTCAGAATTCACCACGTGCACCTCACACGTTGGAAACATCCTTTATTCATTTGTGCTGCATGGTGTTTACCGGCAAATATAAAACCCATTTGTAGTTAGTTATAAATAGTGCATTTTATGCCTAAGAAGTACATCAAAGAGCATTGCTCAGTGGTTAATTTGCCGGTAGGGGCCACTGTCACTCATTTTTGGTGACCAAACCTATTTTCCTGCATCAGACATTTCCCAAGAGCAAGAGAGGAAAGAACACACAAAGGGGAAAGGAGGAGGAACAGAAAGATGGAAAAACCATTATAAATAGACTCGAGAGTGAGCTAAAGGGGCAGCAGCCATCGGGAAGTGGGTAAAGAGGCATAAGGTGGATTCAAAAATACGCAGTCTTGGTATTCTGCACGCCGACATTTAATTGCATCCATCACAGTGGTCTAAGTGGGCGGGATTGGAGGGGCACGATGTGCCCATACTTTTTTAATTTAAGGAAAACAGTTCCCTTACTTTCTGTGAAAAGATAACCATCCTGGGACAGTGAATTCCAAGAGCTGAAATGCTTCAGCTGCAGTGTAAGGCAGGGAGTCTCCTGTGCTAGGAAACCGAAGGTGAATAGACAGGTAAACATTCCTTCTTAACAGGGTGCCTTCTTGCCTGAAAGAAGTGTAAATGTGCATAATGGGTCAATCTGCAAATGTGAAGGGATCTTGGAAGCCTGTATTGGCTTTAATTAATGCATTCACCTGACACTTCCGGGTGAGACAGATTTATTCTTTTTGGGTGGTATTGCAAAAGAGTTACCAGCTGAGCTGTGAAGTGTGTGATTTTAACAGGTGCGTAAAACAGGCCCTTGCACCAAAGGGGCTGCAGGGACCTGTGTTACGCTCCTAACTATTTTACACTGCTCCAATCAGGATTACATTTCGTGGCTCTCTGTTACAGACACAGTCATCTGCAGTGCATTGACTAATAGAGATTTCATACAGCCGCGGTCCATGCAGGTAACAGCGGTGGGGCGGTGAGGCTGGGTAAGGGGGGATTTCGAGGGACGATGCAGAGGGAAATTTAATTATTTATTTCATTTTCCCTCGGCATCGTCCCTCGAAAGCCCCCCTTACCCAGCCCCACTGCCGTTACCTGCACAGACCGCAGCTGGTTTCGTAATGTACGATAGTGCATTTCCCACTGGTTACCGTAACTTGAATTTATTTTACATTTAAACTGTGTGTTCTTTTATATGTTAATCAAAATCAATGGGGAATGGATCACTTGTACCTGCAACCAGGGTCCACTGTGTTCTATCCGTCAGTACTTAAAAAAACCCTCATTCACGTAGATAGGTCGTGTGGCGGTATATCTTGATTCTCCGCCTGTATCAGATACGTGACAGCATCATCATTGGGTCTCTTTTTTGTATGCTTCCTCCACCTGGAGGGAACCACTGGTTTTTACAGTAGTGATCAGTAATAAGTGGTGAGTGGAAGGTGCTCAAGTGAAGTTGTGTCGTTTAAAAAGTAATCCTCATACTACCTAAAGCTGCAATTTTATTCCGTTTGGTGTATGGGAAGAATATATAAAAAAAGGGGGGGGGTTTGTGCAGGGAGGAACTATTTATGAGTCCGCTGCACTCTGGTAGTCCAATTCAATAGTCGACATGTTTCAGCCCCTTTGGGTGCCCCTAAGGGGTCGGGGGGCTTTCTTCAGGACCTAGAAATCAATATAGGAATTGAGTGATGCCCTATTCCAGAAGGAAATAGTCAGAGTATGATTTCTCTGAACTTAAGGTCGATAGTACCTTACAAAGTCCTAATTAGGGCTTCAACGGGCGGCTGACAGCGCAAAGTCCTGCTCTTCTGCAGGTTGCACGACTTGTGCTGGCGCTGGTGTCAAGATCCCGGGTGGCCACTTCGTAAGGTACTATCGACCTTAAGTTCTGAGAAATCATACTCTCACTATTTCCTTCTGGAATAGGGCATCACCCAATTCCTATATTGATTTCTAGGTCCTGAAGAAAGCCCCCCGACCCCCTAGGGGCACCCAAAGGGGCTGAAACATGTCGACCATTGAATTGGACTACCAGAGTGCAGCGGACTCATAAATAGTTCCTCCCTGCACAAACCCCCCCTTTTTTTATATATTCTTCCCATACACCAAACGGAATAAAACTGCAGCTTTAGGTAGTATGAGGTTTACTTTTAAGCGACACAACTTCACTTGAGCACCTTCCACTCACCACTTATTGCTGATCACTACTGTAAAAACCAGTGGTTCCCTCCAGGTGGAGGAAGCATACAAAAGAGACCCAATGATGATGCTGTCACGTATCTGATACAGGCGGAGAATCAAGATATATCGCCACACGAACTGTCTATGTGAATGAGGGTTTTTTTAAGTACTGACGGATAGAACACAGTGGACCCTGGTTGCATGTACAAGTGATCCATTCCCCATTGATTTTGATTGACTAATAGGAAGCTGAATGGATCATAGCTCCTTCTACCTCCCTCCTTCCTTGATCTGAATAAATATGTTCTTTTATATGTACATACCTGAAAGTGAAACAACGAAAATAGTTACAGAATATTTAGTTTTTTAAGCCACGCCTTTGACCCCACCCCCACATATACTCAACCCGCCTCCACTGTGCACAGCATTACAGTTCCCTTAATTTTATTTAATGCACTTCGACCACTGATTGATCGTGAACCTCTGAGCAGAGCTTTGGGCATTGGAACTCATTATTTCAGAAATGAAGCACTGGCAGTTCTTCCTTGAGGAGAAAAGTAAAATCTGACAATATAAAAATATATTCCTTAAAGACTCTCAAGCAGGGCACACAGAACAACGTTGGACGTGAAAATGAAACTAAAGCAGAAATCCACACTGACAAATGTTTTAAAGAAGTAATAAAATTTAAATAACATTTGCCAGAGTCTCACCCTTTTTATACTGGTTTCATGATATGAACCGTAATATTATTGCAATTTAGTAAGACCATACTATAAAATTATACTAAAACTAGGAGTTAAAATGTGCATGCAAATATATTTCCTTCTTACCTGTTCCAAGGAACAAGACATGGTATCGCCCATCAGCTGCATTCACCCTGTCCACAGCTATCTTTGTATACGTGTAGTCTGTGCCAATTCTGATAAGCAAAGGCCTTTTATTTATCGGGTAGATGGAATTGAACATCAAGGGGTGATTTCTAATGAAGGTGACCACATCATCTGGAAACTCCTTCGTTGTCTTTATGTTGGGTGTAAAGGCTCCCCCGGGGCACTGTAGGGAAACATTCGGGCAGAGTAAAATTCACTGATGAGATATCTATGGCATAGTTTAGTACTTTCAGTGAGGTCAAAGTCACACAAAATGTTGATATACCAGACGTACAGTTTTTTCTCAGAATTGTTTTCTATGTCATAATGAACACAACAGAAGCCATGAAGGAAGAGCTGGTGTCTAGATGTGTTAAAGATTTCCACAAACACATTAATGTACAATTTGTCCTTTTCTGAATTTAACATGAGTTCATCCAAGAGGCAGATGGAGCATAATTACATATTTTGAAACGTTTCCACAGGTTTAATCATTGTAAAGTAATTATTTTATTTTCACTGTGTAAAAAATACCATTTTGTGTGCCTGTTTTTTTCTGCTATCACAATTATACAATGTGGGTCTGAAATGACATGTGTTCATCCAACCAGCAGATGGAGCATAATTACATATTTTGAAACATTTCCACACGTTTAATCATTGTAAAGTAATTATTTTATTGTCACTCTGTAAAACTGCCATTTTGTGTGCCTGTGTTTTTTCTGCCATCACAATTATAGAATCGTGGATCTGAAATGACAGGACCAGAGCTTAATATTTTGACTGGACAAATGGGGCCAACTCCTAGTCAGCAGGACGAAGATGAGAATCCAAAAGTTCAAAAAGCAAAATGCCAGGGAGACGCCTTATAAAACAGGAATTCCTCACAGTGTTAAAGAAGGAGCAGCGGTAAATATTGAAAAGGAGCAGTGGGAGACATCCCACTATGTGGGTCTCTAGACCTGATCGGTTGAGAATCTGACAGGAAAAGGTCTAATATGAACTGTTGTGAGCAACAGAATGAACCCAAGGAAGGACAATTTGCCAAGAGAAGGTTAAAAATACCAACAACCCTAAAAACTAAGCACAACCCATCAGAAATTGGCTTGCAGGAAGGACAGTGGCCAAACGGCCCTTTGCACAAAATTAAACAGGTTTTACTTAGGATTCCTTGGAGCACCTTGGTAATGAGGCCAGTGTGACTACACCATCCTTACAGATAGTTGAAACAACGAAAATTCAGTAAACACACTTCTTCAAAATGATAATAAGGATGGGACCAAAGGCTCAAGTCAGTGTTCATTATCAAATGTCCATGAAGAAATTCCAAGTTAGGTCTGTTTCCTTCTTCCTGACTATCCTTTGAATCAAAGTTATGTATGACATATGATACAGATGAAGTATACATCTCAATAGGCCATTTTAGTTGAATCTGTCAGACAATACCTCAAGTCTCAAAAGTGTCAAAACGGAACTAGGAAAATCAAATCAGGTCTATGGTTTCAGGTCAAGTTACATTTGAGGTAGGATGTTCATTGCTTTTACAAACCTGATGTCAGAATTCATAATGAAGTAATTATTTTTTATTCAAAAACAATACCACTACAAAATGAGCTGAGGAATAAGAAAGGAACTGGGGAGAGATTTACAAATTCTCTACTTCTGTGGATTTAAATCCCTTTCAAGCTATAGACTAACCACAACATTTCGAAGGCTTTTGCTGCACTTTAAACACAAAGAGAGTTATTTAGTGTAGTATTGGGCTCTATAAATAATTGAGTATTAAATAAGTAAAAATGTAATAAATGGAATGTATCCTGTCCACCAGCATTCATTACTGACCCCCAGCAGCAAAAAAATGATAATGTATAAGGAACAAGTTGTTAATATTTTTGCAGGTCCACAGGAGTGAGAGCTGTAATGGGGGCATGAGATCATGACATATTTACAGAGCTCATCGGCCTGGATTTTTTTCATGGGTTTCATGCCACAGCATGGTTCTAAATCAAAAGAAAGCGGGGATAGATGCAACGTAGATGGATTTCCTCGTGCTATGCAAAAGATTTATTGTAAGTACTGCAGAGTTAATGGGCAGAGGGGGTGATGTATGTCTCACACTACGTTCATTTGGGAACAATGGCAGGAAAACAATGTTCTCATGCTTCCGAGATGGCTTCCACATTGCGTTATGTGGTGTTAGATTGTCACATCACATGAAAAAATGTAGCAGACAACTTGACAATATGAAAAGCATTGTTTTTTATGCTATCTGACTGCATCAGCACTTTGAGTGGTGCAAAGTGGTGGCCATCTTGAGAGTATAGAAAACAATGTTTTTCTATGCTTCTCTAATGGCAAGTAGCCACTACCAGTTTTGACTATGCCGGTGCGTTTTAACAGCATCCTGCATTGACAAAGTCAAAAGCGGCGACTAGCATGAAGCATTAAATAGATGGTTGATAAGTGATAGTAGAGGTGAGCAAACGGGTTTCTAAGTGTGGAGGGGGGAGTAACTAAGGAGCTTGTAGAATGATGACTTGGAAATTTAAAAAAGGAAGAGCAGGGCAGGGAAATTAACGGACAAGCAACACTGAGAGCTTGGGTTGGGGATGTGAGGGGGAAGCAGCACATGGGGAGAGAGCAAGAAAACACATGGATTCCTCTGAAATGTTGAAAGAAAAAGATCAAAGTAATTTTATAAATGTAAGAAAGCACCAGCAGTTGGAGCATACAAGTCAACCAAACACTGGGAGACCGGAATACTGCTAGGTGGAACAAACATTTGAATAAGGAGGAAAGCCGTCACATTGAGGGGTGATAACTAAGACAGAGAATAAAGTCATGTTTTCTGAACACTTTGCCGGACAGTGAATAATGCTGACAGGCACAGGGGCATTTTGTTTGTTGCAGGGACATTTTTTTAATTAGCACTGGTTATGTGCGTTTTGAAACGTTATGCCTCAACCAAATGCATACAGTTTTAATGTATTGATCTAAACATCCTTTAACTGAATTCATGACTGTTTGAATTGCGTTGCATGTTAACTGCCCCACCAGGGAACTTAGGAATAGAAGCCTTGTGCTCAGCCTATTCCTTAAAAGCAGGTCTTGGTTACGGTAAAAATCCAATGTTCTCTCTTTGTGAGTATTGACGCTGGAATAAGGCGGGAGGTCAGGTTCAGGGACTGTCTGATGACCTGGCTTGTAAACTTAATGCAAGAAACCATTTGGCAGCGATTCAAAAATATGCTGCAAAGCATCTTTTTGGATCTATGAAATGAAGTTTTCCCCAACAAATCCCTCATTCCATTCTGTTGTGGTCCATTTTTTTCTCTAACTAGTCAGCAATTTAAGCGACAAATGCTTAGCGGCCAGGTTAAATTCTGCCATCACTTACATGTTTGTTATCAGCAGAGACCCCCTGCATGTTTTGCTCATTCAACTACCATAAGCTCTCTGTTTCCATATTTAATACTGAAAATATACATCGACCTTAAAAGTATGCTGCTGGCTCATCACTTCTTTCCCCTTGAAAAGCACTCGTATCCCTGCTCTGCTCCCTGCAGAGCCTTCAAGGCTTGCTACGAATTAGTATTCAATCAGGAAAGGTTTTTATAGTGCAAATCACTCCGATTTAAACAACCTGAAAAGAATGCCTTCAAGCAACGTTTCTACTAAAGGCAAAGGAGATAAATGGAAAAGCAGAATAAACTCTCGAAGGACACCAGTGGATACATTTGCAGATCCAGTTACCCCAAGGCCTCGATCCATAAATATTCACAAAAGTCCAAACCACAGAAACACAGAGCAAGGAGGAAGAACAAAAATAAAGATATCTCTTGTCTGCCAAACTCGCTCCTGCTAGCTCTCTCCTGGTATTAAACGAGAAGAATAACTACTTAGCAGCCAGTGCCTCTGAAATATGCTTCAGCTTCAAAAGTAGTGTGATTGCACACTCATCAACAAAGCTCCTCCTACCTATGCAGGCGTCAATTTGCCTCAATGTTTTTTTAATCAATATTTTAGAAACATCTATGTGAATATATTCTCAGTCATCATCTGAGTTTCTAGAGCTCTGTCTAGTGTGACGTACAAGACTGCCACTTCAATAAAGTAGTTAAGTGCCACTAATGGCCTCATTACGTGGATATAAGGGTGTGGATACCAGTAATACCAGGTTCATTTCGGCTTGATTTTCCCCTTTCTGGGGCAAATATGCCCCCGAAACAGCACACATTTACCACCTGCTTGGAGCAAGTGGTAAATATGTGGAAGCCTTTTCTTTCAGTTGTGGTGTGGGAGACGAGAGGAACAGAAGGGCATAGTGGATTTTACTGGAGTTGGGGGAGCTGGCTCTGCCCCCCTATGCTGCAGGATGGATTATCCGGGACAGGCAGGGTGCAAGAACTGCCCACAGCACTTAGAGCTCTGCCTCAAAGCCAGAGGGCAGTTTCTCTGGGCCTGGAATTATCAAATCTGGTGTTTGAAGACCTGATAATTCTGGGTCCAGAGAACCCAGGAAACTCACAGTTGCCCAGAGTGGTATCCCCTCCCCTCGAGATACTGCTATGGGCAGCACACATGGCAGGCCTTGCTGGTGCTGCCAAATTACTGAGAACGGCTAGAAAACAGCTTTTCAATGTATGTGGGGCATTCAAATGGAAATATTATTTTTGTTTGGAGTGCTAAAAATCTGTGCATCTTTACTGGTGTCTTGCATAGTTTAGAAAGGTACATTCAAGCATTTCTGTTAGTTGGTTTGTGGGCTATTCCATAACATGTATGCTTAAACAAAAGACACTCAAATTCCTACTTGCAGTATATACTTTATTGTTTCTAAATAATATGTAATTGTTTTTTTTTAATTCCACAGTGATCATCTTTACTATTGCCTCTGTAACCTTCAAGATCCTTATTCTTTATCTATCCTTCATTAGAAGGTGTTCATCTTCCATAAGGAGCTAATCCTATTTGACTCCTATCAAACCCAAATAAAGCATCTTCCTGTTTCACTCCCAGAAATGAAACACTCTTTCAGACACCATGTCTCACTGTCTCCCTTTCTCTCTCTCTCTCTCTCTCTCTCTCTCTCTCTCTCTCTCTCTCTATCTCTCTCTCTCACACTATCTCTTTATCTCTTTCACCACTCCCTTTCCCTCTGTGTCTCTACATATCAAAATGTGCAAACCTGAATTCCAGATCAGACAGGAGTGATGTACTTTTCCACACTACTCAGTATCCACAGTCAACTATACACAATAGTGTTATGTCTGTTAGCAGTAACCCCTGGAAGAGGAAAGGGACTAGAGAGAGTAACAGAGACACTGGATATCACCAGCCTGACTCGTTACACTGCTGGGTGCTGGCGGCTGCTCTGAGCATGCAAATGTCTGCTGGTTCATAGTGGATAGCTAAAGACATCCTTCATATATGATCTCTACATTGAGTACTCTACCCCAACTGTTGCAAATTAAGTACCTTCAGAATATCTTTATGTCTCAGACTCACTGGGATATTCACGAAACTCTAGGATTCCTGAACTGAAAGACCAAAGTAGTCTTCTCAAATTATATACTTAGGAATTGTCAAAATCCCACATTCTTTTCTGATATGAAAACTATAGTTTTTTTTAATTGAATGCATTCTCTCCGATTCTACTATGTACTTATATACATTTCTTAAACTGCAGTATAAATAAACATTCACAAGGATTACATAATTCACAATGATATCAATGAATCGTCTTTCGCTAAACATATACCACTACCTTAAATACAACAGATACACTGTGAACTTGCTAACAGTATTTAATGTGATGAGGATCCTTCCAATTCCTTACGTACCTTAATATCCAAAGTGCAACAAAAAGAGTTTCTACGACTTATTTTTTCAGAAATGTTCTTTAACCAATGAAATTGAGTTTCAAAGTACAATTAATTCCTTAGACTACTTGTCTCTATTCAACTTCAACTCCAGACCTTGCTCCAAGGTTTTCATAAGGTCTGGATGCAAGGTCCTGGCTGCAGCGTCCTGGCTGCAGCGACAAAGTATCTTGACTCTCTAGCATGGACTCTCTGAACCATAAAGAAATGTGTATTCACTAACTTCAAAATGGCCACCACCATTTCCAAACAATTTAAGATTTAAATGGATTTTTGGAAAGTATAATTTTGCATTCAGGTGCCTATATGCAGTGTGTCCTCTAGAAATGGGAAGCCTTTAGCCAGGCACAATGGCGTTCTGAGAGCACTGCCAGCCTTTCTTACACTGGCGCTAATGAGTTCACAGTATTGTGACAAGCCCATGAAGTGCGTCTATGCCACAGAACATGTTACTGTATCTCTCTTGTTCTGTTCCACTCTCACATTTTCTTTAAAACATCTTGAAATCTTAATTCTTCAAATCCCATTGGGCTCTTGATTACTGATTTTTGTTGTGTTCCTATGATTTAACTATTTTTTTGTCTACTGTTGTCTCACAGCATTTTTTTGTAGCACGGTTGGTAATTAAGAAATCTATCTATCTATCTGTCTGTCTGTCTGTCTGTCTGTCTGTCTGCCTGTCTATCTATCTATATAGAACTAAATATAAACATCTGCATTTAAGAAATTATAATATTTTATATCGCTTCTTACAAGCTACCTGACAACCACTTTCGAAAAGCATTTACATACATTGATGTCAACTATTAGCTTAGAGGGTCTCTCTCAGGTATAATTTGTCTTGAGGGGCATTAGCCTAGCTCCAGACACAAAGGGGCATATTTAAGACCCGGTTTGCGTCGCGCTTGCACCACCCCACATGTTACATGTGTGACGCAAACTTTAATTGAGATTTATCAAGCCACGCAAGGCCACTTTGCTTGGCCCTGAGAGGCTCCATAAATCTGGAGTAAGGCAGCGCTGCTCAAATTGCTCCGTTGCTTTACACTGCCCTGGATAGGGGTTCCCTGAGCACAGCATGGGTGTTCCCATGCAACTCCCATGGATTTTGACGCATTCCCAGAATTGGTAAACCTTGGACTGTACCAAAAAGATACGCCTTCCCAGGAGAGGCGTAACAAGGAGAAATATCTTTATTTCTCCTTGTTACTTCCTCTTTCTATATGTGGTGCATTCTGCAGCACAAATAGAAAGAGGAATATACCTCTCAGTATTGTTTTTGTGCAGGAAGGTGCGAAACAAGCCTGCATTCAACTGATGCACCCTTGCATGGTGCAAGGGTGCCTGTATTGGCGTTAGGCTGCCAAAAGGGCACCAGCACAGGGGAAAAGACAGGAATGCTCCATATTGAATTAAATGTGGTGCATTCCTGCTCTTTCCCTGTCATGCAGTGCAGCACAGCACTGCTTGACAATTTTGTAATTCTACCCCAGAGTTTAGAATTAGCAATTTGGCTTCTAAGTGCCATTGTATGCAGGGGAGCCTGCTGATTGTAAGCAGCCCCACTGACACAAAAGACATAATTAAGGGTATTTCCTGAAACAGAAGTATGTACTCCCTCACCATCTCCCATATCTTCTGTACAAATCAGGCAAGGGATCTGGAGCCCCATGAATGCTTCTGATAGAATTAATATAGATCCCCACAAGTATTATGAGTTAATTACAATTACAATGGGTTTAAAGACACTGTATTTTTATGGGACATCAGCTACTATGGAAATGGATTCTGTACCTGGAAAATGTTCTTAAATATGGTTGGTTATCTCCAGGCTTTGAAATGCTGCACAGGAAATGAGTAGTTGGTTGACCTGGCACCAACTGCCACTAAGTTTGCAGAAAAGCTGAACATGAGAGCTAGAATACCTAGTCAGTGGCCGAAATTGTTCATGCTTGATTGCTTGTGTTATTTCTAAGATGGTTTTTACACGAATGAGATAAATAAAAGATATTTTTAACCCCTTCGCCGCGGCGCGAATTCCGCCGCGGCGCGGGGGGCTAGGGGGTGAGCGCGGCGCTTCGATGCTCATGACGGCACCACGCCGTCATGAGTCACGGGCGGCGTGTGCTCATGACGGCGTGGTTCCGTCATGACCACGCCCGCTCATTAATTCGCCCGCACAGGCGGGGAATTAATGTCGCGTGGGCGGAGCGGCATAACGGAACCACGCCGTCATGAGCACCCGCCGCCCGTGACTCATGACGGCGTGGTGCCGTCATAAGCACTCAAGGGGTTAAATAAAATAACATTGATTAATTGGCTTGTGTGTTGTGAATCATTGGTGCTCTGTGGCGGATTAATGCCTTTTTCTGCTTGGATTCCTTTTGCCCCAAATTGGCGAGCTGTTCGAACTTTCTGTGTCTGTACCTTTGTAGGTCTTGCTAAGGACAGCTTTAGCTGTCTTTTGCTAGAAGTTTAGTCATCAACAGATCAAAAAAAGGATACAGAGGTACAGCTAGAGAGCCCTTGACTCTCATGTGTTTTTCATGTTATTCCTTTTCGTGGATGGATTGTCCATCAATGTAATGACGCTTTAAGGATGGTTACATTGTGCCATTAGTGTTCCCATTAGATTTTGGTGTGGGGATGAAGAAATCCTTTTTCTAAACAGCCAATACGACATCACATTTAGCTTGAAATTGAGAGCCAGTTTGAGTTCATTTGATGTATTTACTTTGCTGGCACAGTGACATTTTGAGTGCCAATTCATGTCTTCCCTGCTTTCTGTTTAGATGCCAAAGCTACACATAAAATAAAGTTACAGTGACCTTTATTTTATGTTTCCATTAATAAACTTTCATGATAACATGTTGCTGGATTTACCATTATTCTTGTTCACAAGGTAAAGCTTTTTTTAAAGCGCAACTAAAATACTGGCCTTTTGTCAACCTATTGTGCAATATTTTACAAGTGGTTCTCATTCAAGATCACCTCTTAAAATGAAAACTTCTCCTTCTGACTCCTTTCATTACAAATTTCTTTGAGTTCACAGAGTAACTCTGATAATACAATCTGATCAGCAAAGGGGGAAGTGGCGGCTGGCCGGCATAGCTTGTGGGTGGTGGGCAGGGGGGGTGTCACGCGGGGGGAGTCACGCGCGGGGGGCCATGGGAGGGTGGTTGAATACACAATATAAAAAAAAACCTTACCTTGCCGCCGGTCCCGCGTCTCTGCTCTCCTTGAACAGGAAGCACAACCAGGCCTCACTGAGCAATCACAACACTGCAATGCAGCGTTGTGATTGGTCTGAGCGCTGAAGGGATGGGCATGTTCTCCATGCAGGCTGTAATGCAGCCTGCATGGAGAATAGGGGAAGTGCGCATGACTGGTTTGGGCGGCCCGAGAGGGCCGACCAGTCATTACGCACTTTGGAGTGGGCAAACCACTCCTTCCCTGCTCTGCTCCCAGAGCAGCCCTGCCCACTCACCCACAAAGCAGCACGAAGAATAAAATGATGATAACGCAAAGTTATTATAATTTTATGTTTCGTGCTTTGCACTGTTCAAAAGCAGTGTGGCGATGGTCCTCCGCCATAGTGAAGGAGCCGCCACTGAAAGGGGGGCCTATTTTAATCATTCTTCTTTTTCATCTTTTTAATAACAATAATATTGGACTTGGCTTTCTCTGCAGGGTCTCCCCCAAATGTTTGCCTATTTTTCTGAATTTGTTTATATTGGCCTTAGGACTCGGTGCACTTTACCACTGCGAACCAGTGCTAAAGTGCTTGCCTCATTACATAAAACATGGTAGAATTGGCTTACACCTAATTGGCATATTTAATGTACTTATAAGTCACAAGTAGTGTGGTATACCATATACCAATGGACTGTAAATTAAATGCTGCAGCACGTATTGTGCCACCTACTTAAGTAGCCCTTTAAAATTTGTCTCAGGTCTGCCATTGAAGCGTGCCAGCAGTTTTAAACTGTCAATTCAACTCGGCAAAATAACCTGTTTGCCAAGTCTAAAACTCCCTCTGTAATACATATAAGTCACCCTAAGGTAGGCCCTACATCGCTCATAGGGCAGGGTGCATTGTAATAAAAAAGGTGGGACATGCACTTTAAAGTTTTACATGTCTTTGTACTGAAAAGCTCCCAAGTTCGTTTTTCATTACTGTGAGGCCTGCCTCTCCCATAGGATAACACTGGGTTAACTTATTATATTTATTAAGTTCTGACTTTTGATTCGGAGCAGGTTGGAAAGTCAAGTTAGGTGTTTGAGGAATTGTAATTTAAAATCCTCTTTAATGGTAAAGTCGGATTTTAAGTCACAATTCTAAAAATGCCACTTTTAGAAAGTTGGCTTTTTTGTGCCCTAATCAATTGGTGCCTGCAGCCTGTTCCTGGGTCACATGACTAGATGTATTTGGCAGTTGGCCTTTGTGTAGTCTTCCCAGAGAGCATCACAATAGAGGCTGTTGGTGTTAGTAGGATGGGCTATCTGCTTTGATAGAGGTGCGATGCTGTCACCTACCTCATCTGCACTTCAAAGGCACTGGCTCAGCTCACACACAAAAGACTTCACACTACCCAGATAGACTGGGGCCAGGGCAGGGAGGCAGGAAAATCCAGATACCTCTGTAGGGGGAAACTCCAGGAGCTTCTCCTACTTCAAAGTGTGCACCAGGTATAAATATTGGACCCTCAGACCCACTATTCAGATCACTTCTGGATGTGTGGAAGTCTCAAAAGAAGGAATGCACTGCTGCCCTGCTGAGTAAGAAGTACTAGCCCTGCACCTTGAACCCCGGATTACCAGAGGGACTCCAAGGGCTAATTGGCTGGCCTCCTGATCAGAGCCGCAGGGACAGAAAAGATTTTAACCCACTTGAACCCTCACCTGGACTCTGCCTTCTTTGAGTCTTGACCCCACAGGTTGTGCCTCCCCAGTCTTGGACCCTTGCAAGTGGGACTAAAGGTACCATTCTTACGT
Organism: Calotriton arnoldi; assembly: GCA_963921515.1. NCBI lineage: Eukaryota > Metazoa > Chordata > Amphibia > Caudata > Salamandridae > Calotriton > Calotriton arnoldi. The sequence goes on along the minus strand of CAWUFW010001578.1, from coordinate 1,460,047 downwards.
AAATCTTTAAAATTGCATTTCTCTGGTTCTACTGACTGAATTTTGTCCTTTTCATATCAAATAATTTATTAAAATGTACTCTATTGTTCTAAATTAGTGTGGGGTTTTTCTTTTGCAGTGCTTTTACTTTATAACACTTTAAGTGCTGCTGAAATGCTTTACACATTGCCTCTAAGTTAGGCCTGGCTGCTTTTGTGCCAAGCTACCAGAGGGTTAAGCACAGGTTAATTTAGTGACTTTTTGTGGTTCACCCTGACAGGGATTGTGACCGTTGCTGGTGCAAGGTTTACCCCACTCAACCAACAACCCAATTTAATAATAATAATAATAATCATCATAATCACCATTACAGCAATAATAATGAAAATTTAAAGAAAAGCACATAAAACATATTAACCACGCAATTATAAGAAAAAAGCAGTGTGCTTTATTAATACCAGTATGTTTGTGCTTCTTATTAACAATGTTAAGCTTTGTGAGCAAGAAGTACAGTAAATGCTCTGATAGGGCAAACATTTAAATAAAAGCCACAAGTCTTATAATGTCCTACATATCTATCCTCCTTTACATAACTTACTATAACTATCAACGTTTTCTACCATACCTAACCTGCCATACCAACCTACCTACCTATCATGCTTATCTGCCTACCAGATGTAGCATCCTATATCTACCATACCTCCCTACCTACCATATTTAATGTACTATATCAGCCTGCCATACCCACCAGCATACCTAACGTACCATACCAAATGTATGTATAACACCTACCTACTGTAGCTAACCTGTCATTCCTACCTCCCTACCATACCTACTAAACCTACATACAATATTGAATTCCTGTACCTACCCACCGTACATAACTGTTCCATACTACTATCCTTAACCTACTTTACTTAATCTACCTATAATAAATAGCATACCATGCTGACCTACGAACCCTAACCTATCATACCAATCTAATATATCTATCAAGCCTACTTACTATACCTACCTACCTATCATACCTACCTACCATGCTTTGTAGAAAGTTACCTTTTGGGCCCACTTGGTTCTCCCTTATTTTAGCCTTACTGCACTTTTTAGGCCGCTTTTACTTTGCACAGCCACACATAACACGTTAATTTTGTGCCATGATATTATTTTAGAAATATGCTGTACATGTTATTATTATTTAGTTCTTCTTCTTGGAATTCATGTCTGAGGTTGAGGTACTCACTGATTTCTACAACTCTACTATCTCTAGCATCATGGATTCCATTGCACCACTCCAACAAAAAAATGCCTCAACAAAAATATCCAAACCGTGGTTCAACGACAATTTAAACTCAGAACGCCGCAACCTTAGGGCAATTGAACGATCTTGGAGATCCAAACCTTCCTCGGATCAGCTAAAACTCCTTAGAGAGGTTAGGAGTTCCTACAACAAACAAATCAAGAGCGCTAAGGCCGATTACTTCAGATCCCAACTTGATCAAGCCGCTAATCGCCCCAAGAAACTTTTTGAACTGGTTAAACAGCAATCAGTGGAAGCTCCAAACCACTCTGACTCTGGAGTCACCCCACCCTCATGCAACAAACTGGCTGCTTTTTTTACTGAGAAATCAAGACTCATCAATATTGAACTTGCTTCTAAGAAGGCTCTATTGCCATCTTATGGGTCCGCGCCAGCTCCTGCCCTCTTAGAGAAGCTCAAACCAATCAGCCTGAGCACCAAGAACAATGCCTCATGGGGCACCATTACTCCATTATGTGAAAGAGACATCAATAAGATTCTTCAGAGTATCAACCCATCTAATCGCTTCAGCGACCCGTTGCCTCCTTCCATCTTCAAAGAAATCAAGGATGTCGTCATCCCCATCTGGACAAAGATTGTCAACGCCTCACTGTCACAAGGCACGATTCCAGATTGCCTAAAAGCAGCTCAGGTATCACCTATACTAAAAAAACCTAATGCAGATAGTGCTGACTTTAACAACTTCCGCCCTATCTCTAACATCCCCACCCTAGCCAAACTCCTAGAAAAATGCATCCAATCACAACTCTGTGCTTACATCGAGAATTTCCAACTCCTGGACCAGCATCAATCTGGCTTTCAAAGTGGGCACAGCACTGAATCGGCTCCCACTCACGTTATGGATGACATTTTAAAAATGCTTGACCAAAATAAATCTTGCCTCCTAATCCTCCTTGACCATTCCTCTGCGTTTGACACTGTCAATCACGACAACCTCCTATTCATTTTGAAGAACAGGATGGGCCTCTCTGGTCTGGTGTTGCAATGGTTCTCGTCCTTCCTCCACCACAGATCACAAAGAGTCAAGGCGACCCACTCTCTCCCCCAGCCCTCTCCAGTATCCATGGGGGTCCCCCAAGGGTCCGCCCTATCTCCTATACTCTTCAACTTGTTCTTGGAACCATTATCTAATGCATTAAATTCCACGAACATTCTCTTCCATATGTATGCAGATAATACGCAACTTTATCTGAAAATCTCCTCCCCGGATAACCTCGTACCACTCAACACTACTCTAACGTCTACTCAAAACTGGTTAACCGAGAACCACCTCCTGCTCAACACCTCCAAAACAGAATTCCTTCTCATTTCTCCTCCAAATCACATCCCCAAATTAGACCTTTGGATGAACCACCTCACTGCCTTCAGCTGCTCCCCCCTCATTATTGACTCAGCCAAATCTCTCGGAATCACCCTGGACAAGCATCTGAACATGAAGAATCATATCAGCAATGTGTGCAAGGGAGCTAATCAACTGATGAGGATACTCAGGAATATCAAACCATTCCTTCCACAAGCTGATTTCAAGCAGGTGGTCCAAGCGCTTGTTTTGCAGAGACTAGACTATGGCAGTGCTACACACTGTGGCCTCCCCAAATGTACCTTGGCTCCACTAAGGGCATCATTGAACGCTGCTGCTAGATTGGTTACGGGTACCAAAAGAAATGCGCACATATCCCCAGTCCTAAAATCCCTTAAGTGGTTGCCCTACGAAGCACGAATTCAGCTAAAGATTGCCTGTCTGTCTCACAAAGCCCTCCATTTCAAAACCCCCAGTTATCTAGTGCAAAAGCTAGAATTATCCGGAGGCGGTAGACCCTCAAGAAGTGCTAACTCTTTCCTCCTGAAACCACAGATCTTTCACAAAAAGAGAACGTGTCACCGAGCTTTCTCCGGCTCTGCCCCGAAGATCTGGAACTCTCTTCCACCGGAAGTACGCAGAATCTCCTCCACAGTTGCTTTCAAATTGGAAGCAAAAAGATTCCTTATGAACAAGTTCTTACCTTAAATGGGCTTGGATCATCTGCTCTAAGTCATTGGACTTACAACCTTACGACCTGCACTTGGTGCTACTCTTCTTTAACCTATCATTTGCTCCCCTCTTAGCTCGCTATGTACTAGTTATTGTATTACTCTCTTTTGACCCCTTTTGTTTTGTAACTGTTCTGTTTGGTTTTCTTACTTGATGCCGGTACTGCATTTGTTACCTTCCTTCCCTCCAATTGAAAAGCGCTCTGATATCCTTCGGGATCATGTTCGCGCTATATAAAACTTTATAAATAAATAGAGCACTATAGTTTCAATAAATATTGTAAATTTTCAATGTGTCTTTCTTTGGTTAATTATGGGCATGCATGACTGAGAAGCGAAAGGTGATGATCTGTTTCCACAGTTCCCTTGGGGACTAGAGTGTTGTGTTCTAGGTTGACAATTCACCTGTTAATCTGGGAAGCTTAGGAGGGAAGGTGGTGCACTGTGAGCTGGTCGGATTTAGGCCCATAGATACTGATGTGGTCTGGTGACTTAGTCCCTACATTCTGATGTCCTGTGATCCCAGGCACAGTGCTGTTTCCAAACAGGTTCCCTGCAACATGATGCTACCCAGTTGCCTGCAGTGCCTACCATAAGTCCTGTAGTTGTTCATTCAATTATGGGCAAAACTCCCACCAATTGTGAAGACATTCCATTTTGGATCACCCAAAAAATTGACCAAATTGAAGCTGTGTTTCCCCATACGGGACAACAAGACAAGCATAGAATATTGACTATATGCTTACCCCATGGAAAGGTTCCTAGAATACATGCCTGTAAAACATGGGGTACAATCTTAGCTGAAGTCTATACCATGATTCATGGTACTCCGTCTATGCCAGTGTTGCCAGAGGTTTTAAAACGAATATAGAACGAACACAGGGAAGCTGTTGCCCTGGATTTGGGGGTGAAATGAATGGGAAATTTTCCCCTGGTGTCCACAATGATTCTGTCTAACATTGAAGGTGAAGCAGCTTCTCTGGCTATATACCAGCGGCTCACAGCGGCCGCACAAGCCGACCGGGAACTTGAGCTGCCTATAATTATTGCATATGTCTATACTTCATTAGGACGCAATCATTTAGGAACCAGACTTACTAAACCACTACTTGGCAAACCTAGTTCTAACAAGAAAGCCAAGCAGCACCCTGAGGCGCATATTCTCAAGGGCTCATCGCTGATTTATCGGCACTTTAGTGCCGCAAAAGAGGCGATAGATTTATCGCCCTATTCCCAAGCTGGTGCAAACTGCCGATATCGCCAGTTTACCAGCGATAGCTGCCGCAAAAAACATCGCCACGGATGAGTGCGACAACTAACGCTAATGATATGCAGAGTAGGCGTTCCCGTGCAAAAACACACGAAAACACCACTTCGCAATATTCTCAACGACCAATCAGATCTGCGATGCGAACCAAGAACAGGCGATAAGGCGCGTTAGCAGCAGGGATTTAACACCTGCCTTTTACTGGCGTTAAGCAGGACGACCAACTGCAGTAGAAAGGGAGCCCAGCCCAGAGCCACATCTGATGACCAACAGATGCCATGGAGACACTGATCATGCAGCTCGGAGACCCAAGAGGGCCACAACACCCACCGGCACCACCCCCAGGCACCCCCCCCGGATTACCACCTAGGCAGTGCAGGACAGCGGACGACCCTAAAACGCACCAGCCCCAGAGACTCAACGCCAGAGGAAGCCATTGGCCAGCACAGGCTCAAAAGGACAGCCATCCTCCGCATCCTGACCCACATTGCCCACAGGCTGACGGTACCAACACAGCGGACAACCTACATCCCCCGCAGACAAAGCTGCTGGCTGTGCTGCACCTGTTGGCCCCTGGTACCTTCCAACCAACAACTGCCCGAGTCGGAGGAGTCACACAGCCAGCCCGATCAAACTCCCTCACACATGTCATGGATGCATGTCCACAAAAGCAACGGCGGGCCCCTGTATCCGCACCACACGATAGTTCCAATTCGTAGTGTACCTGCGCAACCAACCCCAACGCCAGCCGTGCTAGACGCCTCCGTGCCCCAGACCCAAGATCGTAGTAACTGAACTGAGTGCGCCAGGTCATGAAGTCCAGTAGTCAACAGTAGTGTAAAAACAGAACTTTATTACAAATACACAAACAAACAAAACGAAAAGCTCAGCCAACGCGTTCCATTCCCAACGGGGAACTTCAACAGGGCAACGTGTCTTCAGAAACCTGTGGGAGAAATGGTGACAATGGTCAAACTTCCGTATAGTCACATGCCTAATCTGGTACAGTGTACTGCACTTGGACAAACCGGAATGCTCACAGGCATGATAAACCATGCATGAGAAGACCGTAACAGAACTACGTGTGGCCGTGTGGCCGTAACCGTCGTAGGAATGAAGAGGAAGGTAACGACCACACAAACTGCTGTTACGGTCACATCATGCAGGACTCATCATACCTGAAAGCATCACGGTGTGTGTCAGCTCGATACCCCTGCCCCTCACTCCCCCACACTGCGCAGGAACATCTTGAGACCACGCAAGGGAACTACGCCATAGCTGGCGTCACGCACGTGTTGGAGGCAATTCACAGCACACGTGTATGACTTGTGCCCCCTGCCGACACTGCACACAATCACCGCAACAGCAACCACACGCATGCCATCACTGTGCATACAAAAGTGGGCCACCGTGGCCTGTCCACCAATGTCGTCGCAAACTCCACATGCAGAGTGCATGATCCCCACATGTCCGCAAGCCGCCACCAACCAGCGCTTTGAGGATGACCTCCATGGAAATGCACTGCCCATCGGCAAGTACCAACTGAACACACCACACACCTCAACTCCACAACCCCCCAACTCACAACTGTGGGAATGCACACATCACCACTCCACCACCAAAGTGACTACTGCGTGTGTCTCAGTCTCCGCCACAACCTGCCCATAGGCCTACACACACGTGGCCGACCACCTTCAACGGGCACATTCACACTGGAGACGAGGTGGCAACGTCCCAAACCAACCCGCGCACATCACGATCATCGCATGCAGGGTCGTGTCAGCAAGGGCGGCGCCCGCCACCCAGCCACGAGTCCGCCGCCGTGACCGGTGGTGCCTGCGCGATCCTGTGCGCCTGATGCACCCCAGCCCTGGTCCCCAGACCGGTCCTCCGCCCAGCGATGACTGGCCGCCCCTGCGCACCCAGGCCTCAATGCTCACCTGCCGCCACCGTCGTGTCTCCAAGAGGGCCCACCACATGCCGGTGCATCCTCCTCAGCCGATCGCTGGATTCCGCGCCACAGGCCCCCAGTGCACCCTGCGGCACCGCACCGCGGAGTCATGTGTGTGCTGACTGCTGCCTGCGCGTACACTGCGGTCCAGCAGGGCACACTGTTCAATTTGAATCTTGATTCCCTGGACGCCGTATCGAGGCCAACGCATCATCGCAGGCTGCACACCCGCTCAGCTCTTCAGGTGCCACTAACCCTGTGCAACGCAAGTCATCGTCACGTGGCGGTAGGCCCCTGCCAGACGCAGTGCAGCGGGTGCCACTGACCCTGTGCAACGCAAGTCATCGTCACGTGGCGGTAGGCCCGTGCCGGCCGCAGTGCAGCGGGTGCCACTGACCCTGTGCAACGCAAGTCATCGTCACGTGGTGGTAGGCCCGTGCCGGCCGCAGTGCAGTGGGTGCCACCAACTCAGTGCACCGCAAGTCATCGTCCCGTGGCAGTAGGCCCGTGCCGGCTGCAGTGCAGCGGGTGCCACCAACTCAGTGCGCCACAAGTCATGGACCCTTCATGATTGGGTCGCGTGGTGCGGACGCCATCATGTCATCTCCGGCAGTGGGGAATGTGACGTGCTAGGCCCCTTTTATTGGCAGGGTCACATGTCATGTGATGCCTGTGCTGGATGGGTGTGGTGTGGGTGTGAACCAGCCCTCAGGGAGTGGCTGTGGCATGCTGACAACTAGACCAGTGATCAGCAGATCACTACAGGGAAGACCTGGGACATGTAGCTTTGTCATCCCCCCTCTGAGCGTAAGCGGAGTGGACTGGCCTGGCGTATGGCAGGCCAGCGTAGGGGTGGGAACGATGAGCCCGGGGCTCTGGTCGTGCTTCAGTTCTGGGCTGGACATGGAAATAACTGATGCTTGTGTCTCTGTTGTAGTGTCTACGCCACCCGGACCGCGATCGGCAATGTTGCACCCTGTGACTCAAGTCCCACGACATGAGCAACATGGACATAAGGGGGAATCACTGACCCTACATTCATCCATACTCTCATACTTGAATGATCAAAGGCATGACACATCTGTGCGATTCTGAATGTTTAATTCACATCCAGTGGAGTGTTGCAGCTGGAGCAGTACAGGGCCATGCAAACCCCACTTCACATTATTGGCCCGTGGAGGGCCAGCCAGAGTCCTTCAGGGAATGACAAGTACATCGGAAGAGGAAGAGTTCAGTCCGCAGTCTGATCGCTGTGTCATTGGTAGCCAAACAGAAAATGGCAGTCCATGTCGAGGTCCAAGGTGAGTGTCGTAGAGTGTATCGGGGGACAGTGGAAGGTGATGATGCAAAGGGCAGACCCAATCAGAAACAGGCCATATGGCGGAGATGAATGCTACTGCCTCCTCCTTACCAGTAAGGTTGATTCACCCGCATCTTCGTCCTCTGATGTCACATGTGCCTCACACGTGGGTGGTGGTGGATTGCCTGCCGCACTGTGAGGCACTGACACATCAGGGAGCGGAGTTGTGGATGTAGAAGCAGCAGCAGCATTCATCTGCGCAAGGCCTTGAGGCAGCAATGCCATGACGATGTGCTGCAGGGCATGGAAGGTCCCAGCCACATCTCGCTGGTGTGCAGCTGTGGCAGCCATTCTTTCCCCCGTCATCCGCTCCATGTTCTCCATGAGCCCCTGCATCTGTCCCAACTCCCGGCTGACATCGCTGGAGCCACTCTGACTGGACAGTTGTTCTTGTCTCAGTATCATGACTCCAGCGATGTCAGCCATGGATCGTTGGAGAGCATGGAGCAGACTGTGGGTGTCCGTTAGGGACTGTAAGTGGTCCCTGATGGTACTCAGACACCCATCTATGGCATCAAGTTTTGCTGCCATGAGGTCGAACCCCACCCGCACCTGATCAGCCATCTTCTCCTGGACCTCTAACACAGGGCGTTGGAAGGCCATGTGTTGTTCGTGGGGGTCCTGGGAGACAGCCTGGGTGGTAGGTGCTTCCTGCTGTGTGGTCTGTGCAGGGGGTGGGGTCTCCTCGATGCAGCTGGGCTGCTCTGCTCCTGGAGGTGGGGGGCCGAAGCTGCCGAAGAGGGTTTGGAGGACTTCGGGGGTCGATGTCGGGGATGTCCTCATCGTCATCAGTGAAGAGTTGTTGGGGCTGCTCTGCAGGAGGTGTTGATGCTCCCTCTGCAATGAGAAGGGGAGATGCAGTATTACATTGTGTTCACATGTATGTTGTCGCATTGTACAAGTTCACATGCAGACTGCATGACAATGTACATTGTGACTGTTTAGGAGGAGCTGCCTATTTGATGCGGGGCAGTGGACATTTCGTCGACATCACGGATATGTGTTTGTACTAGTACATTGACATCTCACATTTCCCTGCTATGCCAAATGTGATTGGCCAGTTTCTACACACAAGCGGCACCTGTTGTGTCCGTCCAGTTGTCAATGCTGATGTGCTCTGAATGTCATGTGTGTGTGTTGCATTTTGGGAGAGTCGCCCCTGCAGCTCTGATTTTGCTGCCCCTTGTCCCTTTCAGGCGGTGTGCCTTTGACTTCTGTGCCCATACAGTACTGAGATGTTACAAGTGAATTTGGGTCTTGGTGAGAGTTGGGACTCTGGGGCATGGTTTGTCCGCAGATGTGTTGTTGACGTCAGGGGTTGTTTGTGCAGGTGGATGTGTCAGAGTGTGACCTGCTCCTTTACGGATGTGGTCCACACTCAGCCACCTCAGTGTGGTGGCGTGCACCATGTCATGATGATCGGACTGCAGCCATGCTAATCGTCATGCAGTGTCACTTGCATTGTCAGTGTGGCTCACGGACCCGCAGCTTTGCTGGGTTCAGCACATGTGCATGGGTTGGTTGTGAGATTGGTGATGTGTGGGAAGGGCCCCCTCTGGGCACATAGTCGACGGGGCCTACTTGCTGTTTCTAGGTGTGCTGCAGTGTGCCAAGGAGATCAGGGACATGATCCAGAGTCATTGTGGGTGTGCACTGTGCTGTACTTAATTGTGCATGTGTGCCATTGTACCCATCTCCCCCGTTCCCCCAGTCCCTGGTCGTTACTCACCCTGTTGCTGTTGTGTCAGGTCATGTTGAGCAGTGTTCGGTCCCCCAACTCCTGCCACCGTCTCCCCACTGATGACTGTGGACACCATTTCCTCCATCTCATCCAGCTCCTCCTGTGGCGCTGGACTCCCACCTCCAGTCTGCATTGCTGCCTTCTGGTTGTTGGCGAGTTTCTGCTTGGTCTTGCGCTTCACATCATTCCAGCGCCTCTTGAGCTCTTCCATTGTCCTCCTCAGCACTCCGACTGCATTCACCTTGTCTACGATGGACTGCCATGTTACATTTTTTGTTGCCAATGACAGTGGAGGTGACGAACAGTTGTTGATGGTGTTCTATCACCTCCGTGATCAGGATCCTGTTTTCCTGTGGACGGAACCGCGTCTTCCTCTTCTTCTTGTCCTTGCCCTTCCCTGTCCCCGAGGTCCCAGGCTGCTCCTCCTGGGGGTTTGTGGGGTTCTGGCCGTCCTATGGACCTGCTCCGGCTGCCTCCATTGTGCTTCGCTGTTGTTCGGTTTTTGTTTGTGTTTTTTTTTTTCTGCTTTTGTAGTGATTTTTCCCGCCTGACGTGTGTGATTTGCAGGCCTGGCGCTGCTTTTCGCTGTTTGTCTTATCGCGGTTGGGCCCATCGCAACTTTTTTCGCGTTCGGGTTTGGATTTTCATCGCCGTCCCGGTGATGTTATCGCAGACATTTGAGGCGTTGTCGGGGGACTATCGCATGTTGCTGCCGTGTTGAGAATACGACTTAAACACAGAGTTATTTTCCCGCGATAGACGGCGATATGAAAATTTGCGTTAAGCTATTTTGGCGATGTTTATCGCACGTTCTTGAGAATATCCCCCTGAGTTTGTTAAAATACCCATAGGACAAATCTAAACAAAAACAGAAAGGTAAACCTCGAAGAGGTTCTCTGCCGCCAGAAATCTCTGAGAGGCGATATAATTCGCATGATCACACACAAATCAAGGCAACAGAAAGGTATCAGATTACTGATACTCATTCTTCTCATTCCTTTCAGGACTCCACTGACTAGCAATACAAGAGAGGAGGGTGTTCTGATCGCAGACACGAAGAGTACATGAAACCGAGGAGAGACTCACAACGCTCATCTGACGTGAAGATAAAGAAGGAGGAAAAACCTCCTCAGTATAAACCCCGATTTCAGAAAAGAAAGACTATAACTGCAAAGTATGCCACAAACACTGAGAACTCTCCTCCTGAACAGGAGTTGGGCAGTGACTCTCTTCGACAGCATGGCAGAAGTCACTATAGTGTGACGGAATCTCCAGGAGTTACTGGCAGCAAGAGCAATTGATAACTTTGTTACAGTTGAAACCCCAGACAGGTACGTAGCACCTCCAGACAGATTATATGATTTGGATATACAAATTGAGGGTGAGATACAGCGCACCATTCGAGTAATATTCTGGGCAAATTTGATATTGTCCTATGACATCCTTTTAGCCGAGGTCAATTGGCCCCTGCAGTTTGTCCAAAATCTCCACAAGGTGACGATGTAATAATTTCTTCATTTTTCGCACTTGTCTCTGATGAGGTCAAACAAGACTATGCAGCAGAATGGGCTCTTGCACAAGCTCCGGCTTTCCTTATCATATAATACCCATACAGTCCAGGCCACAAGTGCAACCACACTACCCTATCAAACGAGATGCTGAAGCACCTATTAGAGACATACTCCCTCAATTGGAGTACCAGGGAGTAATTGAACCCTGTGTCTCTCAAATGAATAATCCTCTTTTTTCAGTTTTGAAACGGGATCATTCATATCGCATAGTCTTGTACTACAGACATTTAAACAGTCATACATGCACTTTTGCAATATAAAATACACATAGTACAGTACCCATGAACAATATAGTTCGTAAAAAATACAAAACAATCTTGGATATTTCCAATGTTTTTTCTGGCAAAATCTAGCACCTGAAAGCAGAGACTGGACAGCTGTGTTTGTGCTTGGCTTTCAACGTCACATTGCACGACTAGCCATGGGATATAAAACAGTCCAAGACTGTTTGCTGCCCGTATAGTGTCAATTCTACATGATATTGACCAATCAATCCATCAGGGGTTTTTAGAGCGCAAGCTTCTCACCCGGAACGGGTCTCAAGGCGCTGAGGGAAAGGGGGCGGGGGGATTTCGCAGAGCCTGGAGGTTCACTGAGATCCATCGAAGAGCCAAGTCTTGAGGTCCTTTAGGAACTTAGGGAGCGATGCGGTCTGTCGGAGGTGGAGAGGGAGGGAGTTCCATGCCTTGGCCGCGAGGAGGGAGAAGGAGCACCCTCCTGTTCTGCTTTTCTTCATCCGAGGTACCGTTGCGAGGGAAAGCTGGGCCGAGCGGAGAGACCGCTGGGGAGCGTGGCACACGAGGCAGTGGTTCAGGTTGGCGGGTCCAGTGTTGTGGAGGGCCTTGTGTGCATGGGTGAGATGCTTGAATGTGATTCTCTTCCCGACGGGGAGCCAGTGTAGGGTCCGTAGGTGTTGGCTGATGTGGCTGTGGCGCGGTAGGTTTAGGACTAGTCTGGCGGCGGCGTTCTGGACGGTCTGGAGTTTGTGGGTGAGGTTCTTGTTGATCTCGGCATAGAGTGCGTTGCCATAGTCCAGTCTGCTGCTGATGAGGGCGTGTGTGACAGTTTTCCTGTGTTCGGGGGATCCACTTGAAGGTCTTACGGAGGAGGTTGCGGGTGTGGTAGCAGGAGGAGGTGATGGCGTTGATCTGGCGGTCCGTTTTGAGTTCGGAGTCCAGGATGATTCCAAGGTTGTGTGCGTGGTCTGTGGGGGTTGGAGGGTCTCCGAGGGCGGGGGGCCACCAGGTGTCGTTCCAGGCATCAGGGTCTGGGCCCATGATGAGTACCTCGGTTTTGTCCATGTTGAGTTGAAGGCAGCTGTTCCTCATCCATCTGGCGGCGGCTTCCATTCTGTCTTGAAAGTTGCGTTTGGTGATGTTGGGTTTGTTGGATAGTGAGATGATGAGTTGGGTGTCGTCTGCGTACGATATGATGTTGAGTCCGTGGGCTCTGACGATGGATGCGAGTGCGGCCATGTAGATGTTGAACAGGGTCGGGCTGATGGAGCATCCTTGTGGAACTCTGCAGGTGGTAGGAGTCGGTTCTGAGAGAAATGGAGGGAGTCTGACTCGTTGCGTTCTGCCGGAGAGGAAAGAGAGGATCCAGTCGAGGGCCTTGTTCCGGATTCCCGCGTCGTGGAGGCTGCGGGCTAGGGTGCGGTGAGAGACAGTGTCGAAGGCCGTGGAGAGGTCTAGGAGGATGACGGCCGCAGTCTCTCCTCTGTCAAGAAGGATGCGGATATCGTCTGTTGCTGAGAGGAGTGTGGTTTCGGTGCTGTGGTTCTTCCTGAAGCCTGATTGGGAGGAGTCGAGGATGTTGGTTTTCTTCGATGAAGGCGGCGAGTTGGCAGTTGACGGCTTTTTCCATGACTTTGGCCGGATAAGGGAGTAGGGAGATCAGTCTGAAACTCTTGAGGTCGGTGGGGTCCGCTGAAGGTTTTTTCAGGAGAGGGTTGACCTCGGCGTGTTTCCAGTCGTCGAGGAAGGAGGCCGTCTCGAAGGAGCGGTTGATGATACGTTGAAGCTCGGGGCGATGATGTCTGCGGCTTTGCAGTAGATGTGGTGGGGGCAGGGGTCCGTGGGGGCCCCGGAGTGGGTGGTCTTCATTATCCTCAGAGTGTCTTCGATGCTGAGGGTGGTCCAGCTGTCTAGTGTTGGCTGCGTGCTGCTGGGAGCGGTGAGAGGGGGTTCCTCGTGGGGGTCATTGTCGTTGAAGTTGTCGTAGATGGTCTTGATTTTGTGATGGAAGAAAGCTCTGAGTCTGTCGCAGAGGTCCTGGGAGGGGGTGATGTCTGTAGACTCGCTGTTGGGTTGGGCGAACTCTTTGATGATGCCGAAGAGATAATTGCTGTTATGTGTGCGTTGGTGGATATTCTGTGCTGAAGTGCTTTCTTCCTGGAGAGTCTGATGAGCTTGTAGTGGGCAGCGGTAGCTGTTTTGAAGTTGACATTGTCCTGTCTAGAAGATATCTATCTGACGGACGATGAGTTAAACCCACATTTAGCTAGAGTAGATCGCATAATATTGGGATTTGCTGAGATTGACTACAAGTTCAACTTTAAGAAATCTAGGGGCTTATTTACAAGCCCCTTGCGCAGCCGGTGCGTCACTTTTTATATGGGGAAAAAGTGACGTACCAGGGGCGCAAGGGGCTTGTAAATAAGCCCCCTAATATAGCATTTTTCTATGTCCTTTTCTTGGGATATGAACTTTCTCATGAGGGGAAAAGTCTTGCCCCTTACTTTTTGGAGAAATATGCACAACTGCAGCCTCCAAACACTTTGACTAACTGCTAGCTCGCTCAAAGACATGATAGAGTGGGCAGTAGCTGAAGAAACTCCAAAGAAGTTTACTAGAGTAGATGACACAGAAGATCTGGCGGAGTGGGCTACAATATTACAGGAATTAACTGACCACCCAGACATTCGACTGCCATGAACCCAGGACCTATGGTGAGGAGAACTAAATTATCAAAGGACCTGATGATTGCCGTGTGTAGGTAAAAGATGAGTACGAAGGGGGAAAAACTGTTCAAAATAAAGACCCTAATCATTTGATTGGTTAAGAGTCTGCTAGGTTTACCTGTTCTAGCAAATCCAGGCATGTGGGACACATGCTGTTGTGTAATAGACTACAGCAATGAAATGTGATAAATGTACCTCTAAATCTACAGTTTATATTTTAAGGTGGGAGGAGTATGTTACTATTTGTTGAAAAACAATAAACATATCTTTATAAAAAATCTTACTTTCCATACCTAAAATATCATATCTAACATACTTACTATGCATAATCTAACATAACCTACCCTATCGTACTACCTACTTACCACTGAAACATACCTACTATACTTACTTACTTAGCATACCTACTTACCTACGGTACGTACCTACCATACCTACTTACCATACCTATCTACCACAACTACCAGACATATCTACGATACTTACAGTAGTTTACCTACCATTACTTACTTATAGTTCATAACTAACCTACTATACCTACCCTTCCATACTTAACTTACATACCAGCCTTCCATATATCATATCTAATCTACCATGCTCTATAATCTGAAACTTTTTCTTTACTGGGTTTGGCAAGTAACATAACAAGCTCGCAATCAATACTAACATTTCGACATTTGTAGAATAAAAACCTGAAATGCACCCGTTGACTAGAGGTTGTATGACTAGCTAAATGTAATCTTCACCAGGTCAGTGTTGTGGATAACGCCCTTTTAAGTGAGTGGAAGAACTGGGCATTTATTTGAAACGTCTTAAAATGTTTCTCAAAAGACGCAACTCACCTATGCCCCCCATTTAACCTAAAAACATTAGAAATGCAAGTAAGTGAATATCTGGCAATGGAATGAATCATTAACCCTTTCTGTCATAGCAAAGGAAATGCTCGGTGTAATGGTAAACAAACAGATCTGAGCACTGTACATAGATACTGTTGTGCATATATCTGCAGGGACATTTTGATGGAATAGTTTCTTGGAGGAGGGTTTCCTAAGACCCACTTAATTTAAAAGGTTTGCCTAACACGGCCTTCAGAGAATTTGCTTGGAGAATGATGTACAGCCTCTGTACAGAAATACTTTTTCTCTCTTTATGGGTCAGATCATGTGACTTTTCTTTAGAAGTCTGTTGTGTTTTTTCTTTAAAGTGCAGAAGGTTTATTAGAGCTGTGAGGAAACCGACCTCTACACAAACCTATCCTGGTGATATTTCTCATGTCAGAAGGCAAAGGCCATTAAGCCTTCAGCACTGCAGCGTCTACTGAGAGAATGGTGCTGTTAGGTGGACATGTCTGAAGCACATCATTCCGGGGACAATATTAATAAATAATTGTGCTATCTGAATATTTCTTGTGTCACAGGTGTGCAAACTCCCTCAGCTGTTTCAGCGGTTCAAAACAAGACGTCACAAAGTAACACTCTTCTGGAGACAAAGGCTGGCTTTAATTAAGGACAACTTTTACATCCCGTAAAAGCATGGCCTCCTGTAACACAATGGGGCTGGGGGAATATTTAAATATGGTGGACTGTATCTGCTTCTTGAAACCAATACTTAGCGTGTACGTCAACAGCCTATTAGACTCGCACTGGCTCCATGTTACAGAAAACAGGCTGAGCTCAACAACCAACAAACCTCTCGTTTTATTGGGAACAAAATAAACAATAATTGGCTTTTGGTGAACGTGATAATTGAATTCATGAAGCTGTTTGGAACTAAAACCCAAACCAGCATGAATCAGATCGTGTGGAAACAGTAATAACAAAGATGTTGAGCCGGATTTACACAAAAGGTTTCCTTATAAGAAGGATTGCCTTTCTAGCTTGTTGCTGCTAGCTTCCCTTCTGTTTTGAAATTCACAAAAAGAACTTTTCAGGCCTACGCCTTAGAAATTCATGGCTACTCTATATCTGGGCATTTTACCAAGACATAATTAAATGCATAGTTCAATTTGGCATTAGGGAAAGGCACCTGTAATATTCAACAGCACATTTTTTTATTTAATTTTTCTCCACAGGGAAAACATTCATCCACGTGTAGAAACGCATTCTTCTGCCTTTCCACGAAGTCTGAATGTTTTCCTTTCCTGTTCCCTCCCTAGAAAGGCATTTAGATCATCTTTTGTCTGTTGTAAATATCGGACCATTTCCAGGGTGGGAAAGGGCTTGGGAGGAGTTTGCGAATGCTCACAAACTGACATTTGTGAGGGCAATAAACTCACAAGGCTCTCTCCGCCCTTTATTGCTAGCTGCCCGCCTCCTGTGTGCAATTTACTACTGCGTGAACCTACACTGTGCTGTTTTACAATTATATGGAAGTAAATGGATTTACGACTGCCTTTTATACTTTTGTGAACACCTAGCTGGCATAAATCCAGACAGTTACAGCTGTAAAAGTACATTAATGACCAAAAGGACTTTGGGAATCAACTCCCTCTGTTTGAGATCCTGCTTTGATAGCATGGACTTTGGTGAGGCAACACTATCAGGCAAGTTTCACAACATTCATCGGAACAGCAGAATTCTTTCAGAGATTCCTTGCGAAAAAAATATGCCTCCAAACAGATGGCATTTATCAATAAATACACGGTAATGTCATATTTTGCGACCTACAAATGTGGAGTCAGCTCATGCTTGAAGAAACTGTAATGAAACTACAATTCCGACTTTTATCCTTACATTTTCCAAAACTTCTACCAAACACGGAGATCGGATTAAGACCGTACTAACTAGTGTGATAAATGAGAATGATAAATGAAGATTGCTGTGTCCCGAATGTTAATGTACACAACAGCAAATGTCTAGTTCAAAGAATGACAGCAATATTACTTTGTTTTTGCTACAACATGAAGACAGCTAAATCTGTTATGGTTATAATCAACAGCAGCTGGTAAATTTAACAGGGAGGGGGCGGGCGGGCCACACATACTCACATCCAGGCATTCACACACACACACACACCCATTCACAACACTCACTCACAAATGTATCCATTCAAAAACATAAAACTTACCTGTGCTGCAGCTCTGGAGGAAAGCCTCTGAGGTTCTAGGAGGGTTGGGACTGCTGCCTCCTCTCAAAGTCTGACCAAGAGTGAGAGAGAGTCACTGAGACTGCTGACCCCACCCCAGTCTGTGCCAAGGTGTCACTGATTGGCATTTCAGGGCTTAAAACTGAAGTGCCCAGGTTCGAGGCGATCAGTGATAGTCTCCGTTATCACAAGGGGGAGGGCCTCGAGGAACTTTTGCCAGGTTGAGGATGCCACGCCTACAGGGCTGTGAAATCTTCACCCTGACAAAGTTCCGCCCCGGCAGCCAGGTGCCTGGGCATTTAGCACATGTACAGTTCTTGGCTGCTTGACTTGAACAAGAAGAGTGTCTGTCAGGCTGACCTTTGCTCAACCTTACAAACACTGTTCTTGTTGGGGGGGAAAGGTGGGGGATGGTCCCTCTGTCCGTTAGGATGGACTACAGCTGGTTATAACCTGTGGCACTAAAATGTGGCTACAATGAAAAGACATGCTACACAAAGGGTGGTATTGGAGCAAAAGAGAATTGCCTGAGAAAAGGTGTTTCTCCACAGCAAGGCTTAACAGTCAGGGTGGAAATTGATTACAAAGAGTGTCTCTGTCTATCCAGGAGGATGCAAAAATGGCAAAGTGGAGCATTCGGCAGAAATAGTTAGGACTTGTCCCCTTTGCTCCCCTCTGGAGGGTAACTGGCATCGACCAGGATCCCCCACATGCCAGCAAGTCTCAGGATTCTCACCACTTTCCATGCATACACCACCACATTTAGACCATCAAAAAGCTGATTAAATGCAGGTAGCATATGTCCTCACTGCCCCAGCTCAGCCATACTGAGTTGGTAGATGGCGCTGATATTTTGAGGGGGAAATTAAAAAAGATAAATAAATAAATAAACTTACCTTGCCGCCGGCCGGGTCCCGCGTCTCTGCTCCTGCTCTCCTCTTGCACATCGAGGAACAGGAAGCAGGCCCCACTGACCAATCAAAATGCAGCATTGTGATTGGTAAGCACCCAGACTCCGCTGACCATTCAAAATGCTGCAATGCAGCATTGTGATTGGTTTTGAGCGTCCTGGTGGGATGCTCAACCAGGGAATGGGAGCCTGGGCTTGTTCTCCATGAAGGCCGACCAAACAGTCATTGCACACTTAGGAGTGGGGAAACCAATCCTCCCCTACCCTGCTCCAAGAGCAGAGCATCCCCACCCGCCCACCCGCAAAGCAGCAGAAAGCAGCATAAAATGATAATAATGCAAAGTTATTATTATTTTATGTTTCTGCTTCCCACTGTTTAAAAGCAGTGGGGGCGACGCTCCTCCGCCATAGCGGAGGAGCCGCCACTGTCTATGTTTAAGAATATCTAATTTGTCTTATTTCAGCTACTGAACTATTTTATTGTATTATATTGGCACTTGCATAGTGCTTTCTACCACTTGACGAAGCTCATATTACTGCATCAATCTAAAATGGTCTGTAACTTAATCTGTATTAGTAAAACAAGATTTATTCCCTGACAGCTCCATCACACATACACTTATTGGCATATAGAACACTACTTAGATGTATGAGATCCGCACGTCCTGATTCACTGTATAACTAGATGTACATGTTTGTGAGTTCAATTAGTAAAACAAGAGACATCAAAAAGTATAGCTTAATTTACTGATATTAACAAAATAACAACACAAGTAGACTATTGCACTATTATTAAACTAACAGAAGAAACTCAGTCTCCGATACTTTTGTTTGTGTATATGCAGGTGTGTATAATTTAGTCCATTAATGATATGTGAACAAGTTAATTTCACATGTAAAAATTAACAAAGTCCTTGTACTTTAAACAGAAATGTAAAGAAAGTACGGATGAAGAATGTACCTGCAACTGAACGCAAGGTGCCAGAAAAAGATGGGTCAATTAAATTAGGCAGTAATAACTTGGTAAGAACCTTCCACTAAAACTATTACACTGGCTCTCCTTAATGTCCTCATATTTCAGGGAGGAGAGCCCATTCAGGGAAATACTGATACCACAACTTGCGTTTTTAACCCACGCGGTTTTATCTCCTCATTCTAATTTACCCTGGTTGGAGAGGGGATAACATGTAAAAACACAGTTACAGCTTTCTGCATTTCCCCATTCCACCCTGTATTATATGGAAAAATGTGCCTGGAGAAGTCTGAGACTATGCACTATTATTTACATTATTTCATAGTTTTTGATATAGCGCAACCAAGACTCCATGTTAGGGTGGCAGGGTCCTATAGAAGGCAAGCACAAGGTAAAATATTCAAGAATCTTAGTTAACGAACAGTCTGTGCAGCATATGTATGTGTGAAAGAGGCAATTACAAATGGTGCAACTTAGTGAGAGAATGCAGGGTAGACATCAAATATATATTTAAATAAGAGAATCCCAAACCAAGCGCTAAGTGACAGAGTGCAGGAAACAGCATGCATACATATCTCACAACATGGTATTCCACTCAATCTGACAGAGATGAGAAAATAAATTTGGCTGTACAGAACGTCTAAGAAGTTTGGAGCATAGTCAAGAGGAAGGAAACACATACAGCTGTCAAAGGGGCGGGACCATAGCTAAGAGGGCGTGGAGGTTCTAGGGTTGCCATAAGAGAGTGAGGAGCGGTTTGTCCAATGAAAACTAGACCTTGCTTAGGAGGTGCTTTTTACACTGTATGGAAAAAAGTAGGCAGGTACTGAGTGTGACATGAACAGGTAGTTTATTCCAATTTTGGAGTGTATTACTGAAGAATGACCTTTTAATTGCTGGTGTTTCTCTGTAACCTGTAGGTAAGCGTTTGAGTGGGAATTTGCTTCTGGAGTGCTGCTTTCACTAGATTGCTTGAGCCTTGATGAGAGAGAGGAGGCTGAATTAGAAAGAACGTCTTTGCTTCTGAGGCAGGGCATTTTGTAGCTGTAGAAGGATTCTAGAGGAAACCATTGAAGGGACTCAGAACAGATGTGAGGCAGTCAAATAACTTGGTGTTTGTGATGAGTCTGGCTGCTGCTTGAAGGATTACTTGATGGGAACAAGGCGATTCTTGGAATATCCAGGGAGCAGGACATTGCGATACTCGTTCTGAAGTGTTACAAGTGATTGCACAGCAGTTTGTAAGGTTCTTCATGAAAGTAAAATGTTTGATATAGTGCAATGGCTTAAGTTGGTACTTTACATTTTTAATTACTTCTTTGAAATGGGAATGAAAGTTGAGAGACTTATCCAGCCAGAAACTCAGAGATTTTGCAGAGGTTACATTTTTGGGAGGATGTTGAGTTTACCACTCCAACTTTTGGGTACTTCTTGGTGATTGCCTGGTTGCCTTCTGTGGATTGAGCTTCATTTTCATCTGTGATATAGCAGAACCAATACCCTTCTTACAGGAGACCTGCATAGGATTAGCACACAGACTCATGTGTCAAAGCATTTAGGGGGATCTACCCTCATTTTGAGTTGTGTATCGGCTCTATGGTGATATAAAGCAATGGCAATGTGGGACTTTGCAAATAGATTGGCCATTGGTTTAACGTAACAACTGAGTAGGAGCGGAGCCAAAACTAAATCTTGCACAAGTCCCAAAGGAACAGTGATGGGTTGAACAAGGCTTTTCCGATCTTGATTCATTGATACATTGAGATCTATAAACCAGACATGATTCAAACTATTTGAGAAGACAGCCTTCTCTTCCTAATCTGCTAGTATGTAAAGAAGGATATTATGATTAATGGGGTTAAATGCTGACAGGTAGGCCAAGAAGAACAAGACACCAGGATCTGCCTTCCTCAAACATCCTTCACCTCTCACACAATTATAAGCATAGATGTTTCCATCCTATTTCCTACTTTGGAACTGGTCTAAAAAGGCATAGCAGATTGTTGTAAGAGATGAAATATTGCAACTGAGCTGATCTTCACCATTGAATCATACTCACATCTCCTGGAGAATTGCAGGCTGATTTCTAGACCACAGTTTTTGAACAAAGGTGATGTGAATGGGCATAATGCTTTTAAGGAGCAGAAGGACATGTTCTTTTTTGTCGGGGAATAGGGAAAAGTCTGAGGGACTGTTCGTGTGAAATGTTGAAAAGAGCTCTTGGCTGATATACAGCTTTTTAATTCTGTTTCGAAAGGTGGGTTTTATTCACGTAAGGAGCTTTATTTAGGATTTTGTCAGTCTTGAGAGTCAAATGAATGTCCTTTGAAAGGGATTTCCTTCATCTCCTCTATGATTGGCCGCAAAGAGCTTTTACACCTCATCATGATAAATCTGGAACGATCAGAAAAAAAACCTCTATAGGGAACTTAATTGTAGTTGGGTTTGAACCACAATGATTGAATAACCAGCTAATAAATATTGGTGGTTGAGAACAAATATCAATATTAGGCTGTTGCTTAATTGTATATATTATTTTAAATCAACATTTTATTTTGAAGAAGTAATGGAATACAATTGCTACATTTTGATAATATCCATTGGAAGCATCTGGGGCAGTTTAGAGCATGTAAGCATTGCAGATGTTAGATACAGAGCTTTTTGCACAGTTGTCTTTTTGACCCCTACTTAAATCCTTTCTCTGACCACCTACAGACTGAATTCCTGATAAGTAACCCCACACACCAGCAACACTTAAATTAGGCATGGCAGCCATATTACACACTAGACACAACAATGTCTTAATGATCCTACCTCCCTATGTTTTCTTAAGTCTCATACAGACCATCATGCTAGCTAATTTCTGCTAAAGAATTACCTAAAAGGGTAAAATTGCTGATCATGCACCCTTGGTTCAAAACTCCTCACCTTAATTATTAGAGTAGTTTAAACTACATCATCAATTAGTGTAAGAGGCCTTAATTTCTTTGAGTGCATGAACATATTTCTTCTTGGTAAGAAATTGGAACGGAGCCTCAGTTTACATCATCCCCTATCTTTCATTTCTGAATCCCTTCCTCTATCCTAAAGTCCACACTCTCTTAGTTCAAGAGACTACTATTCATCTCAATCTACATCAAATAAACTTCAATGGGATAAGCACTTTCTGCACAGACTTCACTGAAAGACTTAATCAAGTCAATGACCATTCAACAACACTGTACATTGCTTTATGTCTTAAGGTAGACTCCAAAGCTCACAGGGAATTCTATTTCCTGCTATATAAAACTGCACACATAAATGCATAATTAAATAAATGAATATGGCAGCACAGTCTGGTTCTAACAGTTCTGGACCAAAGTATACTCATCACTCTTGGTGTGGTGCAGCGGCCAGGGCAGCTGACTCCAGAGCACAGGGTTCACGGTTCGATCCCTGGCTCCGGCGGCAGCTCAGCTCAGCACCATGTGACTCTGGGCAATAGCTCACTTAATTTCCACTCCGGCCCCCAGCGCCTTGAGACCCGTAAGGGTGAGTAGCTGCGCTATATAAAAACTGACTTACATTTTTTTTTTTACTTACTCTTTATTGAATGTAGCTTGAAACAACAGAATACCATGGCAGTAGCTTATAAGAATATTTTCTGTGATCATTTCCACACAATAATCAACCCACAACTCTTTATCAGGTGGATCCCTCACAAAAAATTAACATGTTGGAATATTCTTCCTGCATAGCTCCGACAATAAAGAGAACTTCTGAAATTCTAAAGAATACTGAATACTCATCTCTTACATGGATGGAGAGATTCCTGCCCTATTATTCTTCCCAATAAAATGGTAACTGTGTTAAACCCATCACAGACTTCTCGATCTCCAGGAACATGAGTACCGATTGGCCCGCCTGTTCGGCATCGTCTTCACCTGGGAGGGCCATGAAGCTAAACAGATCATGAACCTGCCTGCCGACTGCCAGGGTGACATTCTCTCCAAGGCCTGGGGTGTGCTCCGTGGGTGCAGCTCCAGTTGTCAGAAAGTGCCAGAGCAGGGAAGACCACAGAACGTAAACAGTAAAGCCCACTGTTACACCTGGCACCGTTGGCGTGGGTCTCCCTTCCATTTTTTGCTGTTGCCTCCTGTATTTTTGCTATGTTTTTGCTGGTCTAGATGCTTTGGGCACTTTGCCACTGCTATTCAGTGCCAAAGTGCAAGTGCTCCCTATTGTAAATTGTTGTATTGGATTAGTGACTCCATGATTGGCTTATTTGATTTACTTGTCAGACCCTAGTACAGTGTACCATGTGTGCCCAGGGCCTGTAAATCAAATGCTGCTGGTGGGCTTGCAGCACTGGTTGTGCCACCCACAGAAGCAGCTTGTAAAATATGGCTCAGGCCTGCCATTGCAGAGCCTGTGTGTAGTCTGGGACTGCCATGTTGACTTGGCCAGTGCACACACTTGCCAGTCCCTAAACCTTCCCTTTTCTACATCTCAGTCACCCCTAAGGTAGGCCCAAGGGCAGGGTGTAGGGCATGCCCTGATGTGTGTGGCATGTCCTGATAGTGAATTACAGCCAATTTCGTTTTTCACTATTGCAAGGCTATCTGTTCCCATAGGCCAGAATGGGCAGTTTGATTATAACATCTTATAATCCAAACTGACCCTAGGAACAAGATAGGAAAATCAAGTTTAGTATGCCTGAACTCAGAATGTTAAAATACATCTTTTAGTGTGGGTGATTTTTACATTCTGTGTTTGAAAATACCACTTTTAGAAATTAGGTATTTTCTTGCCTAACCATCCAGTATGCCTCTGCTAGGTTTGTGTATTCCATGTCTGGTTTGTGAGTGACAGGGGGCTGGAGAGGGCTTTGGCTCCAGCAGTCTGATGGGTCAGGGCTGGGCTGAATAGGAACTTCATAGAATAGAGAGTAGGGGGAGGAAATTTCCTTTCACTTGCCTGAGCCTTCATAGAATAGAGAGTAGGGGGAGGAGATTTCCTTTCAGCTACCTGGGCCAGGTCTGCTTTCAACAATGCTGTCTCCACCTTCTGCCAGGAAGCTGCACCAGGGAGGACAGAACTGGTTTTGACTGGGCACAGACACTCTCTGCCATCAGAGAACAAAGGATTTTTCAGTATAAATATTGGGGCCCAGTCCCCAGAACTTTAGATCACTTCTGGGAATCAAGACAAACCCTTTGCCAAGGAGAGAAACCAAGGAAGCTGAAGGAGGAGACTGCCCCTGTACTGTTTGCTGTTTGGGGGTTGGCCTGCAGTGGTTTACTCATTGCCAAGGAAAGGAGAAAAGGAACTTTGTGTGTACTTTTACTATCTTGAGGAAGATCTCCAAGGGCTTGAAGTTGAGCTTGGCTCCTGTTCTGAAGTCTCAGGGACACAAAGACTTCACCAGCAGCTCCCCCTGAATTTCCTTGCTGTGAATTCTACCTGCAGAGAGGTGCCTGCTGTTGTTTTGGGCCCTCTGGAGACTGCGTGTCGCTGGGAGCTGGAAGCGCGACGCAACGAGGAGGAAGCGTGTCGCCGCCGCAGCAGTTGCCGTCGCATCGCCGAAGAAGCGTGTCGCCGCTGCAGCTGTTCGCGTCGCATCGCCGAGGAAGCGTGTCGCATCACCGGAGAAGCGTGCCGCCGCCGCAGAGGTTGCCGTCGCATCACCGGAGAAGCGTATCGCAGGGCCTGTTGCGGCTCCAAAGTTCATCGACTTCGCCGCACGGCCGTCAGGCATGCGCGCATCGCATCCACATTGTCGTATCGCATCAAAGACGCTATTTTGTCGCATCGCACCGGATCGTCGCATCGCATCAAGGCGCCATTTTGTCGCATCGCACCGGATCACAGTAAGAAACAGACGCTTCGCCTCCTCTCCCGTAAGGAACAGACGCATCGCCTCCCCTACGCTGCAGTAAGGAACAGGTGCGCCGCCTCCCCCGAAGCAAGGAACTGATGCATCGCCTTCCCTGCGACCCTTTTGTTTGTATTGTGTGATGCATCCAAGGTACTTTGAGAGTAAAGGTTCGCATTTACCATCTACATTGAACTAAGCTATTTCTACCATTTGAAAGTCATATTTTTATTACTGTATTGTGGATTTTTGTCGTTTGGTCTTGTGTTAAGTCTAGATAAAGATTACTTATTTTTCTAAACTGGTGGGGTGTCCATTTGTAATGTTTTCACTGTATTACTGTATGTGTTCACAAATGCTTTACACACTGCCTCTGAGATAAGCCTGCCTGCTCATGCCAAGCTACCAAGGGGGTGAGCAGGGGTTATTTTAGGAGTGTATCCCCCTTACCCTGACTAGAAGCAAGGGCCCCTATTTGGACAAAGGTACCTACCTCTGCCAACTAGAGACCCCCATTTCTAACATTGGTGGTTAGCGGTGAGGATTTGGACTTGCATTTGTGACTCATATACAGTGATTGGTGTACACTACTAGTGAGTGCAGACCATAACGCAACCACATACATTTTGGTAGAATTTTTTCCTTGGAACTTCTATTTTTGCTAAGAACTGCCAATTCTTGCCACCATGACCAAAGCAGCATCCAACGCATGTATGGATCTTCAATTTGAAGAAGAGAGGGTTGATACCTACACTGTGCCACAGCTGAAAACCTTCTGTAAAAGATTTAAAATCCCTGTGAAAGGCATCACCAAGAGTGAAGAATTCCAAAAGGCGCTGAGGGCCTGGGTGGAATCTAGAAATGCTACTGAGCATCCTGAAGAGCCTAGGGAGGAGGCAGAGGATACAGATGGGCAGCTGGATGGGCCATTGGGTCTGATCGGGGAGAAAGCACCTTCCAGGGCAGGCAGCAGTGTTTCTTCAAAGGGCCTGTCCCCAGAAGAGCTGGAGGACAGGGAGAGGGATAGGAAGCATAAGTTGGAGCTAGCCAAGCTCAAGCTGGGTGGTCAGATGGAGTTCGAGAATAAGAAGTTAGCCTTGGAAGAGAAGAGAATGCATTTAGAGCATGAGAGGATGTTGAGGGAGTTGGAGTTGAAAGCCAAGAGTTTAGAAATGACTCCCTCTGGTGGCAGCACACCATCCGTGCCTGTAGAAACAAGAGTATTCATCCCCAAAGATGTCATTAAGGAGTTCCACAAGAATGAAGATATTGGGCAATGGTTTAAAGCCTATGAGGTAGCTATGACCTTCCACAGGTCCCTGAGAAGGATTGGCGAGCAGGGTTGTGGGGGCGGTTTCTCAGTGATGGGCGGGACACCTTGTTAGACTTGCACTCTGAGGATCAGAATTCCTATGTCCACATGAAGGAAGCCTTCATGACCAGGTATGGGTTGACCCCAGAGCTTTATAGACAAAGGTTTAGGAATTGTAAGAAACTGCAGTCAAGTACTTGGGTAGAATATGTGTCTTTTTTTGGCAGAGCATTGGATGGTTGGGTGAAGGGTAGCAAAGTGAATGATTTTGAGGGGCTCTATAATTTTATTGCATGGGAGCACTTGTCCAGTAATTGTTTTTCAGTGCTACGCCAGCACCTGATTGATAGTAAGCTGACTATCCCTAGGAAGCTTGCTGAGGAGGCGGACCGCTGGGTTAGTACCTGGGTCCACAAGGGTCATGTGGGAGACTTCACCAAAAGTGGGCAGGGTCCCCAGCAGAAGAGTGGGGGGGACAAGGGTAAACAGAGGGAGTTCCAGAAAGTGCCCCAAAGTAATCCCCAAGGGAACCAAGGGAAGGGTTCCCAGCCTCCCCCTGAGAAGAAGTCAGGGGCCCCGACAGATAAGCCTGTTCAGAGGGGTCCGAAGAGATGTTTTAGTTGTGGTCAGGTGGGCCACTTCTACTGGGAGTCTCAGTGCCCCAACAAAGGTAAAACAGCAACCACTGGTGCACCGCCTTGTCAGATGGCTAGTGTAGCCCTGGGAGAGAAGACGGGAGCCCAAGGTGGGTGGAGTCCCGCAGAGATGTCCCTGGTCTCTTTAGGAGACAGTGAGATGGTCCCTAGGACCCAGCTGCCTGATAACACTAAGAAATACAGGCAGTGGGTGACCATCAATGGCCATAGGGTGGAGGCTCTGAGAGACACCGGATATAGTGTGACAGCTGTCAGCTGTCGGCTGGTGTCTTAAGAGCAGGTGATCTCCCATGCATTTTACCCTGTAGTTGCCGCTGACAACTCAGAGAGCCACTGTAAGGTGGCCCAGGTTCCCTTTGAGTCGGGGCGGGTCTCAGGTACCCTTCAAGTAGCTGTGAGGCCAGCCATGCCTGTTGACTGTCTGCTAGGCAATGATTTGGAGAGCTCCCCTTGGGCTAAGGTGGAGCGAAGTGCTCATTTGGAGATGTTGGGTCTGCCTGAGTGGGCGTGTGTGACCACTCGGTCCATGGCAGCCAGTAAGGGTGTTCAAGAGGACCTGGAGCCTGAAAGAGCGGCCCAGGTGCCTGCCTTAAAGAGAAGAGGTAGGGGGCGCGGGAAACCAGCCCCCAACGTTCCCACAGTCCAGGAGGAGGCAGACCTTGAGGGGGATGCCCTGGAACCTACAGGGGAGCAAGTAGCTGAACTGGAGGACCTGCCTGAGCTGACCCATTGGCAGCAGGAAAGAGGACCCTCCAGGGAAGAGTTCTGCGAGGAGCAGAAGAAGTGCCCTTCTCTTGTGGGTTTGCGGCAACAGGCCACAAACCAGGCAGCAAGTGATCAGTCTGGATCACATTGGATCTAATGGGAGAATGGTCTCCTGTATAGCGAGCCTAAGGTTGCTGAGCCTGGGTCAGCCCGTATGCTGGTGGTACCCCAGCGCTTCAGAGCCTTCCTACTGGGTCTGGCTCATGATGTACCTTTAGCAGGACATTTGGGGCAGGACAAGACCTTTGAGAGGCTTGTCACCCACTTTTATTGGCCCCAAATGCGCAAGAGTTCAGATACTCATTGCAGGACCTGTCAGACTTGCCAGGCAAGTGGTAAGAGTGGGAGGAAGCAAAAGGCTCCTCTCCAGTCTTTCCCTGTGGTCAGCACCCCCTTTGAAAGGGTGGGCATTGACATTGTGGGGCCTCTGGATCCCAAGACAGCCATGGGCAACAGGTTCATCCTGGTCTTGGTGGACCATGCCACCCAGTACCCGGAAGCCATCCCTCTCCGGTCGGTGACTGCCCCCGTGGTGAGTCGTGCGTTGATGGGGATTTTCTCCCGTGAGGGGTTCCCCAGAGAGGTGGTGTCAGACCGTGGACCAACTTCATATCCAAGTATATGAAGTCCCTGTGGCAGGAGTGTGGTGTAACCTACAAGTTCACCACTCCTTACCACCCCCAATGTAACGGGCTGGTTGAGAGATTCAACCGGACCCTAAAAGGCATGATTATGGGTCTTGAGGAACCTATGAGGCGTAAGTGGGACGTCCTCTTGCCATGACTTCTGTTTGCTTACAGAGAGGTGCCACAGAAGTCCTTAGGGTTCAGTCCCTTTGAACTGCTGTATGGTCACCCTGTAAGAGGACCTCTGAGTTTGGTAAAAGAAGGCTGGGAGAAAGCTCCCAGTAAACCTCCCCAGGATGTATATAGCTACATGCTGGCCTTCAGAAACCAAACTAGGCATTTCAGGTAACTCGCTCAGGTGAATCTGGAAGCCAGCCAGGAGGATATGAAACGGTGGTACGATCAGAATGCCACTCTGATCGAGTTTCAGCCTGGTCAGAAAGTGTGGGTCATGGCCCCCGTGGAGCCTTGTGCGCTCCAGGATAAGTGGACCAGACCATTTGAGGTGGTGGAGCGCAAGAGTGATGTCACCTACTTGGTGGACTTGCAGTCTCCTAGGAGCCCTTTGCGGGTCCTGCATGTAAACTGCCTGAAGCCCCACTTGGAGACGTCCGAAGTGGGCATGCTCCTAGCGACAGATGATGGAACGGAGGAGGAGACCGAGCCTCTTCCTGACCTCCTGTCTGCAAAAGAGCAAGATGGGTCAGTAGATGGTGTAAACCTCTCTTCCACCCTGACCCCTGAGCAGCAAGATGACTGTCGCCAACTGTTGGGACAGTTTCCTGATCTGTTCTCCCTGACTTCCAGTGGCACTGATTGGTGCGTCCATGATGTGGACACTGGGGACAGTCCTCCTGTAAAGCACAAAACTTACAGAGTGACTGACAGGGTGAGAGCTTGCATCAAGGAGGAGGTCTCCAAGATGTTTGCATTAGGGGTGATTGAGTCCTCTAACAGCCTTTGGGCCAGCCCAGTGGTCTTGGTCCCAAAGGCTGCCGCGCCTGGTGCCACACCCGAACTCCGGTTCTGTGTGGACTACAGAGGACTCAATTCAGTCACCAGGACTGACGCGCACCCCATCCCCAGAGCTGATGAGCTCATTGATCGGTTAGGGGCTGCCCGGTACCTCAGTACGTTTGATTTAACGTCTGGGTACTGGCAGATCGCCTTAACTAATGGGACAAAAGAGAGGTCAGCATTCTCCATACCAGGTGGGCACTACCAATTCCGGGTTATGCCCTTTGGGATGAAGAATGCCCCTGCCACCTTTCAGAGGTTGGTCAACCAGGTGTTGGCTGAACATGAGGATTTCAGTGCCACCTACCTGGATGACATTGCAGTGTTCAGTGCCAGTTGGGAAGTGTTGATGGCGCTGCGGAGGGCAGGCCACACGATCAAGGCGAGTAAGAGCCAGATCGGGCAGGGTTCCGTGGTGTACTTGGGACACCAGGTTGGGAGCGGCCAGGTGGCGCCCCTACAGCCCAAGATTGATACCATCCTGGCTTGGGAACCCCCCAAGAACCAGACAGAGGTGAGAGCCTTTTTAGGACTCACTGGGCACTACAGGAGGTTTGTCAAGGGGTATGGCAGCATTGCTGCACCCTTGACAGAGCTGACTTCTAGGAAGCAGCCCAAGAAAGTGAACTGGACTGACACCTGTTAGAAAGCTTTTGATGCCCTGAAGACTGCCATGTGCACGGCGCCCGTGCTCCAGGCGCCCAACTTCTCAAAGGAATTCATTGTGCAGACAGACGCTTCAGAGCATGGTGTGGGGACTGTACTTTCACAGATGAATGAGGAGGGCCTAGACCAACCTGTAGCCTTCATTAGTAGGAGGTTACTTCCACGGGAACAGAGGTGGAGTGCAATTGAGCGTGTGGTCTGGGCACTGAAGAAGTTAAGACCATACTTGTTTGGGACTCACTTCCGGGTTCAGACAGACCACAGGCCCCTCAGATGGTTGATGCAAATGAGGGGTGAGAATCCAAAGCTGTTGAGGTGCTCCATTTCCCTACAGGGGATGGACTTCACAGTGGAACTATGTTAGCCATGTTTTTCATCTTTTACAATTTTAATTATCATATTTGTGTGTTTTTTTGACATCGTGATTCTTTTCTCTCTGAAATTTCATTTTTTGTGTGGTACACAAACCCATGTTATTATTAATAATATTGAGTCCATTATGCATAAAACAGTTTCTGAGTAGGTTATGAATGAATGATTATGCGTGTCTGAATCACACATAGACCTCTTGCATATCGTATCAGTCTCAAACATGTGGAACCACATAAGTATTTCTATATCATGAATCTTGTATGTTCTGTTTTTTGCTTTTGATACAGAGAGAAAACATTTACAAAATTAACAAAAAAAATATATCCTTTTTTATAGAAGGAGGAGGAAAAAAATAATAAAATGTTTTGATATTTGAATTTTCTGGTCATAATTTATTGCTACATTGTTTTGGGTCCGCCTGTTATTTGTTTCCTAAATGTTTATCTCACACTGTTTAATGATACCCTGATTTAGGAAAGTTCAGGGGTACCCCTTTTGTAACACATTATTGGAACACCGCCCTAGTACAGAACACGCCAATGCTGATGGTCTGTCCAGATTTTTCCGCCTTAGTGAAGAGAACTCCCAAGAGGTAGGGTAGTTCTCCCCACATTTCAGCTGGAGGGGACACGTGTTAGACCTGGCACCATTGGCATGGATCTCCCTTCCATTTTTTGCTGTTGCCTCCTGTATTTTTGCTATGTTTTTGCTGGTCTAGATGCTTTGGGCACTTTGCCACTGCTATTCAGTGCCAAAGTGCAAGTGCTCCCTATTGTAAATTGTTGTATTGGATTAGTGACTCCATGATTGGCTTATTTGATTTACTTCTCAGACCCTAGTACAGTGCACCATGTGTGCCCAGGGCCTGTAAATCAAATGCTGCTGGTGGGCTTGCAGCACTGGTTGTGCCACCCACAGAAGCAGCTTGTAAAATATGGCTCAGGCCTGCCATTGCAGAACCTGTGTGCAGTCTGGGACTGCCATGTCGACTTGGCCAGTGCACACACTTGCCAGTCCCTAAACCTTACCTTTTCTACATCTTAGTCACCCCTAAGGTAGGCCCAAGGGCAGGGTGCATTGTATGTGAAAAGTAGGACATGCCCTGATGTGTGTGGCATGTCCTGATAGTGAACTACAGCCAATTTCGTTTTTCACTATTGCAAGGCTATCTATTCCCATAGGCCAGAATGGGCAGTTTGATTATAACATCTTATAATCCTAACTGACCCTAGGAACAAGATAGGAAAATCAAGTTTAGTATGCCTGAACTCAGAATGTTATAATACATCTTTAAGTGTGGGTGATTTTTACATTCTGTGTTTGAAAATACCACTTTTAGAAAGTAGGTATTTTCTTGCCTAACCATCCAGTATGCCTCTGCTAGGTTTGTGTATTCCATGTCTGGTTTGTGAGTGACAGGGGCTGGAGAGGGCTTTGGCTCCAGCAGTCTGATGGGTCAGGGCTGTGCTGAATAGGACCTTCATAGAATAGAGAGTAGGGGGAGGAGATTTCCTTTCAGCTACCTGGGCCAGGTCTGCTTTCAACAATGCTGTCTCCACCTCCTGCCAGGAAGCTGCACCAGGGAGGACAGAACTGGTTTTGGCTGGGCACAGACACTCTCTGCCTTCAGAGAACAAAGGATTTTGCAGTATAAATATTGGGGCCCAGACCCCAGAACTTTAGATCACTTCTGGGAATCAAGACAAACCCTTTGCCAAGCAGAGAAACCAAGGAAGTTGAAGGAGGAGACTGCTCCTGTGCTGTTTGCTGTTCGGGGGTTGGCCTGCAGTGGTTTACTCATTGCCAAGGAAAGGAGAAAAGAAACTTTGTGTGTACTTTTACTATCTTGAGGAAGATCTCCAAGGGCTTGAAGTTGAGCTTGCCTCCTGTTCTGAAGTCTCAGGGACACAAAGACTTCACCAGCAGCTCCCCCTGAATTTCCTTGCTGGGAATTCTACCTGCAGATAGGTGCCTGCTGTTGTTTTGGGCCCTCTGGAGACTGCGTGTCGCTGGGAGCTGGAAGCGCGACGCAACGAGGAGGAAGCGTGTTGCCGCCGTAGCAGTTGCCGTCGCATTGCCAAAGAAGCATGTCGCCGCCGCAGCTGTTTGCTGTCGCATCGCCGAGAAAGCGTGTCGCATCACCGGAGAAGCGTGCCGCCGCCGCAGAGGTTGCCGTCGCATCACCGGAGAAGCGTGTCGCAGGACCTGTCGCGGCTCAAAAGTTCATCGATTTCGCCGCACGGCCGTTGGGCGTGCACGCATCGCATCCACGTTGTCGTATCGCATCAAAGACGACATTTTGTCGCATCGCACCGGATCGTCGCATCGCATCGAGGCGCCATCTTGTCGCATCGCACCGGATCACAGTAAGAAACAGACGCAAAGCCTCCTCTCCGGTAAGGAACAGACGCATCACCTCCCCTGCGCTGCAGTAAGGAACAGGTGCGCCGCCTCCCCCGAAGCAAGGAACTGACACATAGCCTTCCCTGCGACCCTTTTGTTTGTATTGCGTGACGCATCCAAGGTACTTTGAGATAAAGTGTCGCATTTACCATCTACATTGAACTAAGCTATTTCTACCATTTGAAAGTCATATTTTTATTACTGTATTGTGGATTTTTGTCGTTTGGTCTTGTGGTAAGTCTAGATAAAGATTACTTATTTTTCTAAACTGGTGTGGTGTCCATTTGTAGTGTTTTCACTGTATTACTGTATTTGTTCACAAATGCTTTACACACTGCCTCTGAAATAAGCCTTCCTGCTCGTGCCAAGCTACCAAGGGGGTGAGCAGGGGTTATTTTAGGAGTGTATCCCCCTTACCTTGACTAGAAGCAAGGGCCCCTATTTGGACAAAGGTACCTACCTCTGCCAACTAGAGACCCCCATTTCTAACACCCACCTTCTGGCACACCTTCATAAAATTACACAGAGGACGGACCGCAAATCTCGGACTGACCTGCCACCTGAGAGGACCAACCTTACTGCTAGGAATAGTGTGCCATCACCCAAGGATCACAAGACTTCCCCGTCACCTTCACCTTTAGCCTGGGTCGGGCAGGGGACTCCACTGCCACGCCACTGCCTATAGTCTCCTCTAAAACATTGTTGAAATATGGAAGGCAGGACCCTGGCATCTGTGGCAATTTCTTCTCAGGTGGCGGTCACCCGGGACTTTTAATCATCCACAGTTGGTTAACTTTTGCTGTTACTCTACCACTTAGAATGTTTTTTTTTGCTTACGTTTTCTGGGGGGAATGGAGGTGGGGCTTCTCACACACCGACACTCGCCCAAATGCACATGATCAATACCGACTTAAAGCTGGTCTGCCACCTGCCTTCTCCCTGTTACAGCCCTTCATCCTTGACTACTATACCCATTACCCTAAGGTGTCACTTATAATGTCAGGGGGCTCAATAATCCCTCTAAGTACCTAAGCAATCTTGGGAAACTTCACTCCCTCAAAGAAAATGTCTGCTTTCTCCAGGAAACCCACTTCCTGAATGTAGACACATACAGACTGCAAACCCATAGATTTCTGGTACAAGACCACACCTCCTCTTGTGCCAAGAAGGCAGGCACTGTGACCCTGCTTGCCCGCTCTGCCCCCTTCGTTGAACACAACCACAAGTTAAGTGGAGTGGGTCGATGGGTGATGGTTAATGGTCTCTGGGAGGACAGCCCCATCCATATACCTTGCATCTATTTCTGCTCCTAACTCTGGGCAAGAACAGTTTTTGCCAATAGACAATTGTGGTGTTCATGGCGGGCCCCCTCATAACTGGTGGCGACTTCAACCTAATCTCTTACGTTTCCCAAGATAAAACAAACCACTGTCAGAGGAGGACCCTGGAAATGTCTCCAGAGGGGCAATTCCAGCTAGCTGACCTGGATTTACTGAATGCCTCCCATTTCTCAGCAGAACCCAGTGCATACATCCGGATCAACCTCATTTTTATAGACAAGCGCTTAGAACACACTATGATGATGGCTGACCAACTCTCCCAAACCCTCTTGGATCATGGCCCAGTGTTACTGACGCTCTGCAGGGAAGGAGGTGGGAGACCACAATGTGGAACATGGCATCTTAATGACTTCCTCCTATGAGACCTGGTGGTGGTGACCGGGCTCCAGGAGAAGCTTACTGAATATCTGACCCCCAATGACACTGGAAGGTGGACAAATGCACAGTGTGTGACACCCCTAAGGTGGTCATTAGAGGGACTTTATCCAAGAGGCAGCCAGACTCAAAGGTACATGAAACCTGACCAAGCACCAACTATCCTCAGAGTTGATGTCAATTGAACTATAAAACAAACAATCCCCTTCTAATTAACGCTGGTGGAAGGTCTTGGTGATATGGGGTCAAATGCACACATTTGAGAGCTACAGAGCCAATTACATACTTGCTTCAATGGGCACCGTTTTCATGAGGGGGGGGGCAACAAGCTGGGCACAATAATAGCCCACAAACTGCGGGCTTGAAACATTAGCAAAATCAGAAAAGACAACGGCAGGTACACGTCAAGGGAGGGTAAACTCAAAGCTCTTCACTCTTTCTACCAATCCCTTTATGCTGCATAACCGAGAAGAGTATCAAGAGAAATTCCTCAATTCTATCACACTGCCCCAACTTTCCATAGATGGAGCTGTGGAACTCGATGAGCCCATTTCAGCAGCTGAAGTATTAGCAGCCATTAACCAACTCAAACCCTTCAAGGCCCCAGGACCCGCTGGCTTTACCCCTCTCTTCCATAAACGCTTCACCCCACAGTTCCTCCCCATCCTTACCTCTCTTTTCAACACCCTTACGGCAGAACAGTAAGCATCATGATGCATGACAGAAGGATACATGGAATTGAAACCCAAGCCGGATAACGGTCCAACCCACTATCCCTCCTACCAGCCAATCCCCCTACTAAATATCGTCTTGAAGCTCTTTGCGAAGGTCCTGGTCAACTTCCGCAATAAATTGATGCCTGATCTGATCCACACTGATCAAGGAGGAATCATGCTTAATCAGACCAGCAAAGACAAAACTAAACTTGCTTTCCATCTTATTGATATAGCCAGGAAGAAGGGCAGGGCCACTGTCTACTGTCTCTAGATATCGAGAAGGTGTTCCACAGAGTTGACTGGGGAATACTCTTCAAGGTTCTCCAGAGCTCTTCACTCTTTCTACCAATCCCTTTATGCTGCATAACCGAGAAGAGTATCAAGAGAAATTCCTCAATTCTATCACACTGCCCCAACTTTCCATAGATGGAGCTGTGGAACTCGATGAGCCCATTTCAGCAGCTGAAGTATTAGCAGCCATTAACCAACTCAAACCCTTCAAGGCCCCAGGACCCGCTGGCTTTATCCCTCTCTTCCATAAACGCTTCACCCCACAGTTCCTCCCCATCCTTACCTCTCTTTTCAACACCCTTACGGCAGAACAGTAAGCATCATGATGCATGACAGAAGGATACATGGAATTGAAACCCAAGCCGGATAACGGTCCAACCCACTATCCCTCCTACCAGCCAATCCCCCTACTAAATATCGTCTTGAAGCTCTTTGCGAAGGTCCTGGTCAACTTCCGCAATAAATTGATGCCTGATCTGATCCACACTGATCAAGGAGGAATCATGCTTAATCAGACCAGCAAAGACAAAACTAAACTTGCTTTCCATCTTATTGATATAGCCAGGAAGAAGGACAGGGCCGCTGTCTACTGTCTCTAGATATCGAGAAGGTGTTCCACAGAGTTGACTGGGGAATACTCTTCAAGGTTCTCCAGAGGTCCGGCCTAGGCGACAGAATGCAAGCATGGATTTCCACACTCTACTGCAACCCTAATGTATAGGTTAGGGTCAATGGTCAATCTTTGACACCCATCCTAATTCGCAGGGGCTCTCAACAAGGATGCCCCTTATCTCCTCCCCTATTTCAAATTTTCTTAAAAGCCCTCCTCCAGAAAATCAGAGACGACCCACAGATACAGTGCATCTAATTCTGCAGGGATTCCTTTAAGGTGCCCACCTTCGCCGACGATATCTTACTCACTCTCTTACAGCTGCTTCTCCAAGCCCTGATCCCTCTTCTGGAGAAATTCCAGTGGTTGCGAACCTGCAGATAAACATGAAAACAAAAACCTAAAGGCCTGATCCTGGTAGGTGGGAATCCCTTAACGGAATATCTAACCACAATGAAACCATTTCAATGGACGTCAAGTTCTATCAAACACCTTGTTGTCCACCTGATGCCAACCCTCTCCGCCTCTGCCAAACTCAACTCTGAGTCCCTCCTGTGTGAGGCTAAATCCTCACTGTCAGCCAGGAGGAATCACTCTCTCTCCTGAATCGGGCACGTATCAGCCTTTAAAATGATGCTACTAACATGCCTCATGCATTTATTCCAAGAGATGCCTTTACCTATCCCTAAGGAGGATATCTATCTCAAAACCGCTTGTATGTCCTTCATTATGGAAGAGAAACGCCCTAGACTGGCTTTCATGACCTGCACAAAACACCCCGGAGAGGGAGGGCTGGGAGTACCACACTTACTGCCAGGTGTCCCAATTACGATATATGATTGAATGACGTAAGGTGGAGACCAATAAATCCTGGTGTTTCATCGGAAAGCAAAAGACACACAAATGATGGACAGAATGCAGAACAAATCAAACATTAACCCCAGTGAAGAGATCTGGGTCAAATCCATTGTTCTTTTGCTCACCATGCCACCGTAGTTTACCCAGCCATGTGCAAATCAGTCTTGACCCGCCTCCTCATGGGTACAGTTCAGCCCGAACTGTCAAGCGAGGTCCTCCCTGGACCAGAAACAAGCACCCTGGGACTGGTGTCGGGGTATCAACCCTCATCAGCCAACCTAGCTTGAATCCAGTGGCACAGTGATCACGTAGGGCGAGAAAGCAAAAGACACAGAAATGATGGATGGAATTCGGAACAAATCAAACATTCACCCCCAGTCAAGAGATCTGGGTTAAATCCATTGTTCTTTAGCACACCATGCCACCCCAGTTTAGACCCAGCCATATGCAAATCAGTCTTGTTTTTTTTAACTCTTTTTATTGATGACATGACAGCGAATGATACAGTACATGTAACAGCGCCAACTCATGTGTGAATGACTTAGGAAAATCAATACACACCACATTTTCATCAGTTACTATTATTATTTTGTTTCCTACCACTCTCCCAGGGTGTCTATCTATTACTGACTTGTCAGATTGCGGGCTCCCATCAAGGGGGTCATACATGGGCTTTCCCATGCAAGTTCCACCTGCCCCAGATTTGCTCCCACTTTCCGGGACAGCCCCTACTTTCATATACCACTTTCTCCGCTACCATGCAATCCAGGTATGCTATCCAGTCTTGTTGTGTTGGTGCATCGGGCTCTCCCCACAGTCTTGAAATATTACGCAAAGCAACTACCATTCCCAGTGTTACCCAGGTCGTTTATTTGCTGTTTAAGTCGGTTGCTTCTTACACATTTAGTAGGCACCACTTAGGCATAGGTTTTAATTCCATCCCCAATACTTCACTTAAACAGTGAATAACTGCCTCCCAATACCTTTTCACATATGGGTAGTCCCAAATTGTGTGATAAAACGTACCCTCTTGGCCGCACCGTCTTTTACACTTAGGATACGACCCCCTACCCATCTTAGTGAGAGTATGACATAAAAAATATGCTCTGTGCAATATCTTAAGCTGTATTAACTTGGATCTCGCAGAGACGGCAACTTCCTTCGGGATGCCAATATGTCCTGCCAGTCTCCATTATCTAATTCTCCTATATCGTTTTGCCACTGTTCTCTGAGTTTCAGGAGGGGGTCAGAGGAATTATTGATCAATTTCTAGTAGGTCAAAGAAATCGCCTTGCGGTCCATATAATCTGTTAGGATCCTATCTTGCAGTGGGGAGGCTTCAGGAAGTTCCACTCCCTTGGGGATAGCAGCCTGGAGGGCATGCCTGATTTGTAGATATCGAAATATCTCTGTGTCGGCTAATTTGTAATCTCGTTGTAGTGTTGTGAATGGAACCATGACTCCCCCTGACCACAGTTCGCCCACCCGGGTAATGCCTATTAGATCCCATTTGTTGAAGCCGGGGAGTTTCCTCAGGGTGCCTAGTCATTCCGTATCCCATAGCAGGGTGGCCTGTGTTATCTTGTTAGACTATCTCATCCTTTTGTTAACATTGTGCCAAAGCTGGACGGTGTGTTTAGTTGGACCCATGAGCTGGAGGTGTCTGGGAGTAGTGTAAAGTGCCCTTGTATAGCCCCCCGCCTGTAGGACAAATTTGTCCATTCTATATGCTGGATCGTCTAGGGGTCGATGTAAACCGTGATTAATTACCATTAGCTGTGCGGACCAGTAATATTTCGGTATGCCGGGCAACCCCACACCCCCATCATACCATCCTAGCACTTACTTCTGTGTGGCTATTCGTGGGGGTTTCCCATTCCATAGTAGTGCTCTTTGTTCGTTTTCTATAGCTTTAAAGTATGAAGAGGGGACTGGAAATGGTGTATTCTGTAGTATATACAGAAATCGGGGGAGCGCTATCATTTTAAATAGGGCAGCTCGGCCCAATAAGGAGAGTGGAGGGGTTCTCCAGTGGGGCACATCTCCTTTAAAGCGTAGCAGTGGGGGCTGGAGATTCCAATTGTAAAAGAGGATGGGATCAGTGGTGATGTATACGCCGAGGTAGCGGAAACCCTCCGCCACCACCGTTGCCTCACACTCCTTGGGCAGTGAAGGGAGCGCTCCACTCAGTACGTAGATAATGGACTTCGACCAGTGATTATATTCAATATCCTATGTATAGAAGATTAGGGGAATGCCACATACAAAAGTATGTCATCCGCATATAGGGATGTTCTGTCCTCCCAATTTTCTGTTTAGCGTAGGCCCCTTATCAGCGGATCTCTACGGATCCAGGTCACCAGGGGTTCAAGCATTAGGGCAAAGATCAGTGGCGACAGGGGCCAAGCCTGCTTTGTCCCCCTCCGGAGGGGGAAGGTTTGGAATGTTCTATTGTTTACTACTACTTGTGCAAGGGGGTCCTTGTACAGGAGTCTCAGCCAGGCCATGAATTTGGGGCCAAATCCCATCCTCTCCAGCACTGCGAATAGAGGTGGCCATTCAACGGTATCAAATGCCATTCGAGCATCAAGCGGCATGAACACTGCATCGTCTCTCGATGTGTCAATTCTTCCCAGCAACCTGAGGAGCCTGCGTAAATTAAGTGCTGTGTTCCTTTCCAGCATGAAGCCAGATTGGTTAGGGTGTATCAATTTCTGGATGATCTGTATCAGGCATGAGGCAAGCAATTTGGCCAGGATTTTAATTTCTGCGTTGAGCAGAGAGATGGGGCAATAGGATGAGCAGCTGTCTCTTGGTTTTCCCTCTTTGTGAATTACAACTATTGTGGCCAGCCGCTGATCCGCTGGGAGCTTTCCCTTCTTCTGACGTTCTAAATACATGTTTTTCAGATGGGGGGCTATCTTATCAGTTGCCAATTTATAGAGCTCAATCGGGAGGCCATTGGGTCCCATCGCTTTTCCTGAACTGATAGCATGAATCGCCAGAGCCACTCCATCTATGGTTATGTCACTCAATAACAATGCTAGGTCATCAGTAGTTAGAGTGGGGAGGGGTATATCTGCAAACAATTCCCTAACTGCTGCTCCTGTCGATGTCTCAGTCGGGGAGTAGATGCGATAATAATGAGTAGCGAGTGCATCCGCTATTGTTCGTGGGTCCTGAAGTATTTCGCCTGCATCCGTCTTGATTTTGGGGACTAGTCTGCTCACCCGTTCACGCCTGTCAAGCCAGACGAGCAGTTTCCCTGTCTTTTCCCAACTTCATATATTTTACGTTGTGTGGCTAAATATCTGGCCTTATAGTCTTTCTTCTTAAGGCTTTGGGCATGTCTGGCACTTTCGGGGTCGTCTCCCAGCAAATCTCTCTCTAACTGTAGGATTTATTTCTCTAATCCAACTAGCGTAACTCACTTCTCCTTCTTAAAGCTCACCATTAGAGAGATAGCCTGTCCTTTAATGTCTGTATTAAAGGCTTCCCATAGGGTCTGTGCTGACTCTACTGTCCCGTCATTTTCTTCAAAGTAGTACTCTATTGCCTGTTGCATACCCTCTCTTACCATTGGGATTTTGAAGCACCATGGATTGAGTGGCGATATTTTTCTGGGTTGCGGCATGTTTGCCACATGGACTGCCCATATCAGAGAATGATCCGATATCCCCCTCGCCAAGTGACATATTTCCTTGAATTGTACTGCTTGATCAGCTAGGGTGAGTACATAGTCTGTTCTGGAGGGACTATTATGTGCTCCCGAATGGAATGTAAAGTGTTGTATTTCTGGGTTGTGAATCTGCCACACATCAACCAGTCCCATGGCTCCAAGAAAATCAGAAAAACATGAGTTTGTGCTCGGCGGACCTCGGGGGGAGGGGTAATGATCCATCCGGTCTGAAAGTGTTGCATTGAAGTCTCCTCCTATCAGGAGTCTTCCATCTGGAAAGCTTAGGAGCACGACCCCCAGGTCTTGGAAGGGCATGTTGTGTAGCGCTGGGGGGGCATACACTGTTAGTATAGTGATAGTTTGACCCTCCCATATCCCTGACACCGCTGCATATCTGCCTGTGTACCTACCCAAGTGCGGTTGACTGCCAGGGGGAAAGCCTCGAGACCCTGAAGTGAAGCCAGCATGAGCGACTAGTCTGTATCCCCAACGGTTCAGGGCCCTACAGGTGTTGCCGACCAGGTGAGTCTCCTGCAACAGGACTACATCTGGGGAGTGTCATTTTATGTACTGGAGCACTATCCCACGCTTAGTCTTATCCCCCAGCCCATTGACATTCTAGGAGAGAAGTCGCAGTCCCAGGTTTTACGCTGAGCCTGCTCTAGTCTGTATGGTGCTCTCTTAGTGTTTTCTCCTCCCATCCTATGTCAGGTCGTGAGGTTGGTGTACCATGTGGTGTATCAATTCTTGACTCTACTATGCTGCACTGCATGTTATGACTCCTTAACTTTCTCTGTGCCAAACTGTTCACACTTAAATCATGTTGCAGGGTGTGGCTTCCATTCCCTTTGCCACCCACTACCTCTGTGTCATCCAAATATACACATTAGTAACATTAATCAACGTACCCCTCTCCCTTCCTCCCTGCAATCCGGGTTTGAAACTACCCGCTTCCCTAACTATGCAGAGTGCCTGTCGCCCTATCCCAACCTGAATTGTGGGGGGCCAGGGCTTATCCTCTTTGTCCACCGCATCCCCTCTATATTGTTAGAGTACCAGCACTTTTAACCAACTGTGCAAGAGTACACATTCCTGCTGCTACCGTTCAGTTTAATATAGCATAGCGTTTATTGGGGCCCATCTGCCCTGGGCGCCCAACATGTATTCAACTTATCTGCAGCTGGGTATGCCTTCTTAGTCCAGTTTTTTCGGTGTCATCCGGATTTGCTGCACTAGCGTTATTTGCTTTCTGCTCCTTGCGTACTGAAGGTGTCTAGCTCGCTGTGGTCTGGGGCTGTTCCCATCCCCCACAACTCTCCACTCATCCAACCATTTCCAGGCCATCTCTGGATTCTCGAAGAACCAGGTCTTGCCTTCAGCTTCGATCCGCAGTTTTGCAAGGAAGAGCATTGAGTATTTCACTCCTTTGTCCCGTAGCACCTTTTTAATTTCAATAAACAATCTTCTTTGTTTCTGAACTTTGACAGTAAAATCAGGAAAGAAGGTTATGGTGTTATTTTCGTACTGTACAGGTGGGGTGCTCCGAGCTGTTTGTAGAATAGTATCTCAGTTGCGAAAGATGAAAAATCTGGCTAACATAAGCCTGGGTGGGGCCCTAGGCTTCAGTCTTCCCCCTGGGACTCAATGCGCCCTCTCGATCAAAATGTTTTTTGAAAGGCCTCGTGGTTGTAAGTACTTCGTCACCAAATCCTCCACAAAGAGGTCCACCGATGGCCCTTCTGCACGTTCTGGGACTCCTAGTATCCTGGCGTTATGGTGCCTTGATCTGTCCTCGTAGTCATCCAATTTTGTTTCCAGCGTTTGACCAGTGGCTTGCAGCTCTTTGAGCAGTTGTTTTAGGACTTTCGGGTCAAATTGGAGTTCTGCTGTAATGGTTTCCATAGTTTTGACCTTATCACTCATTTTACGGAGGTCTGCTCTGATTAGTGATACCTCGGAGGTGATGGAGTCCATTCGACTTTCCAGTGATTTGCACACTCCACTTATTGCAGCCATAACATCTTTCAGTGTGGGGTCTTCACTCTCTGCCACTGGCAGGGCTGAGGTGGCTGGTTGAGTCTGTGCAACTGCCTCCGCATCTTGGAGCTTGTGCATTGTGAATTTGTCCAGTGTTCCCCGCTGTTCCTTACTTCCCGACATCACGGTCTGCCAGGGAAAATACAAACATCCTGCCGGCACCCCCTGACCTCTGGTGTATTACCCGCCGCCTGACCGTGGGGATTAGCCCACTCCACTCGGCCTGTCGGGTTTCCCCCGAGGAATCTGGGCCCGCTGTTTGCTGTTGTTAGTGGTCTTTACAAAGGGCTGGGCCGCCTCCTCCTCCCATTGCTGCAGTAACTCTTCCAATGGCTATGGTGGCCTGTTTCAGTCAAGATATACTGAAGATAAACCCCAAGAGTGACCGGATTAGGCCTCTTCCACCGTGTTGGAGGGGGCTGTCCAGGTGCACCACTGCCTGTCCTGCTGCTTCTCTAGCACCGACTGGTGATTCAAGCCTTAATGCCACCCAGGTCAGTTGAATCTACGAAAGTGGGCTCCAGCTGTCCCCACTTCCACATTGGGCCCTAGTTACTGCTCCTGACACGTCCCGAGAGGACTCCGGGTTAAGGGGCATCGTCTCCACCGGGCTTACTACGGTGGGTCTATGGTCTGATCTCGCTGCCATTCTCAGTGTGCCCTCCGCTTTGGCACTGCTGGGTGGGGACGCCCTGCTTAATCGTCGAGGCTGCCGCAGTCCTGTATTCGAGGCATGCTTCTGCTCACCCTTCCTGCCGGGTATGTCCAATGCCCTCACGCGGCAGCCACCTTGCTGGGTCCGATAGTTTGAGCACTGTCCTGTACGTAGGCCCCGTCCGCCGCCCGCTCTGCCAATCCCAGATCCGTTCAGTGGGCCGCCAACTGCCCCTTGCATCTGGGCCGTGGCTATCTCCCTCGCATAGTCTCTCAGGGGCAACCACCATCTTACCCCTCTCTCCCAGCCCTCCGCTACTAATCCCAAGGGAGGGGAGAAAGGGGTGCAGCCAGCCGCTATCCCTCAGCCCTCACGTCAGCCACTGCACAGGCGCCACGTTTTTGAAGCGGCGCTCCGTCACCACCACCAGGCCCTCGGCTGGGCTGACAACTCGATGCCCCGGTGTATTACTTCCAGTAGGCCACCGCCTACAGCGTATCAGTTCAGAGCTACGGCAAATCAGTCTTGACCCTGCTCCTCATGGGAACAGTCTGGCCCGAACTGCCAAGCCAGGTCCTCACTGGACCAGAGACAAGCATCCTGGCACCGGTTTTGGGGTATCACCCCTCATAAGCCAGGCTAGCTTGAATCCAGTGGCACAGTGAGCCCGGGACCCACGTCTGGGCATACCCGGCGCACTTAGTGTGAGAAAGCAAAAGACATACAAATGATGGAAGGACTGCAGAACAAATCAAACATTCACCCCCGGTCAAGAGATCTGGGTTTCATAGATCAGAACCTCACAGCCAGACCACAGGGCGAGGTCCTGTGTACCTGGGCGAAGACCATGAGGGGCAGGCCTATGTATGCCTTCTCAGTCACTAGAGCCAAGTTAACAGTCTAGAACTCAGTGGCTGCCAAACAGGGGCTCAGCACCTTTCCCTCCCCTCCAAGCCTGTTCTTGATAACACAGAATTCACTCCAGGCCTCGTGACCAGGGCTTTCCATGTTTGGAGAGAGAAGGGCTGCTTTCGCCTTTGGGGCTTCTTC
Source organism: Calotriton arnoldi (assembly GCA_963921515.1). Lineage (NCBI taxonomy): Eukaryota > Metazoa > Chordata > Amphibia > Caudata > Salamandridae > Calotriton > Calotriton arnoldi. Next base: position 1,415,618 of record CAWUFW010001578.1, on the reverse strand, counting down.
AAGGAAAACCAACCAAAAACCTTTGAGGGACTCAAAAACGATTATGGGATTCCCAAGGCCGAAAGCTACAACTAATTTCAGATCTACCACTGGGTCTCGCACAGTACCATAAAAACAAACTCCACAAGGGCACTCATGCCCCTTGAGAAATTTCTTCAGCAGCTCACCTCTTTTAAATACTTAGGGCCTCATTATAATGTCGGTCAGAGTTGCCTCCAACCGACACCGTCGCTCCCTGCCATGGCCCGGCCCCAACCAAGACTCCATGGCTTCATCAGGCTGCTCAGGCATTAATAAATACAAATTATAATAAAATTGTTTTATCATTTTATTTTTGATTTCCTGGCAGTGGAGCGCAGCAGCTTCCTGCAGTCCCAGCAGTTCCTCTGTTAGGATCTGCTCCTGTGCCTCGGACCCAGGATTACTGGGTCCACTTTTTGCGGGCTTGGTAAGGGAGGAAAACCTGTAATTGCCCAGAGGGGTATGACCCAAGAGAGGTTTCTCCAGGCAACTCGTAACAACGGCCTAAATGATCAGTCATGTTTCAAACTGTTTACGGTTTTATTGCCACGGAGTAGTGCGACTATGAGTCAAGTTTGAGGCATGCCTGAATTTGGCTCACAAAGCCACATTCAAAGTGGTTCTGCCTTACAAACACAACTTTATACTTAAGTAACAAGCGTTGGCATAGCCAATAGGTCTCGCATTTGGGACCTTATACGTTTAGCCATGCATTTTTGACATTGCAAATAAAAATGCCTTTTATTTTTGTTTTCGTTTTTAAAACATAAATAAAAAGCATTGTCATTTACAATGGCAATAGCTTAAACTCGCGTAAATGCGAGACCTATTGCATTGCAAATGCTTGTTCATACAAGAACCCGGGAACCATAAATTCAAAGTGTCACCGTTTCTTTAAGAATGAACAATCTCTGAAAGAACTTCAGAGGGAAGGCCTCAGACGGAGGGGGGGGGGGCTCTTATGTGCTTATCAGTGTCCTGTGGGTTCATTCCACAAGGAAGCGCATAGCAGATGGAAGCGCTGTATGGAGGCCTCACACCGCCCATGAGTGCGGGAAAGGTGTGGCGTTAAGCGCGCAAGTCTTGACTAGGCCGTCCCCTCTGACTGACCTTTCCGCTTTGTTTGCATGAAGCAATACTGGAATCTCAATCTTCTGCACGCGCCATGAACCTCTCATCATAAAAGCACTCCTGGCGCAGGCCGCAACGTTTTCTATTGGGTCGAAGTATGCTGTAAAATGTGACATGAGTATGACTTCATGTTTCCACGCAGCTTTACCACACTTGCCTTTTGTTCTGTCTTGCATTTTGTTCTGTCTGTTGAACAGCCACGGCTTCGCTTTTACCTCACTCACTCCAAAACAAAAGTGAGGGAAAGTCATCCCTTTAAAATCAAAATGTCTCCAGTTATTGACCAAAATGTCCTTAGTTCTAAAGCGAACTGTTACCTGCGCAAAGTACCATGATAAGACTAAAATCATGTAGAAAGCATGACGCATGCACGAGGATGCATCTTGGCAATAAAACGCCCCATCATGATGATGTATGCCCACGCATGCATGCGCATATGGCATGTTACGGCTATTTTGTTAATTTTTTTATTCTTCATTCCAGGATGGCATTTGCCACTCTTGAAGCAGTAAATTACAGAGGAAAAAAAATCAACGTGTAAATCCACATTTGAAAAAATAAGTGTCCCGGAAGCAAAAGACAGCTTGGCTGTAAAAAAATGTCAAACTATTTATTTTATAAAGAAAGGACGCAACTGGAGGGTCTGGAGGGGGGAGCAATGGAGGAGCGCTGGGGGGGAAAAGTCAATGCCTGGAAAGCCTTGGAAGGAGCAACGAGGAGAGGTCCAGGTGGGGAGCAATGGAGGTACTTGTGGCAGGGAGGAGAGGTGAGAAAGACAAGCATTGGCCGCGCGGCGTAAAAGTAACGCCGTGCGGCCGTGAAAGCAAAAGTCATCGCGATCGCGATGACGCGTGCGCAGCAGTGATTAGAAGAGGCGGAGCGAGGCGCGCGCGCTTGTGCGCGTAACCGCACGCTGGTGGCCGCTTTGGGAGCACTTTTAAAAGCCCCTTACTAAAGTCTCGCAGTGCAGCGCATGCGCGCTGGCTCAGTGAGACCTAAAAAAGGGCAGCACTACTACTAAAAATTTGCTTTTTTTGCAAATTTTGTGTGGCCTTTTATTTTCGGTTATCAATCCGTGACATCCTGCAAGGTTTCTGTAAGAGAATGGAGATCTGGATTATTATTCAACACTGAATTCATTTTATAATAAATATTAATGTGTCAATGATAGACAATCTTTTGTTGTTTAGAAACTGGCAGGGATAAAAACTGGTGTTCGGGGTTCAGCCTACACTAGAATACAAATATGTAAACAAATGTTGCTGAGTGATCACTCCTGACAACATAATCTATTTCTGGACCTCAAAATGTGGTTTCCAGCACCAAATAATAATTCGAACCTAGAAAAATAAAGGTAATACTCAAAACAAGCAAAATAAAAATGGCCATGTTCAAATATTCCTTGCTGAGTGCAAGCTTCTGGTAACGTATTCCATTCGTTCTTAAATCCTTAAATAGTTTATGATTTGATCATAGATGGCTCAGCGGATGGTGATTTTCACAGCAGGATATTACGATGTTGAATATTTCCTTTTGACCATTAGAGAATACAAAATATAGGTTAAAATATAAGTGTCTCGTGTTTAGATTGGCACGGAGCAATTTCAAAATGAAAAAATATGGAATGACTGGTCCCATCCTATCCAAAAATATAATTTCCGGTTTTATGGCGTGTGATGCCACCTTCGCTCAAATACACTTAAAAGGAATATACATATAGAACAGAAGGGCGGTATTCAAATGACTAAACATTTGGAAGACTTTGGTGAAATGCGGTTTGGCTGGACTCAAGTGAACAATAAATTTGTCCAGCTGGAGGAGAAAATAGTGTCCTAAACAACAAAAGAGTTTGCCTTCTCAAGAGAAGAGCTAGCGTGGAGAATCAAATTTGATTCTTATAAAGCCCTCACTCACCAACCTAGTTGGTGACATGCTTCATCATCGGGCCCCACCAGGAAGGTCGAATACCTCCCCGATGTGCTTCAACGCCAGAATTACTGCGGAGCGGGTTAAAGTGACAAGTGCACGTGAATGTGAAGTGATTTAAAAATGACTAGGCTGTATCCGAAAATGATTTTATTCGCCGGTCAGTCAGGCACAAAATAAAAACAATGTGAGTGATGTGATCGCTGAAGAAATTGGTCAGCTAAATCTCACTATGTGTGGTCAACATGTTTCTGCCTTTATGATGCTACTAGCTAGGCATTCGTCAGGACCAAGGTGAAGACCCCGGCGGTATGAGCACGCTAAGGCTCACCCTAACCTGGAGGTCAGATGCGTGAAAAAGTAGGAAAAAGAATCTTTAAAAACCTACTATCATTGCGGGATCCTTCTTACTTATTGGGACCCTGCAGATCTCTGAAATAAAAGAACAAGAACGAACAAACACACAGACATAAGTATATTCAGTAAGCATGTGGTCATGGGACGTTCATTGTTCCAATTTCAGCAAACAAAAGTGCTCTTCTCGGAGTGCACCGGAAACTATATCTCAAGGAGCTGTCGTGCAGTAGTGAGATATGAATGTGCTCATATTTTAGAAAGTTATTGAAAGTGGCAAAAGCTGGAACCACAAAAAACATAGAAGGTATCACATTAAGCGCTATTTTTACTTACACGCCTATTGTGACGTGGAAAGCCACAGGGCGTCAAAATCAGAATACGCTAACGTGACTACAACGGGCTCATCCAAGCGGAATTGTCAAAAAGAAGAGAGGAATGTCTTACACATAGGGTGATCACTAAACACACCCTGGGTCTCGGGAGGGGGGTGGTGGCTGATTGGCACACCCTATAGAAAGGTAGATATAAAACAGGAGATGAATAAATACATAGATATGAAGTTCGGTCCCGCAACAGCAGGCGGTCACTTATCTGTGTGGTAGGGCTGCTCGAAGAAACACTCACGCCGAGAAAGCCAGACACCCACTTGGTACCTGGTTGAACCCTCTGAAAACCGGACCCCGTCGATAGAAAGGCCGGTGTTCCACATGTTTATATAGGGGAAACACAGCAAGGAGCCTTGGTTTGAGCGTCGGTGTCCCGGGAGAGCCCTAATTGCTACGTCATTACGTATACGGCAACAAAGGGGTATCGTCATCAGAAAAGACTAGGGCGCTGACTTCAGTAATACCGGTGCGGAAAAAAACCCGTAACAAAACTTTATTCACAAGCGATAGGGACGCTAAGTCAAATGCCAGCTGTGCTATCATACAAAATGAAGACAGGATAAAGGGTATTGGTTAGCAGCAAAACCACATGCTTGCTTGTCATGTCATGTGCCTATACCAGTTCATAAAAATGTGAAACACTTCTATAGATGGTAGAATGTGCCAGGTGGTGTATCAGATATTGTCAACAGGGAGTGTCTGCACAGTACACACTCTGTGGGGGTCATGCGGCTGTACAGAAAAAATTGGAACTAAGTTCTGAGTACTGTACTCCAGGGAATATGATCATTCAGCCCCTCTTTATCTGTGCCCAGACGATAGACCCACCTCTGTTCTTTCTCAAACAGAGACTTCGGTATGTTTCTACATGCGGTCACCTGTTCAATGACTGTCCACTGTAAGTCACTAGTGGTGTGATTATGGTGTATGTAATGTTCACTAAGTTTGGTTGTTATTCTCCTGCATCGGATGTTACTTCTATGTTCACCAATACGTTGTTTCACCTTACGAGTCGTCATCCCCACATAACGCAGACCACAAGGGCAGGTGATCAAGTATACCACATTTGTGGAATTACAGTTGGTGTGAGTGCGCTGTGTCCACGTTTTGCCTGGTTCAAGATTGAGGACCTTTGTGTGTGCAGTCAGATGACAAATACTACAGTTGGCGCAAGGGAAATGACCCACTATTCTAGGTAAACCCCAAGCCGCAGTTATGGAAGGAGTGGCAATCAGTGTCTCAATTTTGGGTCGTGTGTGGACCAATGAGTCCCTGAGACTGCGGCCCCTTTTGAAGGAAAAAGAGGTTTCTCCCATAACCGGTTACTACTGGTGATTATTCTCCAATGTTTGTTAATTGCTTTCTTCACTGTGGTAGAAGCAGTACTGTATGTAGTAACACAGGTAAGGGGAATGTCCTTCTTCATTCGGGGGTTGTCTTCCAGAAGAGCCTCCCTTGGTTGGTTCCGGGCCCTTTTATAGCTCTTACTCAGAATTCTTTCTGGGTAACCTCGATTCTTCAGTTTAGAGGTGAGGTTAGCTGATTGGTTGCGAAAATCCTCCAATTTGCTACAGTTCCTTCTTAACCGAAGGTATTGTCCATACGGTCGCTTGTGAATAAAGTTTTGTTACGGGTTTTTTCCGCACCGGTATTACTGAAGTCAGCGCCCTAGTCTTTTCTGATGACGATACCCCTTTGTTGCCGTATACGTAATGACGTAGCAATTAGGGCTCTCCCGGGACACCGACGCTCAAACCAAGGCTCCTTGCTGTGTTTCCCCTATATAAACATGTGGAACACCGGCCTTTCTATCGACGGGGTCCGGTTTTCAGAGGGTTCAACCAGGTACCAAGTGGGTGTCTGGCTTTCTCGGCGTGAGTGTTTCTTCGAGCAGCCCTACCACACAGATAAGTGACCGCCTGCTGTTGCGGGACCGAACTTCATATCTATGTATTTATTCATCTCCTGTTTTATATCTACCTTTCTATAGGGTGTGCCAATCAGCCACCACCCCCTCCCGAGACCCAGGGTGTGTTTAGTGATCACCCTATGTGTAAGACATTCCTCTCTTCTTTTTGACAATTCCGCTTGGATGAGCCCGTTGTAGTCACGTTAGCGTTTTCTGATTTTGACGCCCTGTGGCTTTCCACGTCACAATAGGCGTGTAAGTAAAAATAGCGCTTAATGTGATACCTTCTATGTTTTTGTGGTTCCAGCTTTTGCCACTTTCAATAACTTTCTAAAATATGAGCACATTCATATCTCACTACTGCACGACAGCTCCTTGAGATATAGTTTCCGGTGCACTCCGAGAAGAGCACTTTTGTTTGCTGAAATTGGAACAATGAACGTCCCATGACCACATGCTTACTGAATATACTTATGTCTGTGTGTTTGTTCGTTCTTGTTCTTTTATTTCAGAGATCTGCAGGGTCCCAATAAGTAAGAAGGATCCCGCAATGATAGTAGGTTTTTAAAGATTCTTTTTCCTACTTTTTCACGCATCTGACCTCCAGGTTAGGGTGAGCCTTAGCGTGCTCATACCGCCGGGGTCTTCACCTTGGTCCTGACGAATGCCTAGCTAGTAGCATCATAAAGGCAGAAACATGTTGACCACACATAGTGAGATTTAGCTGACCAATTTCTTCAGCGATCACATCACTCACATTGTTTTTATTTTGTGCCTGACTGACCGGCGAATAAAATCATTTTCGGATACAGCCTAGTCATTTTTAAATCACTTCACATTCACGTGCACTTGTCACTTTAACCCGCTCCGCAGTAATTCTGGCGTTGAAGCACATCGGGGAGGTATTCGACCTTCCTGGTGGGGCACGATGATGAAGCATGTCACCAACTAGGTTGGTGAGTGAGGGCTTTATAAGAATCAAATTTGATTCTCCACGCTAGCTCTTCTCTTGAGAAGGCAAACTCTTTTGTTGTTTAGACTACAATCTGGGGGATCAAGAGTGTTCCTTCTAAAAATTCCCTCTCTCTCCTATTGTTTATAGATATTAAGCAGCGTACAGCTGTGAGAGCCTAGGGGAGGTCTACGATTGCCAGAACCTCCCTTTCTTCCTTTCTTCTTCTCATTTTGCGAGTTTCATACATTTAGACACCATGGCAAATATGGGTCTCACCTACTCTATTTCAGAGGTTGATGCTATTTTAGCGGGCCCATCTATGTTTGCTGACCCTACCATCTCACAAGCTATCACCCACACCAGTGAGTGGGAAAAATTGTCAGAACAGAAACGAAATAGAATTAGGACAATCTTACACGGGACCATCCTTACCGAGTATCTCCGCACAAACACAGCACCAAGAGGGCTAATGCACCTCGTATCTTCCTAGAGGATGCTGTATTTAGAAAGGAATGGGCAATGATCGCGTGGCATTGTACACGCGACTGGCTTGTTCTAATCATTAAGACAGCTTTGCGACTTTCAGAAGCCTTGATGGTTGAAATCCAACAGACGGAAAACCATTTTAAAACCACCTTAACAGGCTTCAAGAAAAAACTAGACGAAGTTAATAAAGACATCACTGATTATAAGGACGGTTTAACCCAATCGAAAGTGATTAAATTCCAAAAAGACCTAAAACGATTTGCCTTTGACAAAGTCTATCCCTATGCTGACCCAACCTACATACCTCCCACAAAAAATAACTCCAATTCAGACATCTCGGATGATAGCACATCGACCACTAGTGGGTCTAGTAATGGGAGTTTTAGACAAAGACAAAGGGGCGGTAATAGGGGTACACCAAGACAGAACTATGCCCAACCGATGTGGTCACACTTTCCAACACCGGGACCCGGTATGCATCCCATGCACTTCCAACAACCACCTTTCCCCTAATGGGCTGGAATCCGGCCTATATGCCAGCGCAGCCCTTTCGTCAGAACTCTTACCGTCCTTTTTAGAGAGAGGCCGCAGAGGCCGAGGCAGGAGGAGAGGGCAGAATCAAGTTCATTGGGAACAAGAAGACACAGTGGGCAACCACACACGCAGCAAATCTCAGGAACCCCAGGCAGGCACCAGTGCCAGGAGAGTCTAATTACTAATCTCTCCGAGGTAATTTTGTCCCCAGTGGAGAAACAGGTCTTAGAAAAGGGTTTAGGGTTTGTCCCCTCAGCCCGCCTAGACAAGTTTAAACTACATTGTGAACTGGCGGAATTTTTCAGAAAGCTCAAACTGAAAGCCTATTTTGAGGGTAAAGAAGTCAGTGAACCACAGGAGAATCCAGTTAACACAGGATTGAGGTTGAAATCATCTTTCACCCCCCCTCCTTATGGGATACCGGCTGAAATTACTACTTTCGAACAGGCAGTTTTTCTTGAAATAGAGAATTTTGAAGAGGGCAACATATTTAAAAATCTTAGCAAAATGGAATATCAAGCGCTTCAAGGTTTGCAATCTAATACTGCAATCACCATTAAACCAGCTGACAAAGGTGGAGGGGTGGTAATTCAGAATATAGGGGACTATGAGCAAGAGTGTCAACGTCTCCTTGACGATAGGAAGAACTATACTCCCCTCACTACTGACCCCTCCATAGAACTTAAGACCGAAATTAAGCAACTGGTGAAAGAGGCAGAACAGAATGGTTATATTACCAGCAAAGAGTCTGCTTTCCTGACTGAGGGGGAAGGTGTTATACCCTATTTTTACACCTTACCTAAAACGCACAAAAACAGGACACCTCCTCCAGGACGCCCCATTGTTTCGGGTATCGGCTCCTTACTCGAGCCTTTGTCTCGGTTCTGCGACTTCTTTTTAAAACCACTTGTACAGCAGTCATCCACGTACCTTAAAGACACTAAGAGTCTTCTATGCCTTCTACAAGAGGTGACCATTGAGGAGGCTTCAACTGTACTAGTGACACTTGACATAGAGAGTCTATATACCAGCATTCCCCAGGACGATACCATCAGGGTCCTGGGTGAGGCACTGGACGAAACAGTCTGGGACTATCAGACCCCTAAAGATTTCATTTTGAAGTGTGCCACCCTGGCTCTCAAAAGAAACTTTTTTGAGTATAAGAATCATCTGTTCTTGCAATCAACTGGTACTTCGATGGGCAGTACCTTTGCCCCAAGTGTGGCGGGTCTGTACGTCTATAACTTCGAACGCAGATTCATTCTCTCTGGCGATAATCCTTATGCCTCTTCCATAGTTTTTTGGAAAAGGTATATTGATGATATCTTAATGATATGGAAAGGACCAGAGTGCGTTCTTAATGACTTTCTTTCCTGGATTAACACCCTTGACTTGAACCTCAAATTTACCCACACCTGTAATCAACATGAGGTGGTTTTTTTGGATGTGGTCATCACAAAATCAGAGAGAGGCCTCTCTACCAAGACCCATTACAAACCTACTGCTAAAAATAACCTACTTGAGTTTTCCAGCTTTCACCCCAGGCCCCTACGGGAAAACCTACCGTATGGACAATACCTTCGGTTAAGAAGGAACTGTAGCAAATTGGAGGATTTTCGCAACCAATCAGCTAACCTCACCTCTAAACTGAAGAATCGAGGTTACCCAGAAAGAATTCTGAGTAAGAGCTATAAAAGGGCCCGGAACCAACCAAGGGAGGCTCTTCTGGAAGACAACCCCCGAATGAAGAAGGACATTCCCCTTACCTGTGTTACTACATACAGTACTGCTTCTACCACAGTGAAGAAAGCAATTAACAAACATTGGAGAATAATCACCAGTAGTAACCGGTTATGGGAGAAACCTCTTTTTCCTTCAAAAGGGGCCGCAGTCTCAGGGACTCATTGGTCCACACACGACCCAAAATTGAGACACTGATTGCCACTCCTTCCATAACTGCGGCTTGGGGTTTACCTAGAATAGTGGGTCATTTCCCTTGCGCCAACTGTAGTATTTGTCATCTGACTGCACACACAAAGGTCCTCAATCTTGAACCAGGCAAAACGTGGAACAGCGCACTCACACCAACTGTAATTCCACAAATGTGGTATACTTGATCACCTGCCCTTGTGGTCTGCGTTATGTGGGGATGACGACTCGTAAGGTGAAACAACGTATTGGTGAACATAGAAGTAACATCCGATGCAGGAGAATAACAACCAAACTTAGTGAACATTACATACACCATAATCACACCACTAGTGACTTACAGTGGACAGTCATTGAACAGGTGACCGCATGTAGAAACATACCGAAGTCTCTGTTTGAGAAAGAACAGAGGTGGGTCTATCGTCTGGGCACAGATAAAGAGGGGCTGAATGATCATATTCCCTGGAGTACAGTACTCAGAACTTAGTTCCAATTTTTTCTGTACAGCCGCATGACCCCCACAGAGTGTGTACTGTGCAGACACTCCCTGTTGACAATATCTGATACACCACCTGGCACATTCTACCATCTATAGAAGTGTTTCACATTTTTATGAACTGGTATAGGCACATGACATGACAAGCAAGCATGTGGTTTTGCTGCTAACCAATACCCTTTATCCTGTCTTCATTTTGTATGATAGCACAGCTGGCATTTGACTTAGCGTCCCTATCGCTTGTGAATAAAGTTTTGTTACGGGTTTTTTCCGCACCGGTATTACTGAAGTCAGCGCCCTAGTCTTTTCTGATGACGATACCCCTTTGTTGCCGTATACGTAATGACGTAGCAATTAGGGCTCTCCCGGGACACCGACGCTCAAACCAAGGCTCCTTGCTGTGTTTCCCCCTATATAAACATGTGGAACACCGGCCTTTCTATCGACGGGGTCCGGTTTTCAGAGGGTTCAACCAGGTACCAAGTGGGTGTCTGGCTTTCTCGGCGTGAGTGTTTCTTCGAGCAGCCCTACCACACAGATAAGTGACCGCCTGCTGTTGCGGGACCGAACTTCATATCTATGTATTTATTCATCTCCTGTTTTATATCTACCTTTCTATAGGGTGTGCCAATCAGCCACCACCCCCCTCCCGAGACCCAGGGTGTGTTTAGTGATCACCCTATGTGTAAGACATTCCTCTCTTCTTTTTGACAATTCCGCTTGGATGAGCCCGTTGTAGTCACGTTAGCGTTTTCTGATTTTGACGCCCTGTGGCTTTCCACGTCACAATAGGCGTGTAAGTAAAAATAGCGCTTAATGTGATACCTTCTATGTTTTTTGTGGTTCCAGCTTTTGCCACTTTCAATAACTTTCTAAAATATGAGCACATTCATATCTCACTACTGCACGACAGCTCCTTGAGATATAGTTTCCGGTGCACTCCGAGAAGAGCACTTTTGTTTGCTGAAATTGGAACAATGAACGTCCCATGACCACATGCTTACTGAATATACTTATGTCTGTGTGTTTGTTCGTTCTTGTTCTTTTATTTCAGAGATCTGCAGGGTCCCAATAAGTAAGAAGGATCCCGCAATGATAGTAGGTTTTTAAAGATTCTTTTTCCTACTTTTTCACGCATCTGACCTCCAGGTTAGGGTGAGCCTTAGCGTGCTCATACCGCCGGGGTCTTCACCTTGGTCCTGACGAATGCCTAGCTAGTAGCATCATAAAGGCAGAAACATGTTGACCACACATAGTGAGATTTAGCTGACCAATTTCTTCAGCGATCACATCACTCACATTGTTTTTATTTTGTGCCTGACTGACCGGCGAATAAAATCATTTTCGGATACAGCCTAGTCATTTTTAAATCACTTCACATTCACGTGCACTTGTCACTTTAACCCGCTCCGCAGTAATTCTGGCGTTGAAGCACATCGGGGAGGTATTCGACCTTCCTGGTGGGGCCCGATGATGAAGCATGTCACCAACTAGGTTGGTGAGTGAGGGCTTTATAAGAATCAAATTTGATTCTCCACGCTAGCTCTTCTCTTGAGAAGGCAAACTCTTTTGTTGTTTAGACTACAATCTGGGGGATCAAGAGTGTTCCTTCTAAAAATTCCCTCTCTCTCCTATTGTTTATAGAGGTGGAGAAAATAGTGTGCCATCTTTGGCTGTCCTTGATAACATGCCAACAGTTTTTTGTTTCGCCCGCAAATTGCTCACATTATTCATGGGGACACTGTGACATCATTGGCAGACTCCATGAGCAAAGTTCAACATTGTTTGGGGAATATTTTCTCAACATGGGTTTGCTGCGGCAGACTTTAAAGACATTGGGGCTTATTTACAAGCCCCTTGCGCCACTTTTGCGTCATTTTTAACATTGGAAAAGTGACGTACGGGTGGCGCAAGGGGCTTGTAAATCTGCCCCATTATCTTTCTTGCAGTCCATTAAACCGATCCAACAAAGGGCCGGGTGCCACTGTTCAGGGTCTGTATTGGCCTCACTGATAGCTAAGTGAGTGAGGCGTGTACTTCCTCATATTACCTGAGATGGTCCCGGACGCTGATGGAAGCCCAGGCCACCTTCCTATAAGGAAGCTTATGTTGCTGGGACTAGAATTGCATTTAGAAATGTTGCATGGTGACAGGAATTCACTGTCACATCTTTTAAACAAGCATTTGCAATGCAATAGGTCTCGCATTTACGAGAGTTTGAGCTATTGGCATTATAAATGACAATGCCTTTTATTTATGTGTTGTATTTAAAACAGATAAATAAAAGGCATTGTCATTTACAATGCAAATAGCTCCAACTCTCGCAAATGCGAGACCTATTGCATTTCAAATGCACTTGGCACCCGTGCTATAATAAACAGAAAGCGTTAGGAGACAGCGTGTCCTGCCTGCAACAGCAAGCAGGAGAAAGCAATAAATAGACACATTGGGACTTGGAAGCAACGTCAACGGTTTTCTTTAAAAAAGTGCTTACTTGAACTATTGCTTCATATCATTTTCTCAGAACTGCTGCTTCCCTGTGCTCGCCACAGTATCATTTACATTGTTGTCATTTCATTCCACCACTTCCACTAAGACACAGTTCCATGCATTTGCCACTTGTTCTCCGAAAACATAACTTCTACTGTAACCCCATAGTCTCTGGGCTCTAGGCCTAATCGGAATCCCAGAGTAGATTTCAAAAAATGTATTACCGGTGAGTACGTGGTTCTTTCATTATCCCCTACTCACCCTAGCTCGGCTCTCAGACTTTGTATCTGAGAAGCATTACACAAGGAGAGGTTTTACAGCAGCACATGATAAATTGTTCTAGTCTTTTTAAAGCCTGCCGGCTGCGCTGAATCACATATTATGAATACATAAATAAGACTACAGCGGGGAGAGAAGGAAAGGTCAGTAAAATGATGGGTGAGCGTGGACCCAGTGGCATCATACCCAGTGGACTGTGGACATGCAGGGATCCCAGATCATAAGAAGGGTCTGGTGCCCTAGCACAGTCCTCGCTGCAAAGGCACATAACACGTGTTAGAAGCAGGGCCAGATGCGCCGCAGTCATCTGTTCAAACTCTCCTATGATCTGCGTGTCCTATTAAGAACATATGCAGTTTACCCGATGACCTCGGAGAAGCACAGTGCTTTACCCAAACGAGGCATAAGACCAAATGCGAATTATAACACAAAGGAGGACTGGCCTAAGCACGGACAATGAGACGAGACTTGTGAATTATCTCGCATTCGTGGTATTGCTCCGGGGACCGGGCACCCGCCCTTCCACAGTAACGCTGGAGCTGCCACTGCGAACAGAATGGAATTTTTTTCTTGTGTGTAATAAAAACGAAACAAAATTAATTAATGAGTAATAAAAACACACTGAGACGGACATTTGGCCAAAAGGAGCATGCAAGGAACAAGCGAATGGTTTCGATGGATGTGCCCTGGGTCAGTCATAGCACAGCGTGGAGCACGACTTTCAACCTAGCTCAACAGGTTAAGGCATCTGCTGCACAGTACTGAGACTGCATTCTATCAAACTCGGAAAGGGGTGGGGTAGGGATGACACTAGAGTTGAGTAACAAATACATCTGCCTGCACAAAAACACAATTCGTTTGTAGTGGACATTCCATGGTAAAGTGAGAGTAAACGGGCATCAGCAGCTGTCGTTGCGCAAATTTCGAGCTTTACTAGAAGTTAAGCACTGACAGGCAGCGCGGGCTTGTTACAGGCATTTAGTAGGCAGCATCTGAGGGTGCTGGAAAATAACACATTTTTTACTCCCACGACGACTAACTACACATAACCGGGAGATCTCACGCTGTGCACTGTGACGCCCCGAAGCGTCAAGGTGTTACTCTTATAACTCAAGCAGTAAAATGCTCAAGGTTTGATGTTTCTTACCTGTGCGCTGTAAAAGGAAAATTTCATCACTGGCGGGGACCAGGGTGCTCTCAAAAACTGCGCGCTATAAGAGCACCTCAGTACTCTCGATGTTTCTTCCATTAAAGGTACCTTCAAGAATTATTTACTTTGCCCGCACATTTCCCCTAGTCTGTGTCCAGCCTCGCTGCTATGGGAGACGGCGTCGCCGTTGCTTCCTATTCAAACTGCCCAGATTTGTGCAAGAATCGATGCTGTTCTTTGAAATATTTCATCTTAAGCTATCTCCCGTTGGAGCAAAAACAATCCCCTCCATGTGCCTGTAATTGGGACCGTGGAAAGCCATCGATCTGGTGCAAGCTTCCCTTCCGTCTCCTCCTCTCCTCTCCACCCCACCCAACTTACCTTCGGGCAGTCTTCAAGAGCAACGTGAGGCGCTGTCAGCTGCCGGGCGCTCAACGTGACCGGAGAAGCATTGGATGTCCGGCAGCGCCGCAGGAGAGGTCGCCAGCGTGAACCCTGCGAACCCGGCTCCAGTGGAAGTGGAGAGGGTAGATCCGATATCTCTCTCTTTGTCCTTGGCTGGCAGCCCCCCGCCTCAGGGGAAGTACAGGCGGGAACGGTTATAGCCTTATGGCTAAAGCTGCCGACGATAGAGCTGGGGAACCGGGTTTGAGCCTCGGCGTCAGCATCAACTCCCCGTGCCTACCAAAAACCAAGCGCGTAATAGACACCAGGAGCATTGCTCCTCCCATGGCCTATTGGTGTCTATTACGCGCACCAAGCGCGTAATAGACACCAATAGGCCATGGGCGGAGCAATGCGCCCGCCTCTGGCCAATTGCGTGCAGTCTTATATATAAAGACGCACGCAAAGTCCAATCGCGTAGCACAAAAGGAATCGCACACGCACGAGCGTGTGCAATTCCTAGGTCAGCCTCAATACCCCGTTTTTCACCCACTAAATGTCTTGCGCTGCGCGAGCGCTGCGCGAGCACCGTTGCGCAGTGCACCGCTAGGCTAAAAAGCAGCCACACCGTTCATTTTCAATATAAAGAACTGATTTTTGTTTAATAATGCGGTGGAAATCAGCCGAATCTCCAGCAGTATATGTATGGCACGGGAGGTGGTGAGATGGGGTAGCGCGGAAAGTGCTGCTATCCGACGAGAAGAAGCCAGGGGGCTACGTAAAAACCTAATTTCAATGGACTGGGATCTAATTATGGAAGCATTTAAGGCACTCGAGCCTGCCCCTGCAGCACAAGAAAATTAGACATGTTCAATAGACCAGATTCCCGTACAAACAAGAAACCTCAAGCATAGTTATGTTGCGCAACCATCTCAAACTAATTTGCGCTACCCCCGTAGTAGTAAATGTTGTTACATGAGTCGTGGCTTGCTGACCACATTATACGAAGAGAATGGGCCAGTAGAGTTGGGGAAGATGGGCGGGAGGGGGGAGACAAATCACAATATCTTCTTTCAGCTAATTGTAACGTTGTTATTACATTTGTATAGGTAACCAGACCTCTGGTAGTAGCAACAACCGAACTGCCCACGATTCAATACAGTCAGTCATAAGTCTTGTTTAGAGTAACAAATTCTGATCCTTTCAGACTCAACGTTGTAATTGCTATTTCTGCTACTATACTACTATACATCAAACATCGTATGTACCTATGTTTATATAAGATGCAAACTTTAAAAAACCTAATAAAATATGTTTAAAAAAAAAAAAAGAACTGATTTTTGTTGGATGAACCTTTTGATTGCTTGACGATGACGACTTGTTACATAGTTATATATTCTATGCATTGAAAGCCCACATGTGTACACACGTATGCATATTTGCATAAATTGAAACACGTATTGGAATGTTTGATCGGCTCCCAGATCCTCAAAAATGGTTCATTCTTATCATTCATCATAGCAGAAGCAACTATTATTCTATTCTTTTCTTTACTTTTCCCTAGGCACACAACATATGTTATAAACACATATTAAAAACACATCTCAAATTAAAGAGTTTGACCAATTTGAGGGCTGCTGACGTCGTTAAATGGCTGAAATGCTGTTTGGTGCCTCAGATTGAGAGGGCGGTACCACAGAAGTGTGGGGATGGCACAAAGGGGAAAGGGATAGATGGGTAGATAAATTGTGCTGAAGGGGCAGGAAAGTTATGCCGATGATGGGTGTTGAGGACAGTGGTGCAAAGGGTTAGAAGTGCGTTGAGATGAGGTTGAGAAGATTGACCGAGGGGTGAGCAAGTGTCGCTGAAGGGATGAGAGTGTGTTGTTGAGGAGGAAGATATGGATAGTTGAAGGCAGTAGTGCTGAAAATAGAAAGTGCTGAGGGGCAGAGAGAAGGTACTAGGAGGTGGAGAGGATTATGCTAATGAGGTAGGTTTATGCCCTGGATAATGGTGTCATAGTGAGAGGACCGTGCTGAGTAGCGCTGTTAGTTCACCAACCCTCCAGAGTCATATCAGAGGCCCCATTCGCCCTTTCACCCCCTATGACTTCACAGAACGTGACATCACATCACCTTCAAGACAGATTACATAAAGTAATGTTATGTGTCTTTTTGGCTTCATAAAATGACATGAATGGATGTCATGCGTCCTTTTGCTTTCATAACATAGCACGAAATGGGATCATTGAGGACATGAAACTACAATACGAATACAAGTAATGATGTAAGAAAGTTTCTAAAGAGGACAAGGGGATATGTATGTTGCTAAACCTACAGTTTGTTGCCATGGTATTCTAGGGGTGCTGCCATGATCTGCCAGAGACTCACGCTAGAGCATTGTATGATCAGCCTCAAATGCATGATGTACAGTCCCCTGTGCCCAATTACGCATTCAAATCAAATCACCAGACACAGCATGAAATAAATATCCTGGTGCTTCTTGCAATCTTAAGGGCACACCATTATATTCCATGGCACAACCACCATTATCCTCAAATGTAGCCAACATATGGCCTCAAATAAACAGTGATAGCCTTAAATGCTAAGACATAACCACCTTATGCTTTGGCACAGCCATAGGTCATATTCCCAGGTACAACCTTCTTATGCCCTAGCCTTGTTAGACATGCTCTGAAATTTCCAGGCCACACATGAAATAACTAAGAACAGCCTACTAATGCTCATTTAAAGCTTCAAATACCCAGGCAAACCCTCAAATTGGTAGGCAGCCCTTAATGTGCCCAGTTACCATCACGATTTGCTCATGAACAAACAACCATTATAAGCCTATTTATAACCTCATATGCACAGTGCAGCTTCATGCGTGCATATGTCAAGTGGAGCCTCATATGTATTCTTATGATCCCATGTCCCCGTTGAACACACACATTTGCAGGTACAATGCTTAATTTGAGCCAGTGGCTTCCGATGCTCAGAACCAGCACCTAATTGTCAACACCTGCACTTATGACAGTCTGCTACATGGTGGCTCTGTTTTGTCTGATTGAAAAATGAGCACAAAAACAGCAATTATGAATTCAACATTCGTTAACAATGACTAACACTTGCCATCTAACCCATTCTTATAGCTTTGGAGGCCTGGAATATTCTGAACTGCCACACTTGTAGGAGTGTGATGGTTACTAATTGTGTTGGTGCTGTCACTGGCAGTGTTGGCAGGGGCAATGCATGGTGCAAGCTGCAGTGGCCTCCTGACGAGGGACCTGGCATTAATTTTTTTACAAATTAAGCACTGCAAAGTCTTGTGTGTCCAGGTGTAGCCCAGTGCCTGTTCATAAGCTGTGCGTTTACTGGTGCATTTACATAGTGCAGCCTAATATGCTCCATGTGTATTCCTGTATTTAAAGCTATCACCTCATATGCCCAGTACAACTTTGACCAGGTATTCCTAAATAAACAGTGTAACCTCACATGAGTAACCATAGCCTCTAATGCTCAGGGCAGTCTCATATGCAAAGGTATAGCTTGATACCAGCATGGATAGGCTCTTTGCTCTCAAAGGAACATCAGATCTGCATGTGCATATACCGAGATATAGCATAATATTCATCGGTGTAGCCATTCATCTGTGTACCTGTTATGCCTAGTAAAGCCTCAACTTCAGAAATATAGCTTCCCAAGTGATGGCATAGAGTCCAATACCTGACAAAGCCACAAGTGCACAAAATAAGCTTTAGATGCTTATTGCAACATCCTCTACAGATGTATAGCGTATATGCTCAATACAGTCTCATATAGGAGTGTATAGCCATGTATGGAAAAGTAGAGCTTCTTACACACCACAGGACAACCTCATACATTCAAGTTTAGACACATATGCCTGCTGCTTCCTAGTATGCACAGAGCTGAGGTAAGTCCTGCTTGACCCTCAGTATATTTTCTGACATCCCACTTCTAAGATCTGCGTACGCGCTGCAGAATGGAGGGACAGGATGTTTGGTGTGTTCACACAGTCAAGGGATTTGCGGGTGTTGGTGTTAAGTGAGGCAGAGACCAGTTTGGAATCTCCACCTCTCATCATCTTGGCTGCGGGTGGATTTAGGACGGCTGAGAGCCTCAGGACGTTGCTATAGTGGAGTATAGGTGCGCAGGCACCACTGAGCAAGTGTGAGAGAAGCCCTGAATGCTGATGCCCCTCTCACTTGAGGGCAGCTGATACCAGGTCCAGCTGGTTAAGGCAGATGTGTGCCCTCCAGTCATTTGCTGGTCTTCATCTGGTACCAGTGACTCCCCGGAGCTTGCTTTTGCTTTTCTTCCCCATGCCATGAGCGGGTGATGTGGAAGAGTGACCAACAATTTCCACCTAGTGTCCCTCCTCTAACCTTTCAGCAATAACATGAGCTTGTTGTTAGAAATGGAGCATAGAATGGAAATAAAAGTCACTTTCACCTTTCAACCCCCCCACCCCTCAACAGCCTCCTATTTACTACTGAGGGTTATGGGAGGGCCAACGGGAGATAACTGCAGACTGCAAACCTTTTACAGTGCTTTGATCGCATTCTCACCAGGGCAGGCCCTGCAATGTTCAAAACACAACAAGCACAGGTGGCACCAAGAGGAACAAAAGAGCAAGCAACTGCAGCTGGCAATCCTTGATCGGGTTTAATGTCGCTAAGTAGAGTCTGGTGTTCCAGTCATTGGAATACTGGCTCAGATGACAGTAGTGAGACTTATCGGGTCATACTAGTGAAGGGTGACTCATCCAGTCCTCACAGAAGTTGACAGAACCCCCTTAAATTGTGTATAAGTGGCGAGCAGAGGCATTTATGGTACATTAGATCACTTTCGTCAGAATAAATTTACCATCCCCACATTAGTATCGAAGTTTTTTTTACCTCCCCTAAGCTGGCTGTAAAGTTTTGCAATAAGGTTCTGAAAATATGCTGGGTCGTTAATAATCATTTCCCATTATGTCCATTCCATTTTTTCAATTCGTTCATCAGCAAAACAAAATCACTCTCTTGTTCCAAAGGCACGGAAATTACCGGGACATGACCACAACGGACCAGCTGAGTTCTTTGACTAATGAGGCCAGAGCAGTGCCATGACAGACATGAGACGAGATAATACACGTAGGCGTACTTCCGGTAAGTAGCCAAATAATTAGCCTACAATCAAAAGCCATTTCCTGTTTTCGTAAAAAACAGTAACTTCAATATGAAACTAGACATCAAAGCCAGAAACATCCTATTTTCTTTAACCATTGCTAAACGTCTGTTTGTTATAAAAAGGCCAGCTTGAGAAACAGAAGGAATATTATTGGTTGTATTCTTGTAAACAGCTTCAAATATGTCAAAAATCTGTTTCACTACAGTGTTTTAAAATGGAGAATAATATTAATATACTGCGCAACTGCTACCCTTTAATGCTAGTGTCGAAATGACCAACTCTGAAATCTGCCCACAGCTCTTAGGAAACACCCCTACTAGACTCTAATCCAGGACTTCTAAGCGCCCACTGCCTCATTATCCTCTAGTTCCTTTACAAACAGTTATTATCTACTAAAACACCTGACACTAAACTCCCCCCCCCGGCCTCTATTTAAAGGTCCAAGATGAATCCGTAACACCAAGAACGTAATAGTCTAGTCCTGGATGTTTGACCTAACTACTTTAATCTGCTAGATTAGTGTAACTGGTGTCAGGGACGAGCCTGAAGAGTACATCTACCACAGAGCATGAGGCTGTTACAAAAATGGTCAGGACTGGAGAATTGTGGGGCATATTAGCAAGACCCACGTTAAAATTATCGCCGTTTTAGCGGCAGGAAACTGCCGCTAAAACGGCGATAATGGGCTTGCTAATATGCGTTATAGAATTCCAATAGAAGCCTAGGTTAGATGTCCTGCACATCTAACCTGGGCTTCTATTGGAATTCTATCACGCATATTAGCAAGCCCATTATCGCCGTTTTAGCGGCAGTTTCCTGCCGCTAAAACGGCGATAATTTTAACGTGGGTCTTGCTAATATGCCCCTATGTCTTTAGTAACAGGGGGGCATATCTACAAGGGCTTTATCTCCGCTTTTTTGGCTACTAAAGCCAAAAAAGCGGAGATAAAATCATCGCCCTATTAACAAGAGGGTGCTAACATGCATTGGCGCATGTTAGCACCCTTTTACCCGACGTCCCCCTTTGCATCTCTAATGAGATGCAAAGTGGGCGTCACTGGGCAGTTGTCAGGCTGTGCCAGTAGCTCAAGAATGAAAACGCCACTGACCTCAAATATCAGCCAGCGGGGACGACGGCTCGCTGAGAAGCCTCCCTATTCCCCCCGAGCGCAAACTCCCACAGAGTGAAGGAACACCGCTATGTAAGGGAGCGCTCCGGGGAAAAGGGAAGTGGATAAAATAATAAACAGTGCTGCAGGCAAGGCTCCTTATGTTTTTCCTAAGTCTGGTCTAGGGTTCTGGATGTCTTCCACGAAGCACACTCCTGGATGTGACTGCATATAGTGGAGAAAAAGGGCGTGAGAGGCAGCACAAAGAAACAACACACAAAACACACATATGGGGTGTATCACTATACAGACACTCACTCGAGGTCCTGCAGCTATGTGGTTCCTAACAACTCCAAGATCTGTAGATAGTAACAAGAGGGTTTGAAGGTTAGCGCGCCCAGCCGCTGTTGGTTTCACAGTGTGGGCAATTTTAAAACACCCTACTATTGTTCCCAGGCAGCGGGAGTGAAATGTTCCAGAAGCGCACCAAGTCACTGTTCAAATTCACAGTGGAGTGCTTCCTGGTGCAAGCGTCAATGTACGCCGGCAATTTACCAAGACTTTGTAGGCAAAAGCAATTCCCAAAAATAAAGTCGCGATGCAAGGGAGAAGCGCTCCTGCGCCCTTCCCGCGTTTGAAGACGATACCTGAGATTCTCCGAGTCCGGGAGAACTGAGAGGAAAACCGGAGGAGCTGCACTGAGCTCGCGTCGGGAAATCGCTGGCGTGATGAGGAGCAGCGCTGTGCTCACGGGTCTCAGGATGGCAAAACAACCTTGGGAAGGACAGGAACTCCGGCGGGGAATACCATCCGCCTTCTTCGTAGGCACGGAATCGGGCAAAAATTGTCAAGCACCTCCTTCATGAGGAGGAGGTGCTTTATAGGAGCGGAACCATTTTAGGAGCCGGCTCTTTCTTCCCTGGATGCGTCCCAAAGGCTTCTGGGACTTGTAGTAACCGGTGTGTGGAGAGGCTTTACCTGCCTTTCCTTCCCGTTTCTGCAGCGTGATCGCGACAGAACCCCCTCTCGAGGACCGCCGACTCGGTGGTCGTCCTGGCTTACCTGGATGTGCTGCATGGAAGAGTTCCATTAGATCAGGGCAATGGAGATTCTGGACAGGTTCCCAAGTCCTATCCTCAACCCCGAACCCTTTCCAATCCACCAGCTACTGTACGCGCCCCCTCACCAGCCGGGAATCTAGGAGTTCATGTACCTCGTACTCATCCTGACCATCTATCTCCAGAGGGAGAGGCCGCTCATGCAACCTCATGCTAGTGGGACATGGCTGAAGCAGGGACACGTGAAAGACAGGGTGTATGTGCCAGGAATGAGGCAAGGACAATCTCATGGCCACTGGATTGATGATCTCCTCTATGCTATAGGGACCTATGTATTTGGGTTTCAGTTTGTCTACCCCCTTGAGATGCAGGTTTTTTGTGGCTAACCATACCTTATCCCCCACCTGATAAACGGGTTCCTAGGTTCTCTTTTTGTCTGCGAAGTGTTTTTGTGCATTCTGCGCGGTGGCCAGATGCTGTCTGGCATCTATTAACACCGCCCTAAGATGAGCATGATGTTCGTGTATGCTTGGAAGCCGGGACTCTACAGGCCATTCAAAGGGGAGCATATTCGGGTGGTGGCCATATAGACAAAAGAATGGGGAACATCCTAGCGTGGAGTGTTCTGCATTATTGTAAGCGAACTCAGCCATCCAGATGAGCGTGTACCAATTCGTGTTGTTTTGTAGGGTAAAACACCGAAGATACTGCTCCAGAGTCTGATTGAGGTGTTCTGTTTTACCATCCGTTTGCGGGTGGTAGCTGGTGGAAAGTCTGGCGTCGATGTTCAGGGTTTCACACAACGCCTTCCAGAAACGAGAGGTGAACTGCGTACCTCGGTCTGTAACGAGAACACTGGGTATTCCATGGGCCCTTACCACGTGCTGAAGAAAAACAAGGGCCAGTTCAGATGAGGTGGGCAACCGTCGTAACGGTATAAAGTGTCCCATTTTCGTCAAATGGTCTACTACCACTAGTATGGTGGTGTACCCTTCACAGGGGGCATTTCTACGATGAAGTCCATCGATATGGTGTGCCAGGGCCGAGGAGGAATAGATAGTGGCCGTAGTAACCCTGTGGGTTTGGAGTGACTAGATTTTCCTTGGGCACACACAGAGCAATTCTTCAAATACTCCTTAGTGTCTTTTCTTAACTCAGGCCACCAAAAGGAACGTTCGATGCATGCGATGGTTTTGAATATCCCCATGTGTCCTCCTAGCATAGAGTCATGAGCCCACTCCAACACACGTAGTTGCAGAAGGGTGTTTGGTATATATAACGCGTGGTAGTGGTATAGCAAACCCCCACTTTCTTTTCGATGTTCGGGGTCCTCCTGGATCCAAGTTTGCACTGCGACATCGGCCAAGGATATTCTAGTATCTTCTAGGAAGTCTTGCGATGTAATCAGTGCTAGTGATCCCTTTTGGAATGCTTTTTCAGGGAGTATCGAGGGTGGCTCAAGGGTATCTTGTTGTAGGCTTTCTCCTGGATCATCCAGACGGGATAGAGCGTCAGCCTTTCCGTTCTGTGGTCCTGGTCGATACTTGATAACGAAATCAAAATCTGAAAAGAAAAGAGTCCATCTCAACTGACGTGGAGTAAGGGCCTTAGCGGTTTTCAGGAATAACAGATTCCTATGGTCTGTATAAATTTCGATGGTATAATGCGCCCCCAAGAGGTAATGTCTCCATTCCTCGCAGGCCCTTTTTATGGCCAGTAGTTCTTTGTCCGAGATAGAATAATTCAACTCACAGGGTGTGAGTTTCCTGGAGTAGTAGGCCACAGGGTGTAACTGTCCTGTTTCTGGGTGTCGTTGAGACAACACCCCCGATGGCATACTGGGAGGCGTCCGTTTCAACAATGAAGGGGAGTTGAGAATCAGGATGCCGCAGGATGGGGGCCTGTGTGAACCTCTCTTTTAGAGTCCGGAATGACCGGTCTGCTTCCTCGTCCCAGAGGAAGGGGGTGTTTTTCTCAATAAACAAGAGATGGGGTGTATAATCCGTGAGAAATCCTTAATGAAACGCCGATAGTAATTGGCAAAGCCCAGAAAGCTCTGTACCGATTTTACGTGGCGAGGGCCTTCCACTGTGTAATCGCCTCCACCTTGCTTGTATCCATCTGGAATCCCTGTGCATTAATAATGCATCCCAAGAAGGCGACTTCCTGTACATGGAAGAGACATTTCTCCAATTTCGCATATAAGGAATGCTGTTGGAGCCTGGTTAAGACTGCTTTCACATGAGTCACGTGGTCCTGTAGATTGGACGAGTAAACGAGAATGTCGTCTATGTAGACCACGCAGAATGACTCCAGAAACCCTCGAAGAACCTCGTCCATGAAATATTGGAAGGCAGCGGGGGCATTGCAGAGCCCGAAGGGCATCACTCGGTATTCATAGAGCCCAAACTTCGTCCGGAATGCTGTCTTCCACTCATCCCCGCTTTTAACACGCACCAAATGGTAGGCTCCTCGTAGGTCTAACTTGGTGAAGTACCTCGCTCCCTTGAGTTGATCGAGGAGAACAGGAATCAGGGGTAGCGGATAGCGGTTTCCACCACAAGACGGTTGAACGTAGTTATGTAAGTCAGTAAATCCTGAGACCCTTGTTTGAGTGTTATCAGTTCCCGATCCAAGGTCAGCATATGGGACTTCCGATCAAAAAGTTTTCTCATTTCAAAACAAAAGTCAGTGAACTTGTGCAACACGGGGTCGTTTCGTTCCATTAACGGTATGGTCCAGCTAGCCGCGTTCCCTCCCATGTACGACATCATAAAGGCTGTTTTCGCAGCTTCGTCCTGGAAGACGGCGGGTTTACACAAGAAATGCAGCCTGCATTGGTTCAGAAACGTTTCAAATTTTCTTGGGTCTCCGTAGAAACGTTCGGGAGGAGCCAAAGGGATTCCGGTATTCTGTATTACATGAACCGTAGGTGTAGAATCAGTAGAATGTGATGGTACAGACGCAGTGGAAAAGAACCCCGCCCCCTGTGTGGTGTCAGGAGGTGGTGTATGCATAGTATGGACCGGAGGGGAAGAGTCCATTCCCTGATATAGGAACTCGACTCCTTGCCATCGGTTCTGCTTTTTCTAGATAGGCCCGCTACCTCTCTACGTAACGTACCCATCTCTTTTCTTAGGTCCTGGTTTTCTAATCTAGAGGATTGTACCTCCTGCTGAAGAGACGAAAGGCTCTCCAGGAGGGAGGTCAATACTGCGTTGGTGTCCATCGTCCGGGCCAGGTATCAGTCTTGGGCTTGACAATCTGTCAGGCTGTGCCAGTAGCTCAAGAATGAAAACGCCACTGACCTCAAATATCAGCCAGCGGGGACGACGGCTCGCTGAGAAGCCTCCCTATTCCCCCCGAGCGCAAACTCCCACAGAGTGAAGGAACACCGCTATGTAAGGGAGCGCTCCGGGGAAAAGGGAAGTGGATAAAATAATAAACAGTGCTGCAGGCAAGGCTCCTTATGTTTTTCCTAAGTCTGGTCTAGGGTTCTGGATGTCTTCCACGAAGCACACTCCTGGATGTGACTGCATATAGTGGAGAAAAAGGGCGTGAGAGGCAGCACAAAGAAACAACACACAAAACACACATATGGGGTGTATCACTATACAGACACTCACTCGAGGTCCTGCAGCTATGTGGTTCCTAACAACTCCAAGATCTGTAGATAGTAACAAGAGGGTTTGAAGGTTAGCGCGCCCAGCCGCTGTTGGTTTCACAGTGTGGGCAATTTTAAAACACCCTACTATTGTTCCCAGGCAGCGGGAGTGAAATGTTCCAGAAGCGCACCAAGTCACTGTTCAAATTCACAGTGGAGTGCTTCCTGGTGCAAGCGTCAATGTACGCCGGCAATTTACCAAGACTTTGTAGGCAAAAGCAATTCCCAAAAATAAAGTCGCGATGCAAGGGAGAAGCGCTCCTGCGCCCTTCCCCGCGTTTGAAGACGATACCTGAGATTCTCCGAGTCCGGGAGAACCGAGAGGAAAACCGGAGGAGCTGCACTGAGCTCGCGTCGGGAAATCGCTGGCGTGATGAGGAGCAGCGCTGTGCTCACGGGTCTCAGGATGGCAAAACAACCTTGGGAAGGACAGGAACCATCCGCCTTCTTCGTAGGCACGGAATCGGGCAAAAATTGTCAAGCACCTCCTTCATGAGGAGGAGGTGCTTTATAGGGGCGGAACCATTTTAGGAGCCGGCTCTTTCTTCCTTGGATGCGTCCCAAAGGCTTCTGGGACTTGTAGTAACCGGTGTGTGGAGAGGCTTTACCTGCCTTTCCTTCCCGTTTCTGCAGCGTGATCGCGACAGCAGTACAACCTTGTAAATATCGCTGATGTGCACATCGCGATATTTACAAGGCTGCCAACGCATTTTAGCAGACGTTAGTTTTGGGCGAAAACCGCTGTTTTCGCCGAAAACTAACGTCTGCTAAAATGCAGACTTAAGCATACCTATTATGGGGTGGATTGTGCTGATACGACCACAGGGTCGTATCAGCAAGGTTATCGCCGTTTTGCAGGGAACATCGCTGGAAAACCAGCGATGTTCCCTGCAAAACGGCGATTTCCCCCGCTATCGCTGGTAATTATATCGCCCTGGGGAAAAGCGTTGTAGATAACGCGCTACCAGGGCGATATAATCAAGCGATAGACGGCGATAAGTAGAAAAGCGCTAAGGGCGCTTTGCGTTGACTTATCGCCGTCCTCGTAGATATGCCCCATGGAGCCTTCTGGCAGCCTTACCTCTACTGGCTTTGTTAATCATTACTTCTTTACAAATAAAGCTCTCACACGTATTCTCAATGCCTCTTATGCCTGTCTTTTCATCTTTTATCCTCCTGAATACCCAACTTTATTTCTATCATTGCCTCCTCCGCGGACACCGTTTGCAGTATGTTCTCTGTTGCAAAGCTCCTTACCACCACCATAGTTCAGTTTTGCTCCCGCCACGACCTCATTTTGCTTCTTCTGCCTCCACAGGTAGAGCTCTAGCTCTAATCATGGGCTACTGTAAATACTGAATGAACAATTGAAATGTTCCACTCTGATATGAGAGTTGTGGTTAAATAAGTGTTGTTAATGCATTTTTATTCTTACATACCGTATCATCAACACCTGAAAAGCCCACATGCTCTGTAACTTACCGTGCCGGGTCTCGGGTAGGGGATTCTGCCCTGGTATGGAATCATCTGGTGGTTCGGACCCTCCTTGTGTGCAAAAGGTCCGTTGAAGACAGTCTGGATGTCAGACATGTGATAAACACACACTGCAGAGCCTTTAAAAACAGAGCTGCAAAAGCAAGGGAAACATGAGTGGCACAGGCATACTACTCTCCGTTACAAATCAGTTCAAAAGCTTTCATCATTTCAGTTATCCATTGAAAAGGTACTGTATTGAGAGCAGCAGTATGGTTGGAAATATGAGTCAAGAAATGAAAGTCAGTCGGTGTTTACATAGCTCAGCTGACTGCATGCAACACTGGAGATCCCACTGGTACCAATGACTTGTGAATCTCCCTCCTGTGTGGTTAGGAAAGGGTTCACGTGGCAGCATTGGCAGGAAACAGGGAATGGAGGTCACCTCAGGGATAGAGGTCAGGGGGCTACGGTTATAGACAGGGCTGGACTGGCTGTAGCGGGCATCGGGCGTTTTCCCGGGAGGCTGGAAGGGTGGGGGCTGATTTTGTTACTGGGGGCTGGTTTTGCAGCATTGCTGCAATATCGGCTCCCAGTAACAAAACCAGCAAACAAGCCTTCCAGCCTCCCGGGGCAGGCAGTGCTTCCCCAGGGGCCAGGCAGCCATCCCGACACCTCCCTCCTCCTCCTCACACGACTGGTCTGAGAAAATTGCCAGGGCTGCCTTCAGTTCCCAGTCCGGCCCTGGTTATAGATGTTCTGAGAAGGGGTAGGCCAACAGAAAGGTGAACATTGGACACAGATTTCATTACAAGATCGGAGGCTATCATTATACATAAACCTTTTATTGCTGCCCAATCATGCAGCCCTTTAAAGAACATTCGATAAAACACATCATAAAACATATATTCCAAATTTGAATCTACAAGCAGAGTATATAAGCCCCTGCCGCACAAACACAGTCCTCTTTTAATGTTAAAGACACACAGATGATGGACGGAATGCAGAGCAAATCAAACATTCACCCCCAGTCAATAGATCTTGGTTAAATCCTTCGTTCTTTTGCTCACCATGCCACCCCAGTTTAGACCCAGCCATATGCAAATCAGTCTTGACACTGTGCCTCATGGGAACAGTCCAGCCCGAACTGCCAAGCCAGGTCCTCACTGGACTGGAAACAAGCATCCTGGGACCGGTTTCGGGGCATCACCCCTCCAGCCAGGCTAGCTTGAATCCAGCGACACACTGAGCCCAGGACCCACGTCTGGGCATACCCGGTGCACTTAGGGCGAGAAAACAAAAGACACACAGATGATGGATGGAATGAAGAGCAAATCAAACATTCCCCCCAAGCAAAAGATCTGGGTTAAATCCATCGTTCTTTTGCTCACCATGCCACCCCAGTTTAAACAGAGCCATATGCAAATCAGTCTTGACACTGTGCCTCATGGGAACAGTCCAGCCCAAACTGCCAATCCAGGTCCTTACTGGACCGGAAACAGGCATCCTGGGACAGGTTTCGGGGCATCACCCCTCATCAGCCAGGCTAGCTTGAATCCAGTGACACAGTGAGCCTGTGACCCACGTCTGGGCATACCCAGCGCACTTAGGGCGAGAAAGCAAAAGACACACAGATGATCGACGGAGTGCAGAGCAAATCAAACATTCACCCCCAGTCAATAGATCTTGGTCTAAACTGGGATGGCATGGTGACAAAAGAATGATGGATTTAACCCAGATCTCTTGACTGGGGTTGAATGTTTTGATTTGTTCTGCATTCCGTCCATCAATTGTGTGTCTTTCGCTCTTTTAATGTTGGCACAGATTCTCTCATTCTTGACTTGTTTCATTTCTTAGATCCTCATCTCTGCACTTGTCCACTCTCATTCAGCCCAAGCCTGCTCTTTTTGTGAAGACACCCTGCCTACTATCTGGCTCTTCTGCATTCTACCTTTAACTCATTTATTAGGTCTGGCCTTTGAGACAGCTTTAATCATTTCACTAGACTATTTTCTTTCAACAAAATACATAACATATATGTTTAGAGGGGAATTTGGTCAGCAGGCTTCATCCATTGTTCTGGTAAACTGACATTCACATTTTGATTTGG
Source organism: Calotriton arnoldi (assembly GCA_963921515.1). Taxonomy (NCBI): domain Eukaryota; kingdom Metazoa; phylum Chordata; class Amphibia; order Caudata; family Salamandridae; genus Calotriton; species Calotriton arnoldi. The sequence continues at coordinate 1,386,579 of CAWUFW010001578.1, read as the reverse complement.
CCCATCACGGCATACAGCATAAAGCAATGGGCCTGCCCACTTTTTCCATTGACTTCCTTCATTTCAACTGGCTGCACCAAGCCTGTTCACATCCATCTAAAATAGTTTCTTTCTTTTCAGTGGCACAGGTGATTAAAAGAGTGCTTTTTACTTTATTTTCATAAATACCAGGTATTCTTTAAACTTTTTGCTTTAAAGACTTTAAGTGGTATTGTAATATTGTAGCTTCCTGAGATTTGAATCCTTGGTTTGTGGTAATTTATCCTTGTTCTCTTCACAAATAATAATAATGATAAAATGAAAGGCTTGCTATTTAAAACAAACGCTAATAAAACTGAATCAGAGATTTGTTTTAAATGGCAGCATTTTATTGCAAGCATGTGACAGCCACACTTTGGAGGCAGCATGGTTTCTTATTTTTATTTATGTGATGCATGCATGCATGCAATAATAAAAAATAATAATAAGCATTACACTAGCTTGCCAAGGCTGAGCTATTGGCTTTGCCATGGCTTGTTCTTCATAAGCACTGAATTTATATTTGAATAGAATTTCTAGGATGCAGCAATTAGCCTCTTGTGTGTCCAGGCATTAACTGCAAAATAAGGCCTGAATTACAGTTTAATTAAACAACCACGTTTTGATTTTATTCCTGAAGGCCCTATGATTAGGTTCTGCTCCAAAATGAAGAGGAAGCTCATTCCAGAGTTTACTGGAATGGAAGCAAAAAGACCTCCCTCCACTCTGAGCGTTTCTGATTCTAGGAACCAACAATAGAGAATCAGAAGATGAGAAAGAGTCCATGCTGGACAGTAGCCTTGAGCAAGGGTTTGTGGTCCGTTGACCCATCTCAGAGGAGGACTTGTGGCAAATGCAGCGTGCTTTAAAGACCACTCTTCTGTCACCTGAAAGTCAATGTAGACAGTGTAGATGGGATGAAATAGAAATTTGCTACGGTAAACCTAACAGAGGTCTGGGGGCATTGTTTTGAATCAGTTGCAGTCTGTCCATAATAGTAACAGGAAGCCCTACATAAAGAGAGGTACAGTATCCCAATACAGACATAATCTCTGCCTGGACAACATTCAGAGGAAAATGTGGCTGAAGTGGAAGCAATTTCACCTCTTTGCTGGACTGACCACTACCTCATCACTTTCTCAGTGTCCAACCTTAGAAAGAGTAAAGACTCTGCTGCCACGGGTAACTACCGTCAAGGCAGGGAATGGAACAAATTGCCTAATATATCCAAACAATCCCCAGTATTTACTGATAAAAATGCCTTTGATGTAAATAAACCAGTGGAGGAAAACTATTCGAAATTATGTAATCAGATCACCAAGGTCCTCGATCACATCATTCCGGTGAAAAAAATTAAGAATAAGCATAAGTTATCCACCCCCTGGTTCAATGAGAAGTAAAAAAATCTAAGGAAGGGCAGTAAACAAGCTGAAAGAAAATGGAGGAAGTGTTATGAGGAAGAGGATAAAATAGCCTTGAAGGTATCACTGAGCAATTATAAAAGGGAAATCGCTAAAGCGAAAGCTGAGTACTATGCCAACACCATCTTAGAGGCGTCCATCAAAGCTAGAAGCGTATTTAAAATAGTAAATGATCTGTCTAAGCCTGACTGCTTAAAAAATAAGACCATCGCGACTCAAGATTTATGTGATGGTCTAGCGACTTTCTTCGAGGAGAAAATCACTAAAATAATCAATGGTCTGGCAGTAGATCAGGAACATAAGAGTGGAAGTGAATCCAGAGTGACGATACAGCCGTCAGGCTGTCGGAAGGAAGAAGGGGCAAGTGAGGTCAAGTTAGTAATTTTAGATCATTTTGAAACTTCTACAGAGGAGGAATTTTATAGACTCGCTCTGAGTACTGCATCTGGGTCCCCTATGGATCCCCTCCCGCATAGGGTTTGGAAGGAGCATGGTGCGGAGCTCTTCCCACAGCTCCACCAGATCTGCTGTCAATCCCTGAGCAGTGGGGTAGTCCCTACCTGCTGGAAACAGGCAATTGTGACACCCCTGTTGAAAAAAGCAATACTTGACCCCCAGTGTTCAAACAACTACAGACCCATTTCCCTTCTACCCTACCCCGTGAAAATTTTAGAACGCCTGGTTAGCAAAACCCTCTCGCAATTTCTGGAAACCAATCAAAAGCTGGAAGATGTACAATTTGGTTTCCGCCCGGGTCATGGTACAGAGACTGCATTAGTAACAGTCCTGGATGAGCTTAGAATGCGTGCAGACAGAGGTCAGTCGTCTATACTGATCCTACTGGACATGTCTGCCGCGTTCGATACGATTAATCATAAGATCCTTTTGAGGCGGCTCATGGAAATTGGGGTAGAAGGCAAGGCACTGAAATGGCTTCAGTCCTACCTTGGGAATAGGCAGCAAGCAGTGGCCCTTCCCCCTTTTCTATCGAAATTTGGTACAATTCAACATGGTGTTCCCCGAGGATCGGCAATCAGTCTAATCCTTTTTAATATCTATATGAGTCCGTTGATTCCTATCATCAAATCTTATAAAATCAATTTGGTGAATTATGCAGATGACACGCAACTCATTTTGTCCTTAGAGGGGAATCAGTCAATTCCACTCAATTGCTTTCATGAATGTATGCAAAAAACTGCTTGATGGCTTATGGACAATTCCCTGCAGTTCAATGGGGAAAAAACAGATATTCTGTATTGCACGGCCAAGAGAGTTCCTCGTCCGCTCCCGGCTAATTTTTGGCCTACCCCTTCAGATAAGCCCCCCACACCCTCCGAGGCAGTGCGCAATCTGGGGGTAGTTTTTGACGACAAGCTGAGTCTAGAAACCCACGTAAATAAAACGGTTGGAACATGCTTCTCCCTTATCAGAGCACTGCGGAAAATACTCCCTATGCTACCAATGACAGCCAGGGCACTCGTGGTGAGAAGTGTCATTTTGAGTCGACTGGACTATTGTAATGCCCCGATACTGGGTGCCCCTAATTTTCTGATCATGAAACTTCAAAGAATTCAGACGATAGCTGCAAAGCTAGCCCTAAAGAAGCCATGTGGATTTTCTGCCTCTGTGTCCCTTAAAGAGTTAACTGGCTTCCAATACCACAGAGAATACAGTTTAAGTCACTCTGTATAATTTTTAAGGCACTGCATGGATTAGGGCCGGCGCCACTGCAGAAAAAATTTGTCTGGTATGCCCCTACAAGAAGTCTTCGATCCTCTGCAGCCCATCTGGTTAGCACACCCAGAATTAGAACCACTAGGTTTGGAGGCAGAGCATTTAGCTGTGCAGCTGCTCATCTGTGGAACGAACTCCCGCCTAATCTTAGGCAAATAGAAGATTTCCCACACTTTAGGAAGAACCTTAAAACCTGGCTCTTCCCAAGGGTGTAATGCAGAACAATCACCTTCAGGGTAATACGTGCAAATAGGGGAGCAAATGTTACTTCAGCGCCAGGATACCCGTGGGGTGATAGTGCACTTTATAAGACTGCATTACATTACATTACATTACATTAAATTGATTTAAAGGCGGGGAGGGCAGGATCTTATGCTGGGGTGTAAAGAGTAGAAAAAGGTTTAAATAACTTTAATGACTTGGAACCGGACAGATAGTTTGCTGTCAACAATCACCCCAAGATTATTTACCGAATCCACAGGAGTTGGTAGGTCGGCTAGTCCAGTCGGGCACCATCTAAAGGACCAAAGGTAGACCAAACTACCAAACATTGATACCTCTGTTTTGTCTCAATTTAGTTTTAGTTAATTAGTCGCCATCCATAAGGCAACCTCTGACATGCATTGCTTAAAACTATCAGCCACGGAGTAGGTGCCCTCATTAAAAGGAATAATAATCTGGGTATTGTCCGCATACGATACAAGTTCAAATCCAAAATAATGAATAAGCTTTGCCAGATGGGCCACATACATCAAATAATGTATGGCTCAAAGATGTCCCCTACGGAATACCACCTGCGAGAGGATTAGAGGTTGAACAGTAACAGGAGAGCTGAAGAGCTTGGGCCCTGAACATCACAAATGAAGTTAGCCATTCAAGAGCTTCCTCTAGAATACCACCCAGTGCAAGTTGTTTTAAAAGCATATAATGAGATACAAAGTCAAAGGTAGCACTCAGATGCAGTTCAATTAAACCCTATATCTAGTGTTTCACATAGAGACTCAGTAGCTGATAATAAGGTGAACTCCATACTAGGCAGCTGCTCATTACCGTTTGATCAGCATAGGACTTCTTCAAGAACGGAATGATAAGTGCCTGCTTCAAATTAGTATGCAGTACAGTCAAGAACAGAGATGCTTTGCATAGGTTAGAAAGGACAGGAGTACGTCAGATGCTAGTAAATGAAGAATGGGAGGAGGCATGGATCCAATAGGAAACCAGATTTGTTTTGTGCAAAAAAATGTCCAATTGTTTCATCGGAAGAAAGACAGAATTGCATTTATGGCTTCAATAAGTTAAACAATTTAGGTTGAGATAAATAGTTTAAAACATCGAAACTAGAAAAGCGCTTTTTCCCGAAGTATAAAGAAAGATTATCCCAGAGCTATTGCGAATCTGTAATGAAGGTAGCTAAGTGCAGATTACACATTTTTAGGTCGAGCCTAGAGCCAGAGCGCATGCGCTGCTCTGCGAGACTTATTGTAGAGGAGTAGGATATAGAAGCCCCGCCCACTCTTCGCTCATATTTGCCATTGGCTCGTGTCATTGTCCGCCCTAAATGCTGGCTTCTGATGCGTCAATAGGCTTGTTAGTCCCTCCTTAGTACCGTCTCCCCTTCATTTATCACCTCCCATGGCGACTGGCCCCTTTACTTCGGTGTTACACTGTGCGTGTTATTTAGACTGTGAGCACTATTTTCTTTAATGAGGTTCTCCTACTGCAGGCACGACATGCTTTGGTGCCTTCTTTACTCCCACCCCCCTCCCGTTGTCGTGCCTTCTCCCCACCTCCCTCCCGTTGTCCGTGCCTTCTAGCGCAAAACACCCCGCCCGCCCCCGTTGTCCGTGCCTTGTCGACCCCCGGCCCGCCTTCCTGTTGTCCGTGCCTTCTCCCCCCCACCCACCCTCCCTCCCGTTGTCCATGCCTTCAACCAGCCCCCCTGCCCGCCCTCCCTCTGTCCGTGATGCCTACCATTTGCAATACAATAGGTCTCGCGTAAATGCAAGACCTATTGCATTGCAAATGTTTGTTGACAATTGTGAAAACTTCCTGTGTGGAGTGTTTAGCAGCATCAATTTTCTAAGCAAAATATTCTCTGAAAACGTGTTTATTTATCTTTATATATAGTTTTAATGTTGGATGGAAGGCAACTTTGCCTTCCAGGCTATAGTTTGATTGCCAGGCTCTCTCGAGTTTCTTACAGCTTCGATTGGCCTTAGCTAGCTCCTCTGTATGGTAGACAGTTTATCTTTAGAAATGTGCCCCAGTGGCAGCAAGTAATTGAGCGCTGATTCAAAGTCTGACAAATTAATGTGCAGCTAACACACCCACAGGAAAAGAAAATGGTATGATGATCTGAACTGCCAAACACAATAGAAGAATGCGTTTTGTGTAGCTCTTTTGGAGCAAAGATATGAAAGAATATGACCTATGGTATTTATTGCTTGACTGATCTTTTCAGAGAGTCCTAGAACAGCCGTACATTATTCTATACATTGAGCAACCTAGGAGCAGGACATGACAACGAACATAAATTAACATCCCCCGAAACAATAAAGTTAGAACAATTGATCGAAATTGGTACAATGCCATAGGCTAACTCCTGGCCAAAATGATTATGTGAGCCTGGTGGATGGTAGAGTAAAAGCCCAGACGTAATAAGAGTTGTCATTTGCAATCCTGAAAAATAAAGACTCTTCTCAGCTAAATATTTCGTCAGAGGAAGTGGAAATTATTAAGAAAGTTTTATAAATAATGGCAAGAACCCTCCCCCATCTTTTTGTAAGACGATTACAATGAACAATCAATTAACCTGATGGAATGATAACTTAGAGGTCAGAATTAGAAGCCTCATGCTGCCACGTTTCTGTTACAAACAACACATCTATTTCAAGATCAGTGATAAACAGCTCTATTTCTTCCTTGAGTGCAGACACAGAAGGAAAATTAAGAAGGAAATAGAGCAGGGCAAATGTGCTAACAGATTTATTAAAAACCCATAAATCATAGTATTAGCTGAGGGGGTATATGGCAGATGTTGAGTTTTTCCTCCCTATCAAAGCTAGGGGGGCCTTTATGGATAAACTACTATTGGCTTGTATTGCGTTTTTAATTTCCATCAGCTCAGATCTTGAGAAAATAATTGGAAGGAGCAGAATCCAAGGTGCAGGGTGCAGACTGTCTTTCTTGAATGGGAGTCCCTAGATTGGTTGCGCCTCCTCCTAAGATGGCGGTCGAAAGTACAGGGAAGTAAAAAGAGTGGAAACACTATTCATGAAAAAGTGGTGGGCTGTCTAAAAAGCCTTTTAACTACCACCCATGACGACAAATCGACTCAAGTGGTCCCCCAGAGGTAAATAAATGTTAAAACACCATTCACCCAGATCTAAAATAAGAACAGCACAACACCTCAGACACACACACGCTAAATGAGAAATTCACCAATAAGTTGCAAAAGGTACCAGGAAAATAGAGGATCAGTGGCAGAGTTAAGACAAAGTGCAAATACTGCTTTCAATTTGATTCTGATTGGAATTGCAATGGGGTATCCACTTCTGGAAAAAAGCATGAGTTTCCGTAGGTTTTAATCGAATGAAAATAACTATGATGATGATGAGTCCTCACAGAGGAAGGGAATTGACGAGTTACATCCCTAACTGGCTACACATTGACGAACATTGGGAACATGGTCCAATGTGGAGTTAAGCCCTGGGGTAATAGTGCTTCAAGGGTTCAAGAGAGTTTGAGCAGGTGCCTTTTCAGGGACAGAAGTGTAGAGCACCTGGCAAGGTGAGACTGATGATGAAGTGAGGCCAGCATGAGCAGATAAGAGTAGAGAACATGAAGACATCTGACTGGTGCAGAAAGCGTGAGTCAGCAGGAAAAGTGCTAGATCATTCCCAAAGAAGGACTTAACGAGAAGATAAAGTGGAAAGAATGTGACAGGAGTCCTCCACTGGGTATTGTAATAAAAGGATATGAGAGAGAAACAGAAGAGGGATAGAAGCACTCATTTGAGGGGTGAATAAAGGACAGATGATGACGTAATAAGGTCATCATCATGCATGTGAAGGCTCTAACAGGAATGCTTGTGAGACTGACATAAGCACTGTGGGCCCCCAAGCTGGAAAGTAAACTGTCTAACTGATGTGTAACTGTAGCATTTAAAGGTGCGTAAATGTGACACACAGGTACATTGCCAATTTTAACATGAATTCACGGAAGTTGGGGTGGCTCTTTCAGAGATAGCACATCCTAACCTACTTTTCGCAATGAAACTAAATGACAAATCCTCGTGCCACACTAAAACATGGAGCAGCCTCGGGTTTTGACTTCCGCTCTTCTCTCCCTGTGAAGCTGGCCGTGTGGTCCTACATGAGGACGCTCGGCTGATGTTATGCAGTTCATTTCTACTCCGCTTTCTGCATTTTATGCATCAATCAGCATGCGCTCGCGTTGTTAATGGGAGTGTGGCACCAAGGCCTGCAGTATCTTAAGTGTCTCCCGTTTTGCAGGAGTCAATGCGTTCCCATGAAAATGGCGCTGTTTAAACACGACACGCCTACGGAAGCCCCCAGCGGTCTGCAGATGGCCTCAGTTTGGAACGCTCATTCTAGTGCAGTTGTGGAAAGAACTGTGTGCAGCCCTTTGTGTTCCTCTGAGTTTCCGTGGCTGGCTTTGTTGCGAAATCCACCTTTGTGATTTCGTTCACAATTTGCTCTTAGTTAATCAGTAGCTGGGTGTGCATTGTCCACTGTGAGAAAGTGCAGTAAAGTTTGAGTTCATGCTTTTATATATAGAACGTTGTAAATGACCCCCCTCAGCTTCATTCATCCCTCTGCACCTTCTGCCGCTGTCCCTCCCACTGTTCGCACACCCACTCACACACGCCAAGCTCACTAGACACAGAAGTCCCAGAGGCCACCTTAGTTTGTGAGTTCATACTTGTTACTATAAAATGAACCGCCACAGCTGCTTGTCTTTCTAAATCACTCAACACTTCTCACACACTTCTAGACCGACAAAGCCATCTATCCGGACGATATCACCACTACCAGGCTCGTTTCTCCATTTAATAAAGAATACACAATGCACAATAGTAGTAACTGAAGTAGCACTATAAATAAGCATGTGTACAGTTGCATGTTTTTCGTACTATTTTTTACCTTCCTAAAAACACAAAAATGACTTTAAAAGGTTCTAGTCGCTGCAAGCTGTACACCATATATTCAAACATATCTTGTTTACTAGTCTTTGCCCCAGGTTGACTGGTGCGTCATACAGAGTGGTGAACGCACAAGGATGATCCCACTGTTTTATGCTTTTTATATGTTTAGCCCTCGTACACAAAGGATGCTTTCATATCAGCAATTGTGGAGCTTTATAACATGGGGTGAACTGATCAATGCAGACCATGTGCTGTGCGGTAACGTTCAGTGCAGGAGGACTTTAGCTCGGCATTGTGTATTTATTTAGTGGTAAAATGCACTTTCTGCCATGTAACATTTGTAGGCCTAATCATCAGATTGTGTGCATGACCTCTGTTGTGATCAGTACTGATATTCACTTTACTTGTTTATTTAGTTGTTGCATGTTTATGAAGTTGCTACTGAGTGACAATATGACAGATTTTTGCTTTATTCTCAGTTAAGCACATCTTCATGAAAAGACCACTAACTCAGATGTATTTTTTAAAATGTATTTATACCTTGCATTTTGTAGACCACACAATTACCTAAAAGGTATCCTGGCGCTGAAAAGAAACAACAGTGAGCAAAACTATCCAGGCTAGGACAGAATACCAGAAAAAAAGGGCCAGGTTCGTTAAAGCTTTGCGATACGGTAGGTTAGGCTCGGTAGAGCAACGGTGCACCAGAAGATTGTTCCATTGATCCTCGAAGGTTTTCCCCAAGGTTCCATGTTGTCTCTTATCATCTTCAACCTCAACAGGGAACCACTGGATGCCCCACTCACAGATACAGCATAAAAAATTACCAATATGCCAATGATAGACATCTTTACTTGAAAGGCTCCCCTGCTTCAGATATCCAACACCTCAAATATTGCCTGCATACCATCCAAACCTGTATGTCCAGGCACCTACCTGAACCCCAAACCAACTAAGACAGAATTCCTGTTATTTGCCAAGTAAATCAAACAAGAAACAGTACAAACCTGATTCAATGACATGAACCTTAATGGCTTTGTAAGTCTAACTTTCACTAAATGCCAAGTCATTTGGATTCACAGTGGACACCAAACTCACCCTCAAAGAGCACATTGCCAAAAAGCACAAAGATGACATGTAGCCAGCTCTCTCTTCCACTTCCAAAGAAAGAGAAACAGTTCTTTCCAGAAAGTGACTTCTAAGCTGCTGTTCAAGTACTCTAGCATCTTGACGGTGGTAATGTCCTGGTCCATGGCCTTCCAGATTCTCCATTGGCACCCCTTAAGGACATCCTACACAACATAGCATGTCTCATCCAGGACCTGAAGAAATACAGTCACATCACCCCCATCCGGCTGGAGTTTCCTTGGCTCCCCTAGCCAGTCCACACATTCTTCAAAACTAGCTACATCATTTACAAAGTCATGGCAACAAGCACCCTTGCTTATCTTGCAGACAAGCTTGAAATCTCTGGTGATTCTTGGCATCCCTGCACCCAGGACACCATCAGACTGCAAACTAAGTAGTTTATAAAAGAAAAAACACAAGGCAGCAGGCCTTTCCTACCTATTAATCATTTGTCAACAGCCCCATATGCATCAGGGCTGCCCCAATGCCGCTCCAATTTAGGAAAGATTCGAAGACATTCTTTTTCAAACAACAATACATCACAACACATTAACAGTTCACAAACCAGCTACCTCTCTTATTGCGTGTTGACTTTATGTTTGTCTTTGACACTGTACAGCTCACGGCTACCTTTTGGCAAGGATTGAGCTATCATTACCACATACATACAGTGCTTTGCAGCAAGAACAGAGATGGCCTCACCACAGGCATGGGCACAATTCTGCTGAGGGACCAGAAGCAGTTTGGCAGCAGACAATCTCATGAGGCATGATGCGGTGTAATGTTTTGGTACTAAAGGGGACAGACTTCATGAAAGACCTTGTGGGTCAAGCAAAAGGATTTTAAAATGATATGTTTTGTGATGGGAATCCATTGAAGGGACTAAAGAAAAGGTGTGATATGACTTTGTCGGAGAAGACAGAATATTAATCTCACAGTTCAATCAATCAATCAGGGCTTGTAAAGTGCAACTGCTCACCAGTGAGGGTCTCAAGGCGCTGGGGGGGTAGGTCCGTTGAGTGCTGGGGTCATCCGAAGAGCCAGGTCTTGATGTCCTTCCTGAACTGGGACAGTGTCGGGGCTTGCCGGAGGTGGAGGTCGTTCCAGGCCTTGGTCGTGAGGTAGGAGAAGGACTTTTCTCCTGTTCTGGTCCTGTAGATGCATGGGACGGTGGCTAGAGAGAGGTCGGTTGATCAGAGGTGTCTTTTGGGTGCGTGGAGGGACAAGTGGTTATTCAGGTATGTTGGTCCAGTGTTGTGCAGGGCCTTGTATACATGGGTGAGGAGCTTGAAGGTAATTCTTCTTTCGAGTGGGAGCCAGTGGAGATCTTGGAGGTGTTGGGTGATGTGGCTGCGATGGGGGATTCAAGGATCAGTCTCGTTGCGGCATTCTGTACGGTCTGGAGTTTGCAAAGGAGTTTCTTGTTGATTCCGGCATAGAGCGCGTTGCCATAGTCTAGTCTGCTACTGATGAGGGTGTGCCTGACGGTTTTTCTGGATTCCAATGAGATCCATCTGAACGTCTTTCGAAGCATGTGGAGGGTGTTGAAGCAGGTCGAGGATACGGCATTGATCTGGCAGTTCATTGTGAGCAATAAGTCCAGTATGATGCCGAGGTTTCGCGCGTTGTCTGTCGGGGTGGGGAGATTTCCTAGGGCGGGGGCCACCAGTAGTCGTCCCATGCGGAGGGGGTGGAGCCCAGGATGAGAACTTCTGTTTTCTCAGCATTGAGTTTCAGGCAGCTGTTCTTCATCCAGGTGGCAATGGCTTTCATCCCTTCTTGGAAGTTGTGTTTGGTGATGTTGGGTTCGTTGGTGAGGGAGAGGATAAGCTGGGTGTCATCGGCGTAAGTGACGATGTTGAGCCCGTGGTTCCAAACTATGTTTGCGAGGGGGGCCATGTTGATGTTGAAGAGGGTGGTGGCTGAGGGAGGAGCCCTGGGGCACTCCAAAGGTTGGTCTCTGTCGGTTCCGAGAGGTAGGGCTGGAGTCTGACTCGCTGGGTTCTGCAGGTGAGGAATAAGCATTGCCAGCCAAGGGCCTTGTCGTGGATGCCGGTGTTGTGGAGTCTTGTGGCTAGGGTGCGGTGTGAGATGGTGTCGAAAGCAGCCGAGAGGTCCAGGAGGATGAGGGCTGCCATTTCGACCCGGTCAAGGAGGGAGCAGATGTCATCGGTGGCGGCGAGTAGGGCGGTCTCGGTGTTGTGGTTGCTGCGGAATCTGCATTGGGAGATGTCCAGGACGATATTAGCATCGATGAAGCTTGCTAGCTGGGTGTTGACAGCCTTTTTGATGACTTTGGCTGTGAATGGAAGTAGGGAGATGGGCTTGAAGTTTTTGAGGTCCGTCGGGTCGGCGTGTTTCCAGTCATTGGGGAAGGTGGCGGTCTCGAGGGAGCAGTTGATCGTCTGACGTAGTTCAGGTGCGATGGCCGAGATGGCTCTGTGGAAGATGTGGGGTGGGTAGGGGTCTGAGGGTGCCCCGGAGTGGATGCTTTTCATGGTCCTCAAGGTGTCTTCTGCCGTGAGTGGGGTCCAATTGAGGAGGGTTTGTTGGGTGGTGTCGCTTGGAGGGGGAGCACGAGCCGTGTGGAGGTCATGGTTTTCAAAGTTGTTGTAGATCATCTTGATCTTAAGGTGGAAAAATGTGCTGAGTCTGTTGCAGAGGTCTTGGGAGGGTGGGACTACTGTTGTTTTGGTGCACAGTTTGGCGAATTCCTTGATGATGGAGAGGAGTTCTTTGGTATTGTGGGCATTGGTGAGGATTCTGCCTTGGATGGATTTCTTCCTTGTAGATTTGATGAGATGATGGTGTGCTGTGGTGGCTGCTTTGTAGGCGGCACGTGTGTCCAGGTTTTTGTTGTTCCTCCATGTCTTTTCAAGTCGCCGGCAGGAGCGTTTGGATTCTTGTAGCGCAGGGGTGTACCAACTTGCTTTCTTGATTTGTCTTCCTCTGGCTTTCTTGAGGGGGGCGAGTGTCGGCGCAGTTCGTGATCCAGTGGTGGAGGTTGCGTGCTGCCGTGTTGGCGTCTGGCGTTGTCGGAGGTGGGGTATTGAAGAGGGCGGAGGTGAGCTGGTCTTTGGTGAGTTTGTTCCAGCTTCTACGGGGGAGGCGGTGGGCGTGCTTGTGTACGGTGGTTTTTTTTAAGGCGAAGTGGATGTAGTGGGGATCTGTCCAGAGGAGTTCTGTGGTGTGGCTGTAGGAGATGCTGTTTCCTTCGGCAAAGACGGGGTCGAGTGTGTGTCCCGCTGTGTGCGTGGGTGCGGTGACTAGTTGTTTGAGTCCTATGTTGGCGAGGTTCTCTAGGAGGGAGGCGGTGTTTGGGTCATCACGGTTGTCCAGGTGAAGGTTTATGTCTCCGAGCAGGTTGTAGTCTATGGAGGCGAGGGCGTGGAGTTCGATGAGATCAGTGATGGCGTTGGTGAAAGGAGCGTGGGGCCGGGCAGCCTGTAGATGAGGGTTCCACGGAGAGTCCTTTGAGGGTTGGTCTGGATCTGGATGTGGAGGAGCTCAATGAGGTTCGTTGTGTCGTCCGGGTGGTGGTCGTCAAGCAGAGGGTGCTTTGGGGACTATGGCAATGCCTTCTCCTGGGCAGGTGGGTCAGTTTCATTTTTTATGCATTGAAGGCACTGAAGATGGTCAGAATGAGAACCGAGGTAAAGTAATTTGCAGTCAAAAATTGGACTGATAAAGACTGCTTGAACTACCAAGCATTAAGATGGGCAAGGAAGAAAAGGCAGGATTTTCCTGAGCAGTCCCATTTAGAAAAAAAACAGGTGGAGAAAATCCTGAGTGGAGACAGAAAGAGATCCTGATTGAAATGAACCTCAGGCTACATAAAGAGGAGGAAGGAAGAGAGACGTGCCAAGATGAATAGGCCAGAAATTTGAAGACCAAGATCGAGGGCTGTTCTGGCCACTGATCATCATCACTGTTAAGCTTTACGGAATTGTTGCTCATCAATAAGACAATATAGAGAATGCACTTTTGAAATTTATTCCTTGCCGCACAGCATTGGTCATCAAGAGTTACCAAAATGTGGGTGTTGTCTAATACCACATGAGGCAGAAAACAAAGGATCAAATAAGTTGTGAAAATAGAACATAGAGGCTGGCAAGAGTATGACTCAGGCAATCTCATTGGGACCACCTGGGAACATTGCCTAAATTCTGAGAGGTAAGGAGGAGCATAGACTATCTAAGCACAGTCTTGACGCATCAAGGAGAGCGCGAGTTCAGGAAGATGATCAACAAGACAGTTGTGAGAGACCATATAGAAGACCACGAAAATATCGAGCTGGATCGAGAACTGAGACAATGAGGGCATGTGCACAAGCTGACAATTAAGGATATACATGACGGACATGTGGCTTATTGTATCTAAATAAAGGTTTGAAACCCTTTTTTTTTCACAGCTGCAAAATATTCATAGGCTCCAGAGGTCGTATCATGAACCACTGCTCTAGCTCAGAGCACAGCTGAGGAATAGAAATGGGTTAAATTCCGATGCAGAATGGAAAAAAAAAAAAAACAGGCATTTCACCTGTGTTTTTTCTACCGGTGGAATTGGAGCTGATAGTGGGTGAAGAAAAGCTGCAAGATGCTCAGTTGCTTTTAGAAACACACTGAGGGTTCGGGCAATGTAGTTACTTTATTGCTACCTGCAATAAAGTGGATATTTTGACTGGAGCCCTGATGGTGCACTTGAAAACAACTTACTCAGCAGGAAAGTCTCTGTGCCACACCTGCCTGCAGGGCCCTCGTGCGCACTAGCAGGAAGGTGTCACACACAATCACTCCCTTCTGGCAAATTTGTTTTGAAGAGCACTATAAGGGTCCGCCCATTGTAATAGATGTATTTAAATGTAAATATATTTATCTAGTGCTAACTAACCCTGACGAGGCGTCGAAGCGCTTTACGCCAGGCAGCACGCTGCTCCGGAACCCAAGGTTAATGGTTAGTTAGTAATGTGATTACCATTAAGTTAATCAAAATGGCCTGACAGTGCTGGGTGGAACAAGAATTCCTCGTTCTGTTCATTTCTCATTCTCGCATAGTTTCGCACCTGCTTACTGTGGATTCAATAAAAGGAACTTCGCTCACCCCTGTTTTTTCCGTAATGTCTCTATGGATTTATAACTCTGAATTTCTCCTAGTCAAGGCATTAACTGCAAACAGCAGAGCTTGAAAACAGAGAGAGAAGACAGTCACTGTTTTCAAGCTGTGCTGTCAGCAGTGCATGCATTTACTCAGTGAAATTTTCCAGTTATAGGTGATATCCGTTGTAGACAATGCAAACGGGAAAAAAAATACAGGCTCTCGGCTCTTCACTGTGTTAGTGCATGCGTTCGTGATAGGCCCCAGGTACTTCAGCCCAATATTTATTCCTGAATAAAGCCATCTCTCTAGCCTGAATGTGCCTGTGTTTTAAGAACAAAAGCTGCCTTTGAAGGATTCTGCGCTTAATTAAGTGTAAGAAAGTTAAGCATTCATGTTCACAAAAAGTATAACTCCAAAAAGCCCCAGAGGTAAAATGTAAATAACAGCATGAAACAAGAAAGCATACACCTTTAGTACCATAAAACCGACTTCCAATACTGCTATCCATACCTAAAATGCGGAACAGTTGTTTACAGACAGTTTTCTGCCCACTTCCTGTCGAGCCTTTCAGCAGTTTTTGAGCTGTGTTTCGCCGTAGGTTTTGTTCCTTTCATACAAGGTGCCTTTGTTCGTGTATGAATCAATTTCTGCCAAAAATGAAGCCCGTGAGCCACAATGACCGATTAGAGTGTGAAAACCAGTGCCTTTGTGATTTCTCACACAATTCTCTCACTACTGCAACTAGGAGTTAATCCGCTTCTGTTGACGCTATTTTTGTATTTCTATAATATCATTTGTTGGTGCTGCAGTATGTCAACCGCTTCAGAAAAGGTGGTCTGAGCAATTAACACTAAGGGGGATATTCCCAAGAACGTGTGATAATTATTGTAAAATTAGCTTAACGCAACTTTACACATCGCAGTCTATCGCGGGAAAATAACGCCGTGTTAACGTTGTATTCTCAACCCGGCGGCATCATGCAATAGTCTCACAAGAACGCGCCAAATGACTGCGTTAAAATTAACGCGATGCCGAAAAAACGCGAAACACGAACGTGAAAAAAGTTGCGATGTGGCCAACCGTGATAAAAAAATCAGCGATAACCAGCGACAGGCCTGCAATTCCCACTCGTCATGCGGGAAAATGCACTATCAAAAGCACCGAAAAACACAAACAAATTAATTAAAACTGAGTAGCACCATTGAGGAAGCCGGAGCAAGTACAGAGGACAACCAGAACCCCACAAGCCCCCAGGAGGACCAGCCTGGGACCTCGGGGTCACGGAAGGGCAAGGAGAAGAAGACGAGGAAGACGAGGTTCAGTCTGCAGGAAAACAGGATCATCATCACGGAGGTGATAGAACACCACCAACAACTGTTCGTCACCTCCAACGTATCATTGGCAAACAAAAATGCAATCTGGCAGTCCATCCTGGACAAGGTGAATGCAGTCGGAGTGAGGAGGAGGACAATTGGAGAGGTCAAGAGGTGCTGGAATGATGCGAAGCGCAAAACCAAGAAGAAACTCGCTGACAACCATCAGGCAGCAATGCAGACTGGAGGTGGCAGTCCAGCGGAACACCAGGAGCTGGACGAGATGGTGGAAATGGTGGCCACAGTCATCAGTGGGGAGACAGTAGCAGGAGTTGGGGGGTCCGGACACTGCTCGACATGACCTGACACAACAGCACCAGGGTGAGTACCGAACAGGGACTGGGGGAACGGGGGGAGATGGGCACAATGGTACACATGCACAATTAAGTAGAGCACACTGCACACCCACAATGACTCTGGATCATGTCCCTGATCTCCTTGGCACACTGCAGCACACATACAAACAGCAAGTAGGCCCCCGTCCACTACGGGCACAAAGGGGTCCCTCCCCACACAGCACCAATCTCACAACCAACCCATGCACACGTGTCTAAACCAGCAAAGCTGCTTGTCTGTGAGCCACACCGACAATGCAAGTGACACTGCATGACGAACAGCATGGCTGCTGTCCAATTATCATGACATGGTGCACGCCACGACACTGAGGTGGCTGAGTGTGGAACACATCCGTAAAAGGAGCAGGTCACACTCTGACACATCCACGTGCACAAACAACCCCTGACGCCAACAACACATCTGCGGATAAACCATGCCCAGGAGTCCAAAATCCGAACTAGAGTCAAAATTAACCAAGTCTGCAACATCCCAGCACTGTAGAAGCACAGAAGTCAAAGGCACACCGCCTCAAAGGGATAAGGGGCAGCAAAATCACAGCTGCAGGGACGATTCTCCCACAATGCAGCACACACACATAGCAATAACAGCACATCATCATTGACGACAATGTGGTACAAAGTGCAACACTCTCACTACAGTACAGAGGACACAACTGGTTCCGCTTGTGCATAGAAACTGGCCAATCACATCTGGCATAGCAGGAAACTGTGAGATGATGATGTACGTGTACAACCTCACATCCGTGATGAAGTTCAAATGTCCACTGTCCCGCATCAAAAAGTCAGCTCCTCCCAAACAGTCACAATGTACATTGCCATGCAGTCTGTATGTAAACTTGAACAATGCGTCAACATACATGTCAACACAATGTCAAAATGCATCTCCCCTTCACATTGCAGAGGGACAATCCACACCTCCTGCAGAGCAGACCAGACAACTCATCAGTGATGATGAAGAGGACCTTCACACCTTCGACACTGACGCCCTACAACAGCTCATGGACAGCTACGGCAACCCACCTCCAGGAGCAGGGCAGCCCAGCTGCATCGAGGAGACCCCACCCCCTGCACAGATCATGCAGCAGGAAGCACCCACCACCACGCCTGGCTCCCAGCACCTCCCCGAAGAACACATCGCATTCCAAGGCCGTGTGTTAGACTGCCAGAAGGAGGTGGCTGAACAGGTGCGGGTGGGGTTTGACCTCATGGCAGCCAAACTAGATGCCATACATGGGTGTCTAAGTCCCATCAGGGACCACTTACACTCCCTAACGGCCACCCACAGTTCGCTCCATGATGTCCAACAATCCATGCCCGACATCGCTGGAGTCATGACTCTAAGTGGAGAACAACTGTCTAGTCAGAGTGGCCTCAGCGATGTCAGCCGAGAGTTGGCACAGATGCTTAGGATAATGGAGAACATGGAGCGGATGCATGCAGAAAGAATGGCTGCCACCGATGCACACCAGCGAAAAGTTGTTGGGATGTTCCATGCCCTGCAGATCCTCATCATCGCATTGCTGCCACTAAGGCAGTTGCTAATGAATGCTGCTGGTACTTCTACACACACATCTCCGGCCCCTGATGTGTCAGTGGCACACAGTGCTGCAGACCAAACATCAGCACCCACATGTCAGACAGATGACATAGAGGACGAAGAGGCGGGTGATCCCACCTTTGTAGTAAGAAGGAGCCAGTAGCATTCTTCTCCGCCATATGCCCTGTTTCAGCTTGGTTCTGCCCTCTGCATCATGCCGTGTAACAACACCTCCCACTGTCCCCCGAAACACTCTTCGACACTCACCTTGGACCTCGACATGGACTGCCATATTTTGTTTGCTTACCAATGACACAGCAATCAGACTGCGGACTGCACCCTTCCTCTTCCGATGTACTTGTCAATCCCTAAATGACTCTGGATGGCCCTCCACTGGGCTACAATGTAATGTGGGGTTTGCATGGCCATGTACTGCTCCAGCTCTGACACTCCACCGAATGTGAATAAATCATTCAAATTCACACAGATCCATAATCGATCAAGTATGAAAGTGTGGATGAATGTAAGGACATTGATTGCCCAAATAGGTACACCCTGGGAAATGAAAGCAATGCACATGTTTGACCGTGACACACATAGGAAGTGATATGACTGGGAATGTGTGCACTAGCTGTGGCCTCATTGCTCTGAAACAACAATCACACAATTCCTCAACTTTGCCCCAAGCAATGTTAGAAATAGGGCTGGGTATGAAATGTCAAAGTCGTTGGCAGGCCTAAAGTAGTGTCCCCCATCACATTTGACAACAGAACATCTCTTCGCATACCTACTCACACTCAACTGGGTGGACACAGCCTGTAGTGATGGATCACATTGATCCACATGGCAAGAATATGGACACCATACTCACATTGCAGAAGACACGAAGAGCACAGGTCTCTCAGCAACTATCCCAACCACTATGTCGGGCTCACAGAGGTGGAGCTGGCAATAGGGACTCACCCCTAAGTGAAATGCGTCAGTCAGTCCCTCTCTGTGTATGGACAATGCTCATTGAGGCACACGATTTGTCATCCTAATCAACACTCATCACAGTTGAACACTAGTGAAGTTGCATAGACTTTATTGCCAGGTGCGTGTCAGTACGGGCAAGACAAGGGCCACAACATGCAGACCAATGCATCAGACACTAACAGGCAGCATTTGGTCACGGTACAGTTCCACGTGACAGGCGTTGTGCATGCGCCAAGGATGTTCTGCCATTGCGTTGGTGGCTCTCGTAGAACCAGCACTCTTCTGACCTGCAGCAGTTATGTGGATGATATGCCACAGCTCGGAGCAATGAGTCGTATGTGTGTGCAACGCTTGGACGTATGGGTTGTTGTGTACGTAAGTGTCAAGGGCATTCCATGCAGGAGTACCTCGAGCAAGGACTTCTGTGTGTGGGGTGTGGATACGTTGGTCTATCATTAGCGCTGTGCGTAGTGTGGGAGTCGTCATCATGTGCTATGGTATCTCTCTCGGGGTGCCTGCCGCATGCAAGACCAAGGTCGGAGGTGCAGATGTCCTTCCGCCTTATGTATTGAGACAAAGGGGCTTTCATCCCTAATGTTAGTCTGACTACTGCTTGCATTCTGGAAGTGTGATGTGGCTTTCGCGCTGCAATTGAGGCTAGGCCTTAGGCTTATGGTGCACCAATAGCGATACACACACAACAGTTGGCATGCATGAGCCAGAAGCCCGAGCGGCCTTGCGCTCCTCGTACAATCCCTTCGTGCGCGGCCCCCCTCCGGGTGCATGCAACATTGCAACATTGTCAATTGCGGGCCGTGTGGCGCAGACACTGCAACAGAGACACACGCATCAGTTGGTTTCCTGTCCAGCCCAGAAATGAACCACGCCCAGGGATAATTATTCACACCCCTATGCTGGCCTGGCATACGCCGACCCAGCCTACTCGGTGTATGTATAAAGGGGGGGACGACGACGCTACGTGTCCCAGTTCTTCCCCACTGCCGGAGGTGACATGGCTGCGTCCGCCTGGCATATCACGGGACTCAATCAGAAAGGCTTCATGACTTGCGTTGCACAGAGCTGGTGGCACCGGAAACACTGCAGCCGGCACGGGCCTACCGCCACGGGACGGTGACTTTTGGTGCACTGAGGTAGGGGCACCTTAGGTGCTGAGCGGGTGTGCACTGCAGCCTGCGATGATGCGCCGTCTTGGTGGTCCGGACTGGTAATAGTTTGTGTGAGCCCTGCTGGACCGCGGTGTAGGCCTGAGCCAGCGGGCAGCGCGGGCCTACCGCCACGTGGCGTTGCCTCGCGGTTCACAGAGTTAGTGGTACCTATAGCGCTGAGCGGGTGTGCAGCCTGCGATGATGCCGTGTGCACTGATGTGATCTCTGCCATTGTGAAATCAAGACCCAGAATCACGTGTGTGACCTGGTGGCCCGCGGGGCGGGACTGCATGATGTGGAGGCTGCCACGGTCGCGGCCCCGGCCTTGGGGCTTGCACCGGCACGTGGTGGGCCCTCTTGGAGACACGCTGGTGGCGGAAGGTGAGCAGTGAGGCCTGGGTGCGCAGGGGCGGCCAAACACCGATGGGCAGCGGGAGTGGCTGGGGTGCAGCAGCCTGTGTGCCAGGGGCGGCCAAGCGATGATGGGATTCATAAATCTGGACTCTGTTTCAGATAGGGGACTTGGTGGACTGCAGTGTATACCGGCACGTGGTTGGAGACACACCGGTGGCAGCAGGTGAGCAGTGAGGCCTGGGTCCGCAGTGTCGGCACTCTCTCTCCCTCTCTTCCTTTCACTGTCTCTCTCTCTCTCTCTTCCTCTGTTTCTCTCTCTCTCATTCTCCCTCTCTTCCTTTCACTGTCTCTCTCTCTTCCTCTGTTTCTCTCTCTCTCTCCTTCTCCCTCTCTCCCCCTTTCTCTCTCTTTCTCTCTCTCCTTCTCTTTCACTCTCTCTCTCTCCCTTTCTTTCTCTCTCTCTTTCTCTCTCTCTCTGTCCTTTGATGAGCACATGACACACCTTCTTATCTGGAATTTTGTCTTGCAGGCTGTGTCTTACAGATTGTCCAGAGAAGACCCGCCATGGCTCTTCCGAATAGTTGTTTTGAGTTGAATTTGAATAAAATAATTTGTTTGGAAATACAAAGATGAATGGATGATTCTCCTTTTTCTGAACACACATGAATGTTAATTGTTGTACTTGTGCGACATCAGGCGAATTGTTTTGTTCATGATTTCGTAGAGTTGATGTTAATTTCTTCGTCTGTGGTAGGGCCCGGGGGGGGGGGCCTGGGTGTGGTGGCGGTGGGTGTTGTGGCCCTCTTGGGGCTCCGAGCTGCATGATCAGTAGCTCCATGGCATCTGTTGTTCTTCAGGTGTGGCTCTGGTCTGGGCTCCCTTTTGTGGTGCAGGTTGTCATCCGACTTAACACCAGGTAGGAGCAGGTGTTAAATCCCTTCTGCTAACGCGCCTTATCGCCTGTTTTGGGATCTTATCGCCGATCTGGCTGGTCGTAGAGAATATTGCGAAGTGGTGTTGTCGCGGCTTTTTGCACAGGAACGCCTACTCTGCATCTCATTATCAATAGTTGCCGGTGTCATCCGTGGCAATGTTTTTTGCGGCTGCTATCGCAGGAAAACTGGCGATTTCGGCTGTTAGCACCTGCTTGTGAATGGGGCGATAAATCTATCGCCACTTTGGCTGCTTTAAAGTGCCGCTAACTCGGCGATAAGTCCTTGAGAATATGCCCCTAAAAGTATTACCAGGGTCGGGGCTTTCATGGTGCACTGTGCACTATCTACGCCCATTCCCCCACCGAGACAACAACCAGAATAAATAACTTTGACAAATAACTGGAACACGTTTTCACAGATGAGACATTGAAGGAAAATGTGAGTGAGAAAAATATTACAGAGGGCATTCAACTGAAGGAGAGGTGTTTGTTGATTTGCTAATTTCCTTAGTGTGTATGTTGCGTCAGGCAGGACGTCACACTGTCTGGCTGCTACAGACTACTCGGAGTATTGGAAAACTGTGTATGAGGTGTGGAAATTAGAGGGGGTTGGTATAAATTGATTTCCGGTTGTTTAAACACTTCAGTTGCTATGCAGACAGTTAAGAGGCCCTGCTCAAACATTTCTTACGAGTAGGGAGTCTACTTGAGTCCAGGCTCACTTAACAAGTATGAGATTTTTAATCATTGTTCATGTATGTGGGTGCATGTGATAAACTGTTGTGTGGGTGCATCGCACGTGTTACGTTTGTTAAAATGCATGAATAATGAATGGTGATATTCAGTGCGGCAGCTTAAAGCTGCCTGTATTTCTGATGTGCCACATGTGAAAAGCATTAGAAGAGGGCTCATAAATATAAGAAGCTGTTCACTTAAAATTATAAGGACAGAGAATATCCAGAAAATATAAAATCGTGCATGATGTGAATAGTGGTAGCTGGTAGGGAACGGTGGCGGGTGGGTGGGGTGCGGGGGGAGGTGGGGAGTAGAAAATAAGAAAAGAAAGAAAAAGAAAGAAAACTTACCTGCTGGTCGCGTCTCTAGCCACCTCCTCTCCTCCACCTCTCCTCCATCGCAGGAAGCACCTGGGCTCCCAGGCTCCCTAAGCCAATGACAACGTTGCAATGCAGCATTGTGATTGGTTCCCCTAAGCCAATGACAACGCTGAAATGCAGCATTGTGATTAGCCTGAGCGCTGTGGTTCGGCGCTCAGACGGGGACAGGGAGCCTGTGCATTTGCCCCACCAGGCTGTGTAATGCAGCCTGGTGGGAACATGCAAAGAATGCATGACTGTTTGGCTGGCCCAAGACGGCCGGCCAAACCGTCATTGCACTTAGAGCGTACCACCACTCCTCCCCCTGGCCCCTGCTCTGGCCAGCCCCCCCCTCCTCAAACCTAGGAACGGAAAAATAAAATGATAACGTTCCGTTATTATCAATTTATTTATTCCTCTCCAGTGCTCTTAAAGCAGTGGGGCGATGCTCCTCCCCCTTAGCAGAGGAGCCGCTGCTGGATGTGAAATCAGAAGACATGCCTGGTCTACAAGAACCCATTCAAATACAATTACAGTGGAATATGTTTCTTTGTGTCAGAAGAGGTTGACTGTTGTCAAGGTGTCTCACTCATTTAGACATTAAAGGAACCATTTAAGTATTTGTGTTGGCATATAACATGAGCATGTTTAGAATAAGTGAGTGGTGGCATCTCCAAAGTTAATGAGAGGTACACATCTGCAGGTAGTTTACCTCAACAACATCGGTTTCACAGAAAGTCGTCTCTTTCGTTTAGGGCTCTAAGCGTGTGAGTTTGTTTCAGGGTATGATTTTCTATGTATGTGTGTTTGTCAGTAGGCAGAATAGACATATGGTAGTAGCAGCCTTCTTTGGTACCTTGCCCCGTCTTGAAGCTGCCACCTATCCCCCATCTCAAATCCCTTTGCTATCAGAACAGAAAGGGGCAATTGATTCTGGAGAATCCACGAGGGCCATCAAAAACGTTCCCTTTCTCTCTTTCTTATCCTGGTCACAGTCCCAAAGGAAGGGTGAATTCCTGGCATCATTCCAGATTTCAATTCCCTTATAAATGCTGTGATCTTAGAAGACGTTTATTTATTTTTTTCATTTACAATAATTTATATAGGGTGATTTTGTCACTTTAAAGCCACTTCAAAGTGCTACAATAGAAGGAAGCTTTATCCCAGTGCTGAACAGTAGTTATTTGCATATGGAAGGGAATTGATGATGGTTCTGGTTATGATACTGATATAGTCTGACATACTAAGAGGCAGATTTACCAATATTTGCACGTGTTTGAATCACAAAAGTGAAGGAAACCAGCACTAAATGTTTCTTTTGAATTTACTCTCCAGCGAAAACCTATTTTGTGCTGTAAAGTTGCCTGAGTGAAAGTACCACACTTTACTATGCAACATAGGGCATTCCATGCAAAGCCCTCTCTACTAATAATAGTGAACAGGGTTTTGTACCAAAAATTAATGCCTTTTTGAGAGTCGTGCTAACTTGGAAAAAAGCTTTTATTTCTCCAAACTTTTCGGACTTTGCATGTGTGCAAAAACACTAAAAGTGGGAAAAGATTTAAAGTTTGTCTAAGCACAGTATTTTGTACTGGAAGGATACACTTCAAGTACAAAACCTATGCTAGACATCATGCACATCACATACACACTCTTTCACTACGGTGCAAAGGTGCGTGTGTGGCACTAGGCAGCCTAATTGTGCACCAGCGCTATGGAGAGATCAGGACACTATTTTAGTAGATATGGCACTTTTGTGCTCGCTTGCTCTCACACAACTCAGTGCAGCAACTTTATTTGCTGTGTTTCATGAGTTTTTAGCAAATTTACCTGTAAGTCTGATGAAGTGGTTGTTTAAATAAGATTTTTCATAAGAGCTAATCATCTTTTCACAAGGCAGTAGAAGACATTGAACTAAATTTACCAGTGCACTTTGTACCAATGTGTAAAACCTCTCAAAGACCAACCATAATGACAGTTGGACATGACCCTCTCTGCAGGATCACCTCCAAACTTTTTGTCTTCACCTTGTACATGTCCTGGTAGTGAAAAAACCTAAAACATTTTTCACTATTGTAACGCCTACCTCTCCCATAGGATAACATTTGGTTACCTCATTACATTTAACAGTGCTAATTTCTGATTAGGAACAGGTAGAAAGTCATGTTTGGACTCAAATGTACCCTGCACTAAACTTTCTAAGGCCTTATAGGAGTTTCCAGCAGCCTAGGCCTGTTAATGACTCTCCCATTAAGAATATGCAGTGAAAGTGAATAACAGGGGACAAAGTGTGGGCAGGATGGGCCATCTTGCCAGGATGTTTGGGGGCACAGCTGTTCCTTGCCTGACTTACATTTCAAAGGGCTTGCCTCCAGTACTCAGGCAGCAGCGCTCCCCACCCATTTGCCTTGCTCACAAGCAAGAGCAAAAATTAATAGTCAAATACGCTGCTCGTGTACTGTCTGAGAAGAGTTAATCTGCCTGCCTCCGGCACTTGGGGCTGGTTTCTTAATATTAGTCCTGAACTGTTCTTGAATGCACTGACTGTTCACCTGATTGTACACTGCCTCTTTACACAAGATATTTTAAATATTGTGCATTGTTTGCTCACCTGATTTGCACACTGGCTCTTTGCACAAGCTATTTTAAATATTTAACAGATTTGATGTGGTTTTATCTGATTGTAACTTATTACTTACTTACTTGTCTCCAGCACACACAAAGGAACATGACACTAGATGATTGTCACCCTAGACTTCTTGGAGCCTTGGCAGGTGAGGTGAAGAATATTTCGGAACCAGATATGGAGGTATCATAGAAATTTCACAGGTATAACTATTGGACCTCCTGAGCCACTCTTCAATACATTTCTGGGCTTGTAGACATTATAGAAGATGGACTGCCTTGTCCCCAGAGGACTGCCCTGCTGCTTGAGGCCTGCCATGGTCCCCAGAGGGCTACTGTGGTTCTTGAGCCAAGCCTTGTACCTGAGGGGACTGGCCTGCTGCTACCAGAGGACTGCCCTGCTGCTTGAGGCTTGCTTTATTCCACATAGGACAGCCCTGCTGCTTTAGGCCTGCCTTGTTCCTCAGAGGACTGCCCTGCTGATTGAGGCCTGCCCTGCTCTCTGTTCCCTTCATCCCAGGATACCTGAGTGATTCCAAGGTTCAGTTGGATAACCTCCTGTTCTGAGCTGCAGGGACACAACAAGCTCCAGAGCCCTTCCTTTAACTGCTCAGCTGACCTGCTGCAACTGGACCTGCCTGGACCAATAACTGGACCTGCCAGAGCCCTGCTGGCCTCTGCTAGTTTGAGTCCCTGATCCCCAAGAGTTGCCTCTCCATATCCTGTAACCTTGGCTAGCATCAAAGTTCACTGCTCTACAAGAAAAGGAAACATCCTGAAATTCTGGACTGTTTGTGCCGAACTTTGAGAAGGTAACTTTTTCAGCGTTACTCGCCCGGTCCCTGTATCCATCCCGCACTCCATTGTGGTCGGCCTGAGCTTGTGACTTTCCTCGGTCTAGCACGACCAGATTACTGCGAGTGGCACTTTGTGCTGCTAGGTGCTATATTTACCTAAAATGCTTAAATGACATATCTCTGGATCGACTGATTGGAATTTTGTAGTTTTGATCTCATTCTATTTATTAAAATGTACTCAATTGTTTTAAATTGATTTGGGATTTTGCTTGAGTTAGGATTCCACTTTATTACTGTTTGTGTGCTGCATAAATATTTTACACAGTGCCTCTAAGTTAAGCCTGTCGGCATTTGTGCCAAACTACCAAAGGGCTAAGCACAGGGTAATTTTGTGACTTTTGTGGTTCACCCTGGCATGGATTGTGGTTGTTGCTTGAGTAGGGTTTTCACCCCCTCCAGTCAATAACCAAATTTTTTACAATGATCCTATGTGACTTTTCTCTGCCCGAAGGGCAGCTTTTGCTTGCTTGCTTGCTGTCATGACACCACCCTTGAAGAAAAGCTGGAAAACCTTACAGAGCACACCCTCTGACTGCGTTGTTCTACAGATTTTTATAGTCTGATGTCATTTTTTATAACTACATTTTATAATTTGTAAAAATGTTGTTGCACATGTCAGTAAAACAATTGCTACACAGAAGTTATACATAGTGATTTTTTAATTTCACACTTTTTATTAAATTATGTAGACTTTCTGTGTTGCATGTATTGAGTGGGCCCTGATGAGGATCTGTTATGTCTTCCGTTAGGGAACATTTGAACATATTTGATGCTAGAATTGTGGCCTTACTCCCACATTATTACTGGTCATTATGTCTGAGTCTCAGGGTGAAAAGCTCTTCACAACACTCGCAATTTAGACTTCTAGTACCCTCTTAGTCTAAATCTTACAAGATCAACAAAGGTACTTTCTCAGGATATTTTTGCTATTATTATTACATTCTCAATGTTTTCAGCATCGTATCACATGGAATCTCATCTCTGGTCTGTTCTATTATCCTGTATTGTTTAGTCACCAAGAAATATTCTAAACAGATATTACTGTCCGATCTTACAGATGTTTGATTAATCTGAGAAATTTCAGCTTTCTTCCCACATTTAATATTGGATGGTGAGTCACTCAGCGCTATATGACATATTACACATCATTTTACATGTAAAACATATTTTTATGCAATTGTACAGCAATTGGATGTTTTGTAGACATTTTTGTTTTTCTTAAAAAAATGAAATTATGAAACTTTAAGCATACATTAGTAAATTTCACTCCAGGTTATCAATATAGTACCAATTTATGTTCAAAATCTTTCCAGTTGATTAATGTTAAAATAATGGATGGAAGCACAATTTGTGTCTGTCTTAGCAATAGCGCCTGGGAGAAGCTAAGCAGACATTGTGCTCACTGCTGTGCCTGCTTGGACAAGTGCCACCAGGTCTTATTAGGTCATACATGGTAGTAATTGCCCTTGCAAGGTAAACTGGCAATGGTAATCTATGGGTCTGGTGCAGCGCAACTTTTCCCACCCTATACATGTCAAAAATACGTCACAACAACATAACAGATACATGATATGAATGTTAATTGAGGGCATGATTCTTATATGGTCTAACACTATTAAAATTAGTGTTCATTTGACATTATTAGTAAAGTGCATTTACTGTCGGACTAGTGAATTTACTCAAACTATGTGCTTAATCGTATTTCATGAGAAATTAATAAGCCATCCTTACTTAGTATACATGTACTCACAATAAAGATGAAATCTGACTTTCATAATGTGTGGCTTAATACATTGAATATAATTTACTGTTTTTACATTAGAAACTACAAAGAGTTTATGTAATGTGTGCACTAATGTTTCGTATATTTCATTTAAATGTAGTTGTTAGCCATACTTACACATGAATATCCAAAAGATTTACTGGAAGCTTTATGTAACACAAACCTAATACACTGATTATTAATATTCCTTGGTGCACAAGCATCTTAAATGTGCCGTCTTGTGTGCTTTAAGTTGAGAATTTAAGTCTATATTTCTTCATGCCGCATAAAGGCTGTTTTTCATTTTCTGCTAACATGACATTACTTGCAGGTATTCACACTCATTGTTAGTTGAAAAATAGATACATTACTGTATTAGTGATAGAGAAAGAGCCTGAGAAGAAGACCTTGACTAAAGAACATAAGAAGCCAGAGCGTTAGCTGAAAGGCCTAATCAGAAATGTTACAACCAGGCTTGTGCGTAAGTAGACAATGCCGTGCCCATGTTCGGCGTGGGACATTTGGAAAATGTAGCATTCTACAACGTGAGAAGTGGAGAAAGACAATAGACCCCTGATGATGCATGGAAAAGGGTGTTGCTCAAGAAGACTCTTGTGTGTTATAACCTAGAGCCTGATTACGAGTTTGGTGGATGGGATACTCTGTCACAAAGTGACAAATATTTGCTCCGCCGTATTATGAGTTCCATTATGTTCCATTCAATATAATGGAACTCATAATACGGCGGATGGGATATCCATCACGTTTGTGATGGAGTATCCCACCTGCCAAACTCATAATCAGGCCCTTAGTGTTCACAACGTTGGAGATCATTTTTCAACATCCTTGCAGATCCCTTCAGAGATTTTCCCCTAAATACTTAGAGCACTTTTCTCTGGTCTGGGAGAGGTTTAGGCCTCTTTGCTTTCCCTGACTCTTTGCTGAGTATGGCTTAGACTAACACTTACTTGCCTGACCCAAGAAGACTCCTTACCGAGCGTCTGAAATTCTGACACCTTCCTACTTATTTTTCCTTGACAAGTTCTTATTCCCTATATGGAAATTCCTGATTTTTGAGATCCTTTAGATTTTTAGAGTCATCCCTTTAGTTGTGACTTTACTTTAGATGATTTAGATTTACCCATGTATAGACAACTAAATATGAGACTCTTCTATGAGCATCAGATTCTCTTACTGTTCTTTTGTAGTGCTGTGACTGACCTGCTTGTTTGCCTAATATTGGTCCGCCTCAATATCTTTCGTAGGTTGGGCCTGCCTGTTGTTATTCTGTACCTTTATAGCATGGTATTAAGAGTCGTGTATCTAACTGGATTCTGAATTTTTAATAAACTTTCTTAACCATAGCTACCGATTCCTGGTCCTCCTTGTGTAGCCAAATGGTTTGCACTGTTAATTGAATTTGATTGATGTAAATGTTAACTCCCACCACCTCTCAATCTGATAAAAAGGTCCATTGGAGAACCAATGGTGAGCAAGTTGGCCTAGAAAACGCAATCTCATGTCCAAAATGAGCAAATACTATTTGCATCCGTTAGTGCCCATTTTTAAACTCAATCTCTAAATCGAGTGCAAATACACAGGAAACACCCAGAACCTATACTATTTCAGGAGGAGATTTTTGGTGGCTGATCTAATAATGAAGTATAAATTACCTGGTCCGCTTCATACTAGCTCACTTCATATGCCAATTCTCTTAATTTGCCCTTAGCCTCCAAAATGCCGAAGGATTTCTTCTAGCTCAGAATTCTTTGCCGACTCCAGCCACTTGTTCCAGACTGAGATCTCACAATCGAACTGCCTGTTTTTGCATTTCAGATTGAAGTATGTAAACAATGATTATCAAACATGGCTTGGCTACTTGCTTTTCAGAGTCAAGGTGGGACTGAATCTAACAGTGCGTCTATTGTTGGGACTGAGTCATCAAGACCACATTAGTCTTCGCAAGATCACTAGTAAAAGCCCAGCCCCAGCATGAAACACTAAGGTATTTTGCAAATTACCTCAGTTTAATAATTATTAAGACAAGGGCAGGAAGCTCTCCGTGACACGAACTAGAAGTTACTAAGTTCTAGTTAACACAGTATATTGTACTTACCTACTCATACATTTTGAAGACACAGTGTATAATTAATTAAAAACATCAGGATGAAATGCTCAACGACTCAGTGACTGTGCAGTATGTAGGATTTCCCTGATGTATGATGAACGCATGCTATTCGTAGAGGCGGAACAGTGCCATACTATATCCAGTTGTAGTAAAGAAGAAGAGGAAGGGAGAACAGAAGCACCAAAGAGAAACAATACATTAAAATGGAGACGCACAAGGAGAGAAACAGAGATATACAGTGATAGAAAAAAGAAAGCCCTCTCACAGGTTTTACATATTAAGACATATGTGACAATCTTCTAAATCCTCTTTTTTGGATCATTGTAGACGGAGAGGCAGACAGAACACTTTCATCATATTCATCCAATGGAAATTATAGCTACCAGTGCATATTTTACCTTTAGTGCCCTTCATTTAGTCTGAACAATACATTCTTCTAAAGAGAATGGGCCACCATGTTCCTCATCAGGATCTGCTTCTAGTGGAGGTCAGGAAACAAGGACTCCCCATAAACGTCTGATAACAAACATGTGGATTCAGACATATTTTTCTGCTTTATGGTGAGACACACAGTTTCAAAACATACTGTAATGGGCTGGTGTCTCCTGATGGCCATAAAATTATCCTTGCCCATGTGCTGCTGGATTTTCTTTCTCTGGGCACAGGATGCCAGCAGCTGCTGCTGACCCATATGAAGAGGTCTCCAAGCTGTAAATCTTGTGGCTTTGTTCAAAAATCATCTTGACTTTGCTAAGCATAAAACCTGCACTAACAATCATGAGGCTCAGTATGCTGTGAATGAAGGAGACAATCTGTCCTATATTTTCCTGATTTAGAAGGCCGCAGGATCAGTCTCATAATTTTTCATTCAAATGGTTACTTTGGGAATGATATATGAGAAGCATTCAGAATGCATCAATGTGCTAGTTAACAGGTCCTGTTAGTACTTGAGTAATGAAATAGGCAACTTCAAAAGGCCCCAGTAACAGGGGATTGCATTTGACACACTGGCAATGAATAAACACATTACACCTCTTTTGATAACTCTCAACCTCTTCCTGATAGAAACTAGAAGCATGTTTAAAATTGTGAAGTCACTCACAAAGACCAGCACAAAGTACTTAGCAAAGACATTAGGACCAACGAGCAGTTTTTCTCAAAATTCCTGATTCCCTCTCCTGGAACCACCCAGGTTCAAGAAACAAAGAATTATCTCTTGGTCATTCTCTGAATTTGCTTCCAGAAACTGGAACTCGATCGCTCCTTTAGAGGTAGTGACCCTTGGCACAAAACCTTCAAGAAGAACTTAAAATACCTACTGATGCTTGTATATATACTAAGATATCTATTACTTGTTGCTTTGTAAATATGATCTTAGTTTGTTTTTCTCCTTTTTGACTAATTGACCTCTCTGCTGTTACATTTCAAATGTTACTGTAAAGCGCTCAGATACCACTGGATCTTATTTGTGCTATATAAAACTGCATATAAATACACGAATAAATAAATATGAACATGGTTTGTCCTCAGTTATACATTACTCCTCAAATTATGTGGGGAGTTGTACATTATTCCTTAAATGATAAGAGCACTTGTTAGAATAGTTCTTGTATCTTCCATTTTTCTTAAGCAGATGTGTGGTAACCTAAGTATGCATATGTTTGAGTTATCAAATGAATTCCATATCAGCAGTCATAAATTATCACATATTACATGAGAATGAGAGCTACGTAAATTCGAAGTAACATTTAATATTAGAGTAAATCATGTGCACATTTTACAGTGTGATTTAAACATTTGTGAGATGCTTTCAGTCTGGAGATTTGTGTAGATTTGTCCGAGAATCCCATCTGAACTTCACAGATGATGCCCAATTAGCTGCAAAAGCATGTGTGGTTGCTTTTTTTATCAGGTTCACAGCCTAGCAATTTGGGTGGGGCTTCTCTCTTGAGGGCATAATGAAGAATGATTTCCACATGCTGCTTCCACCGCTGCATTGGCACAAGAATGCCAATGGCATGGGCTCCTACCCAAAAGAACTCCCAGTGGCTATTTTGTGACTCAAGTTTTTACATTCATCACTTTTGATAATCCAGTGAGTTTCAATAAGTGACACAGGTATACCGAGAAGAGGCTCACAAGCTTAGGTTTGTTGTAGACGCAGACTGTACATCATTGATGAGGTTCGATATGTCCGAAATAGGTCAATGGTTGCTTGTGTTGTCATGCAGAGGGATCATGGCCTAGACCGTCAGGCTACAATTATTTTTGTGGTGTAGTCAGGACTGATTTGCACCCATCCATGCTGGCTTAGTGAATTTCTTGTTGTTATGTAATGTAAATGAAAACACAACATCCATCATTTTGGTTGTCTATTTTTTGGCACTGAAAAGGAACATCCAAACATGAACAATAGGCATTTCTACCACGTTTTGGCTTTTATCAAAGAAATCACAACCTTCATCAACATAAATAGGCACCCTACTACAATACTGGGTGCCACTTGGAGACATCAATTTAACCTAGCTTAATTTGTGAATTATCTCCTACATACTTGTTTATGAGATAGGAGGCATGTTTTCAATGGCATCTTGCATAAAGGGATTCAGAAGCTGTTCTCCAGCATTATCATTTCATCAAGAAAATGAACCAGCTGAACATATGTCAAGTTTAAAATGCCTACAAAATGTTGGCTATTGAATTTAAATGTTTAAGTTGTCTTAAATGTTTTAAACAAGATGCAGATAACATTTTAACTTCCTTCAAGTACGTTTGAAGTTTTTACTCTTTTACCTGACATGTTCAGTATACATAATAATGTTTAAAAAATCTAAACAACCTACTTAATTTTTTAATTGTTTCCAAACAATATTTTAACCATCTGGCTATTAAATACATTTTATATTCTACAACTAATGTAGAACTTTTTCCAGCAACTCCTTAGAATTCATACTAGTTGTTAAATCTTTTCAACTGACTATTCAGATTTTATAAGTAGAAGAAGATTTTCAAAAAGCCTAACTAGAAAATCAAACTTCTAAACACTGCTAAAATGTTTTAAAACATTTAGCTCAAAATTCAACTTTTTTTTTTTTTACACACCTATGCTTTTTGTTTTTAAAATGTAGCATATATGAAGTTGTTAATACATGACGTCTGTTAATTCTGAATTTCTGAAAAATGTCTGGAACCTTTAGCTAACAATTACAACTTATCCAAAACTCCTAATCATTTTAATACTATGGGAAGAAGGTGACTTACTTTTTTCTCAAAGTTCTTTTATTAAGTTTTCAATATGCGCCACTTAACAATCAACAAACACTTAATGAGGGCCAGTGGTGTATCGACGGGTAAAGCCTTGCTTCCATGAATGTTTAGAACTCACTATCCTCACACCTGAGTGAGATCAATCCATGGTCCCAACCCATACATATACAAAATTATCCCAACTCCCCTGTATGCCACTTTGTAATAGTTATATCATCTGATGGACAATCTCCCTTTATGTATCAGCTTCAAACATTCCCATCACTGTCCAATATAGTGGGCATAGGGTGCCATCCCACTATTCAAAACATCCATTGGCAGTCCCCATTTGCTTTCAAAATCAGTACCCATCCCCTCTACATTACTGGTTAGGTGCTCCAGTGTTGCAAGCGACCAGAGCTTATGATATCACTGTGAGAATGGTGGCATCTTTTTCTTTTTCCAGTTAAAGGCTATGGCCAGTTTCCCAGCTCCCGGGAACTTGAAAATATCATACCATTCCATTTGTCCTAGGCATTTGTATCCTGGCAGCCTCAGGCCAAGAATTATGACTGCTGGGTCATCAGTCAAAGTATAACCTAGTATTTGCTGTACGGGTTTCCTCAGCTCCGACCACTTTTTTACTGGGCACTCGCAACACATATACAGTGTTGTACCTTGTAAACCACATCCCATCTGCAACCTTGGTTTGCATTTGGGTATATGCATTTTAGGTGAGTAGGCATCTAATACCAGCCATATAATATCTTGTAGTTGATTTACTTAATTTTATTACTCATCGAGCATTTGCATATATTTTGTATTAGAATTTCCCATTATTTTGGTATCATTTCCCTGTGGAGCTCCTTTTCCCAAGTTACCTTATAAAATCAGTTGAGGTTGAAGATGCCTGTAGAAGAGACACCTATAACCATGAAATCATCCCCTTTATGCCTAGTTAGCAGGTTTTCTAATGGTGTTCGATTCCTAGTTGCGGACCGTTTCTTCATGGGTTGGAAGACCCAGCACTGAATTGGGGCACAATGTAACCTCTCATTTCATCTATCCCAAAGTCTCTCTTACACTGATTTAAGGAGTTGATCGCCCCACCCATGAACATGTCTGACAACATGTTATATTCTCCTACCCTCCATTTTGAAAACATACATTCATTCAGTATTGGAGTGAAATCAGTATTCTAATGAATCTATGTATAAGGGGATGGAAAATAGGTCAGCTCTCTCTGCCTTGCTACCTTGTCCCAAATATATTTGGTGCTGTGACCAAATGAGTACTTATGCATAAATTCAGCAGTCTGTGTTTCCTTCCCAGTCAGACAATGTCCCATAATGGCCTGCTTGTTTATGCATGTGCTATGAACAGCCATGGTTTATAGGTGATGTAATTTTAACCCACATTTTAATACATTTACACATATCCTAAAATGTGGCATATAGGGCATACAATTCTGAACACAATTGGCCTTATCTGGGCAAAATATTACTGAACATTTTGAAATCCCTCGGGGTAAGTCCCACGGTACTATTCAGTGCTTCAGCACAGTTTAGCATTACAGATCTTTTTATACTATGTGCTAATACCAATGTGCAAACTCTGTACAGAATATAAATGAGACCAATAATATACTAGTGCTGGTGATGGCAACAGCAGTATCTTTTTCCTGGTGTATTATTTAGAGAGCTCTCTCAAGCACATTGCAATATCATTCAACATGTAAACAGATTTATATCATTTTACACGTACATGACATTGGGTTTCCTTTACATGTCATTCATTCATCTCCCATGTCAGTCACCACTGAAATGTGTCAGCTGACATATTATGCACAACACATGACTCACTACTATTCCAAAAACATACTCTCTATCACCATCCTTATTGTCTAGTTCCTTGCCTAAACTTGGTTGAATTGTACTGTGATATTGTTATTGTCATCCCAAATTTTACATAGTATGGGACGTATTCCAAAGCTACATTTGACAGCCTTAGCTCTGTTGTGAGTAAACATATTCACTTCATAATAATCTCAAACGATCACAACACACGATCTTCTAGGTTATTGGTGCCTTCCCAAGCTGCTGTAATTTGGTATCTGGAAAATAATGTTTAGGCAGCTGTAACCTGTAGTATATCAAAATCATTAATGAACTTTTGATTCTTTCAATCTGGGAATCCAATAACTCACCAGTACTTGGATGCACAACTTATCTTTTACCTATTATCGTTTTACTGCTAAATGGGGCTATTTTTCTGAAAATACAAGCAACATATCTAGTTAGGGCATCATCAAACTGCTCATCAGCGCCATGTCTACTCTTGCTAAGTAGATAATGACTTGTTTCTATTAGACTAAGGGGCACTAAGTACTCCAATGCTAAAGAGAGAGAGAACAGATGTACCTGAGACTACAGTGGGTCTCTGATCACACAAGTGACAGTTTAATTGAAATGCAGTTTTACTCAGTTAAATTTGCTTGCACTGATCTTTGGGGCATGTAACATTTGCATTGGACTGTTGCAACCATCTCCTTCCCATTAATTGTCAATTCCTTCAACAGCGCAATTGGGTAAACCAGATGGCAGGCAATCCAAATTGTATTTGAAGGCACCAAGAAGGCAACTAGGTCACAGGACTGGGAACAGAACTCGGAGACTGCAACTAGCACCGGTCATGGCAACATCATGGAAGAAATGAAATGAAATTAAATGAAATTTGTACTTGTAAAGCGCACTTATACCCCCAAAGGGGTGTCCTGGCGCTGTACGCATACCGCTGTGGAACCCTTCCTGGCTTTTCCCTGTGAAATGTCCACTCCTGGGCACCCCCAGGGTGAAGCCAGGCATCCCAGCGCTGTTGGGGCCGTTGTGGAGATTAAGCAAGCTATTGCCCAGAGTTGCAGAGTGGGACCCATGATTAGAATAGGCACCGAGGCGAGAATTATCAGGTCCGAGGAAATTGAGCCCAAGACCCGCCGAGGCGGGAATTGAACCCTGGTCCTGGGCCAGATCTCTGCATCAGGGTCTGCCGCTCTAACCATTGAGCCACACTTCTCCACTTCTGATGTGGGTACACTGCTGCTGGAAATGAAAGGGATCTTGGCCACTATTGATAATAAAATAGACTTCCTCAAACAATGCCTTGATGACATGAAGGATCACCTAGACAAGCAGCACGCTAGACTGGACGTGGCAGAACGCTGAATTTCATATGTCAAAGGTGATTCCACAATGCAGGTGAAGAACCTTCAGAAAGAGCTAGAGATGGAGTGAAGATTTGGAAGCCGGCTCATGTAGGTGCAATTTGTGCATTAAAAGAATCCCGGAATCAGTGGCGTAGCTAGCCCTTTGTCTGCCCGTGGCGGTCCCTGATTTTGCCGCCCTGCGCGGCCGATTGAAGAGCTGGTGGGGGGAGTTGCCTACCCCGACACTGCAGGTAAGAGCGGTGAGAGGCCGCCGCCCCTTAAACTCGTGCTACCCGAGGCCCGCTCCCCTCGCCAACCCCCCCCCCCCCCACTTGCTATGCCACTGCCCGGAATCCACTAACATGCAGTGAGTTGAAGACTATGTTGTAAACATGGTGATTGATATCTTTGGCCCAAAAATCTTTCTGAGATGTTTGTAATTAAGAAAGCACATCAATCCCTAGCACCTGGCCTGGTCACAAGAGCTCTGCCTTGCCCAATCATTGCAAAGACAACAGGGAAATACAACATGAGAGCTAGTCACTCTCTATCCAGATTTTACTCAGTCAGCACAAAAAGCCCATTAGAAATTCAGTCCCACCAAGAAGAAACTGCATTCAATACGACATGGTATATCCGGCCAGATTAAAGCTCACATACAAAGGTAAGCTGAAAATATTTACCTCCTCAGAAGACCCTAACTCCTTCTGAAAGACTTGGTGTGTCAAAAGAGAGAGAAAAGCAAAAACTCACCGGCCTCCTCATCTATCCACCTCAGCAATGTCAAGTGATGGACCATGATCTGTAGCTCATCAGAGTTTTGACATGTAACACAAACTATACTCTCTAATCTCCTTTATGCCGAGCTAGTTTTTGCTATAACTGGACACATAGCCTTCTAATGTTGTAGGACTGGAGAATCCTCTGGCTGGATAACAGCTGAGGACCGTTGAGGGCACAATCGCCTTCAAGGCGGCTTAAGATGTGACAGCTCATACTATCAATAAGTTGTACTATTCAGGTAAATTAGGCCAGATTTATTCCGAATTGTACCTCTGACCCATATGGAACTTATTAACTGTAAGTCTTGTGAAAGCAATTCTACTGTTGAATAATGTTAATAATGTTTACTTTGATGTTGTTACCAAGGGCTTTTTGATCGGGAAGTTGGTTCTTGGTGAGGGAGGAGGGTGGTGGGGGGGGGGAGTTAATGCAGGTGAACAACTGAGAACTAGTACTATTGCATCCTTACATATACAGTTTATATATCTACGCGACATACACAGCCCAAACAGTGGATATAGAGATAATTTTCATATAACTCACTCCCCGGATAAACCTTTGTCCTATAAAGTAAAACTGACAACATGGAATGGGCGTGGGAACAATGACTTTCGCAAAGCCGTACTGGTGTTAGTGTACCTTAATAGACATGGTGTAAGTATCACATTAACCCAAGAAACTCACGTAGCTACCTTGAGT
Organism: Calotriton arnoldi; assembly: GCA_963921515.1. NCBI lineage: Eukaryota > Metazoa > Chordata > Amphibia > Caudata > Salamandridae > Calotriton > Calotriton arnoldi. The sequence continues at coordinate 1,348,923 of CAWUFW010001578.1, read as the reverse complement.
ATGAACAAGTTTGCTATTAGTTGGTGTGCATACCACTACTTCTCCTCCTTCTCTGACTACTCCAGGGGTAGGGGTATATTGATTAAATGTGGGTAACAGTTCCAGCCACTGAAGGTTAGAATAGATGAGCATGGGCGCTTTCTTCTAGTCCAGAGTTTACTGGGCATGGCACACATCACATTGATAAATCTATATAGCCCAAACTTGGACGATCCCAATTTTATCTCTGAAATTGGGATGCAGATTGCTGACGTTGACCCATACACCATCATATGGGCGTGGAGATATTAATACTGCAGTCTAAACTGCACATCACTGGCTTCAGCTCTGGTAGACGTCTTAGTGCATGCCATGAGCTACACAACATGATTATAAAAAACTGGAGCTGAAAAATCTTTACTGCACTACACAACCTACAACCAGAAATTACTCATTTTTCTTGGTGGTGCGTGGTTCCCAGTCCAAAACTGATTTGTGGCTGTGTTCCAGGGATGCCGTGGGCTGGCTGGAATCCATGTCATATTTACCCAGAACACTCTCGGACCAATGCTTAATTTAGTCAGTTGTTTCCGGTGCTCGGCACCAGCACTGTATTGTCAGCACTGGCTCTGATGACAGCCAGCCACATGGTGGTGCTGTTTGTCCTATTTTCTGAGGCCCACAACAGCTGTTGTTCAATAACTGAATAAACACTGAAATTACTAATACCTGCCAGCCAAAGCTATAAGAATAGCTTGGGTGGCATGTATTAGTCATTTAATGTATATTTAAAGTCTGAATTGTCACACTTGTTTGAGTGTGATGGCTAGCAATGATAGTACTGTTATTGGCAGCACTAGTGGGAGAAATGGGTGGTATGAGCTGACATGGCCTCCTCACAAGAGCCCTAGTACATCTTTTTTTTTCAAATTAAGCACTGGCTTAGACCAGTTACCGGTCATCATCACACTTAACATTCTCACAGTTACAAGGCCACAGGAATTGTGGAGACTGTTAACCAGTCTCTAAATAAAAGATTCAGCAAGCAATGAAACACTACTTTCAACTAAATCAGGGAGTGGTAGCTTTTGTCTCTACATTATGGGAAGCGTTTAAGACAATAATAAGAAGAGTGTTTCTTAAAGAGTAACGGCATACTTAAATCACTATGGAGCCCATTGATGAGATTAAATGAAAAATCTGGAAAAATAGGTTATTCAGACTTAGCCCTGCTGAAAAACCTGAACTTAAAGTGATTGGACTTCTGAAAGACTGCAGACAGAAAGGTTAACTTTTTGGGCAAATATGCAGCAGCTAGGCAGTAGGGTAAGCAAGAGCAACCGTTTACACAGTGGCAGACATGATATGCCCAACATGGGCAGCTTCCAACATAATAAAAATAGAATCACTAGATGGTACACTGCAATATAACTAGACGGATCTACTGTAGTGTAGTTCCTATTTCCCTAATAGGCTCTGCGCATTGGAATAATATACCCTACAGGTTTGACATAGGACTGAGGTCAGTATGCCCCTATCGAGTATATTAACCTTAATTATTTTGTACCAGCTAACTCAGAGGCCACTAGAAACTCCTTGTAAACAAGAAGGGAGTAGTTTCTGGCAACTGCATAAACATGACAACTTTGTTTCCTTTAGAATCGGAACACTCTCAGAATCGTGGAAACAACAGATAACAGTTTCACTCAGCTAATCGTGCATGCTTAGTTTCTTCAGAGTTACACAGAAAGAATAGACGGGCGTTTCAATAAAAGGATTTATTGAAACGTCTTATTTCTCGTGTAAGATATATGAGCTGTTACAATCATGTATGCGAGATATATTATGTACAGCGTAAGCAGTAGAAAGAAATAATACAGCGCTAGCATTATCTTTTAGCTATGACACATATATTCATATACATAAATAACATAAGCTAAAAATGCGAGTACTCATAAGATGCTTCTCTAACAAGTTCTACCCCAGTGTACCTAACCTAAGTGTAGTGCAAGGTAAGAAGTAGGTGATGTATTCTATAGTATGGTATGCTATAGTATGCCAAGTCTGGTATGCCAAGTCTGGTATGCCAAGAGTCCCTCTAGGTTCTAGTCAGCTCCATACCTTGAGAATGAGAGAGGTGGGAATCTCTTTCCGGGTCTCGAACTCTAACACCCCGCGAAGGGAGTCAGAACACTGGAAGCTGGATTCTCTGAGAGCAGGGATGACAGCGTCTCTTGTCAGTGCGTCAGGCCGGGACATGGGCTCCTCTAAAGTCGAGGTCTCCTCCTACTTGCTTGGGCAAGGGAAGGTATATTTAAACCTGGTAGGTGCCTTGGAATGTTAGCATTGACGTAAAGTCGGGCAGAGGAAGACGTCCGGAATGAACCCTTAAGGAATAGCGGTTCATGCATAATAAATGAGTTCTTGGAGAAATCAATAATCCTGTGCTAGGGGAACTCCCAAGAGTTTAAGGGTCCTGTTTCTAAGAACTCGTTGTGACGTTGGGGTGGACGGATGTAGGTGACCATGCCTGTATTTGGATAGCATGGCTAATGCCTAAATAAGGACTGGGATCTTATGCCTATATAAGGGCAATGCGAATTGTGTCTATATAAGGACATGTATCAGGAAAACCTATATACAGACACCTAAAGCGGAATACAACAATACTACTGCATTTTACCAGATTCTATAGTGAATTATATACAGCTGGTGTTGACAAAACCAAATCAGACGCTCATGAACAACTAAACACGACGACCCTGGCCTGGCTTAAATTACACCACCACAAGACGCTTTGTGCTCCCATTACCATACAAGAAAATAAAAGGGTTATAAAGTCAATGTGCAGTGGTTTGGCCCCAGGGGAGATGAATTACCTGTTGAATTTCACAAGGAATATGCACAAGAGCATTTCTTCTTGAGGTGTATAATGAGGCATATGAATGCAGGGAACTACCCCCATCATTGAGGGAGGCTGTAGTAATAACTCTCCTAAAACCTGACAATCATACACAATTATTCATATCCTACCATCCATTACCATTAATGTAGATAGACAATAAGGTTAAAGCTACAAATTATATCCAACAGACTCATTTTCCTACTTCCTAACTTAATTCGCCCTGACCAATCAGGATTTATACCAGACCGGTCCACTTGGGACAATCTTGTCACACTTTTTGCCCTGACCCATCAGATAGACCTTGACATCCAAGCCGCCGCAGTCTTTTTAGTCGCAGCTAAATGGTTTGATTCCATAGAATGGCCTTTTCTCTTAGCGGTGCTCAACAGGATGGGGATGCGAAATGCATTAGTAAAATGGGTCTCCCTTTTATACACAAGGGGCCAGATGTACGACCCGTTTTTGCATGCGCATGCAAAAACCTCATGGGCCATGCACAAAGCCTATTTTGCAAGTCGCAATTTATTAGCGACTCGCTAAATAGGTTTTGTGACTCGCTATTGGGAAGGGGCGTTCCCTTCCTAATAGCGACCGCAAAGCCATGTACCAATGTTTTGCAACCGCAATTGCGGTCACAAAAACACTTGCAAATTACCACCCTCTTGAATATTTTTTAAGGGCAGGCAGTGGTCCCAGGGACCACTACCTGCCCTTAAAAAATGAAACGAAAACGTTTCATTTTCTTTTTTTTAAATGCATCATGTTTTCCTTTAAGGAAAACGGTCTGCATTAAAAAAAAAAAACTGATTTATTTAAAAGCAGTCCCAGACATGGTGGTCTGCTGAGCCCAGCAGGCTACCATACCTGAGAGGGCCTGCCATTCCCAATGGGGTCGCAAATTGCGAGTGGCTTATTATTATTCATGAGCCTCGCATTTTGCGACCCCCATTGGGAATCACTAACAGTGTCTCTGACACTGTTGTACATCCCAATTTGCGACTCGCAAATTGCGACTCGCAATTGCGACGCAATTTGCGAGTCGCAAATTGGGTGGTCGTACATCTGGCCCTAAATCCACGCCGAGAATCACGGAGCAAGATCAATGTCATGCTATCTGAGACCCTACCAATCAACAGAGGAACAAGACAGGGGTGCCCCCTTTACCTTTTTATTCTTGCACTAGAAGTTGAACCCCTCGCTAGTATGTTGAGGGAGTATCATCACCACCAGGGAATTCATTTTGGTACATGAAAGATAGTATTCTCAATGTATGCAAATAACATACTGCTAATTGTGAGAGATCGGAAACTAACGTAACTTCTATCATTGAAGGGATTTGTGAAATCTGGGGAATGGTCCCACCTCAAGATCAACTAGATCAAATCTCTGCTGATCCCACTCACCAGGTGTACACAAGCCCCTGTAATGAACTTCCCACTTAAGTGGCAAGTGGAACATACCTGATATTTAGGAATACAGTATCAGTGTGATATAGGGGTCATTTTGAGAGAAAATTATGGAAAATGAATGACTAACTTTTTTAACATGTTAAAATGGATTAAATTAGGGTTAACACAGGCAGGGAAAATTGTGCTTATGAAAATGGTTCTCCTCGCCAAACTGCTCTACCACTTCCTAAATATTCCCATCCCACTTTCAAAAGCCTACCTCTAACTGCTTCAGATGCTGATGATCCAGGTGGCCAGCAATGGTCAGCAACCTTGAATTGCATAGGATAAACTAAAATTGACACACAAGTTGGGTGGATTCACCGTCCCTAATTTCTAAATCTATTATCTCTCTGCTCAGGCACAGTTTCCACACCAATGGTCTCACCTTTCTAGGAGAGCACCACACCAAGGCTTGGAGGCGGGACAAGCAGAACCTAGTCCATTACGTGCCGTCATTTTTAATAAACCAAGTAACCTCTCCTCCGAAGTACACACACAGTCAAGTGCACGACATGGGCTTGGTCTAGACTAGCCAATATAGCTGGGGTAAGTGAATTGTACTCACCTCATCTGTCTTTGCTGAAGTAGCAGTGATCACACAACGTTGCACTATGGGGCTTGAAACGCTGGGTTTCCTTTTTATTAATAACTGCTTCATAGCAATTACCGATTACTCATATGATACTAAACCCAGTCCCTTTGAAGATTTAACATACCATCCCCTTGAAATTACATACCAGCTGGCCATCAGAGCCCCATAATTGGGAATTATTTAGTATGCTAAATATTGAGAATGCTTATTGTTAACTCCAGCCCTACCAAATTAATGACACGCATATACCATAAGTGAGTAGAGAAAGGAGTGAAGCTCCGAATATGAAGAGCACATGGGAAAAGACCAGGGTCATGAGATAACTGACCAACAATTGCTATACCCATGGACATTTTAAGGATTTCGGGGGCCCTGGGCCAAGCATATTTTTGGGGCCCCTGTTTGGAACAGCTTTGAATTCATGATTCAATTCCCAGCTCTTTCAAGCTCATCGACAGTGCACAGACGCTCTCGTCCAAATTCTAAATGCGGTTGCATCTAATGTTCAAGGAGGTTGACGTGTTTTTTCAATATTGAAACCCAGCAGCAGCTAACTAATATTACTGCCAATAATCTGTGTGACACCCTCCCGTTTCTCATATACGAGGTACTATTGTGATCTAAAAGAAACTATTTTTAATGGATTTTGAATGAACCATAAAGACAATTTCTCTAAAAAATGTCTGTAATAGACTCTCACACATCACCCACGTAAAATATAAATTAATGGAAAATAGTATTGAAAATAATAAGTTTAAGAATTATTCAAGTTCATCAGGGCAAGACTCTGCAGAACAGAGATGCCTCTATCAGGGGCCCCCCTGAAGAGCTGCGACCCTGGGCCAGAGCCCACTTTGCCCATGCCTCAAAACGTCTCTGGCTATACCTGTGGTTCCCAAACTGTGCGCCGCGGCGCCCCGGTGCGCCGTTAGAACTTGCCAGGGGCGCCGCGCACGTTTTGGGAACGTGGAAACGGTAGTATGCTCTGAAGAAGATTTAATGTGCGAAGTGTGTAAATTAACTCTCTGCAGCCCCAAGAACCAGTGCGTTTATTCAGGAAATGGCACTGCAAAGGTCAGTTTTCTCTCTGAAATTGGTAACACCAGCCTGCGAGAGAGGCAGACACTTGCCTCCCAATCAAATTAAAACTGCAAAGGCGACCCAGAGCATCTTATCTAAACAGAGGTGTGCTCCAGGCACCTGATATCAATTAAAGACATGTGTGTTTGCGTTGTCACGTGATGAACTCTTGGGGTTCCCTATTCTATCTTCCAATAAGGTGTGTTCTAGGAGCCCTGGTTATATGCACTTTGTGGGCCCCTCTCTCCTACGTTCTCATATAGCCGAAGAGTGCCTGGAGAATGCTCTTAGGTGTTCCCTGTATTCTTGTCTTTTGCAATCATGGAAGGGTTTTTAGGTTACGGATGTGACGTCACTTGTACTAAAGTACCTTTGTCAGGTGATTTCCGAGAAGCATATTGTGTTGCTCAGCAGACTGGTTCTTGATAGAGTTATCTATTAACCTACCCATTGAGACACAAAGGTATCTCAGTCACACAAAAGCTGAGTGTGCCTGCTGGTTGGGTATCCACCACTTACCACCCAGTCACACCCCACCAGGTTTTCAGGTAACAGATGGTTTATTGCTGGAGCTCACACCAAGACCTCACTCTGTTTAAGCAAAAAAATTAAAATATCTATTCAGCTGGCTGGTGAATGATGCCTGGAAGATGACCCTGCCTATATATGTGCATAATATTTCTTATGATGTGGCATAGCTTCCAATATATGTTTTGATAATGGTGCATACAACACAGCTCCTGCTGTATGTTAACATAGTCAGTAGTTGGTGCTTGTGCACTAAATGCATTAAGGTGTATAGCAAGCAGTAGCTTAGGGAATAGAGGAGAGGACAGTTCAACACAAACATGAGCCTCTCAGCTCTAGGCAGCCATGCAAATTAAGTGTGCTCAATCCTCACATCTTTTTCTGGTGCTCATGTTAATAACGAGAGAAGGGATTTATTCTACTCGCTGGAGCATGTTACATTTCTCGGTAGCTGGGGTCTGTTCCGTGTATGATCGAACTTGCATGGTTCCATATCAAAGGAGAGATGCAACAGTGGCAGCTTCTGTGTGCTTCCTGAAATCTGAATAAAAGCATTGTGTATCGCCCTGTGTACTGGATGAGCCCAGGATCATAAATTGTGTATTACATTTGTGGGGGTGCACAGCCTGGTTAGGTAACAGAACAGTTATAAGAGAATCTCTATTTAACCCCAGGGAGCTGCGGTCACAGAGCAGACAATTCCCTTGCAAATTGTGTGAAATGTTCAAGCAGCACCAAACAATATTAAAGATAAGAACATCATACATTAATTCCCAAGCAACTTTAGAAAAATCAAGAAAAAATGAAGAAGCAAAAAGATACAATGTAAAAAAATGGAAAGGAAGAAACAGACACATGGACTTTTAAACATTTAAGGCAGTGGTTCCCAAACTGTGCCGCGGCGCCCGGTGCGCCGTTAGAACTTGCCAGGGCGCCGCGCACGTCTTGGGAACGTGGAAAAGGTAGTATGCTCTGAAGAAGATTTAATGTGCGAAGTGTGAAAATTAACTCTCTGCAGCCCCGAGAACCAGTGCAACATATGTGCGGAACCCTGCTCCCTTCTCCCATTGGTTGAATTCACTCACACCTATGTGAACCCTAGATTCTTGTTCTGATATCACATGCTTGCATACAGTGTGTGTATATGCAACAACTACTTGGTGTATGTTTGTTAGTGTGTGTATGGTGAGAATTTTGTACTGGGACCAGTGAGATCTATGTTGGATGGCATCTTGTTCAACACAGAACAAGATGGAGGGTTGATAAAGCTTTTCCGGACAGTTGGATGTATTGATTGCCTTCCTGTGGCTGGAATGCAGAGACACAGACATTGATGTGAAGGAGAATGGAGACAGGGCACCCTTTTAGAAATTGAATGAAATCCCTGTTAGTAAAGTGATGCTGATAAGTTCTTCTGGAACACTGCTGTTCAGTGGATGGTAGGGGCGAAGGTGGGACTGCAGTTTATGTTGTTCAAGGTGAAGAAGTTTCTAGACGGGGCTTGTCCTTTTGTCTGTCTCTAATCATTGTTACAGGAAGGCTAATAACTGCCAGGTGCACATAACTCACTTCTTTGTGCCAGTGTTTTATACTCCTGCTTGAAGCCAGCATCGTTGCTAACTGCTTCTAGGTACTGAGCCGAGGCTGGGCTTACATCCCCCCCACCCAAATAAAAAAGTAACATAATGGGGAGCCGCGGCCAACAGCCAATGGGTCAAGGGAGCCGTGGGTCAAAAAAGTTTGGGAACCACTGGGCTATACTGTTGCTGACGAGTCAAAGACATCTCCTGCAACGGACAGCACCGACTCATTCAACTGAAATATGTCCACCGAACATACACTCCAGCTGCCATGCTACGTTTTGGTCTGACTCAAATTGCTGGAGATGCCAAGCCACGGATGCAGACATCCTGCAAATGGCCTGGGCCTGCCCGGTGATTAATACGTTCTGGCAGAAACTTATAAGTGAACTGAAAATAATAATTTCTGTTGAATTTACAGTGACTCCACCCATGGCTCTAATGAGATACGTAAAAGATATTTCTAAGACATATAGGGAATTGGCTGTGATGGCGCTAATGTTGGGGAACTGGAGAGTTTCACTGGACGAGCGTCAGCTGTGCATTATGGTTACTTGGTCTCACTACCTGCTCTTTACAGGCTAAAACATATTGGACCTTGGTGGCAGAAACGGCCAGACCCAGGGACATTTGGGGCTCAATGCGCTCCTATCTTTCAACTTTTAGTGGACAAATATGATACCCTACTGTGCGCTGATTGATGTATTCGATATGGGTTTAGTGGCATGTACTGATAAATGATTGTTATGTTTATGTATGTCGTATCAACTGCACTACTGGATGCTGTAAAGATGTCTCAGTTGGCCTTGTGAGTCACCTGTACTTGTTCATAGCCATACATAAAAGTCCTACAAATGTTTGTATTGGCCCAGAATTGAACGTATCCCTCACAATGTTAACATTCTCACCCCTCATGATATTTCCTGGACAAAACTGGTCAGATTAAAAGTTAAATTTGCGAAAGCATTTTTATATCTCAGATGCGAAAAAAAGTATTTCTTGAATAATAATAGAACCCCAGCAACTGGTTTTAGTAACTTGGACTTGTTAGACAATCTAAATTGCAGAGGCACAAATGTATGTTTTCCTCCAGTATTAGAAGTATGCTTGCTGCTCTCTCTAGTAACTCAATTAGCTCAAAATTAAAATAGAATTTTGAGATACATATAAGTGTGTCTAAGTTTCAGAGGGATTCACTCCATTCCGAGAAGACTATTGGCTGCTGCCATAAGTGAACCACCAGTGAAAAACCCAATTCAAGTTACAAAGTGAGTTATGTGAGCATGCCCACAGCTCATAGCAACATGTCTGCCACAGCATTTAGCCACTCAAAATGTGCAAAATACCTTTCAAATCTCGAGCAACTAGGTTAGCGACAGCAGTAAAAGAAAGTCCTCCAATGTATGGAAGGATTGATGAATTCAGAGGGGATGCTGCTTGAGGAACTTCCTCCACCTACAGTAGAAGGAATTCCGCTGGTAGCAAATTCCACTGGGTGCTTATCCTTCAGATTTATCTCTTCCTTCTGAAATACACAGATACATTGGGACTCAAGTGACTCATCGGTTTGCTCAAATGCCTTATTTAGAGATGGACTGTGGATGAGGTGCTTCAGCTAGAGGAGAATTCTCCAATGTAGTTTGCTCCACCATGCTATCCCTGTGGTCAGTCGCGGCCGGTATGACTCCCGGGTGGGGTGACGCGTGGGGTGGGGGGACGCGTGGGGTGGGGGGACGCGCGGGGGTGGGTGGTTTAATTAATAATAAAAAAAAGTTAAATTAACTCACCTTTGCAGGCCCGTCCCGCGTCGTTGGTCTGCGTCGTCCCACAACAGGAAGCAGCCGCAGGCAGCCTCCCTCCCCTCCCATAAGCCAATCACAACACTGCAATGACAGCGTTGTGTTTGACTGGGACGCCGACCCCACAGGTGTCTATGAGGAGGCCATTTTCTCTATGTAGGCTGCATATGCAGAGTGCGTATGACTCCATCACTAAATTGTCCTTATATAAAGCTGCAATTATATGGGCCGTTCATGATATGTCCCAGATATCCTGGAACCCAGAATGTACACATTGATATTAAATACATACCTAGGATACTCAGTTTAGACCAGGCTTTTCAAACGAGTAGCTCGTGAGATACTGATAGCTATCCAGCTACCTGAAAGTATCTCTCTTGTGTGCAAATTGCCTACTAAAATATATGTTTTTGCTTGGTCGTGGTCAAGTTTATGTTCATATATTAAAAGCTTTGCATTAACATGACATGAACCCATAGTTACATAATGTTATTTGTAGAGATAAATTAGGTTTATTCATGTTTAGAATTTTATTATAGCTAATGTAGGCCTAATTGTTTAAGTGAATCAACGCTGGTTGCCATTTTTGTTTTGTGACATGTGACATTGTTTTTCTAGATAAGCTGGAGTTCTAATATTGTCGAGGGCAATGTTCTTTTTCATCTTTCCCATGCGAAGAAATGTTTTATTTCCTTTGTAATCATCATAGAATGTTGTTTTAGTGAACAGTGAATTGAAGAGACACCTGGCATGTGCAGACTGCTCCATATATTTTATCTTGCTACAGATAGTATAAGCTTGAAGGATGCAGAGAGAAGCTTATATTGTGGCAAACCTTGTGAACCTATCAAGTATATAATTGTATCATCTTGCTTTAAACTGTTTGGACAGTGTTTCTGAGAACTGAATGCAGTTGTGCAAACTGTTAGAATTCTTTGGATTATTAAGTGTGCTCTGGCAGAGAAAATGTATTATTATTGTTCTGTGCCATCCTTCTTACTCTTTAGCAACAGCCCCATGCTTGATTGATTATTTGATGCCTATACATTCTAATTATAATTTGATATTAAAATATTATCTGTCCTTTTTGTTGACTAATTGCTTCACATAATATTTAATGTATTTATTTGATGACCAGGCTCAGGTGTGGTGCACCAATATCCTTAGGGGATTAACATTGCTCTCGGTCCATCGTCAGAGGCGCTTTACAGTCCTCATATTTACATAAAGCAAAGCACTAAGAAAATGTGGTAGCAGAGTATGGTTACCAACTGGCTGGATGAATTAAAATTCACTCCCAAACTTAAGATTTTGCCTTGATTCAACCTGCATTCCCAATCTCCCATGGTCCAATTTGGATTATTGATAGTGTTCCAGCATTCCTGAAAGTTGTCGCAGTAAACTAGGAGTGTGAGTATAAGTAGTGCAGTGTGTCTTTAGTTATGTGGTTTTGAGTCGGGGGGTTGAGAGTTGTGTTGTTTGCTATTTTGTTGTTGTGGTGCCCAACTTTGTCCAAGAGAACTTTGTGCTGAAATTGAAGATTCAAGTGTCTTTTCATGTTTATCACTTGTCCTAATCATGATAAATGTGCTTATTGTTCAGAATTGAGGTCTAGGTTATCAAATTCATTGAAATCCAAAATCCCAGGATAGATATAATTAACTGTTTTTGACTTGTCTGTTAAGGTTGAGGAATCAGACTGTGAGACGCCATAGAGAGATTGTACTAACTGAGACTGGTGGTCGGTTGATTATTTGCGCACAGGAGCAGACCAAACTAGTCTGGGTAAGTTCCTGCTGATTGAGAACTTGCTTTGTGTGTTTGATAGTACCAGAAGAGTACTATTTTCTATTTCCCTTAGATCGATTGCCAATTCCATTTTCCTTTAGGTAAAGCAGACAAGGATTGTTGTATTTTGTTATTTTGTTTATGTGAAGTAGATCGGAGTGAGGTGAGAATCGTTGTGTGCTGTGTTGTGAGTTATGGCATTGGGTGCTGTACTGGGATTGGTTAGCTTTGCGTGCTGTACTGGGATTCATCATTGCATTGGCTGGTGTTACACCGCAATTGATTGTGTTTGTGGAGCTGCGCTGAGATTGGGTGTTTGTGTCATTAAGAGCGGCATTGCGATTTGCTGGAAGCAATGAGCCATTTCATTAGGATTTACACATTTTGTGTTCACATTTCGTCGGTTGCAAAGATAAAGTTCTTTAAGAAAATAAGAGCTTTGATGAGAAACAATGATGCACCTGTTCATCAGGGTGAGAAGGCACCTCCAGAAGGCAAACCTGCATAAGATATGGCCACAGATATCGGACTTCATGCATGTGTTTTGGAAGGGAATAAGTTCCCAGCGAGAGATGAGTGCTTGCAATTTCCCCTGTATGGCACGTTCTAAGTGAGAAAAATTGAAAATTTGAGAAGAGTGATGTATGAGATGAACCCTCAGCCTAGGCCTGTAGAATTTGAAATGTTGAATGCCTGGCAACATGCCACACATGAAAAGGAAATATAAAACTCAAATGAGAAATAACATCCTTGTTGAATGGAGTCAAAATGGAATACAAGCAGTGAGGGTGGGGAGAGAGTGTGTTTGAGGGTCTGGGTGTTTTCCCTGAGAATATAAAGGAGGAGATGGAGGCAAAACAGTCAGAAGAAGGAGGTGAGGATGAAAAGAGAGAACCTGAGATTGACAGCGATATTGGTAATGAGTTTTTGGTTGACTTGTTGAATTCCTGACCATCTCCATGCAATGTTGTTCCTACACCTGTATTCAACCTCCACCACAGTTGGGGATGGGGAGAAGGAAAAGACCATGTAGAGGGTGCAAGTGCACCTTTGAAGCAGGGCCCTTGGAGGGAGGTCTATGCCCTGGTGCTTCAGGTCCATCTTTAGATGTCCCTAGTACATCTGTTATTACAGCTTTAATTTCAGAATCATGACCTCAGAAAGAAGAGCCTACCTCCAAAGAGATAAATGTAGTACAATTAAAAGCAGAATTCAAGGAGCTTGTAAAGGGGATTCTTGATCTAGACTTCATAAACCCATAAAATGAGGCAGAGCACGAACCTTTGAGCAGAGAGGCTGCAAGATACATCTGCTAGCCTCATGACAGAAAGGAAGAATTGGCTGATGTGTTTGAGATTGAGTTGAATAAAAAACGGAACTGGTGAAAGAATTTGAGGATAGTGATGAAGGATGATGAATTAAAGTAAATGAGACCATCCAGTTTGAAATGCATGCTGAGGTGTTGGTGAACTGTACTAAGGAGTAGAGGAAATACAAAAGTATAAGGGCCGATGAGCCAAGCGTGAAGGGAATAAGAAGAAAAAGAAAGGGGGCACAGGAGGAATGGAAATAGGAGATAGTGTGAGTGACTAAGAGGCTGCAGAGTTCATGTTGAGAGAGATGCACAGTGGTGTGTATGTTCATGTACCCTGGAGTCACTCTAATCTTTTTTTCGTTTACAAATCAGTTACCTAAATTGAGAGAGAATTCTGACAAGTGGTACACTGAGGTGGAAAGGATTGTGGCAATTTCAGAAGCGTTTTGGGTAGACTTGAATACGTTTTTTGAAATTGTGGTACCCAATGATTTGTGGGCAGATTACAATGTGGTCAAGAGTTGGCCCGTCGATAAGCCACTGAGGGAGACCTGGACGAAGGTGTCTTCCTCCATTGTCATAGACAAGCATATGCAGGTGATTGCTCATTTTAAAAATGAAGGTCCTGCAGAAAAAGGTGGATAGGCGCAAATTAACAGGAACCACCCAAGAGCCCAAAGAGTTGGCACAATCGTATTATGAGAGGTTGATGCAAGTTTTCAGACAGCATAGTGGCGTTGAAAATCTGAAAATGGCGAATGGGTTCCTTTCTCAGTTTGTACTCGGTTTGTGCCTAGAAATTAATTTGCAGATACAGCAGAATGTGATTTATTGGCAATCAAACTCATTGGACTAGATCCTTGAGTATGCAAAATATTGCAGTGACAATCTGGAAGCAAAGCAGAAGAAGATTAAGAAGAAATGTATGTAGGCGCAAACTAAGTTGGCACAGAAAGGATGTCAGAACGGTCCTTTTTGTAACAGATTCAGGATTTAATTCTGTTTCTGGTGTTGGTGCAGAAATGCAGGGAGTTGGGTTGCAAAATGGTCCCCAGCTGACACAGACAGGGAATGCTGTTTTTTGTGTGCTTTTTTTCTGTTTGCAAAGTAGAGGCATGGCTACGGATTTGGTTGCATGGATGGAATTAAACATGTTGAGTAAAACCACTGATTTTCATAATTGCAACAAGGTGGGCCATTGGAAGCAACAATGCAGATGGAACTCAAATCGGGTGCAAAATGCTGTTCAAGTACAGAATATGAATGCAATGCCAATGCAGAATATGCAAGTTCAAAGGTAATAGAATGCTAATATGCCCAAGCCTAAATAATGCAACAAAATTTGGTAAACAAAAGGTCTAGTTTAAATCCAAACTCCATGATTCAGCTGAACTCTTTCATAATTCCTGCCAATCTCCAGCAGTTCCCAGTTTTGAACAGTCCCATTTGACTGGACCCTAATCAATCACAATCATGGTGCCTGCCATATGCAAATCAATCTTTACCTCTTGAGCCTTCTCCAATAGGAACAGACCAGGCCAAACTGCCAGGCCAGATCCTTCCTGAAAAGGAACACTAACAACCCAAGACAGGTTTCGCCCTGACTAGGTCTCTTCAGTCAGGTGTGTCTTGGCTTTAGTAGCACAGCGTGCATAGAAGCCACCTCTAAGAATATCCTTGCCACTTAGGGCAGTACACTAACCACACAAGGTGATGGCAGGAATGCTTTGAATTTGCCTACCCACTCACAATCGCTTGGGATAATATTACAACCAATCACTTTTTTTGCCCTCCATGTGACCTCAGTTTAAACCCATCCATATGCAAATCAGTTTTGACCCTGCTCCAATAGGAACAGTCCAGCCCGAACTGCCAGGCTGAGCTGTGCCATGACCTCAGTCCAGGTTACACTACTGTTAAGTGTGGCGGATTGCCCCACTGGAAACATGCCTCCCATACCAAGAGAGTAAGATAAGTCGGTGACGAAGTAGTTACAACAACTCCTGAATAGCAGAGTCAAACTTCAATATAAACATTCAGAGGGAGGAGAAGACAAAACACAAAGGTCTCAAAGTCAAGTTGTGACAAGTGCACAGTCTGTGGCAAATAAGGTGAGAATAACAGCAATAATAAACCAAGCCGCTGCGAACAAGAGAGTGGGCCACGAAGTGTAAGAAAGTGCAAGCACTTTGGATAATAGAGTGCAGAGGAAGGAAAGTGGCCACAAAGTGTGGAGAGACTAAAAGACGCTGTGACATAAGAACACATTCCAGAGACAATCAGGGAAGAGCTAGATCTGACTGAACAGAATGCAAGTGCCAGTGAACAATCAGAAGTCAGAGTACTACAGGACAAAGAGTGACAAACCAACAGTATTCAGGACATGAGTGGACCCAGTTCATTAAAAGAGATATTTATTTGAGGATTTATGAAACTGAAATTCATCAAAATGTGTTTGAAAACATCCCCCATGAGCGATGTTACCACAGTTAAGAATAAAAGTAAATATTTGATTAGTGAACTCAAGTGACATCTGAACATACATTTGAAAATTCTTGTTTTGCACCTTAGGTAACCAGACAAAGATATTAGGTTCCCATCAGTATCCAGTCAAAGCCATAGGTTCCTAATCCTAAAGATAACACAAACTAATCGATTTGCAGCTAGAAGAACTGAAAGATTGCTAATTTGCAAAGTGGTGTCAATAATTAGATTTGGGTTTTTTTAAAAGTTTTTTTCCATCTGACTCAAGAGAAATCATTGTATCAACCATGCAGAAGGGTTGCAAAATTATATGAGTAGTAATGGCATTAGCCATAGTCATACTAATAATTGGCTTATTAGTGAATCTTAACACTTCTGTTTATCATGCTTCATCTGAGAGTAGAACTATCCAGATCTTATTAAACAAGAAACGTAGATTTAATATGAAAATATTACACAAAGATGGCTCTGAAGGGAATTTTTCAGACAATGGATATTTTAGATTGTTAAATGAGTATTTCAAGGTAATGGGTGCACAGGATTGTTACATTTGCATGTATCTTTCTGCTTCCACAGCAGCAGGTGTTACCTATATCATATGTCTCTCACTTACTCACTTTCTTGTAGTTTAATTATGAATTTGTTTAATTGTCAAGATAATTTTGAGTATCATTTTTAAAATGTTGATATGTGTTTGGATTATGTGGTTATGTCTAAATCTTTAAATCAGCTGGCAGGGGTGGAGTCCTTGCAACGCATGCATCATTATATGAGGCCTATCACATAAATGAATGCAATTAACCCTGTTAATTTAAGGCTTCATATAAGGATGAGAAAAATTCTATGAGGAATTGAATGAACGGGAATTGAAGGCTGAAGAGGGAGTAATGAAAGGAGAAAGAAGTGGTTGGGAAAAGGAAGTAGAAGCAGTTAGGGAAGCAGTTAGGAGTTAAGAATACATGTGAAACTTACCCCAGATGCACAAACGAGGGAATATGTATGTGGGGGTAAGAGAAAAAGATAAAGTTTAAAGGCCAGAGATGGTGGGTTGGAGTGATGGTGTACAAGAGTTCAGAGTTATAGGTGAATTTCTGTCAGGAGTAAAACCTATTGTTGGCGGAGTTCATTATGTGTGCAAAAAGAATGCCTATTTTCAGCTTCCACTGAATTGGATAGGGTATTGTTATTTAGCTTTATTGTTTCTTAAGTTATATCATGTAGATGACATAGATGCTAGGAGTGTAAATGCTCCTGGTAAAACAAAGAGTAGTGCTTCTCAAAGAGTAGGAGATACATTTGGTACAGTTTTGAATGCTTTGATGATCAGAAAGCTGTCTAGTTTGGTACATCATTTGGTTACTCACACTGCTGGTAGTTTAGCAGCAGTAATTCAAGAGCTTATGGCCATATGAATGATGGTATTACAGAATAGGCATGTTTGTTAGCAATAGAATGCAGAGTATGGTGGATACTTTCATTCAGCAATGTGGTACTTATGTGCCTGATGTAAGTAACCAGATTAATAAGCGTATAACTGACATGACAGATACTTCTCACGAAATGAAGTAATTAGAAGAGACAGACGCCTGGAAAGTGATAGGGAGGGGATTTAAAAAGATTGGTGAGATGTTTGCTAGCTTTGGATGAGGGATGCTCCAGACCATATTAACACCAACACTAATTATTTTGGTTTGTGTGATAAGCATTTGTCTTTTAAAAAAAGGTATCAAATTGATTTCGGCAAAGGGTGAGTCAAACTACATGGGAGAAAAGAAGCTGTCCTCCACAAGAGGAAGAAAGAGAAAATGGAATGAGATTGAGATAGATGACATCGATTCCAGACGGAAGCTGCAAAAGTTGACAGCTTCTGTGTGATGGGAGAATTTAATTAGTGAAAATGTGATTTGTGGAGATTTCCAGAAACACCAGAGGGGGAATATCGTGAAGTTGTTTTCATATATTAAATATTTTGCATTAACACAACATTAACACATAGTTACAGTAATGCTTTTTGTAGATACAAATTATGTTTATTCGTGTTTAGAATTTTATTATAGCTAATGTAGATCTGAATTTCAAAATGAGTCTATGCTGGTTGCCATCTTTGTTTTGTAACACCTGAAGATTTTATTTCTGCGCAAGATGGAGTTCTAATATTGTCAAGTGCAATGTTCTTTTTTCTTCTTTCCCATGTGAAGAAATGTTTTTTTCTTTGTAATCATCGTGGAATGTTGCTTTAATGAATAGCGCATTCAAAAGATATCTGCACTGTGCTGACTAGTCCTTGTTTCTTATCTTGTTACAGATAGTGTACGTTTGAAGGATGCAGAGAGGAACTTGTATTGTGAGAAAACGTGTGAACCTATGGAGTATGCAATTTTAATATCTTGCTTTAACATAACTGAATAGTCTTCCTGAGAACTATGTGTAGTTGTGCAAACTTTTAGAATTTATTGGATTATTTAAGTGTGTTCTAAATATTATTAATATTCTGTCCAATCTATTTATGATTTGAAGGCATTTAACCTGATTTGTGCATTATTTGATGACTGTGCATTCAGATTACAATTTGCTGGTATACTGATTTTTTCCTTCTGTAAACCATTAACTTTTAATAAACCTTCATGGTTTGATACTAAAATGTTCTCCGTCTTTTATGTGGAGCCTAATGTGCTTCACATAATATTGAATGTATTGGTTTGTTGACCAGGCTCAGGTGTGGAGCACCATAATCATTAGGGGATTAATACCGGATTAACACCACTCCCAGTCCATCCAGAGAAGCACTTTTGGGTCCCTGAATTTACATAAAGAAAAGCGCTACCAGTTGAATTAAATATGTATCCCACAATTGAAAAACCTGTTGTTTCTACATTCCTAAAATAAACCACAACTTGTGGAGTCACAAGGTATGATCAGGACTCCGGTCAGTGCCCCAAAGGGAGAGAATCACCTGATGGGCTGCCCCTACAGCCAAAGCCATTTGCCTCCCTCGCATAGAGGGAAGCGGATAGGTCAAAGGATTAGGAAGCCCAAATGTGGTGTAGGCAGGAAACCTTAGGATTGAAATGTTAAAGGCATGGTCAATGTCCGTAAGGATTTAATCCCAGAAACAAGTTAATTTCGGACAGTGTTATAGCAGATGGGTTAATGTTCTAGTATTTCCACAGCCCCCCAACACTCCTTCCAACGTCCCATGTTCAGGCCTGGAGTCTTGCAAGGGTCATGCACCAGTATGATACTATCTTGCATGCAGTCTCTGTGCTAGACATGTTATGTGCTGTGTTTCAAGTCCTATAGTAGATGTCTTCCCACTCTTTGGAAGAAAGGGTCCTGCCCATATCTGCCTCCCATCTCAGCTGCCCCTTAGATTTAGTCGGTGCAAAACCTTAACTCAGAAGTGTATAAAGTTGTACAATAAGGCGTTTATCGTCCGTCTTAAAAAGTACCCATTTTTTGAAGGGGGTCAGAGGTCTTCCTGCTTGCACCCTACTATCAGGTTGCATCGCCCAAAGTCGAATTTTGAGGTATTGTATAAAATCTGTTTCCTCCAGAGAGTCGTCAGATTTCAACTGTTCAAAGGGAATGATCCCTTGGGTGTCAAAGAGACACCCTATGCTTTTACAGCCACTGTACCGCCAGCGCCAAAACCCTGCCTGATGCATCCCTGGGGTAAAGTCTGGATTGGCCAGAATTGGAGTGATAGAGGATGGGAAGGCAGTCAAGTCTGCCCTGACCGCTACAGCATCACAAACTTTGAATGTGGAGTTAGTCACCGGAGAGGAATAGAGACCCCAAGCCCTGTGCTTACGGGGAAGCCAGGCTTTCTTCCATAGGTTGGAGCCTGCTATGGCTTGGTCCATAAAGGACCAATGTTTTTCACAAAGCTATATGTTTCATTCCACCAGATATCGGAGTTGGAAGGCTAGGTACTGCGATCGCCCCTTCTTGTGTTGGTCGATAGAGTAGGTGTTTATGAAGGCGGGTTTTCTTCCCATCCCAGATACATTTATTGATTTCCAATTGGTGGGAATAGAAAGTGTGTGGCGGTGAGGTCAAAGGGAGGGTCTGAAATAGATAGAGAATACATGGCAGCATTCTCCATTTAACTGCCCATCCATGACAGGTGGATACGACTCCATGTGGACAAATCTCCACATATTTGTGAGGGGAGAGTGGCATAATTGATTGCTATGGTCTTAGGAATAGTTTAAGCTAGCTTGATACCGAGGTAGGATATGGACTCAGTTGCCCATTCAAAAGGGAACATAGAACGCAAATGAGCTTTGTGGGGTGGAGTAACCAAGAGAATCAGGATCTGGGACTTCTGTTTGCTTTAAATCCTGAGACCTCCCCAATAGCCTGAAGTTCCACTACGAGACTGGGGAGTGA
Organism: Calotriton arnoldi; assembly: GCA_963921515.1. Classification (NCBI taxonomy): domain Eukaryota; kingdom Metazoa; phylum Chordata; class Amphibia; order Caudata; family Salamandridae; genus Calotriton; species Calotriton arnoldi. The sequence goes on along the minus strand of CAWUFW010001578.1, from coordinate 1,329,030 downwards.
GGTCATCGGATCGGTTATAGACAGGATTACGTTATATACATAGAGGCCGATAAGGTGGTGGTTTCTGCAAAGGAAATCCTGGAAACAGATGGGTTGGCTGCCAGCCGCTGTGCTAAGGATTCCATGTATAAGGCAAGTGGGGAAAGGGGCCACCCCTGTCGTGTACCCTGTTGGATAGGTAAAGGCTAGGATGTTACCCCATTGACCCTCACTGAAGCTCGTGGAACACCGTAAATGCAGAGGGCCCATCTACAAAATTTATCTCCGAAGCCATATCCTTATACAGTTTCAGGATCCTCAATGACAAACACTCTCTGCCCACCGGGACCCCACGCAGCCCACCTTGCAGTCCGGGGGTCTCGAGTACCAATCACATATCCAAGAGTTCCTTCCTACTGGGGGGAGACCCGGGGGCCTCCCCAGGCCTCGAAGGGTCATGGGCCCTTCAAGGATGATACAGCTCACCATAGGCGCTGTGTACAGCACTACCTCTGAAGGCCAGGGTTCGGGGCTCTGCGGGGGACAAAGCACTCCAGTCTGCTCTACTGCCAGTGGTTGCCCCGCCCTTCCCCAGATCCCTTAGGCAGGGGAATGTAGGAGCGTCGGAGGGGGCCCCGCATGGGGCCAGCCATGAATGGATGTGCAGCTGCAGCCTCACCTGCGCAGTCCCCTCATACCTTGTGTCCAGTTGCTGCACAAATCTGCTGGGGCCGTGTAACTCTGGAAGCCTGTTTCATTATGGGTGCATTGGGCACAGCCCAGGTGAATTCGGCTCTCAGGTTGCACCTTGCGGTAATAGTGAAAGACCTGAGGCCCTTTGTGATACGGTAGAGATCCGGGGCCTGGGATCCCCTCCGATCTGCGAGGGACACCTCTTCAGTGGCGGTCCCCTCTGAGGGAATGGCAGGTGATCACAGGATCGCAGCTCCGAGGAATAATCCGCCACCCAATGTGGCCCAAGGGACAGCCACAATTGTTTTTTGTAGAAGTTCAGGCAGCCGCCATTTTGTAGTAAGCACCGTCTGCAGCTCTGGGAATCTCAGGTGCTTAAGATGTAGTCCACCGCTAAAACTGGGCTCTCAGTGCTTCAGGCACCCCGCTGCAAGTCCAGCGGGACTCACCTGCCACAATTGTGTGTCAGGGCCACCTCCACTGACCGATGTAATCGGCGCGGGTAACGGAGGAGCGCAAAAGCGTGACCTACTCCACCGTCATCTTGTCCACGCCCATATATGCACTTTAAAACTGTTGAAAGTGTGTGAGCCCAAATAAATAGGAACCAAAGAAAACAGTGAAAATGAATGGCATATTTATATGGGTGGCAGAATGTTCTATAAAGGTTACATGAAAGAAGCCTAACATGACCGTACTGGGACTACAGGAACTGTAATGTGACCAACTCACAGATGCCAAAGAAACTTCCAGTTCTATTGTTAACCCTTCATTACAACAGAATCACTAACCCCAAGTTGGTCATTTGGCACTCAGAATAACCAATGCCAGGAGGATTGGTAATTCCGGGTGCAATTTTACCACAGTATTACAAATATTGCCTTTTTACACTGGGGAAATTTGTGTTAATCACAGTGATTTCCACAGTTAATTCCCCAATTCAGGATCTTTTCCTGGGGAGAAAATCAGCCGGTTTGACCTGGCTACTTTGCTCCCAGAAACACCGCAGTAATACCACATGAGAAATGACCACATGTGGTATTAACACATTATATAATATCAACAAGAGAGAGAGGGATGGTCACTCTTATTCCCCCTAACGTATAAATTCAATAACAACAAAAGAGTGAGTGGGAAAGAACGATGAGAAACACAGCACGAGGAAAACCTCTTGTTTAAAAGAACCCTCACTCACCAACCTAGTTGGTGACATGCTTCATCATTGGGTTCCCACCAGAGAGGCCGAGTGCCTCCCTGGTGTGCTACGACGCCTGAATTACAGCGGAGCGGGTATTTTTGGGATAGTGCCAGTGCAACAGTGAAGGTAGTGCAAGTTAAAAGATATCTGGTTTAATCCCAAATCAATTTTATTGGTGGAAAACCAGATATCATTAAAAACGGGTGAAATGGACGCTAACTGTCTGGCTAGATTGACCAGGCGCATCCAAATAGGTCTAAAAGTGAATAGTGGTCGACATGTTTCTGCTTGTAATGTGCAATTTGCTAAGCATTCATCAGGACCAAGCCTCCACGGCGGTGTACGCTCTCTAAGGCGTACCCTAACCTGTGGAGGTAACTGAATGGTAAAACTCACAGTTTTACCACAGGGCCTTCTGGAGTTCCAAAAAGCCAAAGGACTGTGAAGTAACAACTGACTTCACGTCATAGGTCCGGGTGGGTGTTAGAGCCGCTGGTGAAATTTCCAACACAGCGCTCTTCCGCATACAACCTATCGGTATCGATCCTCGGACCCGAATGTGCTTAGCAAATTGCACATTACAAGCAGAAACATGTCGACCCGCTCCGCTGTAATTCAGGCGTCGTAGCACACCAGGGAGGCACTCGGCCTCTCTGGTGGGAACCCAATGATGAAGCATGTCACCAACTAGTTTGGTGAGTGAGGGTTCTTTTAAACAAGAGGTTTTCCTCGTGCTCTGTTTCTCATCGTTCTTTCCCACTCACTCTTTTGTTGTTATTGAATGAGAGTATTAACACATTACTCAGAATTCCTCATTGAGATGGTAGCCAGAGTTCCTGGCCTAATCAGAAATTCTGAGGCATTTTATTTTCTTCCCATTAACCTCTTATGTTCTTCTCCTCACCTAGCCACTAGTTCCAGCATCCCGACATCCAGAACCTGACTGCAGCTGGCACGTGTTGCCAAAGAAATCTCAAATAAATCGACACACATTTAAAACAAGCATTGGCATAGCCAATAGGTCTCGCCTTTGGAACCTTATAAGTGTTTAGCCATGCAACAATTGTGCTGCATAACTGACACCTGGTTAAACACATATACGGTCCCAAAGGCGAGACCTATTAACCAATAGGTCTCGCCTTTGGGGCCTTATAAGTGTTTAGGCAGAGCTATTGGTTTTGCCAATGTTTTTAAGAGCATTGTGGCTGCTGTGCAGCATGTTGAAAAGTTATAATAAAAAGACATAAGCATTTTTGTTACTTTATATATAACTAAGACAACATTATGTACAACTGAATGACCCAATTAAAAAGAACATAAGAAAGGTCTTGTCGTTTATTTTGTCGTTGCAATGTTGGCAACTTCTTCCTGCCTATTCTAATGTTGAGGTGGTGCTTAGTGATGCTGAGGTGGTGTTGAGTGATGTTGAGGTGGTGCTTAGTGATGCTGTGGTGGTGCTGAGTGGTGTTGAGGTGGTGCTGAGTGATGCTGAGGTGGTGCTGTGGTGGTGCTGAGTGATGCTGTGGTGGTGCTGAGTGATGCTGTGGTGGTGCTGAGTGATGCTGGGGTGGTGCTGAGTGATGCTGGGGTGGTGCTGAGTGATGCTGGGGTGGTGCTGAGTGATGCTGGGGTGGTGCTGTGGTGGTGCTGAGTGGTGGTGTGGTGGTGCTGTGGTGATGCTGAGTGATGCTGTGGTGGTGCTGAGTGGTGCTGTGGTGGTGCTGTGTTGCTGTGGTGGTGCTGTGATGCTGTGGTGGTGCTGAGTGATGCTGTGGTGGTGCTGAGTGATGCTGTGGTGGTGCAGAGTGGTGTTGTGGTGGTGCTTAGTGATGCTGTTGTGGTGCTTAGTGGTGCTGAGTGGTGGTGTGGTGGTGCTGAGTGGGGCTGTGGTGATGCTCAGTGATGCTGTGGTGGTGCTGAGTGGTGCTGTGGTGGTGCTGAGTGATGCTGTGGTGGTGCTGTGCTGGTGCTGAGTGATGCTGTGGTGGTGCTGTGGTGGTGCTGAGTGGTGGTGTGGTGGTGCTGAGTGGTGGTGTGGTGGTGCTGAGTGATGCTGTGGTAGTGCTGAGTGATGCTGTGGTGGTGCTGAGTGATGCTGTGGTGGTGCTGAGTGATGCTGTGGTGGTGCTTAGTGATGCTGTGGTGGTGCTTAGTGATGCTGTTGTGGTACTTAGTGATGCTGTGGTGGTGCTGAGTGATGCTGTGGTGGTGCTGAGTGGTGCTGTGGTGGTGCTGAGTGGTGCTGTGGTGGTGCTGAGTGATGCTGTGGTGATGCTGAGTGATGCTGTGGTGGTGCTGAGTGGTGCTGTGGTGGTGCTGAGTGAGGCTGTGGTGGTGCTGAGTGATGCTGTGGTGGTGCTGAGTGGTGTGGTGGTGCTTAGTGATGCTGTTGTGGTGCTTAGTGATGCTGTGGTGGTGCTGTGGTGGTGCTGAGTGGGGCTGTGGTGATGCTGAGTGGTGGTGTGGTGGTGCTGAGTGATGCTGTGGTGATGCTGAGTGATGCTGTGGTGGTGCTGAGTGGTGCTGTGGTGGTGCTGAGTGGTGCTGTGATGGTGCTGAGTGGTGCTGTGGTGGTGCTGTGGTGGTGCTGAGTGATGCTGTGGTGGTGCTGAGTGATGCTGTGGTGGTGCTGAGTGATGCTGTGGTGGTGCTGAGTGATGCTGTGGTGATGCTGAGTGATGCTGTGGTGGTGTTGAGTGGTGCTGTGGTAATGCTGAGTGATGCTGTGGTGGTGTTGAGTGGTGCTGTGGTGGTGCTGAGTGGTGCTGTGGTGGTGCTGAGAGATGCTGGGGTGGTGCTGAGTGGTGCTGTGGTGGTGCTGAGAGATGCTGTGGTGGTGCTGAGTGGTGGTGTGTTGGTGCTGAGTGATGCTGTGCTGGCTCTGATTGATGCTGTGGTTGCGCTGAGTGATGCTGTAGTGTTGCCGAGTGAGAGATAGAGTGAAGATATAATGCCCAATTAGAGAGGGTGGTGAGAGAGAAAGAGAGAGAGAGAAAGGGTGTACATAGAATAAAGAGTGGAGCGGGATAGAGAGAGAGAGAAAGAAGGGGAGAGAGAGTGAATGAAGGAGTTTGAAAGAGAAACAGATAAAGGGGTGAGAGAGAATGAAAGGCTAAAAGATAGAGAGGAGAGTTAATTAAGTAGAGAGAGAATTAGAGAGGGAGAGAGAGAGAAGGAGAAAGACAATAAGAGTGGGGGTGTGTAGTTTAAATAGAGTGAAGAAGTGACGCGGAAAAAGTAACCTTAAATATAGCTTTGTGTTTTGCGCGAATAAATATTTTTAAAAAAAACAGTGAGACACAAAAATACTGGTAATTAGGCTGTGACTCCCAATATAAAACAAATAGCGATATAAGGTGAAATCAACCCACCGAAACAATATTTCTAACTAGACAAAAAAAGCTTGCATTTCAATGCTAATCGCTGTTGTTTTTCATGTGACTGTAGTCCAGGGCCCTCAGTTGGTAATGTGAGCTGCTGCTGCGATTGAAACATCAGAGTCCAGAGAGTTAATGAGCCATGACGAGGAAATGAGGAAGAGATAGGAAACAACAGATGGCAGCTGCGCGTGCACGCCATCGTGAACTCAAGCTGGTCGCCAGCCGAAAGCCAGTGGGTTTGCACTTCCAAAACCCGCTTACTAAAACTCTCGGCCAGACCAGCGCAAGCGCTGGTGCAGGCCGAGACCTAAAAAATATATATATATGCCCAGTACACTAGACAATGAGAGCAAATCATTGCTACTCGTGTTTAATTGCAAAGTTGTGCTGCTTTCCAAGTAGCCTTCAAAATCTGAATTTCCGCTGCTTTTGGAATGTATCATAATCTTGCCAGCTACGTCTTAGAGTTGGGAAATGATGCAGAGTATTTGAAACAGCCTGCAGCCACCCACCGTGAATACGCATTATTCCTGTTTGAATCAGCTTGGCTGGGGCTCACCATTACAACGAGAAACAAAACAGGCCCTTTAGTGCAAGGAAGAAAACAACCATAGACAGCCTTGCCTTAGAATGGAAGCATACTTCAAAAGTACATTCTGCAGAAATTGTGAGTAGGGGGAGACTTGCACACCATGCATATTAGAATGTGTGAAAGTATTAGAGTTTCTGTAGAAGTAAATGACCAAAATAAAAGTATATTTAAAAAAAAGGAAAATGCTGAGGTCGTGACTGAAGTACTGCAGAAAGAAAACATCTAAGATGATAAAGAACATGACTCATACAACAGGATCCCAACAAGCATTATTTCTTAAAGGCAGGACCTTCCAAGGATAAACAATATACTACATGCAACAGTGTGTAGCTTTACAAGCAAGGCAATGTACACACCAGTGGGGATGTTGGGTGAGGCTACAGAACAGCATATAGATCCATGTCCAAACAGCACGTCTGCCTCCTAGTCTTGAAAGAAACCAGTTAAATGTCTTTCAAAAAGTTATTTTGTCCTTTGTGTGACACTGAACCTTTTCAAGCAGTGAACTCTATGGCTAAAAAAGTACAATATGAAAAGGATACAGAAGAAGAAACCTATATAAAAAAGGACTGAAAGGTAAATTAAATTTGAGGTGGGCGGAACTTGTGAAGTTTCACTCTGTGGAATTCTGCAGAGTTACATAAAAACTCTGTGAGATTCTGTTGACTTCCATCAACAGGCGGAAAATATGCACGTAGTGCTGCTTGCGCTGCAATTTATCACCAGTAGTGCGAGCAGTAGCGGTCGGTGGTGGGGGCGCTGATGTGGGGCGGGGGGTAGTAAACTATGGATTACGGCCGATTACAGGTAAGTACACATATAAATAAATAAAACGAATTTCGTTTCTCGCGCTGCATCGCCACATGCGATGCAGCGCGCGCAACGAAATTCGTTTTATTTATTTATATGTGTACTTACCTGTAATCGGCCGTAATCCGTAGTTTACTACTCCCCACCCTGCTCCTCCCCCGCCCCACGTCAGCGCCCGGCGGCACTCCCACCACCGACCGCTACTGAGTGCGAGCGGCGCTGAAAACTCAGCGCAAATGTCACCATGCAGTGTACAAAGTGATTTTGGTGTCGCTTGAAGAGAAAATCTACTTGCGCGGCAGCAACTCTACTCAAGAAGCAGCCCTGTGATTGCGACCGCTTGCAAACGTCCATGGCTCCCCATGTTAGAAAATAGCACTGGGGGGTTTCTGATATTCATATTTCTGAAGCATTGCGAGAAACAAATTTCCGCCACGCGGCACTTGACGGAATTTGGTCGGAACTCTGCATTACAGTCGCCAAATCCCACTATTCCACGGGTAGAAGGAAATATTCTGCCCACCCTAAATGAAATAAGGCAGTAGGTTGCAGCTCAGGAGAGCACCTTGATTAATCAGTTATGAGAGACTTCCAAAGTATTGCCAATGAGACCTCATATTCTAAACTCAGTTTAAATACAAAATGTCATGGCCATCGTGAACTCACGGCAACACTTCGGTGTCCCTGCCTCCATCCATTGTCTGTGGCCTGTGGTTGTTGATGTGGAAGGGGTTTTGCATTTCAGCACAGCACTCATGGACAGATGTTTGCCACCGCTCCCATGTAGTCATGATAATGAAAATGGCCTCTTTTGTTGACTTGTGTGGCACTATGCCCATACACCTGAACTGTATCATAAATCACTTTAAAAAATGTTTTGAAGTGTGGATAATAACTACCTGTAATGGTTAATTTTGAGTGCCCCTAGTAAACCTGATGCAGCCGGCAACAAAAGTTATTGTGCTCATGTCTAGGTTTCACCTGTGGAAGTAGCAGAAATCTACAGGTGAATCACCGGGGGAGAATATACAGAAATCAACATGGAAACCCAAAACATGTAATGGGGTGTATTTTTACACCCTCTTACCGATCCCCTGGTGTTGACACATAGGTTTGGGGGTCTGATATCAGGCCGAAATATGCTTGACTTGTAATCCGGTCCTAATTCACGGACATTCGCCTCAATTTGAATATTCATGATTTACATTTCTTATCAATTTGAATATTAATGATTTACATTTCTTAGTCAATCTAAGCTGGCTTAATTTCTCAATATGCTTTACTAACCAACTGGTGATTCACAATCGTGTGATCTAATGTAGATCATGATATGGAACATAGTAAGAAAGAGTCACTACTTGAAAAATGTCAAAAGTGTCAAAAACGTCCATTAAATGTTTTAAATAAAATGTGAGTATTTTACAGCGGCATTATACCTTTGTTTCAGTAAACTATGAGACGCTGAATTTTAATGTAATCTGTAATATTCATTATAAATAAATTGCATTTAACCTTTTGGATTGTATTAAACTAAACTGTTAATCAAATCAACTCTTTGTTTGACAACCTAACCTTCAACCTATGTGATATAATAGAGCAAATATATAACTTGTGTTTGCCACTAGAGTCTGCTTAACGAAAAAGGGGCTTTTGGGAATGCCTCTAAATTTCTATTTACTGTGATTAATTTCTAAATGGGGATTATTTTAGATAACGAATGCCAATGAGCATTTAGCTTCTTCCTTGAATTACATTTATATTTATTTCAATTTAATGGATATATCACATAGCAAATCTGCAGAGAAGCAGGATTAAGGAGTTTGCAGGAACTCTGTGTTGGATGGTAATGAGTGTGCCCGGCTTGAACAACCAGAAGAGAATGGGTGGAGGGCTGCCTGATGGAAGATTGACTGCATCTTGAGAAAGTGTTAGAAGGTTTTTGGGTGGTCGAATGTGCTAAGTTTGCAATCAAGGGTAGCGTTAAGGGGTGGCTAGGCATATGTTCTATGCAAGGCAAGACACAAACATGGTCATATTTCAATACAATATAATTTGATATTTATGTAAAATATATTATAATTATCATTGCAATGAGAAAGCATGTGTAGTAGGTTTGAATAGTAAAGCATGGTGCAAGTTCAGCAGAGTGTTATTAACTCAGGGCAATGTTGCCCTACTGCCACTATATTCTGCATCGTTTAAAGAACATTTCATCCATTTATGCAACGAAGATAAAGAAATATGCACCGCCCTGGCGTGGCAATAGAGGGTTTGATAAGAATGTCCTCAGGTCTTATCATATATTTTTCAACTAAACAAAGATATCAGATGAGAATTGTTGATTACGTTCTAGCTTTACATTGCACATTGGTAGCTAGGGATAAAGGGGTTTGTTTGTATTAAACGGCTCCTGCTGACTCCCACACTGAGGTTCATATTCCCAGTACCATGGCCTCAGTTCACCTCGCTGGAGGGCACTAATAACACCACAAGGCCTCTTGCTAGAACTGTAAACTAAACCGCTTGTTGCGCTCAGTATAACATCCATAGCAGTGTGAAAGCAATGCTAAGGCCTTTTTACCGGTTGTGGAAACTAAGAAGTGTCATATGATGTAAAAACCAATCATCCTTTGTAGTAGCATTCGCGGTAAAATGAAAATACTTTCTGGTTATTTCGGAAAGAGTTGACACGTGTGATAAGAACCCACCCTCACCTGCTGATGTAAGAGAAAGAGTCTCCTTTCACTTTAGCAGAAGAGTGAAAGATCCTCCTGAGATAAAGAGATGTGATTCTGTTTATATTGGCAACATATACAAATACAACCTAACATTTCACACTGTTAGTCAATATTTAAAAGCATACCTTGAAGTTGTGAATACTCCATACACCAATGTAGTCCTGGGGTTGTCTGTTTCTAAGAAAAATACATCCTCTGGTGGGAAAAAAAACATAAAATCAACTCATAGTGCATTTATTAATGTTTGAAAAAAAGCATATATACATACACGACATTTTATCACCAAATCTAACAGAATTCAAATGTTCATTTTAAGGAACTCTTATGACTCATAAGCTACCTGTAATGTACTAACATATGTTTGTAGGTGTGGTCCATGGTCACTCGGGCAGGCTTGGGAAGGTTTGCTTTCACGTCCTTACTGGCCGCATCTCCCATTGAAAAATCCAAGGATCTGCCTCAATTGTGTTTAACTGCAGCCATCAATGGTTTACAAGACTGATTTAAATGAGTCCATGATAACTTCCTTAAGAGTTAAGAGTTTTCAAAGAACGAGGTGGATATTCCCCAAGAGAGTGTTTGCACTGTTGTGGAGTTGATCTAATAGAATCGTAAACTGTCTAGTTAACTAATTCAGCTCCTTACACAGATGTCTAGTGGGACATGGATTCCTTGACATCTGCTAAAACAACTGTTGATAAAGGCAGACTGTACAGTTTAAAACCTGTTGATCTGAATGCTCTGCTGTTTGATGGTGCTGTGTGGCTGTGAAAGGTCCCCCTGAGCACACTGTGCTGATGGCAGAAATCAGAAGACTTTTATCAAAGACAATGTTAGAATGCACACCCTTCCTTTTGTTTTATTCGTGTTTCAGTTTAATCATCCATTTTTTTGAAAATGCTCAAGGGCAAAAATCTTGGCGTGCAGGCTCAACTTATGCTCCATCCCAAGCACGGATACAAAACATCCAAATACAAACTGCTGTTTATTTAAGCATATTGAACACGTTCTGTATATGTTTTGAAAAGGTTTTTGTGTTTAGAGTAATGGGGCACATAAGTCACGGTTTGCAGGAGGTCTTTTATGGGGTGATTATTGCATACACGTATATGATTTATATTGTTTTGAGAGAATTTACAAATATAGATTTATATATTGTTAAAAATGTGAAAGTATTTAAAATTACAGATGGCCTTTTTTTACATCGCAGCTACCCCTGACTGAAGGGCAAGAGGCCCGAAATGCATTGGGTGAGGGTGAATACATGCATGGTGACCTAAGATGACAAAGTGGACAGAAACGAGTCGTTATAAAAGGCCTGGATTGGCATTGTAACTGTACTTTAAGTTTGGAACCACTTGGCCTCCTGAGCAAAATTTCAAGATTAATGTTGAATAAAGATGGATTGGAAAAAGTAACAGATCACACTGGATTACTATGGTTAAGTTGAATTACGTTATGCAACGTGATGATGTACATTCATGTGGCTGTGCGGCTTGAGGCTGAGCGCGACGGCGCAGCAGTTTGTATTTGGATAGAAATCAGAAGACCCCATGGCTCAGGAATGATGACTTTCAAAAGCTGGCGAAACGCGAGGTGGGCACTGTTGCTCACCATGGATCTATATTGTCCTGAGCTATAGGAAATGGTCCTGCAGATGGCTTTTCTTTCCTTCCTGGACTAGATGAAGAATCACAATATATAATGTGCACAAACAATGTGTTGAACAAAACGTTTATCAACTTGGGTCAAGTCTATGTTTTTACTGGTGGCCCAGAGTATACAGCAGTCAAATAAGTATCTTGTTTCCCTTGTGGTGGTGCATGGTGCAGATAAAAGGAGTGGCTAGTCAGACTGCAGATAAGACGAGTCTGAGCTTTTCCCTTTCACAGGACTTTGCACTAGATATTCTTTAGCGAAATCTGTTTGCAGTTTGGGGACCTAGCGTTGGGCCTGTTTGTTTCCGAGAACAGTAATGTCCTCTCTTTCCTCTGCTTCTAAGCTCCCTAACCATTAGTCTAGAGGCTGAATATTCTGCTGTGTCTCTGGCACTCTGCTTCAGCAGGAAAGATCAACAATTAATTTATGCAGATGCTCAGTTTAATCATCTGTCTGCTTTATTTGAAACCTGGGATGGATTGGTTGTTGCTATTTGCACAGCACTACTGCGTGCAGATGGGCTATTCCATTCCTTACAGCCAGTAGCGGCCCGTGGTGGGAGTGCTGCCGGGCGGTGACGTGGTGCGGGGGAGGGGCAGGGTGGGGGGTAGTAAAGTACGGAATACGGCCGTATAGAGGTAAGTAGACATATAAATAAATAAAACGAATTTTGTTGCGATGCAGCGCGCGCAACGAAATTCGTTTTAGTTATTTATATGTCTACTTACCTCTATACGGCCATATTCCGTACTTTACTACCCCCCACCCTGCCCCTCCCCCACCCCACGTCACCGCCCGGCAGCACTCCCACCACGGGCCGCTACTGCTTACAGCCAGAGTAGGGATGTCAGAGTTTCAGTCTGTTTTGCATAAAGATTCCACTTTGAATTTAAAATAAAAAGAGAGTTTTGCAACAAGAGTCAAAGGGTTTTATCACCAACTGTGGTAGCATTTTTTTGCTGAAACAATTGTGTATATAACTGAACACTTTGGTGCATTATCCCTGCTCCGGACAGGACATTGCAATCGCCATCCCAAAAGGCTGCAAGATCACCAGCAAGGACCTCCCCGATCGCCCGGGAGGAGGCATTGCCATCGTCCACAAAAGCATGCTATGACTAACCACGCACTCCAACGACCCCACGACAAACATGGAACACCTTCCCTTCCAGATCGGATCAAACCCAACACCACCCTCAGCAGCACCCTCGTCTACAGACCCCCCCGGCCCTCGACCCCCTTTTACCGATTTCAACTTCCACCTTGACAACCTCAGTGACCAAAACACTGCCTTCCTCCTGGAGAACCTTGCCAACATCGGACTCAAGCAGCTAGTCAACGCACCGAAACCACACAGCCGGACACACGCTCGACCCCGTCTTCTCCGCCAGCGAGAACATCAGCTACAGCCACAACACTGAACTCCCTTGGACCGACCATCACTGTGTACACCTTGTCTTCAACACGCCCACCGCACACCACCATCACCATCGCCCACCCAACAGCAGCTGGACCAAGGCCACCAAAGAACTCCTTGTCAACTCCCTCAGCACAACCACTCCATCAATGCCCATGAATGCCAACACCGCAGCACGCAAACTCCACCAATGGATCTCCAACTGCGCCAACACCCTGGTACCCCTCAAGAGAAGAACAGGCAAACTACGATCCAAGGCAGTCAGCTGGTTCACCACTGTCCTCCACGAATCCAGACACACCTGCAGACGTCTTGAGAAGAAATAGAGGAGCAACAAAACTCCGGAGACTCACGCAACCTTCAAATCTGCTGTCAACACACACCACCTCCTCCTCAAAACCACTAAGAAAACTGCCATCCGGGACAGAATCAATGCAAACGCACAGAACAGCAAAGAACTCTTCACCATCATCAAGGAGTTTGCCAGGCCCAACAGTGAGACCTCAGATGTTCCCCCATCCCAAGACCTCTGCAATAAACTTGGCACCTTCTTCCACCACAGGATCAAGAAGATCTACAACAGCTTCAACACCCTAAACCAGGCCACCACACCGCCTTCTTTCACAGACAACCAAGCCGCCCCTCAACAGACCATGCTCTGCGGTACCCCGCTCATGACAGAGGACACGGTCAAGACCATGAAGATCATCCACTAATGGGCCCTGATGGACCCATGCCCATACCACATCTTCCACAGAGCAGCCACCGCCTTCGCCCCCCAGCTCCGCCGCACCATCAACTGCTCCATCGGAACCGCTGCCTTCCTCGACGACTGGAAACACGCCGAGATCAACCCCCTGCTGAAGAAGCCATCTGCAGACCCAACAGACCTCAAGAACTTCAGACCGATCTCCTTCTTCCCCTTCCCAGCCAAGGTCATAAAGAAGGCCATCAACGCCCAACTCTTCGAGTTAATCGAGAAAAAAACACGTCCTGGACACCTCCCAATCCAGTGTTCGAACCAACCACAGCACAGTGACTGCACTCCTTGCCGCCACAGATGACATCTTCTCCCTCCTCGATCAGGGCGAGACAGCAGTCTTCATCCTACTAGACCTCTCGGCTGCCTTCAACACCGTTTCCCACCACACCCTAATCACCAGACTCCATGGCGCCGGCATCCGTGACAGGGCTCTGGACTGGATCCACTCCTTCCTCATTGGCCGGACCCAGTGAGTCAGACTACCACCGTTCCTCTCCGAACCTACGGAGATCAGCTGTGGAGTCCACCAGGTCTCCTCCCTAAGCCCTGCCCTTTTCAACATCAACATGGCCCCCCTCGCAGCCATCGTTGACGACACCCAGCTGATTCTCTCCCTGACCAATGAACCCTCAACCACCAGAACCAACTTCCACAGCGGAATGAAGGCTGTCGCAACATGGATGAAAGACAGCTGCCTCCAGCTGAACTCGGACAAGACCGTAGTCCTCATCCTAGGAACCATCCCGTCAGCCTGGGATGACTACTGGTGGCCTGCTGCTCTGGGTGCTCCCTCCACCCCGATGGACCACGCACGCAACCGTGGCATCATACTGGACTCTACACTCAAGATGGACTGCCAAATCAACGCAGTTTCCTCAGCCTGCTTCCACATGCTCTGCCTGTTCCGAAAGACATTCAGATGGATCCCCACAGAATCCAGAAGGACGGTCCCCCACATACTCGTCACCAGCACACTCAACTATGGCAACACACTCTATGCCGGCGCCACCCAGAAACAGCTCAATAAACTACAGTACATCCAAAACACCACAGCCAGACTGGTCCTCGACATCCCATGCAGCAGCCACATCAGGCAACAACTCCGACAACTTTACTGGCTTCCAGTCAACAAAAGAGTCACTTTCAAGCTCCTTACTCACGAGTCCAAAGCCCTACACAACGAAGGACCAGCATACCTGAACCACCGCCTCACATTCTCAAATTCCACTTACCCACCAGACAAGTCCGATCTGCCAAACTCGCCCTCACCACCATCCCCAGGATTCACAAGACCAGAACTTGAGGAAGATTGTTCTCCTACCTCGCCGCCAAGACATGGAACTCCCTACCCCTGCACCTCAGGTAATCAGCGTCACTGACCCAATTCAGAAAGGACCTCAAGACCTGGCTCTTCGAATGATCCTCCACCCAGTCTGACTAGCAGCCCTCCAACCCCAGCGCCTTGAATCCCTCACGGGTGAGTAGCAGCACTTTATAAGCCCCTGATTGATTGATTGATCAAAGAAAATGAGGAACAGAAGGAGGAAAAGTGAAGAGTTAGTAATGTTTACACTACTTAATAGTAATTCTCATTCTGATAAGTCAACTAACTCATTCTCACCCCATTCCTTCAGTCTACTTTGGCACCATGAATGCATACTACACATGAACCTCTGAGAAAAAGGTTCACAGGCATGCAAAAACATGGGCTTCAATAGAAATACATCAAATGATTCATGTTCACAAGTAATACGCATATTCTGATATAAAAATCAGAGCAGCAGACCCCTCATGGTGTAGGGCCCTAGCTCTAGAGTCCTTTTTATCAGTCACTAATGACCTCACGGAAATACCTACTCTTTTAGGAATGACTTCGAATCAACACTCTACAGACAATCTTCCAAATTGTAACAAGCTATTTCCGGCCACCAACCTTTTTTTGGGGAGTGATGTCGTTTATTTATTTTCAAAATCTCTTTTATTGATTTTGTTGTATTACAACAGTAACAACTGCCATCAGCATTACATATATTGCATGCATAGTTCTTAGGCAATACCTATTTGATACAGTCGGGCAAGAATAGCATGACAATCATATATACCATAGTCATATAGATACGATAGCTCCGGGTAAATCGTGTTAAATCAGTGTCTCTTTATAGTGCCCAGTCTTCATGGGTAATTCACATGAATATCGTTTTCAGGGGGCAACACCATGAGCTCGGAGCCGCCTGTATAACCAGTGTAAGCTGTGGTTGTGGTAACAAGGGGGGAGTAGAGGGAGCGGAACTTGGAGTGGAGCTGGAGCACCTCGATTTGCCAGTGCGTGTTGGCGAGTTTGTTGCCTGTTGTGCCTGTTCCCTGCACTTTGACCATATTCTCCCTACCAATATACCTTTCTGGGGCATCAGTGCACAATGGCAGATGTCGTAGTGGCGGTACTGGAGGTCCTCAGGGCCCTTCTAACATGCACAGTGTTACTCGTCCGGGGCAGGCGCCGGCGCAGGCTGGATTAGTGGGTGCTCATATTGCTGTAGTGCCAAAAGTATCGCATCCCAATGCGCGGCGATTGGTAGTTTCCTAAGTCCTATCGTCTCTTCGTGGCTAATTGCTATGCCTTCTGCTCTGGCCCACGCAAGTGTGGAATGTCGCCAAGCTTAGAAGTGGAGGGGGGGGGGGTCGGACGCTTTCCAGTGCTTCGTAATTAGCCGTTTGGCTGTTAGTATGCCCAGATCTAGGAATCTAGAAGTAACCTTGGTGCTGCGTGTCCTACAGAACCGATGTAATAAATACGCAGGCCATTCAAAGGGGATTACCCTCTCAGTGCAGTGATGTAATGCCTCTGCTACCCCCCTCCAGTATGTACTAAGGCTGGTGCAGCTCCACAACATATGCACCAGGTCTGCGTCTAGGACTGAGCACCTGGGACAGGCAGAATCAGTACGATGAAAGTATCTGTTGATTTTGGCTGGTGTGTAGTACGCTCTGTGTGTGATGTAAAATTGGATCTGCCTAAATTGCATGTTCCTAGGGATCTTAACTGGGCTGGCCAACACTTGCCCCCATTCTTTGTCTGAGAATTGCCTGCCCAGATCTCCCTCCCACCTGCGCCGGAGGGGATCTAACTTGACCGCTGCATGCTGGCGCAGAGAAGCTGCGAACCACCGCGTCAAATGCCTACCTTGTCCCATTACGTGCAAATACTGTATAGTAAGGTGCGTGGGCAATTCAGTGGTCAGGTCACCCCATAGCGCTGTGAGCGTGGCCAGTAAGGACCGATGAAGAAGGAATTGACCCACAGGGATCCATCCTCTTCCATCAGAGTCTCATAGGGAAGCAGTGCGCCATCACGGTAGAGGTCTCCCAGAGTCTGTATGCCCTCCACTTGCCACTGCTGCAGTTCTATAGCTGTCAGGGTCCCCTGTCCTTTAGGAGCGTCCTCTAGAGGGAGAGCGGGAGCATAGGGCGTCATGTCCCGAGTTAGGAAAAGGCTCCTCTTATAGCACCTATGCGCTATCTTCAGCCACAGTGATTCTGGAGGCCTCACGCGTGCCCCGGGATGGAAGAGCTGAAGTATCTGGGATTGCATGAGCGGCGGCAGCGTGGTCGCCGTGTCTTCACATTGGCGATCCGCCATCCACCTGGCCACCCACTGGAGTTGTGCTGCCAAAAAGTAGTGCTCAAAACATGGTGCTGCCAGGCCCCCTTGATCAGTGGGCAGGTATAATTTTTTAATGGCCACTCTGTGCCGAGCTGGAGCCCCATATGAAATCCCTGACTGTCTTTTCCAACCCAGCAAAGAAAGGGGCGGTATGTGGACAGGTAGGTTGGCGAAGTAGTACAGGAATCGCGGCAGGACCACCATTTTTATCAGCGCAACCCTACCTGTCACCGCGAGAGGAAGCGTACTCCAGAATTGTATCTGCGATTTGGTAGCAGTTAACGTCCTGCCAAGATTGCTGTCAAAAAGATCTGCCGGCTGTCTGCATATCCGGATGCCAAGGTAGCGGAATGTGTCTGCAATCCACCGTACCTTCACTCCATTAAGCTCCAGGCCCGGGTCTAGGACGTCTGCGCTGAAGGCGTAGAGCTTTGATTTGCCGACGTTTACCTTCAGTCCGGATATATCCGCAAACTCCCGTAAGATGCGGGCCAAGTTGCCCGGCACATTACTGATATCGTGGAGATAAATTAATAGATCATCCGCGTACAGCGATACCTTATGCATGCCGTCCCCTAACAATATGCCCCCTTGTGTGTGTGTCCTTATCGATTCTGCTAGTGGCTCCATTGCGAGCACAAAGAGGAGGGGGGACAGGGGGCAGCCCTGCCTCGTCCCTCGTCGCACTGAAATCTACTCCGAAGTGTATGGGCCCGTCTTTACTCTTGCCCTTGGATGCATGTAAAGCAGCCTGACTATTTGCAGAAAGGCCGGCCCTAGCTTATATCTTTCCAGAGTAGAAAACATATAGTTCCACTCAAGGGAATCGAAAGCTTTTTCCAGATCTAGCACGAGGCAACCTGCCCTCGGCCATGTTGTCGTGGAGTATGTGGCCACTCGGAAAAAATGGCGCAAATTGAGCGAGGTGTTGCGAGCTGACACAAAACCATTCTGATCTGCATGTACCAGCGCCGGAACCACCTGTGCCAGCCTGTCGGCCAGTATCTTCATTAGCAATTTATAGTCGGTGTTGAGGAGGTCGAGAGGCCTGTAAGAGCCCATGTCAGTTGGGTCTCTGTCCGGCTTGGGCAACGAGATCAGGTGTGCCTCGCATAGCGAGGGGGGGAGCCGTCCTATATCCACTGCAGCTGCATAGAGGGCGAGCAGCTTTGGGCCTATTGACACTTTGTATGCCCTGTAGTACTCCGCCGGAAGGCCATCAGGCCCTGGGGTCTTGCCCGTGGCCAGAGACGATATCGCGTGCCCAACTTCTTCAAGCATGATCGACTCATCTAGCATGTCACTCTGCGCTGACTCTACCTCAGGTAGTTGTATGCGGTCTAAGAAGGCCGTCAGAGCCTGTGGTTCGCATCAGCAGTGAGACTGGTACAATCGGCTGTAGTGTTGCGTCAGTGCCTCATGGATGTCACGCTGCGTGTGCACTAGCGTACCTGTGTTAGTTCGCAGCGCTTCGATGGGTTTGCGGGTACGGTCTTGGCGAACTAGCCAAGCTAAAAGTCGCCCTGCCCAGCCAGCCGTGGCGTGAGTGCGCGCAGTGTGTGCTGTGTAGTTGTGGCAGCAAAGGCGCTCCAATAACTCTGCATGCTGTGTGCGCAGTGTGTCCAGGCATTGCTTATCCCTGCCTTCACCTTCCCCGTTTATCTCATACCTCAGCAGCTGCTTTTCTATTTCGCTTAAGCTAGAGGAGATTTGCTTATGTATGTTCCAGGTCATGCCCATACATTGCTCCCTCGTGGCAACCTTGAAGGCCTCCCACTCCACCAATTCATCCCCCGCTGTGTTTTCGTTTATCTCGAAATACGCAAGTAGGGCCATACCTAGCGAAGCGCGGAATGCTGAGTCTTCCAGTGCCGCGGGCTGAAGTCTCCACGTAGGGGCAGGAGGGCATTCGACATCCCAGGTTAGTTGTAGCAGTTGTGGATTATGATCGGAGTGCGTCCAGCCTAAATATTCTACCTTATGCACCAAAGGAAGTAGCGCCGGGGATCCCACTATTCTATCTAAACGTACATGTAGGCCGTGCACAGCAGAATAGTATGAGTAGACCCTGGTGGTGCGGTTGAGGGCGCGCCATATGTCTATGATTGCCCAGTGTGCCAGCCAGTTTGTGAGGGACTGTGCATTGGACGCCACTGTAGTCTTGGACAAGGCCGGGAACGATCTGTCTAGGTCTGTGTTAAGCACGGAGTTGAAGTCCCCCCCAAGGAGCCAGGGCACTCCGCTCCACCCTGCTAGTGTCTTCGTGAGATTCTCTAAAAAGGTCGCCTGGCCTACATTCGGGGCATAGATAGAACCAAGGAGTAACGGCTGACCATTAAGTCTCCCGCTGACTAATGTATATCTGCCCTCCGAATCAATTAATACACGCTCCTCAGCAAAGGGATCCCAGCTCTTACCCAGATAAGGGCGCCTCGCGCGTGTGCTGAGTAAGTCGTGTCATATATTTTGCCTCTCCATTTATTACGCAAGCGCCCTAGCTCCACCTGGGACATGTGCGTTTCTTGGAGTAGCGCAATGCCAGCGTTTCTGCGTTGCAAGTATGAGTAGATCGAGCGCTGGGGAGTGTATACCGCGCACATTCCATGTCACTACATTAACTTGCACCATAGTTCTTTCCTGGGGTAACTAAATTGGCAACTGGAGGGAAGGCGTCATAGCTTCCGAGTGGCGGGAGTGTGCTCCAACTCCGGGATTGTAATAACAGTGTATATCTGTGAACTGAACTTTGCATAACTATCTCGGGCGATTCCCAACTGGGTTTTCGTCCAAACTGGAATGCCTAACTTGAGCCTGTAACTATACCGCAAGTGTTTGTGGGCGGACAAGCGCGAGGTGCGTCTGGAGTGAACTGTGCCAACCCTCGATGTTGTGTTTGTGACTGAATGTTCACACAGCCAAGCCATGTCGGCAGGTGAGCTGTCACACTGCGTATTACCTATTTGTGTGCCGCTGGGTGGGCGCCGACTTCAGCCATGGAGGAGGGGACACCGCCGCCCAAGCAAGGTAAGCACCGCTGGGAGCGAGGGGGAGGAGGGGGGAAAAATTAGCAGTGACAATATCAGGCTTAACACATTTGTTTTGAACCAGGTACTTGTGTGAGTTTGTACACAACATTATGTGTTATAGTGTCCAAAGTCATATAATGTCGTCTGCTGTCTGCGGCGTGACATCCGGCGGCAGACACTCTTCTGGATCTCCTAGTCTTGAGGGCGTAGAGGAGCCTGCATCAGATGACCTGGATGGACTTCGCTGGTGCTCAGGGTCCTACTGCGCTGTCCCTAGCGCAGCCACAACATTGATCACCTCTTGTCTTTCCATTCTCCTTTGCTCGAAATTGGGAGCAGTGACGGCGGACGTGTTGGTCGATCGAGGTCTGACACGTCCTCCACGGGCGCGTCGTTGTCGAGTAGGTTTGCGTACTTCCGTCTCCGTGGAAGGTCTAACCCCTGTCCACATCCCGTACTCCTCCAGCCAATCCCAGACGTCAGCAGGAGAGTCAAAGAACCGTGTCGTCCCCTTTGCCACCACTCGTAGTCATGCAGGGAACAGCAAAGAGTATTTTAGATCGAGTTCACGGAGCTGCTTCTTCACTGTTGTGTATGCGCTCCTGCGCCGCTGCACTTGGGCCGTATAATCCGGGAAAAACAGAACCTGGTTGCTTCCCAGCCGTATGTCTGACATCTTGCTTGTCTCGCGCAATATCAAGTCTCTGTCCCTGTAGTTGAGTACTTTGAACAGGAACGGACGTGGGCGGGCTCCCGGTCGGGGTCTCTGTGCGGGGACCCTGTGTGCTCTTTCAATTACAAACTGAGAGGGTAGAGTGTCTGTAGGTAGTAGGTCTCTGATCCAGCGCGCGGCAAATACTTCCGGTTGTCGGCCTTCCTCGCCCTCCGGAAGTCCCACCACACGGACATTGTTCCTGCGTGAGCGTCCCTCAGCACCTCCAGCTCGTGCACTCGATCGATGAGGTCCTGCAGGGACGCAGTGTGACTTTGCGTGACGGGCTTTAATTCTGTGAGCGTTAGTTCTTGCTGCCGTACTTTGTCTCCTAACTTTTGATGATCAGCTTGCAGGAGAGTGAAATCCGACGTCACCTTGTTTATTTTTGATTGATAGATACAGCAAGCAGCTGGGTCGCAGAGGATTGCACCGTCAGGACAAGTCACAACGAGTAGTCGGATACTGCCCACCTCAAATGGCCAGCTGCCACATGACCACAAATCACAATATTATTCACAGGGGTATGAGAGGCAATATATGCAGGGTAACAATTCAAAAATGTATGCAATAAGTAAGTTAAATATTGAATCCACGTCGTAGCTTGTATTCTTTAGTTGTTTTCATTCATAATTAGTATTCAAAACAGCCAACGCGTTTCGCCCAAACATGGGCTTCTTCAGGGCAAGGCGAGTATGAATAAGAGCGCCGCAAGGTACAATGCGCGTCCAAATTAAATTTAGTCCATCACGGGACAGAGGAATTTAAGAGATAAAGAACCTTAAAATGTTAGTGCAAATAGATGGTCCAAGAAAATTGGAGGAAAAACATTTGCCTCCCTTGTGCCGTTCCGTGGTGGTATATACAGATATTTGATCAAAGTGCTCCGTGTTCGGGCAGTTTACGGCGCAATTCCGCGCTCGATGAAAAGAGTAAGTTTGTTTATTTTTGACTCCAGCTATGTGCGGGTCTGAAGCAGAGCAGATCCGATTTTTTCAACTGGCGCTAGTACCGAGTCCATCTTGGCAGCAAGCGCTGTGTGCGGCGCTTGCGAGGGTACATCAACTGCTGCTGCCCCTGTTTCCGATGTGCCAGTGCGTGCACTAGGCTGTTGAGTATTGGTGCATAGTCGGCCCATGACTATTTGTTGTGCTGATGGCATTCGCTTTGGTTCCGGGTCGACCGGATCCGTCGCTCTCCCTCTTGGCTTCTCAGATGCAAAAGGGCCCCCTCTAGGAGCCGATGATTACCCCAGTGAGTGGTGTTGCTACTATTGCAGGCGTCTCCGGCCTAGCAGTTGGCGTGTCGTTGAGCAGCTGAGTGGTGGGGAGCCCTGCCTGGCGAGTTCAGCTGCACCTCATCCACTGTGACCCCAGAAGTCCGTGCCGCACCCAGCAGCCATCTTATGTGGGTGTCTGGATGAGAGGGGTCTGTCCCACCTCCCGTGTTGTCGCTGCGCCTTAAGTGCAATTTTCTGCCACACCTGAGTGGGATCAGTGAGCGAAGGCCGAGCTCCACTAGCCCCGTCCAGTCCTCTGTGTATGGTACGCAGTCACAGGGTCAGCAGCGAGTGCTCGCCTCCAGTGGTGTGTCCCCACCGCCTGGGCCTGACCGGACCCCCGGGTGCCGCGTAGGGGCAATCGTAGGCCCAGCCTATCCTCCCCCAGCGCCCCGCACCAGTGGTTTCTCAGGCCAGGCCCCACTTCGGCAATCGGATCCGAGGAGAGACGGGGGCAATACCAGTCCCCCAAGCCCCGCTGCATTGCGTTCCAATTGCTGAAGTCGGCAGGCTGTCAGCAGGTGAACGCCATGTAGGAAACTCTGAGGGTACGGAGGGTGCGCGGCGGGTGCCGTCTGTTCGAAGGAGCCGTGAGGTTCGCTGTGCATTACCATGCCATGTGAGTCCTGTGGGCGCTTTCTGGGCGCAGTTAGTCGCCTTACCCCTCTGTGACGGTGCGGCCGCTCAGGGGAGGGGAGGGGGGGACAATGGGGCCTCCGGTTACCTCTAAGGCCTGTGTTGTGGCACTCCTAGGGCGCGCCTCCCAATGTGGTCACAGCAAGATCAGTTCAAGAGGGGAAGGTGGTCCCCCCGTTAGTCCGCGCTGTACTTGGGTCTGTGTCTGTCTCGGCAGGGCTCAGGATCCACAGGAGATGTCTCTCGCCGACGTGAAGCCCCAGCCACCCAGGCACGATCCGGCCCCCGAGCCTCTTATGGGACGAGCGCCCACCCAAATGGCCGCCTCTCCCCGGCTTTCACATCAGAGCCGGCGCAGCTCGACTTGGCCCGGTGATTTTCCTCAGATGGCGGTGGGGGGCGGGAAACACCACTCAGCTGCCACAGTGCACCTCAGCCCCCCACCCGGTACGCTCGTCGGTGTGCGAGACCTCCAGATCTAGAGGCACCAGCGTCTACGGCCCGCGGCCGGTGCAGTCCAGTAGGGGGGCCCTCCCCCCACCCACAACAATGTCCAGGCCTCGTGACGGTGCACTGTCCTCTCCTGCGCGGCCCGCTCGCCATTAGCCGCCTCTGTCCATAGCAGTAGCGTACCCACTTCAGAGGGGAGGGAAGCGAGAGCCCTCCACTCAGCGCGGGGCCCCCTCCGCTGTCCCTGCGCCGCCGAGCGTTCTTCCCGTGCCGATCACCTCAGCTGTGCCACCCTCTACATCTGGGCCCGATCCGACCCCCGGGCGTCGCGCAGGACGAGCGGACGGCCTGCCCGGTATCCTCCCCAAGGCCGGGCACCGACATCACCACAGACCGGATCCGCAGCATCAGGCAGGACAGGGCAGGAGCAGGAACAATCGCCTGTTCCCCGCAGCGCACCCCACTCACCGATCCGGAGAGCACTTCCGCAGGGGGGTGCTACGTGGTGAGCTTCGTTAATGCAGAGGGTGGGAAGTAGGCGCCATCCCTCAGGAGTCCGCGCCGCCCAGTGTGGGCCTCTCAGTGGCACGCAGCTCACCGTTAGCTGCCTCTGTCCATAACAGTAGCGTACCCACTTCAGAGGGGAGGGAAGCGAGAGCCCCCCACGCAGCGTGGGGCCCCCTCCGCTGTCTCTGTGCCGCTGAGTGCTCTTCCCATGTCGGTCGCCTCAGCTGCGCCACCCCCTACGCCTGGGCCCGATCCGACCCCCAGGCGTAGCGCAGGACGAGTGGCTGGCCCACCCAGTATCCTCCGCAGGGCCGGGCACTGACACCGCCACAGTCCGGATCCGCAGCAGCAGGCAGGACAGGGCAGGAGCGGGAGCGGGAATGATCGCCTGTTCCCCTCGGCGCGCCACACTCACCAGTCCAGTGTACACTTCTGCAGGTGGGTGCTACGGGGTGAGCTTCTTTAATGCAGAGGGCGGGAGGTAGGCGCCATTCATCGGGTGTCCGCACCGCTCAGCGTGGGCGTCACAGTGGCGCACAGCTCCCCCGCATCTGCACCAGTAACTCCGGTGCCGAAGGCAACACAGCTTCTCCCCGGGGAAAAAGGAGAGGTCCAATCCCCCGGGTGTCTCTGAGGTCCGCAGGCCAGGAAAGGGGACCCACCTGTCCCCGTGATGTTTTCCGCGCAAGCGCGCGCCTTCAGGGAGTCCGCACTGGCAATGGCGTCTCACCGCCCACGAGCGCCTCGTCTCCTGGCCTCCGGAGGGCTGTCGGATGTGTCAGAGACTGCTCCCACCGCCACTCTTTTAGCTTGCTCTTGCACCACCGCGATGCAGGCGTTTTCGTGTTTCGTCTCTGTGCTTGGATGGCTGTGGAGGACAGTTTCGTCAGGATAAACGAGGGTTTCAGGACGGAGCTCTAACGGCTCGCGTCCGCCATGCTCGGCTACTTAGCCACGCCCCCTCCGGCCACCTACCTCATCTAAATGAGGCCGCATTTCAAACGCCATACACCTGAGCTTCTTCCCCCACATGAGCAATCTGTGGAACAATGGCAGCCTCTTCTAGCCACCACTGTCCCCGTATTAAAAGCAATCTACCCCGACTACATAACACGACTTACTATACTGACCCCTTCTACCGCTATCAGAACACTTAAATTAAAACAACATATGTGTCTGTATGATTTAAATGCGAGAATACATTGGTTTAGCTCAAGCCCCAACAAGTTCACATTTGAAAATATACCTATTATTGCTTTGTTGTGGAACTGGCGTTCTTACTGAGTCAAACTTCGCTTTTCCGCACAAGTATTTCTACTGAAATAAGTATACAGTAAAAGATACTGACAATGAAAGATTGCATAATTAACACATTTCAGAGCATAGATAGTAAATACATCTTATCCACCTTTCTATTACTGGGTCTGATACTCGCTACTACCTTAGGAACTGTCCTTGAAGCCGAAGAGCAGTAGACCCATTCTAATGACTTTCAGGAAGCTGGAGATGGTGGTCGATGGAGCCTTCTATGGCATCAATGAAACCACTAAAGCACACAATATGGTATTTCAATTAAATGAAGTGCAATTAAAAACTGTTTTCATGAAGGAAAATGTTTGAAACTTAATCTTACCTAACTCATCAAAGTGAGTCTCGGTTCCATCGTCTTCCATCACTGAGCACACCAGTTGTGCCTTCAAAAATGTGGTCCATTTATTGACAAGACTGCGCTGGCCACCAATGTCATTCTAAAAAATTAGGCAGAGCGTCAGAAAAACAACAAGCAATGCTCTTCATCGTTATCCACATTGCTTTAAACAGATGCTCAACAAGGCTGTAAAGTGACTTTGTTTAGCTGGCCTTAATTCTGATTTTCCTTAAAACGTATATCCATCATTTGAAATGCCCTTATGAACCCAAAGACTGCTTTCAATGTCATATCTGGAAGCATCCTTTTTCAGCCTTAGGCAAAATCGTTGTTTTTATGGGCCAGCCAATGATAATTGACACACTCTGATCTAATTAAGGTTTACCATTAATTCCACTTGATCCTTTTGAGGTCCATGACAAGGGTGCTGTTTTGGGCCATTCCTTTTTAATTGATAAATTGTTAACATAAGTGTGAGTGATTAATTATTCTTTTCTTTGCAAAATGTGAAGTATTTATCTCCTGGACGAATAGTTCAGCTACAGCCCTCCAGTCATTCTGGAATTCCTGTCACAGGTGGGTGTACGAAATGCTCCTTTTCTGCATGGTCACCCCAGGTTTTTTATTCATTTCTGGATCCTATTTTACTGGTTTATAAACTCTGCGCACTTTACCTCTGCTGAAGTGCATTAAAGTGCCTGTGTTCCCCCTTTGAACATGGTTATGTTGGCTTGCCCCTGATTGACATCTTTAACTTGCCCATAATTCCCTTGTATATGGTGTAGAAAATGCACCCAGGGCCTGGAAGTTAAATGTTACCTGGGGATTGCAGCACCTTCTGTGCCATCCACAGAGTGGACCTGTAAAACATGGCTCCTTGCTGCTATGTGTAGTCTAACTTCACCAGCCTAAAAACCTGCTGCCAAACCTGTAAAAATAGCCTTTTGACAGACAAGAACCTCTGCTTTTAAATATTATTATGTCAACCCTAAGTACACCTTGTTGGCCACAGAGTAAGGTGCCGGATATTTTTTAAATTGAAACATGTGCAAAATAAAAGTTAGCATGTTCCTCCAGTGACTAGCCCCCAAAGCTTTTTTTCTGGCTGGGCTTTAACTGGATCCTCGAAAATGTGAAAGTACGTGTTATAAACCTTTTCTCCAACATGTGACTGGAAACAACTACAAAGTTCATTCAAAGTCTATTTGTAATATTTATAAAAGTCCAATTTAATAGTAAAGCTTTTTTTTTTTAGTATTTAGGAAAAGCAACATTTAGAAAGTTACCGTTTACCTTCCTGAATCTCCAGTAGACTAATAAGCATTAACCTACTGACAGCTTGCCTGACAGTGCTTGACCCTAATAAGGTTTGAAAACTGCTCCCAGAGCAGAAACAATAGCCTGGGTGTGAAAAGGTGTTTTTCTCCCCTTGCAGGGAGGGCAGTTGGGAAGTACCCAGGAACACATTCCTGTGTGTGTGGTGTTTAGTCCTCCTATTGCCCAGAGCAGCCCCTCATTTTTTTAAACCATGACTAGCTATGCCTTTTGTGTAGCCACCAGTAGTTTAAAAAACAAAAGCTGACTTGCAAGCCTTAAGGCTTCCCAACTTCGCACACAGCTACCTTGGTTTCAAGTAATTGTTATTTTTGTATATGTTGTCCTCCATTCACCCCTTCATAAGATAACATAGTTGTGTATGGAAACCGTTCATTTTTCAAATTAAATGAATTAAAACAAAAATATATGTATAAATATATATATATGTATATACATATAAATATGTTTTGAGTGTGAACAGTGATTACGTTTATATTCATTCTGACAATTTTGTAATTAGGAATATTAATGAGATTTAAAGTAATTTCGTATACTTTGCTGACAAAGAATGTCATGATGTGTTAGTTAAACACACAACAAATATTTTTAAAGATCATGCACCTGACCAGCCCTCTTTTCATGCATATAAAAATACAGACGGGGTTCATAATTGTATGGATGTCAGGATTCATTTCAGACACTAGTGCCTTTTTAATGTGCCTCACAAATCCTGCCCGACATTAAGCAACAGGAACCATGCTTATACTTCCGCCATGCACTGCTTTTACTCGCATCTTGTTAGGCTAATTAAATGTCCTGAAATAGCAGAGAAACAAATGCTTACTGGGCAGACTCTGGCAATCATTGAATGAATCTGCTTGGTGCTGCCGCTGTTATCTGTCAGCCGCTCTTTGAAGAAGAAATACACTTTGGCATCATTAGGATCTGAACCATCTGGGAGGAGCTGCGCATCCACAAAAATTGGCTCTGAAAGAAATTAATTAAATTGTAGATTCTGACAACACAATTGAAGTTTTCATCTTGAATTTACACATTGTTATGGAATACGTGTTTTTTGTGTAAATGTTTCTGGAATGGTCAATGCCATGACTGCCTTTTATTTCCAGTCATCCACATCTATACTTAAGTGGGCCACACAGCCCCAGGCAAAACTCAGTGCTACAATTCTGACTTTTTTACAGAGGGCACAAACATGTTTTCAAAATTCCCTACATTTGTGGTGTGATTCACTGAGCCACAGTGTAAAAATTATACGCTGCTAACCTGCAAACGTATTTTTAAAAGTTAGGACTTCATCATACAAGCATCTTCGTAGAAGTCAGCATACATAGAAAGTCTCTTTTTCACACCAACTGAGGTGTGCTCTTCATTTAAACAGAAACTATTCTGTAACACTGACAATTGGATACCTTTCATCTCTTATGGCACTTAACTGTCCCCTATCAGTTATCTCAATTTATCTAAAAAATACCACAGCCCCCGACTTGCTCCTCACAGGATTTGTCACCTGTAGCCACAAGGCAAGTATCAAATATGGAAAAAAATGAAGCATCATGTCCAGGGACAGGGAATGACTTAGAGTGTGAACTCCTTCCTTGGACTGCCGTCTACTTGCTCTGATTCAACTCCCATGCAATTTATACCATTCCAGTCCTACTATTCACTAGGGAACACTTTTTAAACTAAAGAAAAAGAGTCCCTGGGAAACAAGGACCTGATCTAGGCCTATCAAATTTTGCAGAGCTGTGGAATAGGGATTTTTCTATTTCCTTGACCCAACCTTCAACCCCTTTGCTTGTGGGGGCTGTAATATGGAGGGGTAGATTGGATGGTCAATCCACCCACATATGGATAACCCGGGGCATGGATAGAGTTATAACTACATAATAAGTGAGGGATAGTGATTCCTTATAGCCCGTTTCTATGTTGCGAATTCTTGATGAACACAGAAAAAAATACCCACTGCGCATGTTTAGAGGTAAATTCGTTATGAAGCCTTTGAAGCTTAGAAACAGTAGAAAATTGAATACAAAATAATTGGATGATGTACAATTACGAGTGTGTGCATCTCTTATAATCCCTTCAGAAAGAAATGAAGCACAGAAAAGCAGTGTTGGCTCCTCCGCTGTGCAGCAGTAAAAGAAAGGAAAAATAAAATGATAATAACACAATGTTATTATGATTGTATTCTTCCCTGTTGCGGCAGCATGAGGGCGGAGCTGCTCTGCTGACAGAGCAGGGGAGGAGTGGTGGGCACACTAAAGTGCGCATGATGCTTTGACCGGCCTTCTCGGACGGGGCCAAATAGTCATGCGCACTTTAGCATGTTCTCCATGCAGGCTGCATTACAGCCTGCATGTAGAACATGCCCAGGCCCCCAGTCCCTGTTTGAGCGCCAAACCACGGACCAATCACAGTGCTGCATTGCAGCGTTGTGATTGGTTTAGGGAGCCAATCACAACACTACATTGCATTGTGATTGGCTCAGGGGAGCCTGGCTGCTTCTGTTCGGCAGAGGAGAGACAATGTGGGACAGAGCGGCGAGGAGGTAAGTGAATTTTCCTTTTTTTTACAATTATGCCTCCTTACCCCCTCGCCCTCACCACCCCAGATCAGTGCTAGCCGCCACTGCCGAAAAGAAAGCTGAGTGAAATATTCAAGCTTTGTTAACTGAAAACATAAAAAGGTACTTTTATAACTAACATACACATGTAAATGCTTTATCAGCCAGATGCTTTTTCAAAAGACACAAACAATTCATTTGAGTCTTAAGAAAAGAAATAGCCAGATTATCACAGATGATGTCTATTTAAGTCACAATGCAGCAAATTTTAATCCACTCAAATCCCAATTCAGACTTAGAAGACTTGTCCTCACTAAGGAAGTAAGAAGATTCACTCAATCAAAGCCCTGAGCAAGAACAATAAAATAGTAAGGCATATGGACGAAATATGGACCCCACTTTCTATCTCTTATTACTTATAATCAGCTTTCTGGATGCTTACACAAAAAAGGCATTAGATTTTAGTTACAGAAATGTAGGATATTGATTGATTGCAAAAGATTTTAGAACAAATTACACAAGAATTAATTATACTTTGAAGTTCAAATTTGTTATTGTAAGCTCATAGTAAAGAGCATTCGCTTTTTACATCAATATTATTATTGTTATTATTATTCTTTTATTATTGTCACATATATGGGATATTATCATATATCAGTACTACTACTTTTATTATTATTATTATTGTTATTCAATATAATGATGTTAAAATAATAGGAATGGTATTAATGGTATCAGTGAAAATACTGATGCAGAATAATAATAATAATAATAATAATAATAATAAGAATAAGAATAAGAATAATGATGCTTCATTCCCTCATATCAAACTAAGTAAAGTCTCTTTGCTTCAATCCGTCCCACAAAAATCGACCACACTGCGAGCAAAGGCCTGATGATATCCCATTTGGCAGCTGGATTGGTCTCAGTCACCAAAACATTTGATCACATAATCCTCGAACTAAAAAAACTGCATTGGCTGTCCGTCACAGAAAGAACAAAGTTAAAGATGGTGTGCATAAGGTTCAAAGACATCTATTCTGCCTAAACCAACTATTTTTTCTTCTTCCTACAAAATTCAGAAAGATATAAACCTCTAAAGAGCACAGATATACTCAGGCTTAACTCCATCGCAGGAGCAGTATCCCCCTCTGGAAAACTCCTTGAGCTCAAATGAGAGGTCACGAAGAGCTCATATTTTGTAAAAAATGTATATCTGTTCTATTCAAGCAGCACTTAAATTGGCAACCAAACAGATCCTATATTCTCACTATTATGTACCTACCTCTTGCTCCCATTCCTCTCCTTAATCCCTTGCCCTTTGTCTATGTGCTGTCAACTCATTTCTTCTCCATCCTCTCTACTCTCCTGTTCCTCCCTACCCTCTAGCTTGTCTAGTGTTAACACTTACTATTATTGCTATAATCTCTTATTGTCTCTATCAGGACCAAATAGCTTGTTACAACAACTATTTACTATGGTTGGTAGGTTTTTCAGCTACGAGTTCGCTAGCATTCTCTGTAACTCGAGACTTCTGTCTCCATTTGTTTATTTCTTTAATTATAAAGCAGCTGAACACCTCCATGGTAGGACACAAATTATAAAGCCAATAGGTTTGGTTTGAATTTCAGCCATAACTAAAACATTATAAACAGTCTCCAGTAGTGAAAAAGAAATAAAACAAACATTTTGCTTTCTGAATATATGACATAGGAAATTTAATTTGTGATGGTTCCCTTTCCAGAGAAAGCACTCTATAGGAGCTGGAAGAATAGACCAAGCAGCCAACATCATCAGGTGAGAGGTAATACTTCACTGGGTGGAGGAAGGCCCACTCTATGTGTATTTTAAAGACCTGATCATAATATGCCTTGTAGACAGCTGCACTGTGAAGCCAGGCCTAAAATATATAATAAACAAAAATAAAAATGAAGAGGAGTGATTGTAATGTGTGTAATAAAATGAAGAAATGGAAAACACAATTTGCATCATTGCTGAAATGTCATAATTCCATTTATAGAGTTCCATTCACAGGGATTCCATTTCTATTCCAAAAGGCTTTGGCAAGAGGAGAAAACTGGAATGCAGCATATGATAATGTTACAATAGTGCTACTTACAGATTGCACTGTGTAGCTTGTGAGTGGAGGTCTTATAATATTAGCTTTTCATGCACAAATGTGCTCTCTGTTTTATCAGAAGGGGTATGCAGAAAGGTTCAATAACTGATGAATCAACACGTTTTTCAAAATTTGTCATCATCCAGGAGGTAGTGATTGCTGGTAGGGTGCGATTCTCTGGACAAGCACACATAAATGTGCATTGTGTGTGTAGCTACATAGAAATAATGCAGCTTTACTGGCACACTGACACAAAAGTACATTGTTTTCGCACTCAACCAGTTCACATATCAGAGAAGAAGTATGCCAAAAACATGTGAGATGTTCCGGTCACACCTCCAGGTGCTGGCCATCAATATTGTTTGACTGTCCGTCCTGAGTGTCCCAATACTCATCCTTTTGAAAGCTCTATTAATTCAAAATCAGTCGATACTGAGGGCAGCACTGCTTAGGTAGCATCTACACTTTCACGACCACTCTCCGTGAACCCTGAAAACAAAAAAAGTCTTCCTCTTCTATATGTGAACTCCACAAATCCTGAATGTTCCTACATGGGTAGATTTCAGGCAAACACCCAATAGGAACTAACTATTTTTTTATGTGAAGTTAGACATTGAGCCACCATTGGGTGTCAATGTGTTGTAACAAACACAGCCTGCGCAATGGTTCTAGCATTTCAAAGGTGGTTGTGTTTTATGGAAGTATTGAAAAAAATGACATTCTAAGTGCTGGTTCATAGAGAGATAATAAGTAATATGTTATCTGGGATGCTAAATATAAACAAATGCAAAAATTTTTAGACTTTGTCGGTACACATAAACGATGGCCTCGGTTTACTAATGCTTTGCGCAGGGTTTGCGTTACTTTTGTAACACAAACCCGACGCAAAATGTTATGCTGGGATTTACTATGGGATAGTTTCTTAAAGTTATGAAGTTGCGCTATGCGCTGCTTTGCATCACTTTGCATCAAGGGGACATTCCATGGTTATTCCCATGCAACCACCAATAGGTTTTGACACACATCTCTATCTACAAACATTAATAGACCGAGATTTGCCCCACAATCATATGCCTTTTGGAGGCAGGAGTAACAAGAAGAAATGTTTTCATTTCTCCTTGTTTTGCCTTCTTTGCATATGTGCTGCATTTTACTGCACATATACAAGGCAGGAAAAGTGTTAAAGGATAGTTTTTGTAATGAAAAGGTCTACTTACTGTACAAAACAAATTGCTTTATAGAACACACCCACCCGTGCACTAGGGCACAAGGGTTTGCACGTTGGTGCGTGGCAGCCTAAGTGCACCAGCGCATGGAGAGAGAAAAACTGCGGCATATATTAGTAGGTATGGCGCTGTTCGGATCTCTCACTTTCATGCATTGCAGCGCTGCGTTGGGTAATTCTTTTGCAAATCTGGTCCATTGTCTTTACCCTGCAAGCCATGAAGATGCATTGTCTAACTCTCCCATTTCTTCCCATCATTCTCAAACTAGTCTCCACCCACTTCTATGCCAACACCATTCATGTTCAGCTCGGTTGTCACATCAGCTGCTCGAACTAAGATAACATTTATTTGAGGCACTGCATGAAAAAAAAACAATTTGGAAACAAATATTTCTAGTGACCTTCCTCTTACCACTTAACCACTTCGAATTGTGTTGGTCAGTTCTGACTGCATTCCGTTTGGTTACACTTCGGAAAATGGCTGCATCCGTTCCCATGAAATCGATAAACATTCCTGAGAATAGTTCTTCATCTAGAGAATTAAATGAAGATAACAAGGAGACATAAATTAATAATGTGTGAAGATGGAATTGCTATGAGCAAGAAATTATTACTGTGTCCTGCAAGAAGATAACTAAAACAGAATACATTCATGAAGCAAACTCCTGTAACAAATAACTACATAAAGAGTTGAGAAGCATGCAATATCAGCATCTATGCTGTTGGCACTGTATAATGAAGTCACATAAACAATTTAGAATTAAACTATTTACTCCGATAAACATGGATGTAAAATATTAGCCACAATTTATGTTCACACAGATTAGAACAGGCACTCAATTTCTCTGACCCCAGAAAATACCAATGCACTCATTTAAAAAATACTATTTCCCTGCTCACCCTAATACTGCATAGAGAAAAAATACTAGTGTAATATATAAATGTTACATGTGAATTACTGTATTTATATGATGTTTTTTAGAGAAAGTGTCAACATACCGTACAATGGTGGGCTGTAAATGAAGTGTTTTCAAATTTCTTATGAACTTACCAGTACCTGAGTTACGCATTAAGCTACCAGGAAGTGTTGGCATTGCAGAGAGCCCTGTACCCCAAGGACTTGAAGACCAGGATGATAACCTGGTGTTTCCATTGAGATATGTATATATGAGACTGTAAATTTAAAATCAGACCTATTGGTATTTAAGAGCCGGTATATGAACATTTGATTTTGGTGCACTCTTTGACTGGCTTTTTTGGATTCAATCTCTATGGCGCATGTGTGAGAAAAAGGTCTGCAGTTTTGATTGTCAAAACTGTAATATGTTTCACCTGCCTCAATGTGAGACTTGGGCCTAATCTCATGGTCAAGATATGAGCACATCAGAGTGGGTTTGGTTGGACAGAATAAAAGGGAAATATTTCTTGCCAGCACGAATAGGAAATTGACAGTTATCATGATAATGCTAAGTTGGGTTTTAGAGTTACTGTTGCTTTAAAAGATGCCCTCCAGATAACAGAAGTAAGATACCATAGCTGACCTGTTCCCAGGCTAACCGATCATTTGATAGTGGTACCACAACTAAATACAATATCCACTGGAGGTCTAACGAGACATCTGGGATAGACATGTTTGCTTCACCCTGGGATGAAGGCTTCCAGAAAACGTGGTAGGCAGGCTGAATCACGGAGATATTTCTGGTCAGGAGCGGAATCAGGCAAGAGTAATCTGTGGCCCCCCATTTGTTTTGGTGTCAGACTTTGGCACTACGAGCATCAAGGAAGTGTGGATCTATCCAAAATGAAATGAGAGTTACTATTTTCTCTCGTATATGCTGCTGAGACGACTGTCTTAGAGTGCTGCAATGCAAATTGCTGTAGGTGTACACTGGTCTGGAGAAGCAACATCTCTTCTGAAATTTGCTGAAAATGAAGGTGGTGAGGTGTGGAAAGGGCGGATGTTCCTAATAATACCCCTGGGTAGGAGGCAAATAGAAATGACTGACAGTTTTCTGGTTGGGAAGCAAATATAACTGATTGGCAGTTTCCATACAAACCTACTGCAAAAGTACTTAAGGCTGGCCATCTCAAGATTGGGGATCTAACTCAATTTTACTTTCCTTAAGGTACCCATTCAATGCGACAGTGACTAACCACACATTATCCAAAAATAATACATACTTGTAAGTGGTAGTGAAATTTGGAGAGTGTAAAACATTTGGAAAATAGAAACAATGCAGAATATGTTCTTACGCTACACACCATTTGCTTCAAATAACACTACTGAACCTAGAGGCAGAGGCCAGGTTTCTCCCCCACCTTGAGTATGATGTCATTATTTTTCTGTGAAAAAGGTTCCAGGCCATCATGTTCAATGTTCTAAGGAAAATCCATAGACCACTTACCAGATAAGGCTACCTTAGACCTGCTGTTTGTTTAGGGTATGTATAATAGAGATCATATGATCAAAGGCATCTTATGTGCCTCTAGTGTTTCCCTTCTGTCAGACAAGGTGAAACACTATCAAGGCTTATCTGAATTGTTCTCTGATGATATGTTACATGCCTATAATTACTACTTTGGCAATGCTTTTCCCAGTAACCTATATTTCAAAAGGTACACATGATCAGATCAGACATACGTGATGCAGATAATATGGGAATGAGCAAGGAACTCCACAGGTGGGTGAAAAAGGTTTTACATTCACAAATTTTACATTAATTAATGTTTCTATATAAGGAAAAAACTGATAATTGGGAACATCAGTTGTCAACCCTTTAATGTAGATTGTTCGCAATGTAGAGACTTTGCAATGCATGGATATGGGAAGCTTTTGTCAATATCAGAAGATTCTACAAGTCGTAATTTTCCTAGCTGAAACATTTCTGAATTGTACACATATTAGTCAATCTTTGCAAAAGGTAGGCAGGCACACACATTCGATCTGAAGCACTGGGATGTTTTTGAGAATTAGGTCCCGCGTGTGAATTGACCAGATATGCCATCAAAACATGACTGCTTCTTGCAGTTTAGCAGAATGCAACGATTACCTCCCTTTCCATGCTTAGAATGTTTTCATCATTTTACAGCTTGGTGCAAAACCACATGTGAAGTTTATTGCATAATTACCTTATATCATCTCGCATTTTTAACAAGACAGCCCACTGAGACTTTGTGCAATTTTAAGTATGAGTAGAGATAACAGAGAATGCATATTCGCTTTGACAGATATAACTATCACACGAATATGTATGATGTACTATCACACTGCAATCGATTCAAAATGCAAAGCTTTTTTATTTATAGAGTCATCTCAAATGCATACATGAGATGCCAACACCATTTGCACTTCTCTCTAACTGTACAAGGTCAGCTGTACTAATTGAACTGCAGAAGCAGGCTGGTGCAATTCCGTATTGGAGACTTACGTAGCATTGTACAATCAATAAAATACATTACTTGATTAGGTTCTTCAAGCAAATGCCCTGATATGGACAAAGATAAAGAAGAGTGCACTCAAACAAGAATGAATGAATGAACATTGCATTTGTAAAGCGCAACTGTCGCTCCCAAAGAGCATCCTGGCGCTAAGCGGTAAAAGACAGGATTCAACAGCGTGACTGACAAAAGAACGAAGATCGCCGAATAAGAGCGTCTAAGTACATTAAACGGTTCTGCCAGCAGCACAAGGGATTTGTGTTAACTTAGGTACAAGAATCTCCAATTCTCATAACAATCTATGGCTAGACTTAGAGAGGACTGTGGATTGTTCAAATTCATGTTCAGCTTCGGTTAACAGATATTTTTGACTCCCAGAATCCACCAGGTAGGTACTCTGCTTTTCACAATTACTGTCAATATTCACTTATCTTTCAAACATTTGGAGAGTAGAACATTGCTCTACGTTTGCTACAACAGGGGACAAAGTAATATTAAATTCGTCATATGGTTGTATTACATTGTTATTTCTTTGTAGGTGAGGGGAAAAGGTTGATATTTCTATGATACTGATTACACACATCACACACCAGCAGCTTACCAAGATGATGGTGAGCTCTCCTGCAATGTGTAGGGGAATTTTTCGAGGATCTCCTACACTGATGGGCTCGCCTAATGTCAGCAATGTGTATAGAACGTGATTGTGCCTGCCTTTCTGGCAACATTCCCTTTTGGACCGATTCTTTTCCCAGGAACAAGATTATTTTGCCTCACATTTCTTGCAGTAGCTTCCTGTTCTGCATCCCATAGCCCTCTAGGTGAGCAGTGGTGTCTGATCTTTACCCAGATGAGTCCCTGCAGACTAGAGTGGTAGGATTCTTTTAGTAATAGCTTGAGTAAAAACTGAACATCGGATATGTTTCATGAATATCATCTGTGTGTATTCCCATGAGATGCTGAAAGTGTAACCAGTCGATCTGATATGTCTTCTCAGAGGCTGTCAGATGCAAACATAATTGATCCCTTCCCTCCTTGGAATGTTTTTGATCTTGCAATGTTGTGACTGACTGTGCCATTTGACCTTTTGTCAGTTAAGCTATTATATTTATCTGGATATTCATGATGAATGGCAAAAGCCTGATTAAGCAAACTCTCTACAAAAAGTCAAAAGAAAAATGTTGCCTTGGACTGACTGTTGCAAAATCACCCTAGGTTTATAGTT
Source organism: Calotriton arnoldi (assembly GCA_963921515.1). NCBI lineage: Eukaryota > Metazoa > Chordata > Amphibia > Caudata > Salamandridae > Calotriton > Calotriton arnoldi. The sequence goes on along the minus strand of CAWUFW010001578.1, from coordinate 1,291,977 downwards.
AACTATGCGTAATGGCACTATTATGATGAGGGTCCTTGTGTTTGAATGCTTGGCCAATAATCAATCTCTAATCATACCAGAATGGTTTGACTCATCATGGCATTAACACATCGTCATTCTCTTTTATCTTGCTAAAAAAAGAAAACATGGTTAATAAACGTTACAGTATTGGTCCATTCGGGCAATGTCACAGGCAGAGTTTAGAAAAGCCCCTATTTTAACATCCTTATAGAACTATCTGTCAAAATATTCTCTTTGTAGTAGGCAATTGGGGAGTTCTATGGACAAGGCATTCAAGTAGAGAACCCACATTCTCCCCTGTCCTAAAAATTAGCATATCCTCTCGTGACGTTTCTGCTTCATCTTCTTGAATGGCGCCCACAAAAGTGATACCTGCCGAGAATGTTCGTAGAAAGACCTCATGTGTTGATGGCTGAGTTTTTTTCTGCTCCCTTGACAAAGTTGATTTCTTCCTTTCTGATCTGCTGCACTCCCTCTCCTTCCCTTTTCAGAAGACTACACATTTTAACAAGCCCATCTCTGAACTCTAATAAATACTTGAAATGGTCATGAAATCAAAATACTTGCGATGTAACCCAGGCGTTCCTCTGCGGAAGAAGAACAAGAATTACCTATCATAAGCATCCCAGATTACTGTCAGGTCAGGTGAAGGATAATTTAGTCCTAACTCAGTGTGTCTGGAACTGTAACCTACCTGGGAAATTCCCATGGTTACTGTAGGCGAACACTGACAATATACTGTCTAAAGTGGGGGTTGCGAGTGGAGTTGGAGTTAACAGGGGCATATGACCCTTACATCTGAGGAGTCATGTTTAAAGATTATATGCTGCAGCAATGAAAATTATCTCAGTTGAGCATTAAGAAACAATTTAGGTATCACAGGAACAGGGGTTCCTACTTCTCCAGTGGTACAGGGACCTCCTGTCATAAAGACAGGTGAGAAAAGGCCTCCAGGGAAGCAAATCAAGAGTTACTGTATTTAAAGCTTTGTGCTGCAGAGTAGTCAACCTGTACGAAAAATCAGTTACACAAAAGGTAGGGGAAAAGCTGAGAACTTGCAGTAATCCAGGCAGACCCTGGAGCGCTGCAAACTGCCCTTGGTGTGCCCCTTCATCAGGTTGTATGGCTGTGGTGAACCCAAAACATATTTGACTACCACCCACCCCTTGCAATTCCATCCTAAATCACATTGTGCTCCCATTTGTGCTCCAACAAGGCTGTCCTACCATGAGTCTCTCAATCTTTTTACAACCAATAACTAGATAGACAGGGACCTCTACGAATGCTTTCAAGCAACTTTACTTTCTAGCTGCACTAATGTTTTTCAGAAACCCGAATTAAAATAAAATAAGACAAAGACAGCTATTGTGACCACACACGCACGGACACCCACAGGCTTGTGTGCCTACATGGGATATTATCAAACTACAAACAGAACTTGTCCTCCTGCCCTTGGCGCTGCACTTATGTGGACTGAGTTTCTTGAAACCAGGTATCTCAAGATCTTGGCACTTTACTTACTGATCATCACAGAAACAGTGTTCACCTTTGGATTGAAGGAGCAGCGTCCCTTGCCAGACTCGCTTTTGAAGTCAATTAAGAAAATATGGTCCTGCAAATAAATAAAAAGTGTTTATTGACGTTTGCAAATAATCTACATTCGAAAGGAATGATTGTCAGTACAGTCACTCTGCCTAACTCGACTATAAGGCAAGCTCTAAGAATTTGAACCATAAAATACTAAAAGCTGTGATGTTTGGCACTATATAACATTCGAAGTCTAAAGCAGAGGTATCCCTTCTGTTTTTCCTGTACGTTTTAAAACCAAAAGGTTTAATATTCTAATCAAACCCCCAAGGATTTTGCCAGTTTGTATTCTGCAGCTTTTTTTTTTTTTTAAAAAGCTCCCATTAAAAACAGGAACATTATTAGCAGTGCCAATTGAAGTGCTTGGGGCCGTCTGCAGGAGAGTTGTATTCTCTGGCAATCTCCTCTCGCTGTCCCATGTCACCCATGCCCCCCCACTTCCCCTTAACACTCTGGCCCCCTCTCTCCACTGCCCTGAGTCTTCTCTGGGCACCATGTTTCTCTCGCTCCCTTCCCCCAGGTCTTCCCTGCTCATCTCCCCCATAGCACTGTGTCTCTTGTGCCACCCTTCCCCTGAACCTTCCTTGGTCCAACACCCCAATGACCCAAGACTCCTCTGCCCCCTTTGACCCCTGTGACCCCCCCCTTCGTCTCCAGTGCCTGTCCCTGCTGCCCCATTTCACCTCTGAAAGCAGGTTGTCTGGTTCCAGAGAGCAGAGCTTTCAGATGCCAATCTGCACTCTCCCCCCTGCAGCAGACACCCTCATGTTCTCAAACGTGGAGCCGCTGGAGGCTCAACCAGGCTACAGACTGCAACCAGCAGAATATCCAACAGTCACAGACAGGCAAAGTGATAGGTTCGAGCCAGGCAAATGTTCTGCTTTTCATAATACGGCATATTTGGGGGGTTTGGAGTGCACATGCTGCATTTTGTCACAAATAAGTGCCATTTTAAGGATTTTTCAGGCCTCATGGAAGACATATTTTGGGGCCCATATCCAGAACAACTGATTTTGTGCTCATTTTTAGCTCATTCAAGTCCTGTTGATATCAAACAATACTGCAATCATATGTAAAACTTTTAGAAACCTGAAAGTCATCTCCAGCCAAATAGTACCAAAAGAGAGTTTGAACACACTGCTTCTTTTAGCATTTGCGTCTAGACTTTATTTTTTCTTGTAACAGTAATATTCTATGTGGAGTTCAGGGTCCAACCAGGTTGTTCTTACAGTTCTGGAAATTAAATAGAGAGAGGCTGCCTTGATGGATAGTTAGTGGAGTAGTGCATAGTAGTAAAATAAGGCCTCATCTAATAAAACTCCCCCGAACAACTTGCATTCTCACTGCAACAGTGAAAAAGAAAGCACTGCTCTGAAGATTTTCACCATCGCATTGGGTGAAAACAAATAATTCTCTACTTAATTCTTTTCCCCTGCCTGCCATCCTTTCTTCTTTCTGTGTGTACACTTCTCTGATTAGGCAGTGACCTCCGGCTCTTCTCAGAGAAATGGCAGGGGGTAGGAGGCAAGAGAAGGGCAGAGGCGTACAGAGAAAGATATAGTGAGAGAATTGAAGTGGAGGGAGAAGCGGAGCAGAGAGAGAGAACTGAGGTAGAGCGATAAATGAGGTATGTCGTGGCCTAAGGCAAAGAAAGAAGGTGGGGCAGCCAGAAAGAAAGGTACACGGTGGTAAAATGAATGAGTGGTAGGTAGAGAAGGAGATAGGGAGATAGGTAAGGTTGTATAGTTAGTAAGCGTGAGATAAATATAAGGAGATGGAAAGCGGTGGGGTACACCAAAGGGTGCAGTAAGGTAGAAAGAGAGGTGAGCTTAAGAGAGGTAGAGGTTGACAGGTAGAGAGGTGAGGTAGTGAGTACAGTATAAAGTAATGCCCCGGTTACTTACCGGTAATCTTCATTACTCCGAGTATAGTCTTCCTCGCCACATGAATAACGAAGTGAGCTTCAGCTCCACACCAGAACCCTCCAAAGCAAAAAAGTTAGCCTCCCATGCCTCCCATCCCTTCCCAATATGGCCGACCCAGGTCACCCCTGACCTCTATAAGAGGCGGGCCGGCCCAACCCTTCAGCCTGAAACTACCAAGCACAACCATGAAGCCGATAGCCAGACAGGGAGGGAGGGATGGGAACTCATGTGGCGAGGAAGACTATACTCGGAGTAATGAAGATTACCGGTAAGTAACCGGTTCATTACCTCCTCGTAAGTCTTCCTCACCACATGAATAACGAAGTGAGCGCATACCAAAGCCAAGAGGCTTCATGGAAAACTCACAAGAAAAGCAACGGACCAGAATGGGACGCCAACGAAACAGGGCGAACCCAAAAACACAGACGAGTGGAAGGAACCACCCAGAGAGGCAAGCACGAGCAGGAAGAACCTGCCCGGGCCAGAGAAACACCGGAAGGGCCGAAAACCCGGATCCCCAAGACCCGGAGGCCAGACAAAAACAAGCCTGAACCAACGACAGAAGGCGGACCGAGAAGGCACGGGAAGAAAACGTACAGAGCCAAAAGCAACAAGCAAACAGGCCCCAGAACCGACAACAGTAAGCCGGACCAAACACACCAAGACCGGCCAACGGACAGCCAACAGCGACAAGGTAGCAGAAGCACAGACCCTCGAACCCAAAACCAACGACTGGAGGGAAAGAAGGAAACAAAACCCACCAGTCCAGGAGGCAACCGAGGACCAAAGCGGAGGAACCAGACGGAACAACCCAGACCGGTTGGAGCTGCAAGAACGGAAAGAGGCGCAGGAGGAACCCAGCACCCAAACGAACAACAAAAATGAAGGGCACCAGAACCCCGCCAGCCAGGAGAGAACAGGCGGGACACTGACCCCGGTCGCACAATGGGCCCCCCGGAAGGGAGCGCGACACCAAAGAGAGAATTCAGGCAGGTACAAGGCAAAACCGACCCAGGAGGCCGCAGCAAATGACACCGAAGCGACCCGGCCACCCACGGAACCCAACAGGCCAACCGCTAAAAGCGGAAAACCCACAAGGCCGCCCACGGAGGCAGAAGACCGGATGGAACCAGGACCAAGGCCCAGCCACCAGAAAAAAAACGTGAACGCCCACCAGGGGCCACCACGCACAAGAAAGCAGAACGATCCCGGAAGCAAGGGGAACGCAGCATGACTGAGCGAGACAGTCCCGCGCAGGGGCCAAGCAAACCGGCCCGCAACCTACCAAATGTAGCAAAGGAGCCGCCGAAGCGAGCACCCAGATGGTCAAACATACAACCAACAACCAGGCCCGACCCAGCCGAGAAAACGGAGAGCCGACAGGCACCGGAGTGTACATGCAGGCAAGGCTACAGGAAAAAACAAACCAAAGGCGAGAAGGGCAGAAGAGCCGGGCGAAAAGAGCCCGAGCAAGCCAACACTCCCAGGGAGCCACCCCGAGCCAGCAGGCCCCAGCACCCCAAAACCAGGGACAAAGAAGAAGAGGATACAAAATCCGCACAGGAAGCACAGGGCCCCGCCCGGGGAAGGAGAACAGGGAAAACCCCAGACCATTGCGAGCATGTGCTCCCAGAAGCACAAAACGGACCACAGAGGAACAGCACACAGGCCCAACACCCGCAGCAGCAGAAACCAAGGGAGAAGCACCCAGGCGAGCACCACCAACAGGTCAAACGCCCTGTCCAGGCCAAACAAGCCCAGAACCCACACAAGGAAAGGGACCCAGGAAGGCATAAAGCCGGGAGCCCGAACAAGAAGGCGGAGAGAGCCAACACCGGGGAGGCAAACGGGAACAAGAGAGACCCAGTCAAGGACAGGAAAACCCTGCCAAAAAGCCAAGGGGTAAACCCCGCAAGCCCCCGGAGAACGAGGCAGTGGGCAAACCACCCCGAAGAGCAACCAGCAACCCCCGCAAGGAAGGGGCCAACCCCAGACAAGCCAAGGAACGGCCAACAAAAGTCAGACGAGCAACCCGCCATCAGGTGCACCAACCGACCCAGCACCGACCGGGAACCCAAGCACGCCCCACAGGACGGCAAAAGCCGCCAACACCCGGGAAGGGGAGGGGACCAACAATGGCCCACAAAACCAGGAAACCAGAAACCCGCGTGCCGGCGACACCACCTACCCCATAAGGCAGACTGCCACATAAAGCACCCAAACGGATGCGACAGAAGACGTGGAGCGGGAACACTGGACTCGAAATGGGCCCAACAGGAATCCCTGGAAGAACCAGCACATGAAGCGGGAGGACCACAAAGAAATGAGAGGGCGCCACAGAGAGGAAGGAAGGGGATAACCAAACACCCCACCATATCCGCCGAATGCAACCAGGGAACAACGGGAAAATCACCCATGTCTCAACCAGAGGCCCCCACATCCAAGTGAAGGGGCGAAAAGTAAAGGAAGACCCATGGAGGAGAAGGACACCCCCAGGTCAGTGCCACTTAGGCAGCCCGCAAGAGGCGTCCACCACCCAGCCATTCTCGGCCGTTCCGCGAAACGGAAGCACCACCCGGGATGAGGGAGTCCCCCAAGCCACGGGAACAAGGAGCCCATGAACATGTAGCCGAGTAGAGAGCCATACCCCAGAGACGAGAAACGCCAAGGAAACAGACGAGGAAAGACGGCAACACCACCGACCGTCAGGTACCCAAGCACCTGGTACTGCGAAAACATAAACACCAACAGAATGCTGGTAAAGAAAGGAAAAGAGGGGGCACCCCAGAGGAGACACGCACCCACAACCCTGACTCAGGAAGGCCACAGCACAGCTCAGCCAAACACAAGGCCACCGAGGACAACAGAGGCAAAAACTAAAAAACACAGTACACGGACGCCCCGCCAAGCAGGAGACAAGGTACGGAATATAGGGACAGAACCAACACGCCCAACCAAAACGCTGACGACCAGTAACACACACGGACCTGCACCGGTGAAAGCCAACGCAAAGGGCAGACACAAAACCGGACATCAGAACAGTGCAGAAGAAAACCAACTCCAGCAACCTGGAAGGAGGCCAAAAGCAACCCAAAGGTGCAACTGGCGGACGAGAGTGCGAGGAAACCACAGGCATGTGAAAAACACAAAGTGGACCACCACAGTCGGAAACAGCCGGAAACACACAACATATTCCAAACATCGGAAATAGCAGGAAGAGACCTAGAACCCCCGGCAGAAGCGTCAGGGACCGGAACAGGAGCAGACCCAACACCAGGCAATAGAGACACATCCCCCTCCTTTGACCAGACACACACGCACAAAAGGAGAGGATGATAGCATCAGCCGCCCAGTCAAATTGTAGGAAAACCCATAAGAGACAGGGGGGGTGTCCAGAGCCCCGTCAAAAAAATAAAACAAGGTCAAAGGAGAAGACGACAGCAACTGCCGCATAGGCAGAACGTCAACAAACCGGTACACGAAATAAAAACGGCACAGCAACAACATGAAAGCCAGGAATAGCGGAGCCAACCAGCCGGGCGAACCGGAAAAAGAAGCAACGAGCCGCAATGCCCGACCTCACCCACTCCACACCAGCCACCAGAAGCCCAAAGCGCGCTGGGCGACCAAGGGCCGAACCGGACGCACCCATTCGACATGTACCAAGGGCGGGGGAGCAAGCACAGGGCAGCACACACCGCCACAGGGAGAGCAAAGGAGGGCACCCACGGCCCCCCAGACGAGTGACAGGGAGAACATCCCTCGGAAGGGAAGCAGCCAGAAAAGTGCCAACGAAAACAAAGCGCCCAAGACAGCCTGCACACCGCAGGCGCGCACCCGCCAAATCCGAGCCAGCCCTGCGACCCGGGGCCAAAGGCCCGGAGGAACACACCCATGGCCCGGCAGCAGACACTGAGTGGGGAGGAGGGAATCCCGTCATGGGACCCCCGGCAACCAATCCCGGGACGAGAAGTGGGAGGAGGGAGGGGGAGGCTGGAGCAGGAAGCGGAAGTGAATCGGCACCCAAAGAGAAAGGGAAGCAAGCGAGACACCGCAACGCCGGCCGGAACCAAACCGGGAGGCCGGCCGGCATAGCCACCCCTGCAAAAGGGAACCCAGAGGGAGCGCCAAAACGACTGCTGTCACCAGGGGCATAGCGCCCAGCCACCACCCCCGCCCATTGCAGGCCATGCCCCACGATCCTGCCAAGAGATGCCGTGGAGATCGAGACGCGGAAGAGCAGCACCCTGATCACAGACAGGGAACAGGCATGCACAGCCGACGCAGGCAGGCCAAACAATGCTGTATGCACGTGACAGGGAGCACGGTGGAAAAACCAGGAGAACCTGGAAGGGGCGTAGGGAAGCGGAGCTGCAAAGCAAGCCGGAAGCGCCCGCTAGAGCAGGGCAACCCCCAAAAAGTCCGCCCCTGACGCAAGGCCGCCCTGGGACACACCATGGCAGAACTCAGCAAAGCCCCCCCTCCCGGGACCGAAGCGGGAGACGCCCAGCCAGGACACAGAGCAAACAAACCACACTGAAGTCCACCATCCACATGAAGAGCAGCCTCCTACGGACCGCAAACTGGGAGCAGGTAAGCGCATTCAATTATGTGTCCATAAGTGTCACACAGAAACGACACCCATACGGCCGAGGGGTCAGAAGGAGCCCCTAGACAGAGCCCCAGACCTCCACGGCCGCCCCCCTGTAAACCCATGGCTCGCTATGGCAGAGCCTGACCGGCCCCAGACAGGACAACGGGGGAAGGAAGGGGGAGGGTCCCAAAGTCCAAGATCCCGCTGGAGCAGGGCCACCAACCAGGGACCCAAGCCCCTGCTACAGCAGGCACCACTTACCTGAAGACACGCTCTGGAGGATCTGCAGCGCAGAACCAAAAAAACAGGCTGAAGGGTTGGGCCGGCCCGCCTCTTATAGAGGTCAGGGGTGACCTGGGTCGGCCATATTGGGAAGGGATGGGAGGCATGGGAGGCTAACTTTTTTGCTTTGGAGGGTTCTGGTGTGGAGCTGAAGCTCACTTCGTTATTCATGTGGCGAGGAAGACTTACGAGGAGGTAATGCAAGGTAAAGAGAGTGATGAGGAAGTGATAAGAGCAACATGAGATGAGGCATAAACAGGTCAGATAAAGAAAGTAGCAAGGTAGAAAGGTGGTGAGAGATGAAAGAGAAATTAGTTGCATAGAGAAAAGAGGTGAAGTACAGAGACAGGTGAATCAGAAAAAGAGAGGAGCCATTGATCAGGAAGTAGGGATATTGAGAGTGTGAGATAAAGAGTTGTGAGGTAATCAGAAAGGGAGAGACAAAAAGAGATGTAAAGAGATGTATGAAGAGAGAGGGGTAGTCAAAGAGGTTAGGTAGAGAGTTTGAGATGAAAAAGAGAAGCAGGTCAGGAAATGAAAGCGAGAGCATATGTCAATAGAGGGATCTAGCTGATCACTCTTTCTTTCTTTGGAAAATTTGAAGACCTATTAATTCGTCAGTGCTCCCCAACCTGTCATTGCTCTTGGTGAATTCAACCAGGACTACTAAACATGAGCTGGCATCCGTTCAAAAAGAGACCGTTAACCACTTGGGTGCTCATGATGGCTCCACGCCGTCATGAGTCACGGTAGGCGTGTGCTCATGATGGCGTGGAGCCATCATGCCGCTGCCGCTCCGCCCACGCGGGACTAATTCCCCGCCTGTGCGGGCGAATTAATGAGTGGGCGGGGTCATGACAGCACCACGCCGTCATGAGCACACGCCGCCCGTGACTCATGACGGCGTGGAGCCGTCATGAGCACCGAAGTGCCACGCCCACCCCCTAGCCCCCCCCGCGCCGCGGTGGAATTCGCGGCGCAGGGAAGGGGTTAAAAGAAAATGACATCCAAGGAAAGTTGTCTTTGACAAACGTGAGGAACATGGATGTTACCTTTACAGGCTTATGCTTGCCAGATACTATTAACATCTGTTTTACACTTTATACATTCTATACATTTACCCACTTTAAAGATGTCCCTTGGCACCTTAGACCCCACACCAGTGCAGCCCCTATCTAGCCCATGGTGTTCCCACACCATAGCCTTATAGTCCCAAGTAATCACCCTGATGACCCCATGAGCCTTCTAATCTCCCCTAGCCACCTCCTCTATTGGCTTGCCCTTCCCTCCATACATCTCTTACCTGCATGAGCCGACGCATGGCCACCATTATAGTTCCTGGCACAGGCTGTCACACCCTAGGGACATCCTGCATAAGGAACTTTTGCATTGCAGTTGGCTGGGTGGAGTTACGCTTAGCGAAAAGTCGTGTAAAGTCAGGAATCTTTCTCTGACTTCATTGATGCAAAGTTTACAACTTCTCACAACTTTTCTAGAGAATATTTCCCTTCACCCAGCCCTGGAAAATGGGTGATGACAATCATCAGTAGCAGAAAATCACAGGACTGGAAATGTGCGTCCTGGCATCATGGATCAAAGTGGCTGCCGTAATAAGGAGAAATGCACCGGAAGCAGTTATCATCCCATGAGAGGCTGCTTTCTGGATATGTGCTGAGCCTTTTTGAATTGTCGATATCTCACTTCTCACTTTATGGAGGTATCATTTCTGAGTTCATTAACAGTAGTGAAAAATGCAAAATCCCACTCCTTAGGCTACATGCATAATTGGGAAACTTTGCACATCACTAATACAACCCTAGAAACACCCCACAAGAGCCCTCGGGCCACCTCTTGCTACACAACATGGAACACTGCTGCCCCTGTGTGCAGCAGCACAGGTTCAAAGCAGGTGTACTTCAGTGACGCTCAGTGGCTTCTGCCCGCCATAACTCAGTCTCATATTGTAGGTGAGTATCAGGTTGAACACTGTGTTCTTGAATGAGCGCATCATGATCATCAGGAGAACGTTGTTGAAACATGACACCAAAAACAAGTAACACACCGTTCTCTTGATGAACATTCTTGCAAATAAAGCATAAAAGGCCCCTCTCTCACTGTGGGTTTTCTCTGCCGGTCATGCCTGGTAATGTCTGGGTTGGTCCTGAACATGGAAGTGAGGATAGTCTTTTTGTTTTCTCTTTAAACAAAGACAGCAGGCTGGTCATGAGACCAAAAGGGCAATTCGCAGAGACCACTCTGAGACATAAATACATGTAGTTCCCTTGGTAGATGCGCCGGTCAGCATCCGAAGGAATGGCCGGGTGTCTAGTGATCTGAAAGGGGCTCTGCGGTTATTGACGTGGGCGGAATGAGCTGCGCGCACAAAAGAGGCGGGAACGAGCCTGACAGACTCCAGACAAGCAAGGCAGCAGTTTGTGTAATCAATTGACTGAGGTTCACGGAAGCCACGTCTTCCTTTTTTCTGTGTGATTGCCATAAGCCATAATCCCTTGTAGCCATGTGTGTCTTCTTCAGTGCTTCAGGCTTGCCAAATGTCAACCTGCACTCGAGAGAGAGTGCGCTCTGTTTGTTGAATGAATTACATGTTTAAACCCGAGAATGCGCACTTGTGTTTACAGTCGTGGAGACACGGCGAGGAGCACTTACAGTGCAGTACCTTCCAATGTCAAAGACGCGCAGTATCGGCAGCCATTTCAGGCTTCCTTTTAGAATACTGGTAAGCTTCAGCTATTCCTTTTTTGTGCAGCTCAGAGCTCAGAAACATGCACCTTCATTTACAAAGCATGCAAAATGGTGGGCATGGCTTTAAAGCCGTAATCATCCATCACATTCATTTGATTTATTAAAAGTGCTTTCCGCTCTGCCTAGCGTATCTAGAAAGTAAGAATGAGATGAAAGACTGAAGATAGGGGAAGAACAGGGAAACAAAACAAATGAATCTTCATTTCAAGGTACCTTCTGGTTTAACTTATATGGAGACAGAAAAAAGGAAAAAAGGGAAGTAGGACCGAAAGGTAGATGTCAGAGAACATTCATTCTCTTTAATTCCATTAAGTCAACATAAATAAAATACCATGGCAGCATTGCATTTGATCTATTTGAACACAAAGCATGAGTTAATACTACAATTTATAATAGAGTCAGGATAATGAATGCATAGTTTTAAAATGCACCTGCACACCTCTGAACCCTGCACAGCCCATTGCAATGCTGCATTCCCGTGGAGGTGGGGAGCACATAATGTGCACTACCACATGGGTGCTCCATGTTGTCCCTCACTACAAGGTATGTGCAGTCCACAGATCTGTGTTGGTGAAAATCAGCAAATATCATCTATTGTTAGCGCCTACACATACAGTGATGCAAGGGAGCCCTATTATCATGTATTTTGTAACACTTGTTCTGCCCTCACACATCGTTGGTATAGCGGACCCCAAGACAGTTTTGCTTTGCATGTAAGATGGAAAATGCAAACGTGCATGAGACATATATCGGTTATGTTATGTTGTGCTGCACTGCATTTTCTTAGCAAGCATTATGCTATGATCCTTTACGTTAGCTTGCGTTATGTTATGTAATGTTATGCTATGTTATGTAATGTTATGCTATGTTGTGTTATGTTTAGGGACATGCACAAGGCTTTTCCTCACAACTCAATGTGGCTGGAATTAAACTGACATGGAACAGGCAGCTGAAGAAGAAGGGCCATGCATTTCAAGGAAGGTGAAAAAAGAATATGTTTGAAAAGCTGATAGGGTTACAATGTTGTTGACTTGGACAGGAATAGGAATACATATAAAAGGGAAAGAGGGTTTATACAGCCAATATGTGTCTGCAGAAAAATGTAAACATGATAATATTCAAACCTCTTCTAATTGTGTAAACATGATAATATTCAAACCTCATCTACTTGTCGGATCACCTTTGAGTAGTGTCAGTGCTAGCTTCTTCATTAACAAAAATCGTACTATTCACAATCAACTTTAAGATAAAATCTTCTATCGAAATGAGAACTGGTATCTGTTTTATCAGGCATGATGAACATTTGAGCTGTGTCAATCTATGCTGTCTCTCCAAATCGTAAAGAGACAGATTCTAGATCCATCCTCTGAACTCATTCCTGCATGGATTGAAAAGCTGCGGGACTAAAACAAAGATAGCCCCCGATAGTAGAGAGGCTAATTGGGAAGATGTTCACTATATAACAGTTGTCTCTACACTAATATATTCCCTTTAATCTCATACGAGGTCTCACACATATGTTAAATATGAGAATGCATCTGCAGTCTTTAGAATTTGGTAATTCCATCTATAGCTGATAGTTTTGATTTAAACATATTTGAGGAAATAGGTATCGGTTGGGTTTGGCACAGTTATCATACTATATTGATGTTTATCTACTGCGCTCTTTTCTTTCTTTAAAATCTATCTATTATATATATATATATATATATTCACTGAAAAACCATAGGTTTTAGGGACAGTTATAGTTAGTTGGACATTGCACTCGTACAAAACCCGTGAAATTCCCCCGTTATAGTTAGTCCAGCTAACTATAACTCGCGCCCCCGCAATGCACTGCTGATGACGTCACATATTACATCACTCATGACATGGTCAGTGACATCACTGATGACATCACTGATGACATCTCAAATGACATCACTGATGACATCACTGATGACATCATCCAGTGACTGTGTGTTTCTGTAAAGTTTATATATTTTTAATATATATAGGAAAAGACGTATTGAAGAATGAGTGGGTGTGTAAGTGTCTGTATGGATGATTTAGTAGGTGCGTGACTGACTATAAGTGAGTGATTTAACGTATCTTACTGAATGCATGGGTTAGTGACTAAACTGGGTGAATGTCTGTATCCGTCTGTCTGTTGCTGTGTAAGTGGCTGCATGTGTTTGTGAATAGCTACATGAGTGTCTATATGAGTTATTGAATGCTTGTCTGAGTATCTGTATGGGTGCCTGAGTGTTTGTGTGGGAGGGGTGTGTGCAACTCTGTGCATAGATGTGTGAGTGGGTGATTCACTGGGTGGATGGTTTCAAGAGTGCAACTGTGATAGACTGTATGGGTGGGTAAGTGTGTGTAAGAGTGTGTTAGTGAGTGAATGTATGTCCCAGTGGTACATGTGTGAGTAACTACATATGTGAAAGGCAGTATATATGTGTGTTGGAGTATATAAATAGCTATAAGCGAGAGTGAGTGATTGTGATAGTGGCTGTATGGATGAGTGTGTGCTTGTATCAGTGATTGTATAAGAGCGTAAGAATGTGCTACTATTTGTATGAGTAAGTGAGCTGGTGTGTGTATAACTGTATAGGTGAGTAAATGGTAGTGTGTTTAATTATTTGCATGACTGACTAGGTGTGTGAGTACCTCTATGGATGAGTGGCGGTGTTTGAGTGTCTATATAGGAGTATGAGTGCATATGATAGTCCTGTACTGAGTGACCGTAAGTATGAGTGACTGTACGGGTGAGTGAGTGGATGTGTGCGTAGACCTAAGAATCAGTGAGTGGGTATGTAGTTATTGGTGTTTGAGTGTCTATGGTTTTGCGAATGGCAGTCTGTAATTTAGAGTGGGTGTATCAAAGGTTATATTAGGGTGTGAGGAGGTGCATCAGATTATCACGTGGATGATGTCATCAGTGATGTCATTTGAGATGTCATCAGTGATGTCATCAGTGATGTCACTGACCATGTCATGAGTGATGTAATATGTGACGTCATCAGCAGTGCATTGCGGGGCGCGAGTTATAGTTAGCTGGACTAACTATAAGGGGGAATTTCACGGGTTTTGTACGCAGTGCAATGTCCAACTAACTATAACTGTCCCTAAAACCTATGGTTTTTCAGTGAATTTCAAAGGTTTTTTAAATGCTAATTTGTAACTATAACGTCCCTGAAACCTATGGTTTTTCAGTGAATTTCAAAGGTTTTTAAATGTTAATTTGTAACTATAACATGTCTGAAACCTACAGTTTTTTCAGTGAATTTCAAAGGTTTTGTAAATGACAATTTTTAAATGTATTAATTGTTATATAAATTTTTTTCATACTGATTTCCAAATTTTTTAGAAACAATTTTTTTTTACATATTTTATTTTTTAAATTACATTGTAATTACATTATACATTACATTACAAAAAATACTTTCTCAGAATGAATTACCTTAGTTTAATTACTTTGCACATAGGCAATAGACTTTTAAGTACAGTAGTTACAGTTGTTGCAATGGGCAACACATTTTCAAACACAATGCAACATTCAGCTCAATGTGAATTTCTAGTTAAATGCAATTAGTTACTTTATGGATTACTTTTCTAACCACATTACTGGATCCTAGATTCAGTCCTGGGACATCTCCTGTAAACAGTTGAGTAAAAGCGTTTTGGTTACAGTCGTGATTTTTAAGGAATATTATTGTACTTTAAAAGTTCACACTTAGAAACTTTTTCTCATAGAATCACCAATGTTATCCTATGGAAGGAAATTCACTTAGAAGTTAAAAACTGTTATCGTTTCTTTTTCTTACTCAGTGTTGGATCCTGGATCCAGCACTGGTGCATCTCCTGTAAACAGTTGAAAGAATGCGTTTAAGTCATACAGGCGATTTTTAGGAATATTTGTAGTTTGTGAAAATCGACACTTTGAAACTTTTCTGCTGAAAACCAGACAATGGATTCCTATGGAAGGAAATTCAAGTTACTGGTAAGTACGGTTAAAATTACTTTTCAGGATCAGTACTGGGCTGAAAGATGCAGCACTGAGGTCTCTCCTGATAACAGGTGAGTAAATCGGAATTCGTATTTCGGCTGATTTTAGAGGAATATTTTAAAGTTCCAAAACTCCACACTTAGAAGAATTTCCAAGTGAAACCAGTCAATGTTAGCCTATGGAAGGAAATTCAAGTTACTGGTAAGTACGGTTAAAATTACTTTTCAGGACCAGTACTGGGCTGAAAGATGCAGCACTGAGGTCTCTCCTGATAACAGGTGAGTAAATCAGAATTCGGATTTCGGCTGATTTTAGAGGAATATTTGTATGTTTCAAAAATCAACACTTAGAAACTTTTTCAGCAAAAAGCAGGCAATGATATCCTATGGAAGGAAATTCAAGTTACTGGTAAGTACGGTTAAAATTACTTTTGAGGATCAGTACTGGGCTAAAAGATGCAGCACTGGGTTCTCTCCTGATAACAGGTGAGTAAATCGGAATTCGTATTTCGGCTGATTTTAGAGGAATATTTTAAAGTTCCAAAACTCCACACTTAGAAGAATTTCCGAGTGAAACCAGTCAATGTTAGCCTATGAAGGAAATTCAAGTTACCGGTAAGTACGGTTAAAATTACTTTTCAGGATCAGTACTGGGCTGAAAGATGCAGCACTGAGGTCTCTCCTGATAACAGGTGAGTAAATCGGAATTCGTATTTCGGCTGATTTTAGAGGAATATTTTAAAGTTCCAAAACTCCACACTTAGAAGAATTTCCAAGTGAAACCAGTCAATGTTAGCCTATGGAAGGAAATTCAAGTTACTGGTAAGTACGGTTAAAATTACTTTTCAGGACCAGTACTGGGCTGAAAGATGCAGCACTGAGGTCTCTCCTGATAACAGGTGAGTAAATCAGAATTCGGATTTCGGCTGATTTTAGAGGAATATTTGTATGTTTCAAAAATCAACACTTAGAAACTTTTTCAGCAAAAAGCAGGCAATGATATCCTATGGAAGGAAATTCAAGTTACTGGTAAGTACGGTTAAAATTACTTTTGAGGATCAGTACTGGGCTGAAAGATGCAGCACTGAGGTCTCTCCTGATAACAGGTGAGTAAATCGGAATTCGTATTTCGGCTGATTTTAGAGGAATATTTTAAAGTTCCAAAACTCCACACTTAGAAGAATTTCCAAGTGAAACCAGTCAATGTTAGCCTATGAAGGAAATTCAAGTTACCGGTAAGTACGGTTAAAATTACTTTTCAGGATCAGTACTGGGCTGAAAGATGCAGCACTGAGGTCTCTCCTGATAACAGGTGAGTAAATCAGAATTCGGATTTCGGCTGATTTTAGAGGAATATTTGTATGTTTCAAAATCAACACTTAGAAACTTTTTCAGCAAAAAGCAGGCAATGATATCCTATGGAAGGAAATTCAAGTTACTGGTAAGTACGGTTAAAATTACTTTTGAGGATCAGTACTGGGCTGAAAGATGCAGCACTGTGGTCTCTCCTGATAACAGGTGAGTAAATCGGAATTCGTATTTCGGCTGATTTTAGAGGAATATTTTAAAGTTCCAAAACTCCACACTTAGAAGAATTTCCAAGTGAAACCAGTCAATGTTAGCCTATGAAGGAAATTCAAGTTACCGGTAAGTACGGTTAAAATTACTTTTCAGGACCAGTACTGGGCTGAAAGATGCAGCACTGAGGTCTCTCCTGATAACAGGTGAGTAAATCAGAATTCGTATTTCGGCTGATTTTAGAGGAATATTTTAAAGTTCCAAAACTCCACACTTAGAAGAATTTCCAAGTGAAACCAGTCAATGTTAGCCTATGGAAGGAAATTCAAGTTACTGGTAAGTACGGTTAAAATTACTTTTCAGGATTAGTACTGGGCTGAAAGATGCAGCACTGAGGTCTCTCCTGATAACAGGTGAGTAAATCAGAATTCGTATTTCGGCTGATTTTAGAGGAATATTTGCACAATGGTGAAAGGAGGGGCGGGGCCTGAGGTGACATCTGTGCAAACGCGCCCGTGGCGCGTTTTAAGTTGGGGGATTAAGTCCCCTTGAATCATGAGGGTCCCTACGGGCCAACTAGCCCACCAGGAACCTCCAGTATGCGCCAGGGGCTGCGTTGCAGAGACATTTACAGAGGCCACACCCCTTTTACACCTCTCTGCAACACAGCTCTGTGGCGCTTTCTGGACATACCTGTTGGGCTAGTTGGCCTCAGGGACCCTCAGGATTGAAGAGGATTTAATTCCCCATCTTAAAGCGCGACACGGGGCCTGTTTGCACACATGTCACCTGAAGCCCCGCCCTCCCTTCACCACTGTGCAAACGCGCCCGTGGCGTGTTTTAAGTCAGGGATTAACTCCCTTGAATCCTGAGGGTCCCTGGGGTGCAACTAGCCCACCATATACCTCCAAAAAGTGCCATAGAGCTGCGTTGCAGAGAGGTGTAAAAGGGGCGTGGCCTCTGTACACCTCTCTGCAAGGCAGCCCCTAGCGATACTGGAGGTTCCTGGTGGGCTAGTTGGCTCAGGGACCCCAGCATTCAAGGGAGTCGTTCCCCTCTGCAAACGCGCCAGGGGCGCGTTTGCAGAGTGGTGAAGGAAGGGGCGGGGCCTACGGGCCCGATCGTTTTTTTGTTTGTTTTTTCCCCTGAAGGGGGCTGTGTAGCCCCCTTCCTTTTTCCTATTTTTAGGCCCTGGGGACCCCATCCCCCAAGGCCTTTCCCCTTTTTAAATTAAAATAAAAAAAAAAACGGGAAGGGGGCCGCGTGGCCCCCTTCCCTGGGCCTGTATTGGCCCCGGGACCCCATCCCCGGGGCCTGGCCTCTTTTTTTTATTTGGAGGGGGCTGCGTGGCCCCCTCCTCAGGCCATCTAAGGCCCGGGGACCCCATCCCCGGGGCCGGCCTTGCACTTTAAAAAAAAAAAATATTTGTTACTTTGGGAGGGGGCTGCGTGGCCCCCTCCGTGGCCTCTTATGGCCCCGGGGACCCCATCCCCGGGGCCTGGCCTCTCGTTGGGGACTGTGGGGGTCCCCAAACCCCCACAGTCCCGCCCGGCTCCCCGTGTCCTACGGGAGCCGGCATTAGCTTACACATGGGGAGCAGCTAACATGCTGCTCCCCATGTGGAAAGCAATCGGCTTTGGATATTGGAGAGAGAGCAGGTTTCCTGCCTCTCTTCCAATATCCAAAGCAAGTTTGCAATGACAGGACGGGAGCCGCGAGGCTCCGTCCTGTCATTGCAAACAGCAGTGTCCCGGGGGTAGGCACCCGGGACACTGCAGGAGCCGGCCCTGGGGGTGGCGGTCCCTAGGGCCACCACAGGCTCCAGGAGGAGGCCGCGCGGCCCCCTCCCTACATTTGATAGCCCGGGAGGTGGTGGTCCCGGGGCTCTGGGGTCCAAAACGGACCCCCATTTTAATCTTTCTTAGTGCCCCGGGAGGTGGTGGTCCTCGGGCGTGTGGGGGCTGGAGCCCCCACACAGGTTTTTAAATAAAAGAAGCCCGGGAGGTGGCGGTCCCGGGGCTGCGGGAGGGCTCAGAGCCCTCCCGCACCATTATACATAAAGCCCCGGGGGTGGTGGTCCCCGGGCTTAGGGGCCTTAGAGGCCCCCACACATAAAATTAACCCCCCAGCATGCCCCCAGGACTTGGCCCACCCGGGGGCCAATTAACATCGAGCGCGGAGACCCCGCTCGATTTTTTTCTTTTCGGCAGGGTTCGCGCTCCTGAGCGCATCCTGCCGATTTAAAAAAATAATAATAATTTTCTTTGCCCAGGGGTCCTTGTGGGACCCCTGAGCAGACCTAGGGGTCAGGGTGTTTCTACCCTGCCCCCTTTGTGCGCTTTGCGCACTTAGTTTCTGTCCCTCGGTTCTACCGAGGACAAAATGGCTGCCAACACTTCCTGGTTTGGAGTGTTGACAGCCAATTAACATAAAGCTCGTGCTCGGGAGGATCCGCGGCCCTAGATATCACTATCTTTTTACTTTTGATTTTCTCAGCAACTACTGAACGGATTTACACCATTTAACAAAAGGGTTCTTTCTGAACCAAGAACTACCTCTTTGCCAAATTTGGTGTAATTCCGTTCAGCAGTTCGAGCTGTAGCCGTGTCTAAAGTTTCCTATGGAAAATTGCATGGGAAAACGCGTTTTGGGACCCCCTTTTTCTCGGCCCCCGCTTGACGAATCCCCGAGACTTTCAGGGTAGGAGCGGACCGGAGCGGGCCATAAAGTTTGAAAATTTTGCGAAGATACCTCAACCGGCAAGAGAGTTATTTCAAATAGAATGTCGCGGATTTCCTATGGATAATAGGTTGTAACTATAACTATCTACTGGCGACCGCCAGTAGATAATATATATATATATACATATATATATATATATATATATGTATATATATATATATATATATATATATATATATGTTGCTCCAAAGTTACCCACAGGTTGAGGAAGCACTCGGGCAGCAGCAATGCACGGCAGACCACACACGCAGCAGGAGCAGCCTGACGCGTTTGGAAACCTCCTTCCTCATAGGCTCAGTCCCACAGATTAAAACAGCATTTGGGCCACACTACATTTATTGCCTAAACTGCCTTCTGATAGGCTGCTTCATAAGCCACAACATGATTGGTTCACAGGCCCCTCTGGAATTCTGGGACATGTAGTGCGGCAATCTCACCCTGATGGGTGCCGTGTCCTCTGGGTCCTTAATGCATAGCCCTCCAATGGGCCCCACTGTGCGCGCAGTCTGAATTCCTGGTGCTGCTTGCCCCATGTGGAACTGGACGTATTTCCAGCCCCTAGCCTGCTTTGCCAATCCTAGCGGTGGTGCTGGGTCATATCGTAACGAAAGAACTACATGTCCCAGAAGCCCCATGAATAAGAAAGCCCATCAGAGGGCGATATAAAGGGTAATTAAGGGACACACGTGCTTCCGTATCTGCCTATTGCATGTTTCCCGTGAGCAAGGAGCAGGAGCTCCGAAACGCGTAGGGAAGTTTTAAAGGAAATATTCTGTGTGTTGCCGCTTTCTGCTGAATAAAGGACTCTTCTGGGAAGTGGGAGTCCGCCTGTCATTGTGTGCGCTTCTGCTTGTGGATGACACTTTGGACGATATATACCGGCCTGTCCAGGTCGGGGGGGCAGCACCACCACTATGAATTTGTGGACAGTGGATTTTGATATCAGGGTCCGTTATGCAGGATGGCAGGTTCGCGTGGATTGAAAGCATCATATACACTGAAGGCTCCATTGGGAGTTTTACCTGGAGTATGCTGAAGGCAGAACCCACACAGGGTCATATCGTAACGAAAGGACTACATGTCCCAGAAGCCCCATGAATAAGAAAGCCCATCAGAGGGCGATATAAAGGGTAATTAAGGGACACACGTGTTCCGTATCTGCCTATTGCATGTTTCCCGTGAGCAAGGAGCAGGAGCTCCGAAACGCGTAGGGAAGTTTTAAAGGAAATATTCTGTGTGTTGCCGCTTTCTGCTGAATAAAGGACTCTTCTGGGAAGTGGGAGTCCGCCTGTCATTGTGTGCGCTTCTGCTTGTGGATGACACTTTGGACGCTCCGTCTTCGTCCCGGGTGCTCACTCCAGCAGTGGTGGGCCGCTAATAATTAGAACAACCAGGCAAACCCTTTCGTAGCCAAGCGGAAAGCACACACGGAAAGTAATTCAAGCAAAATGCTTTATTGTGCAGACCCCCCTGCACTTACAGACGCGTTTCGCCTTACGGCTTTTTCAATGTCAGTTTCTATGTGCTAACACAAAGGTATTTAAAATAACAATACATCACGTGTTATTCTTAAACATCAAAGACGGACTTATGCAACATTAAAGATCCAATTCATGGCGGCCATCTTTGAACGTGCTATTTACAATAAGTGATATCACCAAAGTGCAAGAGTGTAAGTGTGCGTAGTTAAAAACATCATTGCATTTTTAAGGGGAGGAAAAATTTATGTATATACACTTATAGGTGATATTCCAATCCAAAATTATAAAGCATTCTTTAAATACAGGAAATATGCTAAAAACATGATTGTTTTCATTTATATTTATATATACAGAATATCAACATAACCCCCTTATCTTCATTATTTAGCCCTGAATGGGCAATAGAACGTCATGCGAGAGGGAGTGCAGCACAGAAGGCAGTGATGTTCCGTGTATGGTTGTTTATAGAACACTCATGTATCTATTCTTGTCTCTAATTTTATCACTCCAGGTGCACCCACAACTCCTCATCGTTGTTAAGCCCTATGGAAGCCTTGGTTTGGAGATCGATAATGTATTTCGATTCCAAAATCCGCAACTTTCTCACCCTGTCTCCTCCTCTCTCATGTCTCTCTACCAGATCTATACAGCAGAATTTAAGGAGATCACGGTTGCTCTGATGGAATTTCTCAAAATGGCGAGCAACCGGATAAGTCGCATCCTTGTTTGTAATAGCACGCATGTGCTCAAGGATGCGTTTTTTGGTTGGGTGTATTGTGCTCCCAATATAGCGTTTGGAACAAGGGCATGTCAAGCAGTATACTGTGAATTCAGAATTACAATTGAGAAACTGCTTGATCATTCTGGTAGGTCTAGGATCCCCTGGTCTACCTTGAAAGTTGGTCACTTTACCACTGTTTTTGCAGGCCTTACAGCGTTTACAGGGGAAAAAACCAGCAATACTCATTCGGTTTTTAGCCCTGGGGGTAGAGTCATAGTGGCTATGGATCAAATGGTCGCCCACAGATGGACATCGTTTATATGTGACTAATGGGCGAGTAGGAAGACTGCTCTTAAGGATGTTATCAGTTTGAAGGATGTGCCAGTTCTTTTTAAAGATCTGCAGAATACTACTAGATTTCTCATTATAGTTAGTTATCATTCTAACGGGGCCATTCTGTATGGTTTTAATCTGTCCTTTAGCTACTAGTAGATCTGTTCTATTGATCTCCTGTACCCTGGCCTCTGCCTGATGTAGGTCGGCATTAGTGTATCCTCTTTCTTTAAATCTTTGCAGTGCCTGTTCTTTGGCCTACCTGAAGCCTTGAGCGGTAGAGCAATTCGTTTAAGGCGCAGGAGCTCCCCGAATGGTATGTTTTTTATAAGACTTCTCGGATGATGACTTCCCACGTGCAGGACAGCATTGCCTGCCGTGGGTTTCCTAAATAATCGTGTCAGCAGAGTATCCTTCTCGATATACACCTCCAGATCTAGATAAGTCACAGAGGTGTCACTAATGTAACCCGTGAATCTCAAGTTTAGTTCGTTGTTGTTCAGCGAGGCAACATAGTCCTTGGCCGAGGAGCGGCTGCCACGCCAAACCACAAAGAGATCGTCTATGTATCTCACCCACAGAGTTATATTGTCGATCCATTGTTCATTGGATTCCCCCCAGGCCACATGCTTCTCCCACCAGCCCACGAAAAGATTTGCGTAGCTGGGGGCGAAGCACGTGCCCATGGCGGTCCCGCGTCGTTGCCGGTAGAGTTGGCCTGCAAACGTATAAATGTTATTATTTACACAGAAGGTGATCATATGTAGGAGCATCTTATTGTGTTTCAAAAATTTCAATGGTCTCTTATTCAGGAACCATTTGGCAGCTGTAATTCCATCTTGGTGATTGATACATGTGTATAAACTGGTTATATCCAGGGTAATAAGGAGCATATCTGGTTCCCATGTGATGCCCTCAATTAATCTCAGAAAATCCTGAGTATCCCGGATATAAGAGGCAAGATCCCTGACCAATGGTGCTAAAAAAGAGTCAATGTACGTTGATGTGTTCTCTAGGAGACTGTTAATTGAAGCCACAATAGGTCTACCCGGAGGGTTGATCAAATCTTTAATTATTTTTGGGAGATGGTAAAATGTCGGCAGGGTGGGTGTCTCACAATAAAGAAACAAATATTCATCTTGACCCAACATGCCTTCATCTCTCCAATCTTGCAGTAATTGATGGTAGGCATTAATGCATTCCAGGTAGTTCTTCCTTTGATTTGGCACATAACACTCCCTGTCATCCAACTGTCTCATTGCTTCTTTGTAATATTGTTCTCTATTGAAAATGACCATATTTCCTCCTTTGGTCGGAGGGTTTGATCTCTATGTTACGATCTTCCTTAAGAGATTTAATTGCCTCCCATTGTTTTCTGGGGATGTTATAGTGGCAGTTCTTAGAGTCAGTATGCTTGGCCAGGTTCTTTAGGGCAGTAATGACTGCCTCATTAAACACATCGACGGCGTCAAAAGGGGTTTGGGGGATCGCTTGTGATTTCCTTTTAAAGTTGCTAAACCCCCTAGATTGTTTGATGCCCGCCGCCTCCAGGCAGTCTTCAGCATTAGTGTCTCCGTCGGCCATAGATGATGTTGAGTCAAGAATTTGTAAGGCCATTAAGGTTTCAAGATCATGGCCTATCAGAAGCTCAGATTCACTCCTATCAAAGTTTTGTTCGTCCGATGGTTTCTCCTTGTTGGGATGGAGTATAAAAATCTTTTGTAGTTTTAGCTTTCTGATATATCTGAAAAGGTCAATCCGAATTTGTGCATATTCATATCCCGACATTGGGCAGAAGGTAGGACCAAGTTGTAGTACTCTAATTTGGTCTTGAGTAAGTATTTTGTCAGAGAGATTGATGACAGTCATTTCCTCTCCAGGAGCTACCATTTGCCCCTCCTCCCTCTGCTGCGTGTAATCCTTGGGGTAGGTGCCCCTTCCCCTTCTTTTCTTTCCCCTCCTTGTTTTACGTTTTTTGTGTTCCTTAGTTGTGCTTGTTGAGGAGGGTGGGTTCTTGGAGTGGGTCTTTGGCGCGTTTCCCTTATAAGTTGGTACTCCTGAAAATAAGGAGACTCCGTGTTTGCACTCCTGTCATCGGTGTTAGTGACTTGTTCGCCTTCTGATGTCTCCACCTCTGATTCCGAGGTGTCCTTATTCCCACCGGTGGTCGCACCCTGTTGATTCATCTTCTTCCTTGGCCCATCAAACTTACGTGCGAAGGTCAGGATACGGCCCATGGCATAGTCCTGTTCATCCCTCTGAAATTTCGTCTGCTTACGCCGTCTTATGACCGCTTCATAATCTTTGAGGCATTTCATCATGGCGTTTTTGAGTTCCTCACTCTGTTTGGCATCTTTCTCCTTGCTGATCAGTTCCTCCAGTTTTTTGATTTCTGCTAGAAATGTTTCGTGATCGCTCCAAGCGTATTTAATTAAGATTCTAACCATTCCTTTGGCAGACTCAGTGGTATGCTCCCCCCATTCTTTGAGGAGCTGGGGGTCGGGATTTTCGTATGACGGGACCGTAAAGATGCGTAGGCCCCTAGGAATTCTGTCACAATCAATGTACCTCTGCAGCGAGGTGGCTTCCCACCATTTCCGTAGCTCTCTTTTGTGTGCTTTTTCCAATGATTGGAACAGGATCACGAGATTGCTTGCAGAGGAGCTTGTGGCCGCATCGTTCTTAAGTTGTGATTTTCTCGCCCCGGTCCCTGGTCTGAAAATATCCACTGCTGCTTCCTCCCTCTCGCTTAAACTTGACATTCTAAAACTAATTTGCACAGTTCTGTAAGTTTGAGCAGGGGTCTGCACACTTTGCTGCTTTCCTTGGGCCTGAGGCTCAAGGCTATTGCCGGTTAATGGAAAACAAAACGAAACTCACTCACCGGCAAGTCGGCTACCGTGGTTCCCGCATGACGTTCTATTGCCCATTCAGGGCTAAATAATGAAGATAAGGGGGTTATGTTGATATTCTGTATATACAAATATAAATGAAAACAATCATGTTTTTAGCATATTTCCTGTATTTAAAGAATGCTTTATAATTTTGGATTGGAATATCACCTATAAGTGTATATACATAAATTTGACCTCCCCTTAAAAATGAAATGATGTTTTTAACTACGCACACTTACACTTTTGCACTTTGGTGATATCACTTATTGTAAATAGCACGTTCAAAGATGGCCGCCATGAATTGGATCTTTAATGTTGCATAAGTCCGTCTTTTGATGTTTAAGAATCACACGTGATGTATTGTTATTTTAAATACCTTCGTGTTAGCACATAGAAACTGACATTGAAAAAGCCGTAAGGTGAAACGCGTCTGTAAGTGCAGGGGGGTCTGCACAATAAAGCATTTTGCTTGAATTACTTTCCGTGTGTGCTTTCCGCTTGGCTACGAAAGGGTTTGCCTGGTTTTTCTAATATACATATATATATATATATATATATATATATATATATATATATATATATATATATATATCCGCATTACTCCATTCCTTCGTTCGACCAAACAGAATCACTGGAGCACGGACCACAGATAGGTGCAAATTTTCGTTTATTGTTCACACAAGCACCAGCAGCATAACGCGTTTCGGCTCCGAGAGCCTTGATCACATGACGCGCTCAACAGTGTATGGGTAATTTATACACATCTTTTTCTTTAGGTTTTCTTTCTTTCTGATTTTTTAGTCTTTTTACTCTTTTTATGTTAAAGTGACATGTGCCTTATGTGCAAAGTAAAGCAAAGTAAAGCAAAGTATAGACATAAACAAAATGCATAGTGAATTCCAGTATTTTGATTATTGGCATAATTAAATTGTTCAGGTATAAATACCACATAGTTATGCATAAATATATATGAATATAAACATAATCAAGACATTTGTTTTTTCTATCTTGGTTTAAGTACCTCTTCAAACAATTCTGTACAAATGAATATATGAAATGTCACTACAAATACAGTACTAATTGAGAAAATAAGTTACAATCTTTACTCTATCACATAATTTAAATTATCTAAAATCCTGTGCAAAATACGCTAATTAAGAGTGTTCTAAAATTTCTAAAACCCATCTAAAACCGTGTACAAAATAGTGTATAAAAAATGTTGTAAAAAATGTTGATCAGGCGTTGCGGTGAAGTAAATTTCTAAGTTTTTTCAAGTTTACTTTAAAGTTCTCAGTATCTGTGTATCCCTAATTTATTTTTTTCTCTTTCTCATGAAGATTGTATCACTCATTATTAGAGGCAAGTATGTAATTCCTCTGTGATATTAAGACCCTTAGGATGCTTTGTATCGAGGTCTAGAATATATCTGGTTTCTAGACGTCTAAGGGCTTTTTCTCTATCCCCTCCTCTTTTACATAATGGGATGGAATCAATAATAAAATAGGTGAGTTGTTTAGGATCCGCTTTGTGTGCTTCCTCAAAATGTCTAGCTACAGGGTAGGTAGCATCCTTGTTTTTAATTGCTCTAATGTGCTGGAGTATCCTCTTGTGCCCCTGTAGTATAGTACTACCCACATATCTTAGGGCACATGGACACTCCAGCACATAGACCACATGGTCCGCTTTACAACTCAAGGATTTAGATATGGGTTTAACTTGATCACTAAATGGAGTGTCATAGGTGGTTCTGTTGATCCCAAATTGACATGCTTTACATGTTTTACAACGAAAAATCCCTTTCTTTGGGACAACCATGTATTCTTAGTTTGAGCAAAAGGATCATTATGGACCAAGACATCCCTCATAGAGGTTGATCGTTTGTATGTTATAGACACATTTTTAGGTAGATTTTGCCCAATGACAGGATCGTCTAAAACAAGAGGCCAATTGGTTCTGATGATTTTTCTAATTGCCTTGTCTTGCTTACTATATTTTAGAATAAATCTGAAGGGGGAAGAGTAATTTTGTGTTTGAATCACCTCCTTCTGCTTATTATGATTGAACAGATTTTGCCTTGGGACTTTGTTACTTTTTTCTATGGCTTGATTAATGCAGTCATGTGAATATCCCCTTGCCTGAAATCTTGCAGCACATTCTTGTTGGGCTATTATTAAATCAGCTTTACAACTACAGATACGTTTAAGACGTAACATTTCCCCATAGGGGATACTATGTATTAGATGTTGGGGATGGAAGCTGCCTGCATGCAATACCGAATTGCCAGCAGTTGGCTTCCTATGCAGTTTTGTTTCAAGTTGCCCATCTCTTATGTATACTTCAACATCTAAAAATTAATAGTTGTTGCGCTGATCGAGGCTGTGAAATGCAGATTGAGACAATTTTTGTTTAATTCTCCAATAAACTGTTCTGCTTCATCTGCTGAACCTTGCCATATTAAAAACAGGTCATCAATAAAACGTAACCAACATTTGATTTTTGATATAACTGTAGTCTTATGTTCATTCATTAGTACCAGCTCCTCCCACCATCCCATATGGAGACAGGCATAACTGGGGAGAAGCTGGCTCCCATTGCTACCCCTCGTTGCTGCTTGTATAAAACATTTTGGAATAAAAAAATATTATTATCAAGACAAAATTCAACCATACTTAAAAGCATCTTATTGTGTTGAGCACATTCGGGAGTCCTTTTCCTAAATAATGTTGTAGTGCTCGAACACCATCTTTATGGTTGATGGAGGTGTATAGCGAAGTCACATCCATTGCAATGAGTAGATAATCTTCTTGCCAAACAATGTTCTGTATTTTTGTAAGGAAATCGCCCGTATCTCTAATATATGACGGCAACTGTTGAACAAACTCCTGTAGGAAGTAATCTACATATTGTGATGTTTTTCTAAGAGACTATTTCTGGCCGAAATTATCGGTCTTCCCGGAGGTTTGTTTGCGTCTTTATGTATCTTAGGGATAAAATATAAGATCGGGGTCTATATATATATATATATATGCAAAAACAGAAGCAGAGAACTCTGGGTAGTTCTCAAGTTTAGGTGGAAAGCAGCTCCAGTAAGAGCACTCTCAACACCAGCGACACTCTAAATTTGCTCACCTCAAATGTCTGCTTTTCTATCAAAGTCTTTAAGCATAGGATTAGCGCAGTGCTATCCATGCCGAGATAGAAAGGGACAAAGTCTTTTGCCATTTTTACAGCAAAGTCTTTAAGCATAGGATTAGCACAGTGCTATCCCTGCCGAGCTGTAAAATGGCCAAAGCCTTTTACCACTCCAGGCACAGTATTACAGCTTTGAATTGGTAAAATACCATCCAAGCCAACCTGAAATTAATAAAAGCAACCCCTAAATATATATAGTATTGTATTGTAATTGCATTTATATAGCGCTTACTACCCCTGAAGAGGCGTCAAAGCGCTTTTTCGGCGAGAAGCGCGTTACTCCGGTGCCCATAAAGGATTAGTGGTGAATCAGTATAGTGAAATATGAAAGGGATTTGAGTGATGGATTTGTTAGTCAGTTATTTGGATTGAGAAGGATAGTGGAGGGATAGAGAAGGGAAAAAGGTTTGCATTTATATAGCGCTTGCTACCTCTGATGGGGTGTTGAAGTGCTTTTTCGGCAAATAGCACGCTTCTTTGGAACCCATACAGTGTAAGTGGTGAATTAGTATAGTGAAATATGAAAGTAATTTTAGGGGTGGATATGTTAGTCAGTTATTTGTATTGAGAAGGATTGCGAAGGGGTAGAAGAGGTAAAAAGGTTTGCATTTATATAGCTCTTGCTACCCCTGATGAGGTGTTGAAGCGCTTTTTCGGCGAGTAGCACGCTACTTCGGAACCCATTAAGGATTATTGGTGAATTAGTATAGTGAAATATGAAAATAATTTGAGTGGTGGACATGTTAGTCTGTTATTTGGATTGAAAAAGATAGTGGAGGGATAGAAGAGGGAAGGATTTAGATTTTTTTGTTTGTATTTGTTTTGGAGCTCATAGCAGTAGGAGGAGTCTTGGGATAAGCAAAAGGGAGGTGGAAGGGGAAAGAGTCAGAGGGAGGGTTTAGAAAGGCTTGTTTTGGGGGGTCGGAATAGTAAAAAGAGGTATGAGATGATATAAGGAGGGGTGGAGTAGGGAAGAGTCTTGAAAGGGTTATTTTGAAGATGATAGTAGTGGTATGGGGTTTGTGATGAATGAGAGTGGAGGTAGAGGATATATTGATAGAGGTATAGGGAGAGAAATAGGGGAGTGCATTGGAAAGGGGTAGAGGATATATTGAGAGGTACAGGGTGAAAATAGGGTTGTGCATTGGATATGCTGAATTAGAAGAAAAGTAATAAATAAGTAAAAGTAATAAATATATAGATCCACAAGTAATAAATACAAAGATCTATAAGTACACGGAAGGTATATTGATGCATAAAGGAAGGTTGTATATGTAGATTAAAGGAGCATTAATTAAACTCTGGCTTTCAAGTGTTGTTGCACTTTAAATTAATTTATATATATATATATAAATATATATATATATATTATTTTTGTAGATCAATAGTGAAGCAATTGTATATAGTTATGATAAAAAGATGTACTTATTTATGCAGTCACTTATATACATGTTAAAAACATAGAATAATGTAACTATCAGTAATATGTACATTTGTTGAGCAGAACTAATGAATATCTATATATAATAATTTTTTAAACATAATTATTCTACATGTTTACACAAAGGAATACACATATATAGGTGCATATCCATAGTACAAATAAATGCTTATATACAGAGAGATATGCTGTATATTTCTATCTGTTTGCGTATGGTGGTTATGTGGGGAAGAGCCAATTCTTGAGTCGTTTTCTGAAGATAAGGTGGTTATCCGTGGATCTTATGTTGGGGCGTAAAGAGTTCCATAATTTGGCTTCTTGAACAGAGAATGATGTGCCACCCATTGTTTTCTTCTTGTATCTTGGGATTTTGAGGCGAGGTGTCACTCTAGAGCAGAGGTTCCTTTGTTGAACGTGTTTGGTGATTTTATTTCTGATGAAGAGCAGTCCCGTTCCATGTATCACTTTGTGGGTGATACAAAGCAGCTTGAACGTGGATCTTCTGGCAACCTGTAACCATCAGGGCTTTCAAGGCAGGGGAGATGTGGTCTTGCGGTTTTATATGTAAGAGTAGTCTGGGTGCCGAGTTCTGAATCCGTTGTAGTCTTTTCATGGTCGTTAAAGGTGATCCGTGGTAGAGGCTATTGGCGTAATCGAGTTTGGACAAAACAAGGGAGAAGGTAGCCTAGACTTTGTATGGAAATCCCAAATGGGGGAAGAGTCATCGCAGAGTTTTTATAGTAACAAAGATTGATTTTGCTGGTTTGTCCACTTGGGCATTTCATTGATAGCTTGGAGTCCATGGTCATTCCGAGGTTTCTTACTTCCTTCGATATTTTAGGCTGTGTTCCCTCCCAGATCATCACGCCATGTGGCGAGCGAGTCAAAATGTTTCCAATCGCCACACGTGAGTATTTGTGTTTTGGAAGCATTCAATTTGAGATGGCTCCACGTCATCCATTGATCCACAGCTCTGAGACAATTGAAAATTGGTGAGTTTCTAATGTCTTTGGGGCATTGCAGTTGAAGGAGTATTTGCGTGTCATCTGCATAATTATAGCACATGAGGTGAAATTGATTGATCAGTGCCGGTAATGACTTCATGTAGATATTGAAAAGCATGGGTGAGATAATAGAGCCTTGAGGGACCCCTGCTTTTGTGAAGTACCGTTTGGACGAGAAAGGTGTGGTATGGATGACATTAGTTCTGTTGCAAAGGTAGTATGTAATCCAGTCTAGAGCAGTCCCCTCTATGCCGGTTTCGTAGAGTCTTTGTATCAGAGTATCATGGTCAACCGTGTCAAAGGCAGCCGAGAGGTCCAAGAGAAGTAGCAGCAACCCCGTTGCAGTCAACTGTGTTCTTCAGGTCATCCCAGATGGCAAGGAGGGCAGATTCTGTGGAAGTCTGAAAGTATGACAATCTCTTCAATGAATTGTGACATTTGGGCAAAAGCTGCTCTTTCTATCAGTTTACCCAGGAAAGGTCCATTTGAAATCGGTCTGTAGTTGTCAGGGTTCAGCGGGTCCAAGTTTGTTTTCTTCAGTAATGGGCGTATGTATGACTTTTTGAGTTTTTCTGGAAATATTCTGGTAGTTAAGGAGTTGTTGATGATTCTCCTTACTGGAGTGGCAGCAGAGGTTGTTAGAAGAATTGTCTTGAAGGTTGTGGTGGACATGGGTCAGAAGGGCTGCCGGCAGGCCTGCTTGCTTTGACCAGGTCCATAAATTCATTATGTGAAATGTGTTGGAAGGAACAGAGAGGCTGGGTTAGAGTATTCTTGGATTGTAGCTTTGTAAAAGGGTTAGTGCTGATGCTTTGTCTCTGTTTTAAATATGAGTCCAACGTGTCTACTTTGTCCGTGTAATGACTTGCTAGTTTGTCTGTGAACTCTTGAGTAATGGGTTGAGCTGCTTCTAGGCAATTTGGTTTACAAATTCATTGAGAATTTTATACAATTCTTTAAATGTACATTTAGCATTTTGAATTTTGCCTGAATTGAATATTTTTCTTCGCTTTTTTGATAGCTGACTTGTATCATTTGTTAATTTTCTGCAGGCGAAGTTTGTCTTGGTTGGCGTTTGTTTGGAGCCAGGCATGTTGCCGCTTTCTAATTTGTTTTTTATGTCTTTTATCTCTGTATGTGATGTTTGTTTTTAGAGAGCGATCAAGCATTTATTAGTAGATAGTTTAGAGAATATGCTTTGGAGATAGTGTGACTTTGTTTTGTAGAGGAGTTAGCAGTATTTTGTGAAGTTGCAGCTGGTGTGTCCTTAGTATGTGGCATTAGGTATACAGTTTTACTGAGTCACAAGATGGCTGCCAACACTTCCTGGTTTGGAGTGTTGACAGCCAATAAAAATGCAGCTCGTGATCGGGAGGATTTGCGAATCCTCCTCGGTCACCAGATATCAATATTTTTTATTTTTTTATTTCTCAGGAACTACTGAACGGATTTACACCATTTAAAGCAAAGAATGCACTCTGAAACAACAGCTACCTCTCTGCCAAATTTGGTGCAATTCTGTTCAGCAGTTCGTGCTGTAGCCGCAACAAAAGTTCCTAAGGAAATTAACATGGAGAAAACACGTTTTGGGACCCCCCTTTTTCTCGGCCCCCCCTTGACGAATCACTCCAAAACTTTCAAGACAGGAGCTGACCAGCGCGGGCCATTAGTATTGAAAATTTCGCGAAGATTCGTCAAACGGCGCCAAAGATATTGGTAAATCAAAAAACGCTTTTCCTATGGAAACTAGGTCCTAACTCTAACTACCTACTGGCGACCACTAGTAGGTAATATATATATATATTGTGTATTCAGATTGAGAAAGGCTGCTAGACAGCTGAAACGCGTCTCTGAATGGTTTTGCAACTTGCTGGGTCGTGGTTGGCCGAACGCATTAAAGAATATTGAACACTTCCAGTCTTCGTGTGCGTGCTCTTCTGTTTTATTACGGGAGTGAATTTTGGATGTTTTAAAGTGCAGCGGTGACGCTTTTTACACGCAACACCAGAGTTTTGGGCCGCCGAACTTCAACCGCAACTGGGAAGGATTCGGTACGTAAGTGCCTTTTGGCGAGCCCCCAGACTTTCAATTGAGAAGAGTGTTTTGCGGCACCAGCGGAGGTGGAGAGGAGGTTTCAGCGCGAGGAAGTCGGGAGACTTTCAGCGCAGGGACTAGGATCTCTACGTTTAGCATGTGGCTGTACTCAGGATATCAAAAAGGATTCCTGGTTCTGGGCACCGGGGCTTAAACAACGTTGCGGTGAGGACTGTGGGTTCTAAATTGCTTTCATGGACAGGCCTTCCCCGACCTACCAGGTTGTATCCTCTGTGCCACTTTGAGATTTCATCGTTAACTACACCGAAAACGGGCCTCCGAATCTTAAGGAGACATTTTGCATACAAGCAGCACTATGTGGGATTGTGTCAATCTAAGACGGGGCACTTGCTTGGGCATCCCGATATTCGGCAAACAATATTTATTTTAGCCAAATTTGGTGTGTGGCACAGAGGGTTTGTACATGATTTTATTTGCGCTGATTATACATATGAAAATGTTACACTTTAGCTGTGATCATTGCTCCGGCAGTGAAGATGTACGTGGTTGCTGCATGGCGTTGTTGCTTTGGAAGGAAATTAGTGTTTGGAAAAAACATTTCCAAGGAGGATTCAATATTTTGTTGAGGCTATTTGTTATTGGCAACAGCAGCGCCAAAAGTCATCAAAATTAATTGTTGATACTTAAAACAATGTTGTTAATTAGCCGCCTCATATGAATATGAAATATTTCATGTCATGCAATATGTTTTGGCAATTACAATGTTATATTATGCCGCAATGCAAATTACATTTATGTAGTGAATGTCTGCTCCTGCCCTCATATAGTGTTTCTTTTATGTTTACTAATCAGTGAGGTTTTAAAAGGCACCTTTTTACCATTGTGTATTCAGATTGAGAAAGGCTGCTAGACAGCTGAAACGCGTCTCTGAATGGTTTTGCAACTTGCTGGGTCGTGGTTGGCCGAACGCATTAAAGAATATTGAACACTTCCAGTCTTCGTGTGCGTGCTCTTCTGTTCTATTACGGGAGTGAATTTTGGATATATATATATATATATATATATATATATATATATATATATATATATATATATATACACACACACATGTTATAGTTAGGATCGTGTTTTTATAGGAAATGCCTTTTTTGTGTTGCTAATAAATTTGGCACTGTTTGACGAATCTCCATGAAACCTTTAACAAAATGCACATATTTCACTACTTTGCGCTTGGAAAGTTTCAGGGTGATCTGTCAAGTGAGGGCTGAGAAAAAGGGGGGTCCCAACATGCATTTTCCCATTCATTTTTCCATATGAACTTTAGACACAGCTACAGCCCAAACCAGTGAATAAATTTACACGAAATTTGGCTGAAAGCTAGATCTTGGTCCAGAAAGAGTGCTTTTTGTGATTTGGTGTAAATCTGTTCAGCAGTTTTTGAGCAATTTTGAGTGTATCACATCACGAAGGATTCACAGAGCTGACAGACCTCATGATGAGATCTGATTGGCTGCCATTTAATCAACCAGAGCATGGTGGCAGCCATCTTAGGACTCAGAGCTCAGTCAAAAGTCCCAAAAAAACACAAAAAAAGAAATAGGGGGCAGGGGTAGGGGTACCCGGACCCCCAAGGCCTGGTGG
The DNA here is from genome assembly GCA_963921515.1 of Calotriton arnoldi. Classification (NCBI taxonomy): domain Eukaryota; kingdom Metazoa; phylum Chordata; class Amphibia; order Caudata; family Salamandridae; genus Calotriton; species Calotriton arnoldi. The sequence goes on along the minus strand of CAWUFW010001578.1, from coordinate 1,257,793 downwards.
TGGGGTCTTTTTGCCACAAATACACGAAGGATACGCTAATCTATGGCAAAAAAACCTGCAGGCTCTGCTTTTCTTTCAAAGATGTTTGCTTTAATTTTGTTTAATTCCGATGTATGAGCCACCTGGAGTACTGGGTATCTGAACGCATGCACCTCTCACAGTGTGCCTACCTCCTGGAGATCCTCCTGGTCTACACCCTCTAACTTCACCAGCGGGAACACCACACTTTTTTGTTTATTTACCCAGAGACCGGCCATGGCACCAAATGTTTTGACCGCCTGCAGAAGGAGGGCAGACCGCTGTCCCAGGCTGTCGTAAATATACAAGCGTGTCATCCGCATAGTATACATAGACATGACATGCATGCTATGACCAATTCTTATGCCCCAGTCGGCCATGCGGGTTCTAAGATATATTGCTAGCGGCTCCACAGCCAGTGCAAATAGCAATGGGGATAGTGGGCTATTGTTATGGGGTCACACAAGAGCCCCCTCCATCCGTTCCCCACTGCTGAGTGCAGAAGATGGGAATGTTGTTGCAGATTCATTTGCGTGCCTCTGCCTGGGATAAAGTCACATTGGTCTTCATGGACCAAGTGCGTTATCACACCTTGCAAACTAGTAGTCAGGGCCTTTGAGAAGATATTGGTGCCAACATTTATCATTGACAATGATCGATATGACCCCTGATCGTTGGGGTCCATATCTGGTTTTAGGAGCATCACGATCAGTGCCTCCCACATAGACTGGGAGAGAGCACCCATGCGGTATGCCTCCTGTAGGGTCTTAAGGAGTCTGGAAATTAGTTGTGCCTTTTGTTGCTGGTACCACTCCACCAGTAGATCATCAAGACCTGGGGCTCTGAACCTGGGCATGTTCCCCAGTGCCTCATCCAATTCCTCCCCCTGTATTTCAGCTTCCAGCAGCTTGCACTGTTCTCCCGTTAATCTGGACCCCTCCACCTGGTTGAGAAATTTTTCAACTCCCTACAGAGTTACGGGGGTGGAGTCCCCATGGAGAGTCGCCAGGTGCTCCTGAAGCAAGGCATTACTAGTTGCTTGAGTACACGCCATCCCACCCTCAAGGCTCAATATTTGGGGGTGGGGGCACTCCCTTTTCAGCAGCCAGGCCACCAGTCATCCTGGTCTGTCACCTTCGTGGTGTATGCGCTGTCGACACTCCCGCCAGGTGAAGTTTTCTAGGAGGTTCCAGGTAGCTTGCAGTGCTTGCCTAGCAGCCACCATCTGGGAGTCATCACTTCCATGCTCCCGGGCTTCATATTGTAGCGCCTCCAATGGTATCTCTTTCCCGCCTCTAATTGGTGATGGGTGCTGCAGACTTGAGAGAGAAACTCCCCGCGGGTCACAACTTTGAGTGCATTCCACTCCAAGCCCCTAGTGCCTGCAGATTGCCAGTTCACCTTAAAGTACCCCTCAATTGCCGCACGAAGGCCCTCCCAGAAAGCACTGTATGGGAGCCCTTCCTCCAAAGTGGCACGCTAGGTCTTTTGCCCCACTCTAACAATAACGGGGCATGGTCTGAGAGATAGCGCACCAGGTAGCATGTCTCTCCTACCTCCGGCGCCACCACCTTTGTCACCAGGAACCTATCCCATCTGCTGTATGTGTTATGGACTATCGTGTGACAAGAGTACTCCCCAGGTCTGGGTGCTTGGGTGCCCAGATGTTCACACAGTCAAGGTTTGCCATAGCATCCCGTAACTCTGCTGTCATCAGTGGCTTTGTCCCCAGCTTTGAGAGATATCTGTCCTTTTGGCCATCTGAGACACAATTAAAGTCTCCCGCCCACAGTATGGTAGCAACAGGGTTCGGACTCTGGCCTAAAACTCCCTGTTATCCGTGTTGGGGTTGTAAATATTTAGCATGCGGATCTCCCTGCCATATGGGGTTCCCTGAAGTAGAGCGTACCTCCCCTCCGCATCTGCTTTGCAATAGGTCATCCGAAACACCGCATTGCTCGAGTATGTGGAGGGGTAAAGTTGGTCCCGCCACATCCTCACAGTTTTTGTTTCTCCCAGTCCTGTAGTTGTGTTTACTGTAGGAACGTAATGCGTATATTGGGTTGTTAGAGAAATTGATGTGTCCTGTCCCACTTAACAAATGTGCTGAGGTTACGTACGTTGCACGTAACCATTTTTATGGGGTCCACCATAGAGTACCACTTTGTAGTCACAGAGCCCCTCTCCAGCACAGCCAGAGAGTTACCTCTCTTGCCCTATCCCAACGCTCAACCCTCCGCCACCCCAACATCCTCTCCACACCACATCTCACCACTAGAGAACATTCAAACATCCCACCCCTCATCCAGGAACTTTATTCACTTCAAATGAGGCCCAGTCACAGGCAGAGGCCATATGACACCTGGAAGACCCTTTTCTGGTCCCCCCCGTCAGGCAGGCTCCAATCTCAATGGAGAGGGAGCTGTCACCAGAACTGGTTTGAAGTGACCAAGGAGGAGGGGTTGCTCATTTCCTCAGCCACACTTTTGAAGTGAATGCACCATCTTGGATTTAGGCACAGAGGGGCATTGTGGAATTGTTTGCAGTGTGACACACAGGAAATGCTGCAAAAGTGGGTAGGCTAACCCCTGGGAATGCTTACCTCATTGGTTAGGGAGGAGCTAGGAGTCACCCCCCACCCACAAGCTTGTGCCAGGCATAAATGTGGAACCCGCATTACTCTTGGCAGAACACTACTGGAGCTGAGGAAGATCAGAAGAGGACTGAACCTGCTGTCTGCAACCTGACAGGAGCCCTGAAAGACTGGACTTCCTCTCTCCTGGACCCAGGACAAAAAAGCAAACTCTAAGTGTCATAAGGTTGACCTCCTGCTCAAGCTAAAAGAAGCCTTCCATACAATTGCCTAACCAACCAGTTTCAGTTAGACCTGCCCCAGGCCCTACTCTAGCCTCTGCAAGAGTGATTCCTGACCGCCAAGTGCTGTTCCTAAGGTCCTGGAATCCTTGACGGTGTCTGGCTGGACTTTGTCTACCACCCTTGCAAATCTGGGACTTAGAAACTATTTGGCTCCTGCTTGTAGCTTCTCCTTAGCAGTAAATCTGACTCAATGGGATCTTGCGAAGAAGGTATCCGGCCTAGTGGAGCCCTCTACAGCTCAGCTTGCAGCCTTGCCCTGCTGGGAGAATCCAAGCTCCAAAAAAGTGACTATAGGCCTGATTTATATTCTGGAGGATGGCCTGTTGTTCTGCCAGGGCACAAAAAGTTAATTACTCTGTCGCCCTAGTGAAGGGACCACCCACCAGAATTAAAATGAACGCCAAGCTGGCGGTCATTTAAATAGCGTTGCCAGGAACCACCAAGTTCCGGGTTAATGCTTTTAACCAATTAAAAAGAAAATCCTGAAACAGGATTTTCTTTTTGAATATAAATCAGATAACTACCCCTCGCCATCGGAGTCATCTCCCATGGTGAGAGGGGCAAAATGTATTTTTTACCGTCCCTCACTTCCAAGGTTTGCCTGGCAGTGATGGACAGTAAAAAATATGGCTCTATGTTCGCCCATCCTAATTGGGCAGACAGACATGTAGCCAATTCTCTGATAGCCCCTATTCTGTCTGAAAAGTTTGGCTACGACGGATACAAAGTATTCACCGCCAGAACCAAACTTAAGGTCTGCCCACATCTAAATCGGGGAGGAAGGGGGGCGGACCACTATGTTGGCAGGGAGTCGCGACAGAGTTACCTCTCTGCCAACATATAAATCAGGCCTCAAGTGCGAACAAAGAAATCTTGACCAGGCGAAGGTGCCATAAGTATCTGACCAGCAAAGGACCTACCTTTAGTGCGAAAGTCGAATTTTTCCTGCTCGGAGCTTAACCATTAAAAACCGGCAGCTTCACTAGGACTTTGATTGACAGCCACCTGACCTTGTGGAGCACCCTTCGGCTACAGCCTACTGCCTTGCCCCATTGAAGACAGCAGTTGGTGCTTAAAGCTTTTTGGTGCTACTTTTATTTAAAACTTTTTTCAAAAAATTACATCTTCAGCTCCCCGTATTAGACTTTTGTCATTTTGGTGTCATTTAATTTATTAAAATGTACTTTTCTAAACTGGTTTGGGATTTTTCTTGTTGTGTTTTGCCTTTATTTCTGTTTTAGTACAACATAAATATTTTACACGTTGCCTCTCTGTGACATGGCTACCTGGGATTTGAGCTCAGGTTAATTTAGTGACTTTAGTAGTTCACTCTAACAAAGATTGTGTTTATTACTTAAAGTGGCTCATCAACCTCCTTAACTAATAATCCAACTTCTTACACCCTGGTTCCAATATCATGACATATTTGGGAATTATTAATGCATGATGACGTTAAGGGCCTACTCTGGTAAGAGGATGTTTTGCTCTGCCGAGTTATTTTGAGTACTTTATAGACAAAAAAAGAAAAAATCAGATTTGTTCTCCATGAAATCATCGAACTCTTCGAATCGAATTCAACCTGACATTGTACATTTGACATTCACATTTACTTCATCGGACATGTGTCCTATATTTCTGTCCTGTGTTATTCGTTCACAATGCCTTGTAAAATGACATTTTGTGGGGTATTCCTTTCATCACAATAATGAATATTCTTTGCTTTTGAATTATACGTAGCAAATGGAGAATCAACTGGAATATTGTTTTACATTTGGTACCTTAGAACAGCACTCTTCAGTAGCCCTGAGATGACATACAATGCTATATAAAACTCAAGCAATCAATGAATAAAAACATAAATAAATATGTTACAGGTCTAACTATATTGTAATCTATTATTGTGTAGAAACAAATGGTATGAAAAATATTAGCATAATAAATGCTGATGTTGGTATCAAATTGTAAGTACAGGCCAGCAATAAAAGTAAAACTTAATATTTCATAGGATTTCAATGACATACGCAATCAGTGACACACTTAAGTAACTGAAACACTTACTTCAGACCGGCGTCCTCTGTTCACGTAAGTACATACAGGGCTGAAAGCACCACTTCCGCAAATATACAAGTGTGTCCGGTTGTAACTCTGGATCACACGCACAAAGTTGCCACAGCCGTGCTAACGGGAAGCAAAGAAGACAAGATTATATTGTTTTTGGAGCAATAAAATCAAAGACAGATAAACATAACTATTCTGATGCATTACTTCGCAATATTAAAATTATGATGATAAGAAATATTCTTATTTCTTGTAGGCTTTCTTGATATTTCCTAACGTCTGTTGGTTGGATTTGAGACTATTTTTGATTGCTTAGAAATGTTGTTTTATTACGATTAATATACAGTTCTGCAAAAATCTATCTTGTAACTATAAATTGATTTAAACGATGTCAGAATTAGGACTTCTTGAAATGATAAAAGGGCAGACTTCAGAAGTTAGAAAGACGTTTTTTTTATTTAAATTGTATATATTGTGAGTTCTTTAAACATGTTTTTCTGTACTTCCCTTTTGAGTGCCCGTGTGATTCATATGTTACGATGACGGGCAGTTATGAATAGGAAGTTGGGGCATAAACACATTAAATCTCACAAAAATGCGTTGTTGGGTGGTAGTGCGCAAATATGAAACGACTCCAGGTAGTAACTGGCAGATATGAAGATAAACAAGCTCGATTTCCATCTCCTGTGTCCATCACCTATTAAACGTGAGATATATGGCATGCATTTCCCGCCTAATCTCTGTCCGTTATGTCTGCTATGTCAGCCTGTCTCTCTCATGCCACCCAAGATCTGCAGAGAGACTGGGGATTAATAGTGAATGTAGGGTGCGCCGGTGCGGTATTGCTGACACACATGGTATCGCCGTTCACCCGAAGGAAAAAAAATACACCATAGGGAGCGCCATCTTTTATTTTCAAATGTGCCTTATTTTAACGAATGCGTAATAATCTCCTCGCGCTAGTAAAAATAATTGTCGATGCTCTGGAATGTTCTACATACGTTCTCCCTCATAAAGCTGATGAATTACCATGCCGCTTATAAACCTGCAGCAGGCCCGTCACAGGTGTTTCTTCTCTAGACCGGCACTTATCTGCTCATCAGTCACTGCCTGATGAGGTGAAGGTCTAAAGCTAACCAGATCGCATGTTTCATTCATGGCTCACATTCTCTCAGCCCCTGCCGTTAATGGCACCTGTTTGAAAATACTAAAGGGGCCTTTCGCCCTTTGTTTTAACGAATCTCAAGTATGAGTAATGAGCTGCCAGAAGGAACTTTCTATGACTCGCACCTTTTTAGTTTTGTTTAAAATAGCGGCGGCTGGGCGTGATCTCTAAAGACCTGCGTCGTATCATTCATTACTATTTAATTTAGGGCCTGATGGCGAAGGGGAAGACATGGCAGTGGAATTAATTGGACGAAGGATAGGGAGGTCAGGGGGCATGCCAGGAGGGTGAAAGGATCACATTTGACGTGTCAGTGTGTGCTGGCTGTTTGCTAGATGAATAAACATTTGACTGCAGGTAGGAATTCCTCTTGTAACACTTCTGGCTTACTCCAGGAATTCCTTTGAAGACCTGAAATACTCCTGTCTTACTCGTCGAATGGACAACTGGACAAGTGAAAAGTGTGTTATTTAAAAAAACGCGTGAATATTTTTTTCATTTTATTATGCGGCCTATATTTGCCTTAAAACAATAAATGTGGAGGCCAGACCTATTGGATTTTATAGTGCTTGTTTATTTTGCAAGTAAACTTTCAGTTATAAAATGGTAGGCAGGCTAAGAATCACACCAATACCTAAGAACATCTTTCCTTTATATTTTCTGATTTTTGAGGGAAATATTAGCTGCTGCTGATGGCATCAGAATGCATGCATATTGATTACAAGAAAGCACCTTTACAGTTAGATCCCATTCCTTCGAAAATAGGGTTAATGCATCTTGTGAACTTAATGGTATACTAGAAAAACAATTAGTACTACATTTGCTGTATGTTTTGTTAGCTGAACATGCAACCAGCCATCCACCGCAAAACCGCTGAACACTAAAGAAAATAGAAAAAGCTTGTAGGACCACTCCCCGGTGCAAAAGAATAAACATTTCATTATTCAAACGCTTGGAAAATTGTAATTTCCTTTCCTTGCTTTCACTCTCACCCTCTCCACACAGCATGTGCAACTTGCTTCAGTAATCCTGGTTCCTAAGCATTGTGATGTTTTCCCCTCCATAAGGATCTACCCATCTGCCTCTCCTATCACTCTCTTACTTTCTGGTAGAATTAACCTTCTCAATGATCCCTTTTGCCACTCGTCTGAGATGAAGATGCCCACATTGGCTTATAAACAGCCCAAACATCCCAAACATGTTGACTTTAAAATTTTGCAGGCACTTGCAGCCAATGCACTTTGCCTGGCATTGGGCTGGATTCCAGGAGGAAACGATTACATTATTCTTCTATTCCATAAGCCTTTCCAAATCTTACAATTTTGCAAATGGGTATGAATATTGCTGAGCACCACTCTTCTTTCTTTGAAATGCAGGATGGCTACAGTTTATGTATCCACAGAAATGTACGGACAAAATATAGTTGCTCGTTGCATATATGCCCACAGAAGCACTTTTCCTTTAGCACATTCAACGATCCTCTGTTCCTCTTCCAACAAATAGATGAAATCCAGCCAGACCCGTGTCTCCAGAAAATTAGAGCTGATATCAGCTGTGACGCTTTCAATCAATCAATCAATCAATCAGGGGTTTGTTTAGCACGCTACTCACCCGCGAGGGTCTCAAGGCGCTGGGGGGGGGAAACGGCTCCGGATCAGTCGAAGAGCCAGGACTTGAGGTCCTTCCTGAACGTGTGCAGGGTCGGGGAGCGTCTGATGTTCACAGGGAGCTCGTTCCAGTTCTTGGCTGCGATGTAGGAGAAAGCTCTGCCGCCGGTTCTGTTTCTGCGGATGCAGGGGACCTCTGCCAGGGCGAGTTCGGCAGGGCGGAGGGTCCTCTTGGGTACGTGGAAGGATACTCTCTCGTTGAGGTATTTGGGTCCGATGTTGTTGAGGGATTTGTAGGCGTGGGTGAGGAGTTTGAAGGTGACCCTCTTCTTGACGGCGAGCCAGTGGAGGCCTCGTAGGTGTTGGGTCATGTGCTCGTGGCGCGGTGTCCCGAGGACGAGTCTGGCTGCAGCGTTCTGGATGGTTTGGAGTTTGTGTAGAAGAGTTCTGTTGATTCCGGCGTAGAGGGCGTTGCCGTAGTCCAGTCTGCTGGTTATGAGTGCGTGGGTGACGGTCCTTCTGCAGTCGGGGGGGATCCATTTGAAGGTCTTACGGAGGATGCGTAGGTAGTTGAATCTAGTGGAGGCGACGGTGTTGATCTGGCGGTTCATGGAGAGGGAGGAGTCAAGGATGATGCCGAGGTTCCGAGCGGGGTCTGTAGGGGTGGGTGAGCTTCCGAGGGGGGAGGGCCACCAGGTGCTGTCCCATGCGGAGGTGCAGGGTCCGATGATGAGGACCTCGTCTTCTCTGAGTTGAGCTTCAAGCAGCTGTCTTTCATCCAGGCTGCCACGTTCTTCATTCCTTCCTGGAAGCAGAGTCTGGTGTCTTCGGGATTCTTCGTGAGCGAGAGGATGAGCTGGGTGTCGTCGGCGTAGGAAACAATGCTGAGCCCATGCTGTCTGACGATGGCGGCGAGGGGGGCCATGTAGATGTTGAAGAGCGTGGGGCTGAGTGATGATCCCTGGGGTACTCCGCAGTTGATTTCCGTGGGTTCAGAGAGGAAGGGAGGGAGTCGAATCCTCTGGGTTCGGCTGGAGAGGAAGGATTGGATCCAGTCGAGGGCGACTCCTCGTATCCCCGCGTTGTGAAGTCTGGCTGTGAGCGTGCGAAGTGAGACGGTGTCGAAGGCTGCGGAGAGGTCTAGAAGGATGAGGGCCGCAGTGTGTCCCTGGTCTAGTAGCATGCGTATGTCGTCAGTGGCGGCGAGGAGGGCGGTCTTGGTGCTGTGGTTGCTGTGGAATCCAGACTGGGAGGCGTCTAGGATGGAGTTCTCTTCGATGAAGGCGGTCAGCTGGGCGTTTACGAGTCTCTCAGTGACTTTGGCCGCAAAGGGGAGGAGAGAGATGGGCCGGTAGTTTTTAGGTCCGTTGGGTCGGCCGTTGGTTTCTTGAGGAGGGGTTTCACCTCTGCCCGTTTCCAGTCATCTGGGCAGATGCCGGATCTGAGGGAGGTGTTGATGGTACGTCCTAATTCGGGTGCGATGACGGCGGCGGCCCTGTGGAATATGTGCGGTGGGCATGGGTCCGTTGGGGCTCCTGAGTGTGTTTTCTTCATGGTCGCGGTGATGAGATCGACGGTAGCGGGATCCCAGGACGTGATGGCAGCAGTGGGAAGGGTGGTGGTGTCTAGCGCTGGTTTGCTGAAGTTGTCGTAGAGGACCCTGATCTTCTGATGGAAGTAGGAGCTGAGCTTGTCGCAGAGTTCCTGGGAAGGCGTGATGTCCGTGGCTTCGCAGGTGGGTTTTGCGAACTGCTGTATGACGTTGAATAGTTCCTTGGCGTTGGTCGCGTTGGTCTGGACTTTGTCTCTTATGAAGGTCCGTTTGGTGTCTCTTATGCACTGGTGGTATTCCTTCAGGGCGCTCCTGTGGTTGTTCCGTGCTTCCGTGGTTTTCTGGTTTCGCCAGGTTTTCTCTAGGCGTCTGCAGGAACGTCTGGCTTCTTGAAAATCTGTGGTAAACCAGGCAGCCTTCTGAGGTCGTTGTTTGGCGGGGTGGCAGAGGGGTGCAAGCTTGCGGGCGCAGCAGGAGACCCAGTGGTGAAATTCCCTGGCTGCGGAGTTGGTGTCGGTCGTGGCGCAGGGGGGGTTTAACGGAGGGTGGTGTTGAGGTGGTCCTCTGTGACCTTGCTCCAGTTCCGGCATGGCGGGTGCGGGGCGGGCTTGGGTGTGGTGGCAGTGTTGAAGGTGAAGTGGACGCAGTGGTGGTCCGTCCAGAGGGGCTGGGTGGTGTGGCTGAAGCGGATGTTTGTTCCTCCCGCGAAGATGGGGTTGAGGGTGTGACCCGCTCTGTGGGTGGGCGTGTTGACGAGCTGCTTCTGTCCTAGGTTGGCGAGGTTGTCGAGGAGAGCGGTGGAGTCGGGGTCGTTGCCGTTGTCGAGGTGGAAGTTCAGGTCCCCGAGTAGAATGTAGTCCGTGGAGGTGATGGCGTGGGGTGCGGCAAGCTCGGCAATGGTAGTTGCGGGCTGGGTGCGAGGTCCTGTCTGTAGATCAGCATGCCGCGTAGCGTGGTCCTGGGGCTGGTCTGGATTTGGAAGTGGAGGTGTTCTGTGTTGGAGTGGGGGTCACTCGTGCTGGATGTGGAGAGTCGGAGGGGGGTCTTGTGTGCGATGGCAAGTCCCCCACCCGGGCGGTGAGGGCAGTCCTTTCTCTGGATCTTGTAGCCGTCGGGGATGTCAGTGGCGATGTCGGGGCAGGAGGTGGCGTTGGTCCAGGTTTCCGTGAAGAAGGCGACGTCGGGCGAGAGGGTATCGATCAGGTCCCAGATTTCTACGGCGTGTCGGTGCAGGGAGCGCACGTTGAGGAGGATGCAAGTCAGGTTTTCGGAGGTGCGTGCGTCAGGCGGGCTTTCGGTGGTCGTGGGAGCTTTGTCGATGGTGAAGGATCTGCGGCAGTGTCTACACGAGAACTGCCCATGGGTGGTGTTCGGTGAGGATCTTGCGCAGTCAGCGTGTCTTCCGGATTGAGTGCGTGGAGGGTGGTTGAGTCGTAGCGGTGAGGCCTCGGAGAACCACGGTTCCTGGCGCTGGTCGCGTTCGGGTCGCAGACGGGCGCAGACGGGCTTGCCTTAGGCGCGCCAGCGGCGCGACCACGCAGCGGTCGGCATTAAGTAGGGGAGGGGGCGGGACCAGAGGTAGGGTGGCGGGAGCAGGGCTGTGTCGCAGGGCGGGGTCGCAGGAGCAGCAGCGGCGGGAAGAGTGCGACAGTACGCGGTGAAAACAGTAAACGCGGTAAAAGTACAGTACAAAGTACAGTAAATACACACAAAGACCAGGCAAATTAAGGAATAAGGAGTAAAGGGGGAAAAATACACAGAACGGAACAGCAGGCAGAAGCGAAAAACACCTGAGGCGCGCTGCCGGCACGAACTCTGCAGAGGAGGGGCTCTGAGCCGGAGCGGTGCGACTGCGAGCTGAAGCTGCTGGGGAGTGCAGGCCTGGACCAGAGGTCAAGGCTATAGTCATAGGCTTTATTTAAGAGGCAATTACTACAGGCTATTACCACTTTTTAAACATATGGTGCATCTCCCCCAATATCAAGCTGTAAAATCACTGCCTGTTACACAAGGCCACATATGGTGACATATTTCACTTTAACTTCAACTTTTATTTACAATATATTATTTGGGCTCAACATAAAAAATGAAATGTTAAAAATTCCAAATTGGCAAATTTTAAAACAAAGAATCCATAGCACCGGTTTTTCATTTGAAATCAGTTAACTATAATAAAAAAGACAATCATGAAGAATGTCTTATCATGGCACTAAGCCTAGGAATCATCCCAACTGTAGCTCCCATATTGATTTCTACTATGAGGCGTACACTTTTTTGTGTCGGCCCACCTAAAGGCCCCTGGGATAGCCTGATTGCCTGCGTATAGTCTCCTCTCTGGGAAGCACACGCATCAACACTTTATCCCTCTCTATGAGGGAGGAGAGGGGGGAGATTGCCCTAGAACATGTTCTGTTGGAAAGCATAGAACAAGTACAGCAGGACTTCCCTCACTTGTATGAAAGCCCCCATGAAAATATGACAAAAACTCTCTTACAAAGCTAAGTTTATCATATTTGGTATTACATTAGAAGGCAACATACAAATTGTATGTAAAACAGCAACAGAGAGTTTAGTGAACTGTGTAACATTCTGTGATACTGGGTGCACTTTTGTAAACAGCAATACATTTTGAAAAATTTAAATTTTACACATACCATATTAAATAGAAGATAAATAAAGGCAATTCCAAAACATTATTAGCCGTTTGTTCTGCTTCATCTCCTAAAATCCTCCAACCCAGTCCCATGATTACTTTACATTTGACTGGGGGCTATGAACCGAGTGCCCGTTAGGCCATGGCCACACATCTCAAACACAAGGAGAAGATGGACAGAGCGCTGAAACATTTCACTCACCCCCAGTCACAGATCTGGGTTGAATCCATCCTCATTCTTTAGCTCACTTCGCCACCTCAGTTCAGACCCAGCTATATGCAAATCAGTCTTGACCCTGTGCCTCATGGGAACAGTCCAGCCCGAACTGCCAAGCCAGGTCTTCCCTGAACAAGAAACAAGCATCCTGGGACCGGTTACTGGGTAACACCCTTCATCAGCCAGGCTAGCTTGAATCCAGTGGCAAAGTGAGCAAGGGACCCACGTCTGGGCATACCCTGCCAACTTAGGGCGAACAAAGCAAACACAAGGAGATGATGGACGGAGCACTGAAACTTTTCAGACACTCACCCCCAGTCACAGATCTGGGTTGAATCCATCATCACTCATGGTGAGGCCCCAGCACACACAAAGAGCCAAAGGTAAAGGCCACTGTTCTGTGTGTAAATGGCAGTGTACTCACATCAAACCTTAGAGGCCTGAGGGCTTCCATGAGGGCCAAGTGTGTGCTGTCCCTTGGTGTATCACACTGTGTTGAATCTTATTTGTCGCGAGTGAAGACAATCTTTGTGAGCATGAATCCTAGAAATATTTTTGCTGATGTAAAACTTGATAAAATCCTGAACATATTTGAGGTAGAACTCCACCTCTGGAATAATCTTGCCTCAAATATCTACAATTTTACATTCCTCGTGTTCTTCAGGACAAAGTAAAACATATCTATTCCAATACACATGGCCATCTCTGTCGTAACCAACCTCTTAATGGACGCGCTCCTCATACCAACACAGATCCTACACTCTAATACTCAATGTGTCCCCTTGCTACCACTGAAACTTTATTCTGGTCCTGCTATAGCTGCTGTATTGCTGTAATCAACCCACTCAACCCATGTCATCTGTACTTTTGGTATCTGTATAACTCCTAATCTAGTAGCCCTGAGACAATAGCATGTAATCCATGCAACTAAAGCTTCTTTGTGTTGGCCACCTGAAGCCTTGGCAATTCTTTGCAATCATGATCTGAGATCCTGGAAAGAGGTTCTCTCTAGCACCTAGAAGCAATTAGGTTAGGATATGCAATGTGCGCTACACAGCTATGTAAATATAAACATGAGACTTGTGTTATCAGAAATTTGTACTTGTTTGAGATAAAACGTAAAATGTTTAAGCTGCTGCAGCTTGTCCCCGGCGTGGAACATGCATCAGGGAGGGAAGGGTGATCTTCCAGCGGTTTTTGCTAGACTAGGCATTGAAGCGTGGTAAAGGCAGCAAGTGGAAAATATAGTGTCATAAGTGTGCCAAATCTTTTATTTCATTATTAAAAAAAAGTGTATTAAAGGTCATTTTCCTTCTCTCATTTTCAGAGAACAAGTCATTGCAGTGAGTAAGAAGGTGGCCATACACAGAGTGTTAAGGGCTGGCTTAGAGGAAAGCGGTAATAAGAGATATGCCCAAAAAGTCTTAGGATCTGTTAGCCCTGCTCTTTGATTCCAAGTATCATGTAGGTGAGAAGTCAGTGTTCCCCAAATGACACTGACACCACTAGCTCCTCAACACCCATCTGCAAAAGTAAGCTCACCAGAAATGGCTGCAGGCAACTTGCATATATTATGGTAGCAGGTCTAATCCCATTTTCAACCGTCACCTCCATGATGGTCAGCCATGTAAAACATGGTGAATGGTCATGGAAACTAGCTAATTTCTTTGACCTGCAGAGAGGAAGCTCTTTGCATGCCAGACACAGGACTCAAGTTTGCTGATCTATTATAAAGTCCACAGTGGTTTTGAAAGCATACCTTGGGGGAGGATGCCATTGCTGCTGCATTAAAATGGCTTGCGAGGGAAAATTGGGGCAGGGTAATAGCATGAATGCATGAATGCATACACTTACATGCCTGCTCAGGCACATTGTATCATAACATATTTATGTCCAATTACACAAATAATGCACTGCAGCCATGATGAGGGTATGCACGTTAACATAGCTAATATGGCCTTTGGTGACTTCAATATGCAAATCACGTTTGATTTTTAAATTTCAGAGGCAATTGAAGCTGCTCGTTGTCTCTTTACACCAGTTTAGCATTTAGTTAGCAGGCAGTCGGGTGAACCTGCTTAAAGAGTGCTCCTAAAGAGGAGAGTGAAGGAGCGCAGCAAAGTGGTGAAGCACAGCAGAAACTGCTGTCTCAAAGCATATATTGCTTGACCACAACCATGAGTGCTGGAGCATAGCAGAGAATCCAAGACCACAGTGTGTACCGTGGGAACCCAGACTGTAAGAGCACAGGATGTTAGCAAAGAATGCTTGAACTCCGCAGTGACTGCTGCAGCACAGTAGAGACTGGCGCAACGTGACACAGTAAGCAGGGGCACTGCAGAGACTTCTGGATACATCACAGAAAATGCAGTACCTTGGCCCAGACTGCAGAAGTCCAGCCTGGACGGTAATGGTGCAACATAGACTGATGGAAAACAGCATAGACTGCTGCAGCAAAGCAGGCAATAGGAGCATAGGAAATATGCAGGAGTATAGCAGAGACTACAAGAGCATGGCACAGGTGATCGAAGCATAACTCAGACTGAAGGAGTACAGTGGAGACTGCAGGAGCCCTGGAGACACTGCAGGAAAACATCACAGCCTGCAAGAGCACAGCAGATCCTGAAGAACACTACGGACTGCATTGGTGCAAATGAGAATGCAAGTAAACAGCACAGATTGGAGGAGCGCATAACAGACTGAAGAAGCACAGCAAAGCATAGGACTTCAGGAGGAGTTCAGCTCAGAGGCGACTGTAAAAAACTTCAGAATCACAGCAATAGAGCCAAAATTCAGCAGCATGTGTTTGTGAGTACTCCGTATGCCCATGTTTCAACACCCTTGCCCTCTGTTTAGCCCTTTTTATACCTTCCCATCATTTTTAGGTCTAGCTAGAGATAATTTGAGCTCTTTTAATACCAAAAAACGAGGATTGGGAAAGCCAATAGAACTGGCTTTAAATTGTAAGTGATCAGTTCATTCATGCATTCATGCATCCGTCCATGCACTCAGTCACTCATTCATGCACTAAGTCACTCATCTTCACTTTCATTCACCCGTTGACTCAATCTTGCATTCACTCTCTCTCTGTTCTATAATCCCATACCTACATGTAATGGACACCTAACCCCTCCCCGCGGTAAACAACTTTCCCCGGAAACGCACCATGTACATCCTCTGGCCAGGCATGGCCAGAGGCTACATAATAATAAATGGATAGAGACCTCTTGTGGTTTTCTGGCCCACACCAAATGCCAAGTGTGTGTGTCTATTCTTTCCGGGCTATTGAGTTTATAGGCCTAATCCGCGAGCCCTGCCTTTATCTGCTGCGGCCCCTCTACACTGGTGACCAAGGTACACCACGTATGCCCTCCCTTTGTGATATCACCCGCAGAGCATTTGGAGGTGCTCCCTGCCGTCTTCCCTGCATCTCAGCTCCCCCCGTGCAGCATAGCCCGCCCTTGCCTGTGCGCGGCCAAAGTGTGCACCGCTCACGTGGAGTCCCGAGCCGGAGTGACGCCTAACATCGCCCCGGCTCCTCCTTGCCTACCCATAGAGAATGCTTGACCGGCTTGTTGAACCCTGCCTGTCCACCGTCCTACTTCACAGGACAGCCCTGCCTGTGCTTGTGACGTGCTGAAGCTCCGGCAAGCCCTGTGTGCCCCGCCTCGCCGTACGAGCTGCCCTGGCTCTCCCATCGTGCCCCAGCTCAGCGACGGCCTTCCGAGCTGCATTCTATCCCATGGCTGCACCGAGGGATAGCAGCTGTCTGCTGTCGGTGAACTTAAGGTACCGGAAACAGCTTTAAAGCACTTGGGAGGGGTGCAAAGGCTGGGAGTGAAGGAAGAATAAGGAAGGAAAAAGAGAAAACAAAATCAAACATTGGCAACAGGAAAATGAAAGTGAGATGTGTCTCCCAAAGAAGGAGATCAGTGAATCAACAGCTATAGACAGTGGGGCAAAGGTGTAATATGCAGATATAAAGATACAGAACAATAAAAGCTGCTGCACAGAGAAACGTTTGATGAAGCCCAACAAAGAGGATCTGTCCACAAGCATCAGGTGGGTAACACCACACGTGTCAACATCACTGATAGCTAACGCCCAAAGCTGTGGGCATCAAGCCTACTCACCATGGCAGATGACACCAAAGCTGCGCCCCAGCAAGACCCACAATGGGGGCAGTGAACCCCACAACATGCACTCATAGAAGTGCTGCAACCATTCAGCGAGCTTGTTGATCCAGCCACTGCATCACCACGCTGGAAGACTTGGATTGGAAGGCTGGAAAACTACTTTGTCACAACACGCGACACTGATGGAGCGATCAAACGCTCCCTCCTGCTTCATTATGCAGGTGAATAAATCTACAAATTATTTGAACATCTACCAAATACAGGCACTGCCAACGACTACAACGACACTGTACATGCACCCAACGCACACTTTGATACACAATTGAACCCGGACTTTGAATGCTTCAAACTTCGCAAAGCCTGACAGCGGGAAGGGGAATCCATAGACGCATTCTATGCATGCCTACGAGCACTTGCCAGCACCTGCACAGCAGATGACCAATCTAAAGAAATAAGGGTGCAAATCATTCAAGGCTGCAGGAACAAGACCCTCAGAGGCCTCATCCAGAGGCTGCTGAACATCAGCCTCTATGACATCCTCATCATGGCCAGATCCCATGATCTGTCCGCAGCACGAGCAGCCAAAATGGACGTCGCCATCGCACAACAGTCTAAAAAGACCCCCACGGTGAAAATTGAGCAAGCAGACACCATCCACACGAAAGGAAGGCCGAACAAGCCCAAGACTCAAATCACCCCTCAACAAGGGCACCACTGCAGGTATGGTGGACATGAAGAACACCCCCTTGAAGACTGCCCAGCACAGGGCCGTACCTGTTCAAACTGTGGTAAGCAAAATCATTTTGCGACCATGTGCAGAGGAGGGCCCAGAGGACGAGGAACAAGGGGCAGTCGAACCCCTACCAAGGCCATACGTCAACTGACACTGGATGACTCTGAGCCGGAGAATGCCACCAAGTCATCACAACGCCATAGACATTTTCTGGAAGACTCATCACTAGACAATGATGAAGAGGAAGCCTTCCTCATCTCATTCACCAATGACTTGAAACGACATAGACGGCCACAACCCACATGCGTGGTCCAGATTGCCAGTTCAGACGCCAAGGCCCTCATTGATACAAGCGCCTCAGTTAATGTGATGGGAATCCAGCAATACAGACCCCTCTGGCCAAGACCACCCCTCTAACCAAAGAATACCAAAATCTTCACCTACGCAGCCAGCCCCCGCTGCACCTGAAAGGGCGGATGACAGTCCAAGTAAATTCAGAAGATCAAGAGATCACAACCGCATTCCACGTAGTCAGCAAAAAAGGCCGACATGCTCATCATAGAAGATTTGGGCCTTGTTTCTTTCACACAAAACGTAACAGCCTGCCAGGTCAATGAGTTCCAGAGCCAGTTCCCTGAACTCTTAAAAGGACTAGGGTACCTGAAAGCCCTCCGATCAAATTACACATTGACAAATCTGTAAAACCAGTACCCTTTGCCTCCAATGGGTACCTTTTCATCTGCGGCCACTGGTTGAAAAGGAACTAGACAAGCTTGAGAGTCAAAGCGTCACCGAAAAGGTGCCTGGGCCAACACCATGGGTGTCCCCCATGGTTATTTCGGAGAAGCCAAAACAGTCAGGGAAGATACATCGCTGCATCGACATATGCCTCCCCAATCAGGCCATCAAGAGAGAGAGACAAATAACACCCACAATGGACAACAGCATCGCCGACCTCAATGGGTAGAGGTGGTTTTCCAAGCAAGACATCAACGCAGGACACCACCAGCTGCTCCTCTTCGAAGAAAGCAGGTACAACACCACATTTTCAACACACCTAGGGCCATGCCGGTACAAAAGAATAAACTTTGGGATTTCTTCTGCAGCAGAGGCCTTCCAGGATGCCATCAAGGAGACACTGTCCGGCCTCCAGAGTGTCATGGTTGTGAGTGACGGCATCCTAATATATTCTGCAACAGCAGAAGAGCACCAAAGGCATCTGTGGGCCACGCTAAGATGCCTAGGGGAGCACGGCATCACTCTGCACCAGGAGAAGTGTTCCTTTTTCCATAACTCAATCAACTTCGTCGGATATGTGTTAATCAAGGATGCTGTGCAAGTCGATCCTCAAAAGACGCAAACCATACAGCAGGCACCATCCCTGACGACCGTCTTGGAAGTCCGAAGTTTCCTGGAAATGGCCACCTATTGTGATAGTTTTACCCTAATTTGGCTATCATTGCCAAGCCCCTGAGAACCCTCACTATGTCCGACGTCCCCTGGAGATGGAACACCACTTAAGAAAGCGCCTTTCAAGTTGTGAAGGCAGCCCTGCTAAACAAGACCACCATGGCCTACTTCGATCCAAAGAAACAAACCAAACTGCTAGTCAATGCCAGCCCAGTTGGGTTGGGAGCCGTGCTCACCCAGGAGGTGGAACCAAGGAAGCGGGCCCCTTTAGCCTTCGCCAGCAAAGCGCTGACGAAGACGGAGGCACGTAACTCCCAAATTGAGATTGATGCGCTAGTTATTAAACGGGCCTGTGGACACTTCCACCTGTATCTCAGAGTAGTCACTGACCACCAACCACTCGTCCCTCTCTTTTGTGTCTCTGCCTCACATCCTTCACCACGGATTTAATGCTGGGCCATTCAACTACAACACTACCACATGGAGGTCACCTACCTCCAGGGATACAAAAACTCAGCAGACTTTCTCTCATGCTGTCCACCCTCACCTGCTAGCAAGAACAAGGATAACACGGAGGCCACCGAAGCGTACGTTAGCATAGTGTCCCAAGGGGCTTGCCCACCATCACTAAGCCTAACAAAAATCAAAGATGCGCCCGCAACAAATCCAGTGCTGGAGAAAGTGATAGGCACTCTACCAAATGGCTCATGGCACAACTTCCTACGAGATGTCAATGGGTGGCAAGGCCTGGAGAAGGAAAATCTCACGTAAATGTGGCGAGTGCCCAACAAGCTAAGTGCCACA
Source organism: Calotriton arnoldi (assembly GCA_963921515.1). Lineage (NCBI taxonomy): Eukaryota > Metazoa > Chordata > Amphibia > Caudata > Salamandridae > Calotriton > Calotriton arnoldi. The sequence goes on along the minus strand of CAWUFW010001578.1, from coordinate 1,238,563 downwards.
ACAGATGGACTCATCCTGAAAGGACAGCGCCTAGTAATCCCAGAGAGACTGCTGCACCAAGTGACAGAACTGGCTCATGGAGGACATCAGGGGACAGCGAAAATAAAGTCCCACATGAGCAAGAAAGGTTTGTTTCCTGGGTCTCGAAGCCGCCATCAATGAGATGATAAGGAAATGCCCTCATGCCAACTTACCAGCTCTCAAGAGGTGCCCGGACCCATCTCCACAGAAGAGTCATGCACCACGCCATGGTCCAAAGTGAGTCTTGACCTAGGAAGCTTCCCGGACGGGAGAACAACCGTGGTCATAGTGGACGGTTACTCAAAGTGCCCTCTCGTCAAAGTTGTCAACACCACGGCTTTCAATAATGTAGCCCCGGCACTGGAAAGGCCATTCACACTCTTTGGCCTACCAGAAGAGATAAAGATGGACAATGGACCGCCTTTCCAAGGGTCTGAGTTCCAAGACCTGCTAAAGCGCCTAGGGATTCAACGTTGCCGAATCACGCCCCAGCGGCTGCAAGCGAATGGAGAGGCAGAGTGGTTCATGCGGACATTAAAAAAGTCCCTCAGAATCGCTGTAGTAGAAGGGACCAATCCCGAATTCAGCCTCCAGAGGTTCTTGAGGGAATACAGAGGGACGCCGCATTGCACCACTCCATGGTACCTAATGCTCAACGAGTGTAAAGATAAGGGGCCACCTGCTACTGATAGGGAGTTCCTCTAGGCAGGGAAGTAATACATAGCGTAAATTCCTAGGGCAACTTCAAAATAAATATCACAATGAACCAAACAATTCTAATACAAGGAGAGACAAAAAAAATTATATATTGAAAAGTACAAAAATTATTATTTATTGATAATAGTATATTCATTATTTCATCATTAAAACTAGAACAAACCACATCCGTCTCATTATTCATACTCAACAGTCATAATGTATACATATACAGATATGATCAACACCTGAAAATTCATAAGTCAAAGCATTATATACATGTTCTGATATTTTATATTTCCATCTTGGTGTTTATTTAAACATTTTCTGTAGATGGGCCTTGTATACAGGCTTTTGGTTCATAAGTATGTATCTGTGTCATAAAGTGTCTGCAACTCGCGGATGGTTTCTACTCGCGTTTCGGCATAGGAATGCCTTCTTCAGGAAAAGCCACATCAGATACAGGCACTGTCATCTGGTACGGAGGCTGTCTGCCCGGACATGTAGCAAAAAGAGGAAAAGATGAAAAGATGTCTTACTGCAGAATAGAACGTGGCCTTGTTTTCATTCAAATAGTCAAAATCCACTTGGAGGATGATTCCGTAGAGATTTATATTTCAGGCTCAAAAACCCGTCACTTGGCCGCTTCCATATTTTAGCTGTTCTGAGATTCTTCAGGGGTTTCAAAATGATGTTTGGCGAGCCGTACTTCTCGCGTGTTGGAGGATGCAACACGCGTGGAGATAAAAGTCCGGGTGATACCTAATGCTCAATGGCCATTGAAGGGACACAGCCTGGTCCATTCCGAATAGTCGCTGCCACAGTATGGCCCGATGAGCACCAAGCCCGGCGGATTTTACAGTTAAAGAACTGTGGGGCATATTTACAAGCCCCTTGCGCCACTTTTGCGCCGCCGTTGCGTCACGCATGTGATGCAGCGGCGATGCAAACCATGCGCCGCGTTGCGCTATATTTACAACGTGACGCATCTAGGGAGATGCGTCACGTAGTAAACCCCTGCGCCACATGAAACCTGCATCAGGTTTCATGTGGGCGTACCGGCGCAAGGGGGGGCGTTCCGGCGCAGGAACGCCTCGGAAAAGTGACGTAGTGAAATCTACAAGATTTCACGCAGTCACTTTTCCGACGCTGGTGCATCAAATCCTTACGCCTGCTTCAAGCAGGCGTAAGGATTGACGCACCATGTTAGGGATAGGGAAGGTTGGAACAGTGCTGGAGTTGCGTCGCGCTTGCGACACAACTTCAGCACTGCGCCAACCTTCCGCCGGCAGATGTGTCACGCATCTGCTTATCCTTGCGCCACGATGCGCCGCATTGTAAATGCAGCGCATCGGACGTGGCGCAAGGGTAAACTTGTGTGACGCATTTTCCCTGGCGCATCCCTGCTGATATGCAGGGATGCGCCAGGGAACGTAAATATGCCCCTGTGTCTTTATTACTGAGGCGTATTTGTAATTCAGCGATCACCCATATCTATTTCGCTAGGATTATTTCCGGGAAAAGGATAGAAGACTGTTTGGCACAATGCACCACACGGGTAATGTCATCTGCTCGGCAGACTATGTCCTTTGAATGTAATGTGCTGGAAACGTGTTATTGGTTTAACCAATGCTCAGCAGACATTTCCATTTTCTTTTCAGATTTTATGATGAATAATAAGTAAGGGTTTATAGCTTAGTTAAATTTCATTTTGACGATACACCAATAAGGCATTTAGAAAACCAACACCCCTTTTAGCTTATGTTTGGCTGAACTCCAGGTGCTCTGAGTCAGAGGCCAAATTTTCTACATTTTATTTTTTTGTACTTACTGTAGGATCTTTGCCAGCCATCTTGCACTCTTCAACTTTGTTGGCTGATGCAGGCCAGAAAACCTGTTGGAAAATATTAGAAATAACATTTTTTATTTATGTTGTCTTCACCTAATATATTTTCTTCACTTTATATATGATCAATTGTATTGAATAAACAACACTAAAGAATGTACATAGACTGAAATGCGTTTCCTGAAACTGATATTATGAAACAGGAAATCTTCAGCATTTGGAAGAATACAGAGAGATAAATGTGTGGATGAAGGGAGGGAGGAAAGGAAGGATGGAAAGATAGACAGACAGACAAACAGGCAGACATCCTCAAGTTATTTATGTAAATGACACATTCCACCTGACTCTCCACTCGTCCATCCTTTCTCCTTCCCTTTCTGTGTTCAGATTCGATTACAAAGGACTGAGTTACACTGTGTCTCTACTAGACCACTGAGAACAGAAACTCTTGCCTCCAGTGGCGGCTGGTGAACTTTGAAATTGGTGAGGCGAAAATGACTATCTTGTACATAATTGAGCAAGCAAGCAAGATCAGCGAGACTATCTCACTACAGGAGTTTTTGTGGTGTAGGCCAACAAAATATTATGAAAAAAGAGGGCCAAATGTTATATTACAAACATGGTAGCAAGTTAGTAATATTTTGCAGCACAATTTAAAGTAATACAATCACAGGTCGAAGACCGGAGTTAAAAAATACAGGCTCTTACTGCAATGTCATTGGCAAATTAGACAGAGCATACAAGATTAAACAGATTATACAAGTTGTACATGCTCGGGCCTCATACAACAGTAGTGATAATATCATAGAACGCTTTATCACTAAAGATAAAATAAATTACTTCCCACAAGTCATAAAATAATAGCCATCACAGAAAGTGCCCTCTTGCATCAGGTAAACAAAATCAGCAATAAACCTCCCTAATTTTCTGATCCCTCAAATACAAGCCTTAAAATATATATATGATCCCTAAACATCAGCTTGTCATTTTTACCAAGTACTCAAATGTACTGCTGTCATAAATGACAGAGTCATTTTATACCTATTGATCATCATCATTAACAAATTCCATGGTTGTCATATGACAAAGTTTTCACCACCACTGTCACACGAATAGTCATATGAAGAATATCCACATTAAGTAAAATACATGTACCATTGTGCAGAGGCCATTGTAAAGCAATTATTGGCCATAATTACAATCATTTCCAGAATACCCACACTATGTCAAAAATGGGCTCCCTCATACCAGGGATAGAAAACTCAGAATGTGATATAGAAGACATCTGTACACCAGGGATAGCCACAGTGAATCAGGGTATGTCCCTATTATGTCTAAGGTATAGATCTTCCTCCTCGCCACACACCACCACAGCCTTTTCCTGCCAACGTACTGACAGACATAAACTTCTCCATCTGTCTTCTGTGAGAGCACTTCACTGTAGTAGGAGATGCAGAAGAATTGTGTGTGTGGTATGTATCTCTAGTATAGGTTTAGCATAGCTATTGCTCTTTATTGCGCAAGCGAGCGCCTTTTATTTCCTATTCATTGCTGTGAAGGGATAGATAAGTTTGAAAATGCCTTCGTCTTTGAGGTGATAAGGACAATTCACCCCTGCCCCCAGAATTTATAATACAAGATTATGAAAAAAGTATTTATTTTGCTATAATAAGCAATACGTGCTTTTGTGCTCTGTACTTTGGTGCAGTGGTTACATACACTTTGCAAATGCTTCCTGAATGCTACTACATGCGTTAGTAAAAACAAAAGCCCAATGAAACTGTAAGGTAAGCATGCTACCTAAAGCAAGTCCCTTTGAAAATTAAGCCACCCTTCTGCTTGCTGGTTTCACAATAGAGAACTCGATGGTTATGATCAGATGGTGCCTAGTAAATGATGTGTGGCGTTGTTTTTATTCCCCAATAAAGTCCCTATGGCTGTGGGAACTCTACTGCATAACATTGCTATGCTACTGTCGGATCACTATCCTACCAAGCATTCAATCAGCAGTGAGCTATGTGATTACTGACAAGGCGTACCGTGAATTATTGTGCCTGTATCTCATTCAGATCCGTCACTACATGCGCCTTGGCTTCCTAAGGCCCATCTCTGGCTGTGGAAGAATGATTCTAGATGCCATATCTGTGTCTAAAACCAATTGCATAGTTTGTACGCACATGTCAATCTGCATGACTTTCTCTGCAATGCTCCGTGAGGCCGGATATGAGCTAACCTTATTACTAAGGTAGGCAGTATTTTAGAATGCATTTGATTTGACTATTTTCGAATCATGTGCATTGTTTGAGGAGCGTGGCAGTTCATTATGTGACTGTAAAATATCTCCTAATGTAAAGAGCACCCATTGGCACTTTTTAAGGCAGAAAGTGAGCAGATGAGGTAATCCAAGCCTTTGAGGTGAGGTTTCTGTGACAGCTTGCAGCTGTGCTTTCTGTTTACCAAATGGAATGCAGAGCATAACTATTTCTATTCAGCTCTGCTAGGCGCTCTGAAGTGGCATCATGGCATAAGCATGGGCGTAGGAAGTGTGGGGGACGAGGGGGATATATCCCCCCCAGAGTTTGGAGTGCGGGGGACATGGGGGACAAGAGTGGGGGGCACGAGGGGACAAAGGAAATTCCCCTCTCCCTTCTGTGATTAACAGGGCCATTAGCGCGCGAAAGCGCTATGCATAATGACCCTGCACTTGCCCTGTGACTTGCCTCCAGATACCTGTGATCAGGCTGCACGCTTGACGGGGCTAAAAGGAATTTAACACCCCTGCCCCTCCGATCCCTCCTCCCTCCTGTGTCTGAGCCCGGGCTGCTGCTGCAGCTTGAGCTGCTGTTTCTGGCGTCTTATCTCCGAGACACACACACGTTTTTCACAGGTCTTCAAAAGAGCATTTACATTCCTTTGGAACTGGTTAAGGAGGTTTTGTTGTTTTGTTGACTGATTCCAGTATCCCATGTGTCCCCACTCTGCCTATTAGCTATTTCTTACTTTTTATTTTATTTTTACTGCCCCAGTGGGGGAATGCATGTAGTGAAAAGGCATCTCACAAATGGGGACTACACATTTCCCCATTTGTTTATGTTTACAGAATCTGCAAGAGAACATTTTGTTACGAATATATATTGTTACTTAATTTTCATTTTTGTTGTAATTTAGTCGTTAATGTTGGTTTCCCAGAGCTATGACATACTGCTTTGTTGGAATCTTTTAAACCTGAACAACTATTTTCCTTTGGGGGCATTAACTTTTAAGCGTTGAATGCAATTTTAACTGTTTTACAGATGTACAAGCTTTTGTTGCACTTGCATACTGTGAACATTATTGCGTAGCCTCAAAATCAGTGCTCAGCTGTTAAAGCACCTGTTCTTCCACATGCAAACTGCTGACACATTTTATGCTGGTGTTCAGTGCCTTATAGACAATCCAGTTTAAGGATGGTGGGGCATTCTCTGTGGGATTTACAGCTTGGAGTTCATACCCTGGCCAATGAACCTCTGGCAATACCCCAATAATTTGAAATTCTGTAGGATAACTCATCGGTCTCAAAGTTTGAAATCTAGGGGTGAGAAACTGGACAGATTCAGCAATTATATGAGCTAAAATCTGAATAAATTCTCACATTGTTGAACTCTGTTAAGATTAGTTATTTTTTAACTTCAGTCACACTTTGTTGTTGGCAATTGCTCAGAAGTGAGCACAAGCATGTGTGAGCAGTGTTAAAAAATTCTACAAAACCAGAAAATATTTTGTTCAGCAGGTATAGATAGACATGTGGTACATTCTTCATTGAAACGAGTTTGATTACTTTGTTATGTGCAGCACGTTTTATGTAGCTGATATCTGTTGCCAACAAGGCTTGCATTTTGTAAATTCAAAGTGGAAAACTTTATAGACCAAAGATTTTCCTAGGCTGCAGATGGGCAGTTGTGAACCTGAATCCATGTTTTTGTAGTTTACCACAGTGGTGACCATCTTGCAATTGATGCTTGAACTCCTCTTCAGCTTTGCAGTTGTCTAGTGCAGGGGCTACAGCGTCTGGAGCTGGCACACTCACACCATTCTTCCTCCTCTTACCCTGCACTCACACGAGCACACCGCTCACCTTGAACTCACAGCAACCACAATGCACTCGTCCCTCGCCATGAACTCACGCCGTTCTCCCTCTACTTACCCTTTAGTCACATCAGCACACTGCTCACCCTGCACTCACAGTGATCACACCGCACTCATACCACTCACCATGCACTCACGCTTTTCACCCTGCACTTACACAAGCTCACCACTCACCCTGCACTCATGTGCCACTTTACTCACCTGTCACTCTCACTGCTCACTTTGCAGTCTCACTCAAGCAAGCACATTTCTCACCATGCATTAATTTCTCTCATTCTGCACTTTCACCCGCACCCAAACTCATAAGTCACATCACTCACCCTACAGTCACTCCTCTCACCCTACTCTCCCACTGTCACATCGCTCACTGTGCATTCACATTGGCACTCCTGTCACTCACACAGCTCACACTTGACTCACATCTTCACACACATCTTCACTCACATGGGCACAACACTCACCCTGCACTCATATCACACAAACAAGCACAGCACTCACCCTGGAGTCACACCATTTACTCTTCACTTCCTCCTTTCACCTTGCACTCACATGGACAAACTCCTCAGCCTGCATTCATACAGACACCCTGTTCATCCTGCCTGCACACAGGGACAACAGTCTGTCGGAACTCATAGGAACACGCCACTAACTCCTCTCACCAGTCACTCTCACAGATCACCCTTCATTCTTGCCATTCACCCTGCACCACACACAGGCACACCACTCATCCTGCATTTACACAGCTCACACCACATTGCACTTGCTCCTCTCACTCTGCATGCACTCCTCTCACTTGGCACTCACATGGGCCCTCCTCTCACGTTGCATTCATGCAGCTCACCCGACACTCACATTAGCACATTTTACACCCTACAGTCGCATCACTAATGCTGCATTACCTCACACTATTCACCATCATCCAGCACTTACATGAGCACACCTCTTACTGTGCACATATAAAAATTGCTCAACTCTCATGAATCTACACATTTCTACAAAGACACCCATAAAAATACCTGTTCTTTCCGTGGTAATAGAATCATACTTAATTCCATCTGCAACAACGGGGCTGGTGCAAGAAGGGAGAGTGGACTGAGAATGTGGGATGGCTCGAGGAGGGAGACTAGGGCGGAGGCTTTGGGGTATGGTGGTGGATTGAAGAACGTGTGTCAGATTCAGCCATTCCTGGCTTTCCATTCACCACAATGCTTCATCGCGAGACATGTAGTTTTCTTTTACATTGCAAGTTGACTCTCAAAAACTCCAAAATGTAATGTGTTACTGGATGAAATCCATGGTTGCCGAAGAAGTCAAGCATTTCATCGGGTCAGTTGGATGCTGTGATGCTACATGTTAGAATGTGGATTCGTTCATTTCCAATACTGTAATTGCTTGATCCACACATGAACCCAAATATAAGCCCCACACAGCTATTTTAAGGAAGTGCATTTTTCATTCACATCATACTTGTAACAAACATTGACAAGGCAATATATTATTATTTTGAAAAACATAGAGAATCTGTTTTTATTAAGTTTCACTAAAAGGCAAGGCAGGTAAAGCAGCAGGGCAAGCTTTTCTGACACAATAATAGCAAATTTCCTAATGGAAGTGTGAGTGTCAGTGTGTGTGCGTGTGTGTGTGACAGAGTACAAAGGTACGAAAGAGTGCAAGAGATATAGTGAAAATGCGTGTGTATGCTTGTTATGAGTGCAAGTGTGGTGCTGGTCTGGCATACTGGAGGTTAGTCTTGCCTTATGGACAAGGGCACTAACAGCTTATGGATGGGGGTGTTACCTATGGCAATCTGCAGGCCCTGATATGCTTCTGTGAAGACACCATCATTGGCTGTGGGGTCTCGAACAGTCTAACTGAGAAAGCCGCCAACCCAGTCATATCCAGCGGCAGGGACACAGAACGCGCGTCACCACGCCTGGCCGTAGGCCCTGACATGATGCACGTAATTCTTAGCATATGGGGTGGATCCATAGCAAAATGTTGGAACTGATATTTGAGGTCACTTTTGTCATAAGATTTCCTGTAATCATTTCATCGGGGATGTCAATGGCAAAATTCTAACCCGTGTATATCGGGGGGAATTATTAGAGTTACCCATGACTGTGGCTGCGGTATCCATGGTACATTTCTGGCACTGTCATATTGAATGTACTCACCCATGAAAAATGAGGACCTTAGCATAGTGGAAGCTATTTCTGACGTAAGACATTTTAAAAAAAATCTGATTTAATCCTAGGAAAAGCCAGGCTTCCCTGGTGCACCATGAAAGTACTGGAATATTTCATGAATGACCCATAAGGTCTACTGCGTTTTAGAAATTTGATCTAAAAATGTTTTAAAAATTCTCATGGGAGAAGTCTACTCTCCCTTAAATCATCTGCAAGAAATCTGTTAACTTGTTTTGCGTGCTGGAGTTTGGGGTAAGTATCACACCCCACCAATTACATAGATCTTTTTCCTCATATAATGGCTATGATGTTAGCTCTGACCCCATTTTTGGAAATGCTTGTCCTGCCCCATTGCTGGGAGCAGGACTGGCTTTAGGGCGGTGCAACCGGTGCAGCCGCACCTGGCATTGACTTTGGAAGGGGGCACTGTGTTTAAAAATAATTTTTGGTTTAAAAGCGCATGAACTTCCTTGTGAATCAGACAGATTACAGGCAACCATAAAAATGTCAAGATAACTCTGGTGATTAATGTTCCTACTAGTGAGAGTTCGAAATTTTGTCTAGTGGAAGTTTTGGCTCATCATAAAGTAGCCCGGAGGGTTGATGTGCCTGCTGCAAAGAACGTGTACCATGCAGATCACAGAACTGAGTCAACTATGAGTAGCACTATAAAAAAGTATACATGATTTTTCCACATTTGGTCTAATTACTTTGTGAATGCAATTAACAATAATGCATACTTGCAAACTGTGACTACATGCCTGCCTTTCTCAATATTTCACTTCAAAACTATCCGATTGCATCCGTTTAACGGGCGTACGGTCTCATGTAATGGGCGATTTCTATAGGGTCACTGGAAAGTCCACAAGGATGTCCCTGTCCCCCCCAGAAATTTTGTGTCTCCTACGCCCCTGGGCATAAGCGCTATATAACATGGGTTAATACTTATTTTAATAAAACTCACACTCCACTCTCGTGACCTCTTTCCGAGGGCCGCAGTAAGCTAGTATCCATTGTGAAGTGTTTGTGCATCCAGGCAGCTGATACGTCACAGTACATTATCATACATGGCCACTGTCCTAACAAAATAATATGAAAAATGCCAGTAGAACTACTGTTGCCACATTTCCGCCTCACTACAATGATCATGTCTACCCTGCTCTCGAAGGCATCTGAGTTTCCTGAAGGCCAATAGGATCATTCACACATGCATCCTTTTGAAAGCCATTTTCTCCTGTAAAATATCTAGCCATTCATCCCTTTGCTTTTCCGGAGCTCCTCTGTCACTCAGCAATCAACATGGGGTGACAAACCCCTGCCTATGGAACCTGTTTCCTGTGACAATCACCCACTTTGTAGCCAGCCATTCCTTCATGACAAATAATTTAAAACGTTCACTTTCCTTGTCTCTGCATCACACGTGCAAAGCGCAGTACACGATGAAACAAGCTTCTTTTCCAGTCAGGAGCTTGCCGAGTTCTGCTTTCCTATCAGAACTCAGAATATAGCTGGGTGTCTGTCAATTGTTCCTTCAGCTTTATTCTGACTACTTATTGGGCCTGGGGCGATGTTGCGAAAAACGCATCAGCGCCCGAGCACGCTCCTATGTATAGACATGCGGCACTGTTTTGAGCATGCGCTGCATGTCTATGGAGTTGTGAATGTGTGAGAGGTCTGAAATGAAAAGCGCCCCTCACGCATACACAATTCAGAGATGGAACCCTGCAAATACCCCCTCCCCTCTAGTGCTGACATGAGCAATTTGCCTGTTAGCAGCACAGGAGGACACAGATATAAAAACAAACAAAGCGACAATTTAGTCACTAATGTGTGTTAACTTTTCCGACGGTCGAAGCTTCAAAGAGCAGCTTCTCTTTCTGTCAGTACTGGTGCTTGTGGGGCGCCGCTCTTCCGCCCTCTATGCACCTGCCGCCGCTGCGAGTTGCCTCTTCCCGCCTTTCTGGATTCTTTTTGTCAAGCTCATTGCTATTTGTCTGAGTTGCGAGACTAAGGTCATGACTCATTATTTGGAGGATGGCCTATCGTCCCACCAGGGGGACGGATAAAATTACTGCTTCCTTATGGCAGAGGGGCAGTCCGTGAAATTTATAAATGACCACCAAGAAGACAGTCATTTATAATGCATTGGCAGGAACCCCCGCCATGGCGGTTCCTGCCGAAGCATTTCACTGTTTGTTGTGGGGCTGCATCAACATGACTCCAATGGCAGGGGTAGCATTATTATAATTTACTGTTATACACCGCCAGGGTTTGTCTGGCGGTGACAGACAGTAAAAAAAATGGCCATATGTCTGCCCATCCTGATTGGTTGGTGGACATATAGGCGTTTCTCTGACTGCCCTTACTCCGTCGGGCCGTCGGAGAGGTTTGGTTATGGCAGTGACGGAGTAGTCACTGCCATAGGCAAACCTATGGTCCACCCACATTTAAATCAGGTGGACAAACCATCATGTTGGCGGTAAGGATATTTTATTACCATTGCAACAGAGTATCCTTACCATAAACATATAAATAAGGCCCTAAGAGTCTCCAAACATCAGCTTATGAGTTCTGAAAATAGACACATTTTCATCTCAAATGCACACTTTGATTTTTTTATACATCTATTAGTTCAACTTAGCAAAAGCCTCAAACTATGTAGGCTGTAGCTACTTTCAGGTGGCTGGAGAGTTACCAGTAGCTCATGAGCTACTTGCTGGAGAAGCCTGATCTATGCATTAGTGATTTTATAGGATTCCAGATGAAAGTTGTCCTCACCTGAAGCTTCCCCATAGACATTGACGTAATAATTTCAGCAATTTGACTATCAAAGAAATAATTTTCAAGATCATCTTGTAGTTTCACTGTCAGTCTTGGCAGTGGGAGGGAGTTTAAGAAGTTATTCTCATACTTTTTCATACTGCCTGATTACAAGCAGTAGAGATTAGAGAAGAAGTAAGTAAGTTCGTTCTTTCATTATTTCTAACAGGAACATGGTCTGAAATACCTTGTTGAGTTATTTCATATTCAAATAGCTTGGAAAGTAGGATTCCACTCAGCAAGAATCAGCCTGTGTGAGTTTTAATGCCAAGGATACAAGAAAGGAAAGTTTATTTTCTGGCCCTAGGATAGAGAATGTGGCATGCATCCTGTACCATATGGTCTGAAAGTAGGTCATGGATCAAACCTCAGTCATTGACATGCCACATGATCTAGGCAGCCTGACCTGTCTAGGATTGGATCTAGGATTGTGTTCCAATTCCCTCTATTATGATCTTTGGTTTTGCCAAATTCAGTGAAAAGCCTATTGAGTTTGGTGAAAAAGTTAGTTTCAGATCCATTGGAGAATATAAATAACTGTTGCAGGGATTCTGCTGGGAAGCAGAACTGTGGCTTCGGAGAACAGGATGTCAGAATGTAGGGACTGAGTCTCTCTACTACATCAGTACCTGTAGGCCCAACTCCGACTAGCTCACAGTGCCTCACCTAAACTCCTAACCTTCCCAAAGTAACAGATGATTTTGGCAAACCTAGAACATGAACCTCTAGTCCCCAAAGTTACAGTGGAAATAGATCATCACCTTTTGTTTCTCACTCATTCATGCCCATAGTAAGGAAAACAAAGACGCAAAGGAAGTTTACAATATATTTATTGAAACTATTGTAGTGTATTTTGAAGGAGGTGTGCTGCGATAAGTAAACAAATACAACTGAGCAACATAATCAACATTACTAGGAGGCTGTATACAATGAACAACCCAACCATGGTAACTAATATATCTATCTAGGCCTATCCACACTATGTGAGCGCAGTGATTTATTAGTGACCTCTGAGATTACCAACGGCCCCCCATACCTGGCGTGTATAGATAGGTAGTCTGCATCGTAGGTTTATGCAAGGCTGCTGCCTCCATTCCAGGACCAGTCTCTCTGCTGTAATTCTCCTCTCTGACCCCCAAGGGGGCGAGACACGGTTTATATGATAAGAACTACTTTGTTGGAAAACTGCAGCTGTGCTACCGTGATATGTCTAAAAATGTTAGGAGAGGTTGCTGACCGGGCACAAGAAAACAGGACACCATGTTGTTCGACCTTGTACGAGATGTTCAGACTAAATCCCAAGAAGAGTCACTGAATAACAAATAACATGTGCAGTGTATTCCTAAAATAATATCATGGCACAAAAACAAATGTATCATATGTGGCTGCGCAAAGCAATGGCAGGCTAAAACAGCTAATACATACAACTAAGGGAGGACCAAAATGGGCTCAAAAGGGAAATCACTACAGAACCAGCGAGAAGGAGTACCTATTATAAAGATATTTTTGTGAATATATTTCGATCTTACGTGTGGGACCATGCCCATACGATTTCATAAGAAATTATTTTAAGAAAAATTATGGTTACTCCACCTTTTTTCTAATGCAAGTGTTGGACCTGGCCCTTTTTGCAGGGTTTGGGCACTTTACCACTACTAAGTGCTAAAGTGCATGCGCTGTCTCCCGTAAGACATGGTATGATTGGTTTGCTCCTGTTTGGCATATGGGTATATGGGATACCACTGTACAAGAGACCTACAAGAAAAATAAATATGCCAAGCAGGAGCAAACCAATCATACTATGTCTTAAGGGAGACAGTGGCAGGCCTGAGACAGGTTTGAAAGGTTACATCAGTAGGTGGCACAAGCAATGCTACTAGTGGGCCTGCAGCACTGCTTGTGCCACTTACTGGTGTATCCTTTCAAACCTGTCTCAGGCCTGCCACTGCAGTGCCTGCGTGTGCAGTTTACTGCCACATGAACTTGCCACTTAAAACAACTTGTCAAGCCTTAAACTCCCCTTTTACTACATATAGGTCACCCCTAAGGAAGGCCCTAGCTAGCCCTATGGACAGGGTGCTGTGTAGGTAAAAGGTAGGAAATGTGCCTTTATTGTGTGGCATGTCTCGGTAGTGACAAACAGCCTATTTTGTTTCTCACTACTGTGAGGCCTGCTCCTTCCATATGCTAACATTGGGAAAACCCTTATATATGTTTAAGTGGTAAATTCTGATCTGAACGGAGAAGCGTTGTCATGTTTGGTATGTTTAGAATGGTAGTGAAAAATCATGCTTACTGGTGTAGATGGATTTTTTTATTACTATATTAGAAATGCCAAGCAGGGATCCACTTACATTTGTATAAGCTGTGTTCTGCCATCACACAAAGAGCTGATTTACCACCCACTGATGTCTGGAGCCAGGGCTGGGTTGAAAGGGACTGTTGTGCACTTTTAAAGGCTTTGCAAAGTCACCCCGTACATCAAAGACATTTTGGAGTATAAGTACAGGGGGTCTGACCCCATGTTGGAGAGCACTTTTGGAACTGGAACTGAGCCTCTGTCAAAAGGACTGCTGCGCTGCTCAAATGACTCATCTGGACTGCTCTTCTGCTGTTGCCCTGCTACCTGCTACTTGCTGGATTGCCTAAAGGGCTCACTGAATTACTTTTCTTTTCTGTGTGTTGCCTCTGCCAGTTAATCCTTGACTCTGTTATGCCAAGGCACTGATGCTGCCAGGAGAGATCGCCATTGGAATTACTGGCTTTGTTGTGCTGGTCTGCCTGCCCACTGCTGTCTGCATGTGTCCCCCCATAGTGTCCTCTCAGGAGCACAGCATGTGGTGACCACTGGTTGTTGCTCTTGGCCTCTGCAATCACAAGCACCTAGGGAGCTCTTTTATTCTACAGCCCAGCGCGGGGCTGTTGTTGCTACTGTCCTCTTCAAAAAGTGTATGTGGAGCGCCTTAGTTCTTGAAAAGTGTGGGCCCTAGAACCGGCATGTTCCCATGTCGACTCTCGCTGCCCTGATCGGGCACGCTGAGCCGTATTTCACGGAGAGCCATGTTGCCAAGACAAACAAGAAGCCAATACAACCTCAGCGTCACCTCTACTTTTGACTCCTCCCCCCACCCCAAGAACGGAATCAAGCGTGGTGTGGCTATGTCTATTTATCCTTTGGCAGCAGCCATTCGTATGAGGCTGGAGGAGGTACCACATGCAGCCACACAGTCCATGTGCATCTTGACCACGGGCCCTGGACTGCCAGCAGTGGCACCGCATGTTCGTGTGCGGTTTCTCTGTGGCCAATCTGTATGTGGGGATCCTATGGGGTCTCCCTTTCACCGTCTAGGGTATGTGTGCCTTCCCCCCTTGTTCTGGAGAATGTACCTTGGGGGATATTGCCTTCCTGCCTGTGATGGGGTGAAACCTCAACGGAGGCACCCGCTTCACCGAATGAGGAATCCTCGAAAATCACCATAACCTGTGTAGTAGGTGCGCAGGCGTATCACACACTGATACAGACAATCACACACCACTCAGATCAGCTTTGTTAGAAATAGTATGACTAACTAGTAGTACAGAAAAAATAGTAATTTAATGTATGCTGTAGCTTAGAATATATCTTTAAGCCAGAACCATTTACAAAACACACTCAATGGATGATGTCATCAGTGATGTCATCAGTGATGCCATTTGAGATGTCATTAGTGATGTCACTGACCGTGTCATGCGTGATGTAATATGTGAGGTCATAAGCAGTGCATTGCGGGGGTGTAAGTTATAGTTAGCTCAGGGAACTATAACTGCTGAATTTCACTGGTTTTGTGTGAGTGAAATCTGAGTCTAAGTATAACGTGCCTGTAACCTTTTTTTCCAGTGAATTTCTAGGGTTTTTTTAAAATTCAATTTCCTAACTATAACATCCCAGTAACCCTTGTTTTTTTAAGTGAATTTCTAAGGTGTTTTAAATGTATTTACTAACTGTAACCTGCAACCTTTTAGAGTGAGTGTGTGGCTCAGTGCGTGAGTATCTAAGTGGGTGTGTGAGTGAGTGTATGAGTGTCTCAATGTGTGTGAGTGGGTATGTGAGTGTCTGAGTGAGCATGGGAGTGGCTGAATAAGTGTCTCACGGGGTCTGTGAGTGAGTGCGTGAGTCTCTGAGTGGGTCTGTGAGTGGGTGTTTATGTCTCTCAGTGGGTCTGTGAGTGGGTGTGTGAGTCTGTGAGTGGGTGGATGAGTGGCCGCATGAGAGTCTTAGTGGGTATGTGAGTGGGTGCGTGTCACGGCAAAAATGAAAAAAAAAAAAAAGCGGGCTCCCACGCTTGTTTAAGTAAAAACCCCCAAGTGGGCCAGGTCCCAGGGGCATGTCCATTTTTTAAAAAAATATGGACGGGACGCATGGGCCCCCCCTCCATGGGCATTTGTATGGCCCAGGGACCACCACCTCCCAAGGTCTTATAGTTAAATGAATGCAGGAGGCCACGTGGACTCCCCAGGGACCACCAACTTCCCTGGACTGGGGCCCGGCCATAACTCAATGGGGAAGGGAGCCATGCAGCCCCCCTCTCTGGTCCAATTTTGGCCCCAGGGACCCTATTTCCCAGGGCCCGGCCTTTAAAAACATAACATTTAAATGCGTGAGGGGAACCATGCAGCCCCGGGCCAATTTTGGCCTCGGGGACCCAATCCTCCACGGTATGGCCCTAAACAAATGGGAGAGGAGGTCGTGTGGCCCTCCTACCTAGGCCAATTTTAGCCCTGCAGACTCTATCCCCCAGGACCCAGCCTTTAAAAATACCTATATTTTATAGGGGAGGGAGGTTGCAAAGCCATCTTCCCTGGGCGTATTTCGGCCCCGAGGACCCCATCCCCCAGGACCCGGCCTTCATTGAATAGGGGAGGGGGGCTGTGTAGCCCTATCCCGGGCCGGTTTCGGCCCCAGGGACCCTATCCCCCGGGCCCGGCCATGTCTCCTGGGTGCCCCCAGAGCACCCTGTGTGCAAAGGGACCATGGGCTGAACCTCAGGGCCCCCACGGTCCCAGCCAACTCCCCGCTGATGGAAGCAGGGAGCTGCATTAAATAGCAGCTGCTTGCCTGCGGGATCAGTGATTTTATCTGTTTCCCTGCACGCATATTTGCTGGCTAGGAAACAGATGAAAACTCCACTTTCTGCAAGCAGGAGCTGTCAGCTCCCATCAAGCCAAAGCAAACAGCTTCCTCCCGGGGATGGGCACCTCGGGAGGTAGCAGGAGCCGGCCCTGACGGGGTGGCAGTCCCCAGGGCCATCCATGGCTCCACGAGGGGGGCTGCGTGGCCCCCCTCCATTGTAGTATTTAGCCCCGGGGCGCTGGTGGTCCCAGGGGGGACATATTTCCTTAGACCCTATTACACAAATATCGTCTGTAGAAAAATAGCTCCCAATTCAATAAAGGAGGCAGGATATTCAAGTTGCCGGAGGCTTTAGCCCATGCATTTGAACATTCCTTGTTAATCTAACCCCAGGCAGAAGTACCTCGTCACAGTTGTCCTGTGGGGGGCATCATCCACAGGAAGAAATATTTACCACTAAAGAAAGGTGTGGGTGGTTTTCACAATGTCATTGTTCTGTTGGAGCATCAAAAGCAGCATTGTACATATTATTTATTGATTATTTTTAATACTTAAAGAAATGAAACCCAGTCACATGAATAACGAAGCGTTCTACAGGCACTTCAATACACCAGCTATACCAAAAAAAGTTATACCAAAATGCAGCTGAAACAAAGGCACATTATCAACAGTTAATGTGAGCAGGTAAATCTTCACGTCTTTTGGTGGTTGAGTCATATGATTCTTTCAGAATAGGATCCCACCTTCTTGGGCTAAATAAGAGAAGCACGGTTTAGGCATGATCCCACCATTTTAAGAGCTAACCTATCGAAGGTGATCCATATGAATTTGCTCATAGTTGATATCAACACTCTATAAATTGGCCAACTATTTGTTTTAAACAAAACTATGGTGTTGTGAGGCTCCAACCTTGTTTTCGAAACAACTATAACCCCTTCAAAATGCAGAGTTGCTGCTTAAATCTTGAATAGGATTAAATGCAGAACTCTAATTTATTGGCGTTTTACAAGATACGTGTGACTTCCACTCATGTTTCTCCTTTTATGTTATACAGGTTACAAAGGGGATTATCGAAATCACCTAAAAAACAGTCTTGATCTATTAAATCAAGATCCTGCAACATGACTATCAACGACTGCTCATCAAGCACAAATCTTAGAACTGGATTACTATTGCCTCTATAATGTACTTCCAAGAGATCTTTTTAAAGTAACCAGCGATTTTGAAAAACTAGCATGTTTCTATGTGTGTTTATATTTATTCGTATGTGTTAACTAAAACTAGCATGTTTCTATGTGTGTTTATATTTATTCGTATGTGTTAACTAAAACTAGCATGTTTCTATGTGTGTTTATATTTATTAGTATGTCTTAATATTAAAATGTGAGTCCGCAGTGGAGCTGGAATTCCTATGAGATTGCCTCTTTGGCATTCTTTTTGTAAAGTGCCAGGACAGTATTTAAAATGCAGCAGGGATTAGAAAAGTTTCTAAATGTAAGTACTCGTTCTCAAGAAGAGTATATATATTTTAGGCAAATTGCCCGACGCTTGAATCATAAGTTGGACGCTGCTTCACCATGCCTTCTCTTTCATCTACTTACATGGGTTTTGTGTTTTCATGGTCTTTCCTACCGTGCTGCTTTCTGCCTTGCACGCCTCAGATCATGTTCTCCCTTAGCATCAGCTGGTAGTGTGAAATCTGGCAATCCATGCCTCCTCTGAATTCTTCTGATAAAAACTAAAACGTTTGTTTGTTGGTCATGCACATGGTTACAATCTAACTTGGCCCATGCAGTTGATAATGTGAAACAAAAGCTGGAAAACTATGTTATGCAAGCGTTGCAATTTATCAGATACTCTCTCTCTCCAGTAGAAAGGGTGTGTGCTAGAATAGGAACACACACTGCTTTGCTTTATTGTTGAGCAAGTCGTATTTTCAATAACAAATAAAAGTAAAGGGAGGCCATAAGTGGGGAGTCAATGCGCCCATTAATATGCAAAGTATTAGACCCTTGATGCAACAAAAGAGGTAGGGATGTCTCTTCCCAAAATGCATAAATCGAGCAACAGGTGGGTCCCTGCTACAAATTAAATATTTTTTTAATTACTATTTACTGTTATGACATGGTGATACCAGCCAGTTAGATACTGATGGTGCAACGTGTGCTATTTCCCTGAGTAACTATTAAAGGCTAATTTTGTGTTGTGGAGGTCAGAATGAGGTATAACATTCAGTATCTGACTGCTTAATATTTTGCCTCTTTAGGGCCTCCTTTCTTCATGCACATTTCACTAGGTTTTCCCTTGTAATCTTGATTTTGGTGCAAACCTCCATTTGCATCACCTTATTGAGTCAAACAAAAAAGAGGCTGGCGGACTCTATTGTAAAGCCAGTTGGAAAGACTATTCCCAATTTTTTCTCATGTCCTCTCCTTTACAGGTGGTTGGTTTAAGGAAGCTTCAATCTCCTTGCTCCAGGTTTTTTATAAAGAGTTTTTTTCATAAAAAAGAACGGTACCCCTCACTCACACTGGGTGACATGCTCCATCATCGGGCCTTGTTCACAGTGGTGTAACATTAGCCCCTGCAGCCCCTGTGGTGCAGGGAGACCCCCCGAGCTCCAGGGGGCCCGCTCCGGTACTGTGCACGGGTGGCTGGTCCCTGGCCTGAGAGCTCCTGACTGGGTCCGGGTGGGCCATTCATGTACTTTTCCGGAGGGCCGCCTCAAGTTTCATTACACCACTGCTTGTTCACCAGAGTCTTATTAGTGAAAGATGGGTTAATCCTGAGCTCTTTTGAAAAGGGTTAGCTGATACAGTCATGTATGATGAGGGTGGTATGTGCTATATGGTTCCAATACATTGTTTTTCATGCTAGAGTAGCATTCTGTCATAGCCAAATGCAAATTAAGCACGCTGCCTTCGTTTGGGGCACTTCTTTCCCCACATACTATGCACCAAATTCTGTAGATGCATTGGGTTATGGCAGAGTGATACTATGTTAATGAAGAAGTGTATTGGAAGAGTATAAATGAAACTGTAAAGGAAGTGTGAGTGACACATTAATGACATATAAAGTGAATGTAAACTGAATTTCAAGTTCCTTGATCCTGAGTTGTATTCAATTTGGACCTTAAGAAGGATGCCTGAGCCATTTTGGTCTATTTGAAGTGCACTCGTAGTTAAAAATAACTAAGCTACCCCTATTTTTAACAAGATAGCTCTATTATATGGTACACATCATGTTGTCTTAGTGTATCAAGCATATCAACACAAGAATTGTTGGTCTTGGGAGTAAATATTTTCATTAATCATACAATAAACTTTAACAACAGCAATAAGAGTAAATACATTCATGTATAATAGAATACATATATTCAATACATAATGATAATTTGTAGGACACACCTCCATGATATGCTGTGCGTTTATCTAGTTAGTGTGGGGTTCCTTTGAGGTTATTCACATAGATGGTGCTTTTCAATTTTCCAATCATGAATGTGAAATTCTCTTGCATATGTACAGAGTAGCTTTAGCAGAGATATGCTCACATAGTTTGTGCGTCGAAAATAATCAACACATGCGTAGTTAACAAGCCCAAAATCCTGAGAGTCTCCTCTTCAGTATCCCAATTAAGCAAGCTTTGTTTTGATTCATGCCCTTCAATGATTATTAGTGGGGGAGGAACTTCTACAGAACATGCTGAATTTGGATTGCCTCAGAGCTCTCCCAATTTGATCAGGTAAGGGAATTGAGTGACAGAAGAATCAGGTTATCTTTTACCCAAATCAAATTAATTGTTTAACCGGATATGGCTGGATTCAAAAAGAGGTTTGATGCCTCTACCCAGCATCTCCCTTAAAGCACGGAGATGCATTGAGGTGTAAATATGGTCTATGACATGGCCATCAAAGGATACTCAACATGATTCCGACAGCATGTGAAAGGGGTTTCAATTCTCACTGAATCGGGTCAAAGGAATGCACATTTGACACTACCTGTTTGCATGCGTCTTACTTTATCTAGGACTCAAAATAGTGACGCTTCAGTGTGAATGGAGTGTATTTGGATTGCAGTTAGCAACTATCAATATGAAACCCAAATTTCCTTCAAATTGAAAGATTGGCAATGCAATAGTGCAATAAACTTGCGCTCTGGAATTACTTGCTTTGAACTTACACTTAGAGGGTCTTGGCTTATGTTATTTATGTTCAAAGACAGAATGTGGTCTTTGCTGCCAACATAGATCCGGTCCTGATCTTCATCCATTAACAATATCCTGTAGTCCAAAGGGTTCTGGGATATGCTGTAAGATTCAGAAGTCCTTGATTCCTTGAGCTCTGGTAAAGGAAACACAGACATTTAGCATGTCCCACTCAGTTTGTTTAAGTTAATAAGTAGAATGCAAAACACAAATGACTGCTGAATATTCAACAGCAAACATATGTAATAATTGCAACAATATAACTGATAAGAATTACATAAAGTCACCATTCCAAAAAAAACTTAAAAATTTATAAAACGCATTCCAAAACGACAGCAAATTTATTAAAGTGTTAACATTCTGCTGTGATTCACATCTGATTCAGACTAAACAAATTCTGTAGTGCTAATGCTAAAGTACAAGAGCTCTAAATAAGATCAACATGTACCTTAATGGAAGACCAGTCTGCCTTGGTACTGAAGTGAACACCATAGTCTAGGCGGTACGATTGACATTATATTAACCACAAGCCTTTCCATTATTTTTCACTTGGGTTTTCGGCTTTGAAATGTCTGCTCCCACCTCTCCGAGCATACACATCTAAGACCCACATATGTTTTCCTCATTTTTCCATCAAGATCAAGGTAATATTTTGACTCCAGGCCTGACAATTTGGGAATGGCAAAAATGCAAAGGACAGGGAAAAAAGACTCATGCAGTGTCCTCAAGGAAAGACTATTTAAAATGATTTCTGTTTTATTGTGCTTTCACCCAGAGTGAAAATATACGTACATTGAGTAACCAGACTCTTTGACTACCCATGGAACCAGCCCCACTATAAAGAGTTCAGGATGCATAACAACCTTTTGTGTCAGTGTTGTGTCTGTCATTTTGGCCACTTATTTACTGCTAAACGTGACAGAGGTTGCTAGGATTACCTATCAGTTATCTTACAAGTGTTGCCTATCCAAGTAAGGGATTGCCAGCTCTCCTCGATAGATTTCTTCCTTATGTGAGATTTGCACCTCTGTTAGGGAATACCATTTCTATACTACCCGATTATGGTCTAGAAAGTGCACTTACCAAAGAGAAGGAATTATAAGTAGTTAATAAAGTACAAATGTTGTTGAAAAATCACATTTTCTCACTAGGTGAAAAGTATTTGACAGTAAATGACACATCAACTGAATTTTTGACATTGAAAAAATAGGATTGTTTTAATGCTTCTAGTACTTTCTACCATGAGTTATATGACAGAACACAACAGATACTCCTAAGCATTTGAAATTTACTGTAAACAAATAATTAATGTTTGACAGCGAACCAGAAGGGGATAAATGTTAGTGTTGCGAAATTAGCATATTAGATTGGTGTTATGGTTGCTTTCTGAAGTCAAAATCGTGAATTATATTAAACATTGAAAATTCGGTAGTTCATACTTTAGTTAATAATGCTAAATACACAGAATGCATATTATAACCTTACAGATATTCACTGTCTCAGCATAAAAGTTGTCTGTGTGTGGTGTGAGCTGTTACTTATTTAGACATTTACAACAATGACAAATTTATTATATATATATTCAATATTTATTGTAGTTCTAATGCCTTAATGTGGGTGGTGAATGCCATTGCAGCTCTGGATTCAAAATATAGATTAAATATGTGGAGACAGTGTTGTGAGATGGCAGGGCCATCTCGAGTCACCACCATTAAAATTAGACCAGGACCATACACCAGTGATGAAAGGCTGCAGCTCCTTCTCTTGGTTTACCACTGGCAGAAGCATCGCCGCTCACTAGTATGCATGCCACAATGGGGTAGAGGTTTTCACCTTGCTAGGACACGTACCACCAAATGGAAGTTTCTGTAACTAGGCAGTTGGGATCTTATGCTGGCTTTGGTACGTGACTAACACGATTGTGTGATTCTCGGCAAGCCACTTAATCTCCCTATACCTCCAATTGTAATAAAAATGTGATACAAAAATGTAAAACCGCTTCTGATGTACACAATGTCAAATTGTCTCCAAGACATCCCATTGATTTACCAACCCATTCAAATATACAAGTACATTCCTTATATAATGTTCATTTGCATTCCACAGTGTAAATTATGTACCGCAATATTTTTTTGTTGGTTTCTTTAGAGTAGAAATATTTATGCCATTTTCATACAAAAGGGTTATACATAGATATTAGGGTTTAATTGTATGTATGCATACCTCAATCTGCGATTGTGTACATGAAAATCCATTAGACCTTTAATCAGAAGTGCATCTGCAAAGTAACAACTCCAGCCTAAATCTACATCAAAGCCAGAGATGCAGAAGTGTGTGGCATTTCAGTTATTGGGGAATGCCCGAACTTGAAATAACAGCTTCAAAATGTCTCGCTTCCTAATGCACTTGAGCTATTTGTCACCAGTCTGTCTTATTACTACTAAATCAGTGTATAATGCAGTTACACATTAATACAGTATTCCTCTAAACTATGTATTGTTGAGAAACTGAATACATTTTCATAGCAGTTCTTTGAAAACATTCTGAAACGTGTCTCCTGTGCTGAAGGAACACATTGCTTGCAGGATTATGGTTGTCTCTGAACAAAGAACCGACTGTGGGAAGTGTGGGGCACAGAAGAGAAGTGTTAATATAGCCGCAAATTGAGAAGCCGATTCAATCCCAGTTTTCTCCACGGATCTTGCCCCCAGCCCCTGGCCTTTGTCAGCCTGCAGGAACAGCAGCTTCATGGTGTGAAAGCTGTTTCAGAGGAGGTTTACATTGTATACATCTGAGTGCCCCCTTACACAGGACTGAAGAAACCCTTTTATTGCCTTCCAAAGTTGAAATAAAAGGTCCTTAAGTTACCACATTTCCTGCTGCTTGGAAAAAGGCCCCCGTCAGAAGTTGTCATGCTGTCTTGTGGCTTTTCAAGCATCAGACAAGACTTTTTCTGCTTAGTTTGAGTAAAAAGGCATTACTTTGGCCAAATATGTCACTACTTACATGATGTGCCTCTAAAATATTTTACAGAGCTTTTAAGCCTATTCATGCGTGTCTGCCATTCTGTGCAAATGCCAAACATGCAGACAGAATTACAGTAGCCCCAATGTCGGGCTACAGAATGATTTGCAGAAAAGAAAGCTACGCGTCCAATAAGAACACATGCTTTCGATTTTAGCCATCCGTGCACTGTATGTGAGATCAGTAAATGTAGTACATTTCGCTACGTGATATTTTACAGACATTGTGGTTGGCGTTAACAATCATTCGCAATATTTTCTGCTAGAATTACATTACTGTCAGGGACGTGAAATAAAGTGATCTAGCCAGCTGACTCCTCCTAGATGTTGGTTAAGAATGTGGCGAACTTCACAGATGTGCGGTGTCATAAACAGAGAATAAATGTCCCAATAATCTCAGATTGAGACAAATCATACATCTTCCAAATAATACATTAATAAGTCTCTCTGCTCCTTCTTCTATTTCTTTCTTTCTCTAGCCCTCTCCCCTCTCTGGGTTTTGTTTGTGTGCATGCAATTACAGTATGTATCTATATATATTTGCATTTTCCTGTGTAGCCTTTTGGATTTTTTAATGTCAGCAACTGTCTATATTGGTGTGGCTCTCCGAAAGTTGCAGGCACATAAACTACAGCATGCCTTTTGATAGGACAATGATATATGTTATTAAACGGCATACACATTCCTAGAGGGACTTTTGAAACTGGCATCTTAACAATCAGCACCTTAGAATGTATGTACCATCCTCTTCATTGTTATGCCTAGGAACAAGCTACATAAAATGCTATGCTACCAGGCATTTACTAGAACTGATACGACAGTAGTGGAGTGTGTAGCCAGGGGGCACAGCTACTATTGGTGCAGAATGTGCAGTGGCACAGGGACCCAGAGGGTTGAGGGGCCCACCAAAACCCTGATTATTGCTGTATTTTATAATCCAAACAACAGTCAGAGGGCCCATTTCCTTCCAATGTGTATAGCTGAGTGTTTGGGGCATTCCACCTTCACGAGGCTGCAGTGGAGAGAGACCTACCACATATACACTTCCTCTGTCATTGTGGCACTCTCTTTTGGGCCTGATCATCTGATCACAGTGCTCGAGTTGAATAGTAAAGCAGCTCCTCACTTGCAATGAGGGGAATGTGCCAGCGATAGTACAAGGGGGTATGCACATAGATTTAAACATGATTCTAGACATGGCTGTAGGGCAATGAAAGCATCATAGCAAAGGAGTACCTGGGTTTGCAATCCAGCCTAGTGATTCACACACATGTATGTGCACATACGAATAATCACTCAGTGCTATATAGACAAGAACTTTTAAAATAACACACTTGCGTCAACGTACAATGGGTGAATTAAATTTCTTTGTTGTACCATTAATCCCATTTCTTATTTTGTTTTCCTACTGACAAAAGTATCCACAGATTCGGTGCATCAGCATAATCCCCTGGAAAATGGACATCTGGTTACTGCCCTTTTTTTTTTAAATGATACTGTGCACGTCCACTCTAGAGCGTCTTGGTACTAGGGGGCAAACACAAAGGACTGCACAAGGAAAAAGACAATAAACGGAACAGGAAAGTTATGAGGGCTCTTCTGAAATCAAGGTGATTGCTCATACTGTGAATAGTTAATGTGACTGCTCCAGAAATTGGGACCTAGATGGTTCAGTGATCACCCCTGTGCATGCCAGACTGATCCTTTGGCTCTTTATGCAACTCGTAGAATTAATGCCTGTAACTTATTGAGTAGACAATAACTGTCTGGGCAGGCAAAGTCAAGCAGTTTATCCAATCGGCAGTTAGACAATATGCATATTTAAAAAAACTGTTTTCTGATAATTCTGCTCACAAGCTTCTATAAATATGGAGTGTCCCATGGTGCAAATCCACTGGTCACTAGATTTAGGAGGTATTAGGGAATCAGTACAAAAGTTTACTCAGGTTGAACCTTTGATCGAGTTTAGATGGAAGACCTTCAGTCACTTCTGAAGACAGTTCCTCATGCCATCCAGATGTGTATAGGTCCTGTTAAAGAAATCCTACATGGTGAAGAATCTTTCCTTCTAGGGCAGCTCCTATGGTACATTCACATCACACATTCACGTCACACCCTCTATTCAAGGACTTGGAATCAGTGTGTGTGGCAGTGCAACAGCATGTGTTTGTTCTGTGTTACTGGATTTAATGAGCTAACAGTTGCAAGTACTACCTATTGTGACATTCTATGGGATCTGAGCAAAGGAAGTGTTAGTTGGTACATTGGTTATGGTTAGACAGATGACGAGCAACCTTGGCCGATGCCCGGTGGAGCTGTCATATGCAGCTATAGAGGATTCTGTCCTTGGTTTCACCCCCTTGGCCGTCACCTACCCAGCCGGTCATCTGACATTGTTTTCCTCGTTTCCCTGTTGTGTTTCCTTCCCTCCCCCTCCCTCTGTGATTCTTTGATTTAATTGATGTAACTATGGAACCTGTAACTCGCTGATCCTCATGTAAAGCGCTCTGATACCTCCGGGTCTAGCCAGCACTATATAAAACTTTTCAAATAAATAAATAAACAAATAAATATGGAAAATAAACATGTACACAGTATTAGTAAAAATGTGAGTTCTCCTAAACCTCCTACATCTTGGACTAGAAATTTGGAAACAGCTTTATTTATTGATGAAATAAGGCTTTTGCTGCTCTTTCAAAAGCTTTCCCTTTTGGGCTAAACCAAAATCTTCATTAGGTCAGTTGGATATTTAGATGACATAATTGACTGAGAGTGGCGCTGGGTAATTGTATTTTTGGCAAAACTGTAAATTAATTTGAAAATTTGAAAAATCTGCTGATTCACCACATTCTTCTTTTTCAGGAGTCCATACCTTTTGTTACAAACATTTTTTTTGCCAAGGACTAACCAGCTTCTCCCAGATCCAATTAGTTTCTTGGAAACTAATTAATATTTTTCACAAATAACTTTGTTTATGCAATAAAGTAGTTTTGCCACTTATTTAAGGCAAGTGCATTTGGGATGAGTTGTGGTTCACTGCAAAGCAAACTATGGGCCAAAATGTACCAATGTTCCCTTTGTGCAAATTATCTTCAACAAATTCTACTCCACTGCTATTATTGCTGTCTGACACTGTGAAGTGTATTTCAGAAATGTAAAGAAAGACATAGATAGGAGCATGAAAGGGCGCAGAAATTTAGGTGTAGAGAAAAAGCATCAAAGTGAAAAATGGTTAGATATAATGAGGATTGTGTAGTGAAAAGCATGTGGGGAAATGGTTAGGTGCTGAGAGGTTATGTTCAAGCGATGTATTAGTTAAGAGTACAATGCCCAATAAGATCAATGGTAATGCAAGAAGATTGTTTTGTATTGAACGTGCCATACTCGTTGTTTCCATACTGAACAAGATTATATTTAAATAATAAAACATAGACTGGAAGTGCCTGGCGTTCAGCTAAATTTTGCAAAAAAACCCACTAGTAGGATGTGTGCTTTCATTTTCTGGCTACTTTTAGAGAGAATGCCTACCTTCCAACCCTCACTGAGAGATTGTATGACAGAAATTGCTGATCATATACATCTCATACAAAGAAGGCTAGATCACGGTAACAAGGAGCTTGGACAGATGAGCCAAAGTGGCTACTGTTGCATTCTATTTCAGTGCCAAGATGCATCCTCCAGCATGTAGAACAGTTGCCACAAGCTAATTCCAAAGAGGATCTGTCAAGAAGTAGAGGTGGTGAATATGTTTTTCAAGAAGTCACAAACATGTGGCCTTCAAAGAACGATTTTTCAATCACAAGCAGCTGCCGCATCAACAACCACACTAGTGCAAGTGTATCAAACTCCCCATGTCAATCAATCAGGGAATTATGAAGCTCGCTAATCACCCGTGAGGGTCTCAAGGCGCTGGGGGGGGGGGGGGTTGCAGCTCCGGGTCAGCCGAAGAGCCAGGTCTTGAGGCTCTTCCTGAAAGTGTGCGAAGTGGGGGCACGTCTGACGTTGATAGGGAGCTCGTTCCAGGTCTTTGCCGCGATGTAGGAGAAGGCTCTTCCACCCGTTCTGGCTCTGCAGATGCACAGGGTTTCGGCGAGATCGGCGGATCGGAGGTTTCTCTTGGGTACGTGGAAGGAGATTCTTTCATTGAGATATTGGGGTCCGGTGTTGTGGAGGCATTTGTAGGTGTGGGTGAGTATCTTGAAGGTTACTTTCTTCTCGACGGGGAGGCAGAGGAGGTCTCGCAGGTGTTGGGTGATGTGTTCATGTCGAGGGATGCCAAGGACCAGTCTGGCTGAGGTGTTCTGTATGGTCTGGAGCTTGTGGAGAAGGGGTTTGTTGATTCCAGCATAGAGAGCGTTTCCCTAGTCCAGTCTGCTGGTTATGAATTCGTGGGTGACGGTCCTTCTGGATTCGGGGGGATCCATTTGAAGGTCTTGCGAAGGATGCGGAGGTTGTAGAAGCAGGTGGAGGCGGCGGTGTTGATCTGTCGGGTCATGGTGAGGGAGGAGTTGAGTGTGATGTCAAGGTACCAGGCGTGGTCCGTGGGGGTGGGTGGCTGCCGAGGGTGGTGGGCCACCAGGTGTTGTCCCATGCAGAGGGGGAGGGTCCAAGGACGAGGACTTCTGTCTTGTCCGAGTTGAGCTTCAGGCAGCTGCTGCTCATCCAGGATGTGACGTCCTTCATTCCTTCCTGGAAGCTGAGTCTGGTGGTGTGGGGGTCCTTGGTGAGGCAGAGGATGAGCTGGGTGTCGTCGGCGTAGGATACTATTCTGAGTCCATGCTGTCTGACGATGGCAGCGAGAGGGGCCATTTAGATGTTGAAGAGCTTGGGGCTGAGCGACAATTGCTGGGGCACTCCCAGTTGATTTCTCTGGGTTCGGAGAGGAAGGGCATGAGTCTGATTCTTTGGGTTCTGCCGGTGAGGAAGGAGCGGAGCCAGTCAAGGGCGGCTCCCTGTATGCCGGTGTCATGGAGTCTGACGGTGAGAGTGCGGTGGGAGACGGTGTCGAAGGCTGCAGAGAGGTCAAGCAGCATCAGGGCGGCGGTGTGGCCTTGGTCGAGGAGGGTGCGGATGCCGTCTGTGGTGCGGAGTAGGGCGGTCTCGTGCTGTGGTTGCTGCAGAATCCGGATTGGGAGGGGTCGAGGATGGAGTTCTCTTGGATGAAGTTCATTAGTTGGGAGTTGACGATCTTCTCGGTGACTTTGGCCGTGAAAGGGAGGCGAGAGATGGGCAGGTAGTTCTTGAGGTCCGTCGGATCTGCTGAGGGCTTCTTGAGGAGGGGCTTGACTTCTACATGTTTCCAGTCGACGGGGAATGTGCCTGCTTCGAAGATGGCGTTGATGGTGTGTCGTAGCTCAGGTGCTACGGCGGCTCTGTGGAAGATGTGCGGAGAGCAGGGGTCCGTGGGGGTTCCTGAGTGAATGCCTTTCATGGTCGATGCAGTGTCTTCGGTTGTGACTGGGGTCCAGGAGGAGATGGTAGGCTGGCTGTCGTTGCTGGGGGGAGGAATGGGTTTGGTGTTGGAGTCTGTTAGTTGAAGTTGTCGTAGAGGGATCTTATTTTCAGGTGGAAGTAGGAGCCGAGTTTGTTGCAGAGGTCCTGGGAGGGTGTGACGTCCGTGGCTTTGCTGGGGTGCTTGGTGAATTCCTGAATGATGCTGAAGTGTATGTAGGGATGTTTAACAAGTGGAGGATTTTGACTAAGCCCGGGCGGGTAACTATGCTCCGCCAGCGTAGTTTACGTAGTTTTGCCTACTCCGCGTTCCGTTGTGAACGCGGAGTTTAGGCAAAACTATGACTCCGTGGCAGAGCGTTGTTAGCCGGCCCCTCCACCCTCCCAAAGTAATTATAAAGTAATTAAAAAGGCACTTACCTGCCGTGGCTGCCTCCTCCTCGCCATGGCCCCTCTACTTCCTCCTACTCGCCATCCTTTTTCACTGATAGCCCCTACGTTGTACGTCTTGCGAGTGCTCATGCGCACATACAAGACGTACAACGTAGGGGTTATCTAAGAAGAAGGACGGCGAGGACGAGGAAGGAGAGCGGCCATGGCGAGGAGGAGGCAGCCACGGCAGGTAAGTGCCTTTTTAATTACTTTATAATTATTTTGGGAGGGGGGAGGGCACGGAGCAGAGTGGAGTGATGTTCCACAGAGTTGTTTTCCAACTCCGTGGAACTTCGCATAGAGGCACTACGCCTGCTCCGCCCAGGGTTAATTTTGACATCCTCACTGGCTCATGTACTCCTTCTATCTGTTAACGTCAGAATGAAACATTATTGGTTGTCTGCAAATGGCAGAAATAAGGAAGGAGATTTCACTTGAGCAATTCAGTACATTTCTGCCAAGTTATTGGACTATACGTTCCAAAGAGATTACTTTATTTCTACATCTTTAACCTTCTTCCTTCTATCACACACAGGCTTCCCCTATCCCTCAAATCCCAAACATACTGCCTAAGCAGAAACGCCTGTTTCCTTGCTAGTGTATAAGGCTGGATTTTGGATATTACAATGAGCCCTCCTGCCACGCTGCCAGCAGATTCATAACTCTATGAATAAACACATTAGGGGCTTAATGTACCATGACATCAGACTGCAACGTGTGATGGAGTCATAAACATGTCATGAAAAAGCTAGTCTGTGTATTCAGGAATTATAAATGTCTTTATTACAGTCTTTCGTTCCATTTAAATAAACTAAGGTAACAGATGTGATTTACACTGCATTGATGTTTTCATTATGAATTTCTCCCAAACATTTCCTAGGGGCCTAGGGAGCTATAACATTGAACCATAGCTTAACTAATTGATTCATACATATTTTGCTTCCATCACTTTCTTTTCACTGATATTCACAAGTTATTTTTTTTTTTTTTCATTTCAAGGGCATTTGTTTATTACATTATTAAAAGTGTTATACTTGAATAAAGTGCAGAATCCTATTTACTGTTGATAGACTCTATTAGGGGTAATAATATTTTTTCACCTTAATGAAATACCTGTGTATACCAATGTATAATCAATACCTCAAATAAATGAATTGAACCTTTGATAATCTGTCCTGGTTAAGTTACACAGATTCACTGTCTTCAAAGCATCTGCCCAAGCATATATTTAAAATGATGCTGAATGTGTGTTTTTAATCTGATAATTTGTGTGTCTTCTGTGTGTTTAATCTGAAGATTTGTGTCAATGTGTTTGAGTGGGTCTGTGTTTAACCTGATGCTCTGCATGCGTGTGTATCTGTGTTTAATCTGAGGATGTGTGCATATATATATATTAAAAAAAGGAGGCTAAATAAATAAATATATACTAAATAAATACAATTAATTTATTACAAAAATTAAAACAAATACTAATAATAAAAACTAAAAGTGCAACATATATATAACACATTTATAATAACCCAATCGAAATCAATCACAATTATACAATTTAATTAATAATTAAAACTTAAAACACAATATTCAAATTAATATTTCTAAGTTACTAAATAAAATAGAAATATTAAATTACAACAAACATATACTGGAAAATAAAATTAAAAAAATATTAAAACACAACAACAATTTAAACGAAAACATAGCAAAATTCAAAAATACTAATATAAAAAATATAATAATTAATAAAAATAGATATATCTCCAGCAAAAAGGGAAAAGAATTTAAACACTACATCCAAAGTAGCAAGCATACAAAAGTTGAAATAAATATCAAACAATCCAAACTCCATTAAAATAAAAATTAAACCAAAGAAATAAATAATCATAGTATCATTCTAAATTCAACAAAAAAGTCAGAAAATGTTACCTTTTGAAGAATAAAATGTACCATTCCCACTTCAACCCCAAAACAGTATGGAAAATATTGCACTTTAGAAGAGTAAAAACTATTATTACCACTCTAATGTAGGCAACAAAAGGGCAAGTAACCAAAGCAACAGTAAAGAAAACATTGGGCTTTTGAGGGGTGGCATTTACCATACCCACTCCGACATTAGCAGCAGTAGGAAAAGAGTTGGACTTTGGATGGGGTCAGCTGTACTAATCCAACTCCACTCCAATTTAAGCAACATTGGTGAATGTACTGAACTTTGGAGGGGTAAGATTTACTATTCCCATTTTAACCTAACCAACAATAGTGAATGCGTTGGACTTTGTAGGGGTCAGTTTTACTATTCTGACTTCATCCTAAGAACAGTAGGGAAGGTATTGAATTTATTGGAGTCATATTCGCCATTCTAACTCCACTCTAAGCAATATTGGTGAAAGTATTGGACATTGGAAGGGTCAGATTTAATATTCCCACTATAACCTAACCAACACTAGATAAAGTGTTTGCATTTGGAGGGGTCAGGGCTACTATTCCCACTTCAACCTAAGAATCAATATGGAAAACTAGACTTTGGAAGGGTCAGATTTACTATTCCCTTTCCAACCTAAGCAACAGTAGGGAAAGGGCTGTAATTTAGGGTGAGAAGGGAGTAAGATTTAGCATTTCCATTACTACCCAAGGGAGGGAAAGTGTTGGGAAATTATATAATGCTAATTTTAAACTATTTTTAAAAATCACTTTAAAATAAATTTAAAAATCAAACAAATTAAATTAAAAGTTATTTTTTAGAAAAACAATTTTTATAAACAACCAATAACTCTAAAAAATTACTTTAATAAGTAACATTAAAAATGTACTATCCGAAATTAGATTATTATTTGGGGTGGGTGACAGCCCACCAAATAATCACAACTCTTGTCAGAGTAAACCCTCAAAGTCTCTTAACCTGAACTCAGACACCGGGTAGCAATGAAAAAGAGAAGAGAGCCTTAACCTAGGCCACTTTTTAAAGTATTTATGTAGTACCAAGAAAATAATAAAATCAAAATACAAAAAAAAAATCCCAAACCAAATTTGAAAAAAGTAGAGTAAAAGTTAATAAATAATATTGCACAAAAATCCAATACGGGGAACTAGAGATATGAATCTTTAAATTTTAAGTCGGTTAAAGATTTTACCTTATTTTACCATATAACTTAGTCCTGTAGCCCCCAATCGAACACAGGAGTACACTTTTAAAGCCCCCTAAGACCTCAGGGGGGGCACTCAGAGACTCACAGTCTATCCGGCAGAGGACAACAGCAGGCTCCAGTCCAGGTCAAGTTGCCACTGGCTAGTTGACCAGTTGAAGGAAAGGCCTCTTGTAGCTTGCTATTTCTCTGTAGCAGAACAGGAGGTAAGTCTTATGACCCTTGGAGTCCACTTCTTTGTCCAGGGTACAAAAGATACAAGAGGTAGCAGATCCAGTCCTCCTGGGCTCCTCATAGAGGTCACAGATAGCAGGTCTAGTCCTCATCTGTTCTTCCTCAGGTCCAGCAGTGTTCTGACATGGGTGCCTGGTAGTGTCACAATTATGCACAGGTGAGTGGGTGTGAATGACTCCTGGGCTCGCCCTAACCAATGGGGTAAAAGGTTTCGGGTCAACCCTACCAACTTTGGGCATATTCAAGCCGGCAAACTTCTTTGGCCACACTTAACTTATGGTCTCAGGGCTGGAGGTGTGTGTTGGGTGTGTACTATTGTAATCCTAGTGTCCTCCCATATGTAGCACTAAAATCAAGTTTAAGGCAGCCACTGTACGCACAATAAACTGAGAGACAGAAGTCTGTCAGGACAAAAACAGGATTCTTTAGCAACCAGACTGTGGCTACACAAGAACTGTCTTCTGTTCCTTTCAAGCTCACCACAAGTGTTGTGTGTAAACGCAGCAGATCTGTTAAACATGATTTGATACTCAAGCAGGCTTTGACACTGTAATGTCAAAAGGAATGCGCACAGACCCCACCCTTCGGCTGAGCTCATAAGAGTCATTATTGCCAATTCAGGTTGCCCTGTCAATCACAGTGCGTAATGTATAGCCCCTAGGAGGACTTGCACACCTTATTCACACATATTCAAAGGCTAATCACTGGTTGGGAGCTAGCAGAGGATTATTCTAATTAGCTTTCTGATAGTTAGGGCAGGTAAAGGGTAACTTTCTAAAAGTTACTGGTCCTTTTCCTAAGATACAGTATTAGTCTTTAATATTGCTTCCCAGTGTTTCTCTATGGGCCAGCCAGCCTTCTTACATTGAAAATAGCTCTGAGTTGCTAGCCACTGTAATAACATGTTAACTCTAAATTTCTACATGTCTTACTTTTTAATTCCATGAACCCTGTCTTTTGGGTTACAAAAGACTTATTGATATTTAAAAGGATGGTTTTTACCTGGCAAAAGAGTTTATTTTGACAAGTCGAATTGCGGTTTTTAGACTGCTACAATCAGGCTACACAGGGTAGGCCTGAAGCCATGTTTGCACTGCCACTCTAGTGGATGGCATAACAGGTTCTGCAATCCCCAAGTAGCACTTCACCTCCAGGCCTTTGGTAAAGCTTGTACCATATCCTGGGAATACTTGTCGCTATGTTAAATATACCAATTAGGAATATGTAAATTCAACCATGATTAGAGGGGGAGCATAGGCACTTTACTACCAGTTAGCTGGGGTACAGTGGCCATGATTTTTTGTTTTCTGGTGTATAGTTTCCCATGGCTAGTTAGAAATGTTGTTCTCAAATTCCCAATTAGCTGATCCTACTCAGCATGGGTAGAGCGCCATAGTAGTGCAAACCCACCTCAGTACACCATTCTCAGTGTGTACTGTCTTGGGACTCTCTCGGTATGAGAGAATAGTGATGCACTTTGACATTGAGGTGGCTCATATTTATGCAGACTTCTTTCGACAGTATTGCATTCAAGCGTACAGCCAGGTCGCAGTGTGTACTACCCTACAAAACAGGAGAAGCACTTGAAATACATCTGCATCCTGTAATGGCTTTCACCTTAGCTTGAAACCATTCCTTGGTCAATCTGCAAGGACATATGTCTGGTCAATCACCTCCTTTAAGGCACACTTCACTACCTTGATTTCTAGTCTGACTTTCTAAATCATGTTCAGTACCTCCTCGGAGTGGGGCATCTGACTCTAGTAGTTTCTGTTGATCACTCCCTTATGGGTGATTAGCGCGCTTTGCAAATCGACATAACATAACACAACCGTATCATGTTTTAATGCCATTCCTACTGGAGATATTAAGTTACACCTTATTTTTACCAAGGCCTTCATTACAATTTGTGGAACCTTGTAAACTCAAGCAATTGTAATAATGCTAAATACTACTTCTACTACTACTACTACTACTACTACTACTACTACTAATAATAATAATAATAATAATAATATTAATAATAATAATCAAATGAATAATGAAAACAACAATAATAATAAGAACAAATAATACCAGTGATGATGATGATGATAATAATGATAATAATAATGATGATAATGTTGTTTTCTTATTGTTAATATAAGTAGTAGCAATATTAGTATTATTATTGTTGTTGTTGTTGCAATTGTTGTTGTGTTTCCCGCCGAATAGAAGCCAGGTAACACAGGAAATAATTGCTGTTTGTGACTTTACAGTCGTATTTTGTTTAACTTTCAAGTAAACAAAAACAGGACTGTTACAATTGGGAAAGCTTGCAAGCCTCCAATGCTATTCTTACACAAATATTGGAAACCAAAATGTGGTACACTCCTATCTCAGACACAATGGAAGGTGTCCCACAGCATTGTGCAGATGACAGGACTATCAGCAGTGAAACAAACCTACTTGGTAAACGCAGGCACAAGGAATGGGCAAAGTCAATAGGTCTTGCCTACTAAACGACAGTTACTGCTGTTGTCAATGTTTAGCCATGTGGTACTGTATCACAGCCATTGAGCACAGCTGCTGTGCAGCATGGCTGAAAGTAAAACACAAGCGCTATGACATGGCATGGCTGCCCATGCCATAGCACTTTTTTAGGTCTCGCCTAGCGTTGCAGCGCGCATGCGCTGCTCGCTCTGCGAGACATATTGTGTATGAGTAGATTTCAGAAGGGGACTTGAAGCCCCGCCCATCATTTTCATTGGGTTGCGGCCAGCGTTTATGCTTCCCATTGAAAAGGATGCTTTTTCGTTACCGCCCTTTCTCCTTTTCGTCCGGCCCATCCGGACTGGGTCGTCTGCTTCACGGCTGTCGTGAAGCAATTTCTTATCTTTAGGAGGCGTGCACTGCTGGATCATGTTTCCGACAGCTTGTTTACTGCTATTACAGTGCCCAGGTTCGGCAGTATGCTTCCTGCATGGCGTGTGGATGGAATGAGCTGTACATGGAATGGAAAGCCGAGTGGTGCACTCCCCTCTCGCTAGGATGAAACTTCTAGGGGCGTGCACACACTCTCGGCATAAGACATACGTGGCTGCGCATCCTGTCCTGTGCCAGATGTGCATGGAATGACATGCTTAGAATGGCAAGTCCAGTGATGCACATTCTTTAGGAGCGGGGACGTGGTGGGGGGGGCATGCAGTCGCTCCAGCTGGAAATGTGCTTGAGTTGAGACGCACGTGGCCATGCATGCTGTTCTACATGATCACTTGATCACTACGTGCAGTGAGTGTATGAGAATCCAGTGACGTGCATGGGGGCTGCATGGACCCGGAGTCTATGCTTGTCGGGCGTAGACGGCTTGGGTGATGCAGGTAACTGGGGGACCCTCCAAACCTGTCCCTGCAGGAGCTGCGTTGGTAATGTAGGGACCTGCAGCTTCTCCCTGCAGGAGCTGCACCCGGCATGGGTCATCGTGGGCCTGCGCCATCCTCATGAGGGGTGGGTGCCTTGCACACGGAATGTGCCAACCTGCACCCACTCCCTAGGAGGCGAATGAGTATATGAAGCTGCTATGAGAGTGTTTGGCGCGAGGTGCGGTCTCGCACCCACGGGGCATGCATACTATTAGTTAAGCGCACAGAGTAACTGAACGCGGCGCTCTGCTGTGAGGAAGATGTGCTGATGTGTCCAAAGACCGTTCCCAGGCTCTATGCTTGCACCGGGGGCGGCCTCGGGTAGTAGATACCTTATTGGGCTGTATATGTCTCGCCCGCCCCACTCCTTCGTCTGCAGCCCCGGTGTGCCTGAATGAATGATTGATTAATTGTGTGTAATGGAGTTCGTGCGGTCTGTGGAGGCACAGCCGCTCTCCTCCTCCACGGGAACACACGATACCCAGTATTCCAAACTCTTGTTACACAGGAGGTGTTTCCAGTGCTGCAGGCCCCTCGACTGCGCGCCCCGGCAGTCGCCATCGATAGTACATTTCGAGAGCTGTGCACAGTGTTTAGTATTAGGTTATTCTGTCCTTAAGGCGCTTTCCTATGTGACAGGTTAAGTAAATTACATCACCCATTTGCACAAGATCACAGCGTTGCGAACATCAAATTTAATCATCAAGTTTGAAACTCCGGTCTGTTGGTTACACAGTGATGGCTATTAAAAACATCGCTTAGGAAAGGGTAACGTTAAGGTGTGACATTGTAGCGCCAACATGGTTACGGGTAAAGTGTTCAGGGTGCTTGGGATGTCCTGTGTTTGAACCGTGTAGGTACGGCGCTTCCTAAGCCGTCTTGTGAACTCCCTCCTCAAGGGGTTTCTTCGATGGACGGGGTCGGATTCTTAAGTCGGGCCTCATTAACGAGGCGCTCTTAGCACGAATATTCGGGGGCTCCTATGAGGGGATACGGAAGTGTGATCACATGAGGGGCTCCTGCGGGTAGAAGGATGGAGGGGGTTGGGGGTGTCATACAAGTGGCTAAGGAAACGTGGACTCCCCTAAGGGCCTCGCGGGGGAAAGGAGTGGAGGCTAACACGAGGGGGTGGGGGCTGCTTTGCACATTCCTGGTCAGATGGCTGGATGCTGTTTGTTTTCCCAGACAGATTTCAGGGAAAGGAAGGAAGTGTCCCAGAGGGAAGGTGGTCGTGCACAGTTTGTGATCATTTGGTGGAGTTTTTCTCTGGGAGTTTTGGGGGGCAGGAGGGATGGTTGGCAACTGGGCATGGCAGTAAGTACCCTCAAAGTGACAGACACCCTCTCGGAGAGTTCAAAGCGGTGCTCTGTTTTCGTGTGAGCTGGCAGGCGTGGGGTGTTATCGCGTCAGACCAGAAGTGCTGGGTTATTTAAAGTGAGGGCCTTGTTTACAGGGCTCGAGGGCAGGACTGCTCGAGGGGCTTTATGTGGTCACGCTCCCCGCCTCCGAACAGGCCTGGAGACTCTCTGGCTAATGCAACCTCCGAGGCCCTGAAATCAGCCATTATTGTAACTTAAGCAAAGATCCCAAAATAGACAAGTGTCTGAAGCGGAGACCCCCTTTGAGCTTCAAACGACCGAATGCAAATTCTGCCCCCCACTGGGGGGCGTGTACCTGATTTTTAAAGATCATGTTAATTGCCCTCCCCCGCCCCCAACCCATGCACTAGGCCTATGAATTTCTGAGATTTAAGATTTAGAAGTTTAATTGTTACGCATTACTAGCCTGTTTCGTTACTGTTGCAAATGTTTGTATTGCCATTAAACCAGCGCTGCACACGCTAACGAGGCACTGTAAGCGCATTTGCTGTTGGCTCGC